>CM050454.1:10725000-11925000 GCA_027563935.2 Costus lasius | reverse complement strand
TAGTAAATACTAATATTAATACTCCCTCTCAAACAGGAGATGTTGTAAGCAGATGCAGTTTGGAACGAAGATATTAGATACGATCTACAACGTCATAACACAAGCTGATGACGATACTGGCGATGGACCACGAAGTCCGTTGCCGAGATTCTTGTCGCTGATGACACTGATGATGCTTGCTGAAGACGTGGCGTTGTTTATGCAGCTATCGGCGAATGAGGACGTGAGACTGATTAGGCGAGTGACTCCCGGCTTCGAATGGCGACGGCGATTGGGGTCAGGTGGGCTGTTGTTGTCATCGGATTGTTGATAGAGCCCAAGGATGCTTGTTAGGCTTCCCACAAGTGCACGGGTCTATTGAAGTAGTAAAATATCAATCTCATAGGGACTAATGGGCAAGTACTAACAGATCTCGAACTTGCTAGCTAGAGAACGTCGAAATTTGTGAAGTTTGAAGTGTTAAACTAATTAAATGTGCAAGAACATAAATAGAGGAATTTGCACGAGAGAGATTTGTTGAGGAAATGTATTAGGATATAGGTTCACCACTTTGACTCCTTACAGTTGAATAGTTAAACTTTATTACCAGTGTCCTGTCTAGTTCAAGGGATTTAGCCTCCTGCCGTACAGGTCGCTCCCTCCAATGACCTTGTTTGCTCCCACGGACTAAACCACCAGTCAAATCCTTAGGGTTCTGACGTTCATTCGGACTTGCTGTCTCCCTAACACGTCTAAGGCCCTAATACTTTCAATGTGAGTACAGATTAATAAGAGGGGTCCTCCCCGAGAATTCCTGGTTTACAAACATCCCCAGCGGAACTCCTGGCTCAAGCGCACCCTCTCGAGCAGCGCAGGCAAAGAATCCAGATACAATCCAACGCGCCAGCGCACTTTTAGTTTGCCGGATGCGTCTAAGATCCAGGAGCTCACGCCGAGGGAGTACAGTTCGTCAAGGGGGTTTCCCCTAGCCCCTGATTTACAAACCCCACACGAGAAACTAAAAGGCTTAAACGTTCCCTTTCAGGCAACGTAGGCATAGCATACCAACAGATTTTATAAACTCCCAACCAAATGGTTCTGACGCTCGGTCGGACAAGCTTCTCCTCGAAGCGTCTAAGCTCCTTATAATCCCCGTAAGTGAGTACAGATCCGGAAGCGAGGTTTTCCTCCTAGAGATACTGATTTACAAACCTTACCTAGGCAACTAAAGGCTCAAGCATACCCTTCTAGGTAATGCAGGTAAAGCACGCACATAAGGTTGAGCTAGGACTTCGGCAGATAGAGTTAAACTGTTACATCTAGTAAGTTACCAAGGGTTACCCCACATCCTGATTTAGAACTTAGCCTATCATGTTCATGGCAATAGTGTAAACAATGTTCTCAAACATAAACATCACACGCAATAATAGATTTATGCAGGAGTTGCAATAGAAAGGTAAGATCATGCTATGTTTTGCAAAGATTATACAATAAGTGTAGCAAATTGAGTGTAGATCTAAGATCTTCCTTACAACTTATCTCTAAGATGCTCACGCAGGAGAATATCTTCAAGGGATGCAGATGTGTGGCTCTTTCTTCCCTTCTCCTCAAGTTTTGCCGCCTCACCTCAGTGCTCTCCTGTGCGAACCCTCTTCTCTTTCTTGAATCAAAGGACTTTTATCCCCTCTCTTCTTGCGCCTTCTTCTCTTCCCCATGCCCTGCCAAAAGCCTCTGCAATCGTTGTCTCTGCTTCAGCCGAAAGAACGCCTGCCAACCTCCTACCCTGCAAAGCTTCAGCCGCCCATCACGAAATCATGATTTCGTGACCAAATCCACCGCCAAAAGCTACTTTATGCCTCCTTTGTCAACGAGGGAGAAAGGTCCTTAATGCCCCTAAGCTTCCCTTAGGGTTAGGTCAAAGAAATCTGGGTAAAAATCATGATTTCGTAACCGGCGGGTCCGCGATCTCAGGCGTGAATTTGGTCGTGACCCAGTCGTGATTTATCAGTTGCAGCTTAAGTGCGGAGACGATTCTCGGGCATGATTCTGATCGCGACCTGGTCGTGATTTTCAGCAAAGGCCTTAATGACTCTGAAAACTTCCAGTTATGATCGTCTTGAATTAGGAGAAGCCCCTCTGCCGCAAAAGTACCAAAATCCACCCTCTTTATGGCTGTTTTGACCTAAAAACGTGAAAATATCAAGAGAGGTGTGTTGGGAATCCCCGGGCGATAAGAAAACGAAAACAGCGGAAGCGAGCTCGAAACGAGATTCCTAATTCAACAAGGACCGACTTACGAAAAATACAAGGGATGTGATAGGGGTAATACCTTATCAAGCAACTTTTAGAAGCGGCCGATGATGAAGACGCGCAAGGGCCCGTCCTCTGCAATCGCGCACACACGGACTCCTCGAATCCTCTCCAATCTCCGCGCTGGGTGCTAGCCCCGGAAGATGAGATCCACGCCTCTAGCCTTCTCAACTTGCGCCACTGCCAAGGAGAAGAAGGGATGTTGGCGACAAGGAGTGGGTAGCACTGCCACTTGTCCCAACCTTTGATGCCGAAAAACTTTTATTGTCGTCACCTCCTAGACCCTCACGCCAAGGAGCAGAGGGGAGGCGACAACTAGAGACAAGAGAAGAGTCTAGTACAAAAGAATCTCCCAGGTGGACCTCTCTATTTATAATAGCAGAGCCAGACACACACTGGAGATACTTCCCATATGGGATAATGAGCATAGGCGCCTACTCACAATTACACGTCATGGGTTCGAATCCCCACATATGCAATTAATTGTAAATGCGCCCAAGCATAGGCGCCTACTCACAATTAAGCATCATGGGATCGAATCCCCGCAGACACAATTAATTGTAGATTGCGCCCAGGCTTATTAATTAGCCAAAAGAAAAATTCTCTTGCCAATTAATGATTTTATTTTATTCATGTGACTAAAGTGCCAAACCCAAACTTGCACCCAAACCCTTGTTTGACTCATTTTGACAACATAGGTCAACAGAGGTCAAACGTGGTCCACTAGAGTCAACTAGTGGTCAAACATGAACTAAAATAAAATATCATCCTCTCTATAAAAGTCTCAATGCATCAGTTCCCCAAAAGATCCGAATCACACAATGATTCGATCAGAGGCTAAACGATCAGTATGAGAACTCGAGTGTCAAGGTGTGCGATCCTGTAGGTTCTTCAGACGTTGGCAGTGATGACTAAATCATCACAAGCAATGAGTGGCACCTAGCAGTACATCATTGCTACCCAAGTCATCAGAATGGTGTCATCATCGACATCCCCTAAAACTGCGACAAAGTACAAGTGCAGCCTTGTCCTTTTGCCAACTGATGTCCAGATTGGCAAGTGTGTCACACTTGTTAATCCCAATAATATGGCATGACTAAATCAGGTTCTCACCTCGGTATGACCATACACTTTCAGTCATCCATATAGGGCGCCATGGACAATCAAGCTTCCCCGTTAGGAAGGGGCAAATCCTCTATTGGCACATTGAATCCCTCATGTACGTTATGACATACCCATGACAACCGTTATGACTTCCCGTTTACGGCGAAGCGTTAGGTTGCATCAAAGTACATCAATCACTATATAGAGATATCAATGCCCTCAAGTCTAGGACAAGTGCAACTCTATCACTGTGATATTCATCTCATGACACTGAGATGAATCCTCACGGCGGGTCGATCCAGTATATCCCCCTTGATATACCCATATGCCTGCGTTAGCAACCCATGCTCAACCAGCGCATATACTAGTCTCAAGCGAATCATAGCTGTCTCATATCCACCATGATTCTCGACCAGGGATAAACACAGAGACTAGATAAAATCTATCTCTTAGGGACATTGTATATGCAAATGTACATATGCGCAGATGTACAAACTTGCATGACAACGACAATGCCAGGATAACTCATCTATCAACTAGATGTGATACACATATCCCAATGGACTATCTTGAGGTCCTAGGGCATAAACACTAACAAGGTGTAGATTCCATAGATATAAGACAATTAAGGCAATAATGAGGCCGAAAGCCCAGAAATACAGATGATTATGACTGTAAAATTATGCTTGAAATGCTTTATAAATATGTGTCAACAAATGTCACTGGAAGACCTGCTGATGCCCTTTTCGATGGATCTGAATAACTTGGTTGACCAAAATTAGGTCAACAATTTTAGGTGCCGAACCAATATTAGGTCACAGCGCTCGGCGTGTTGGTTACACAACGTGCATGAGCGACATTGGCAGGCGATGCTGGATTTCAGCCGCGGCATCGTTGCCATAAGAAAAACCCATCGGCGATATTCTTGTGTAGAGGCTGCAAGCGGTGCTGCAGCACTAAGTCGGTGACAGCAGTCAGCGGCGCTGAGGATGGCTAGACCTTGCGATGGTTAAGGGCAGAGGCGAAGGCATTGCGGCGACGGATGCAGAGCTTCTGCGTTCGTCATATGCAGAGCTTATGCATTCGTCAGCTGCAGAGGCGACGAAGGCAGACGAATTGGGAGGGGAGACGTTGACTGTCGACTAAATCTAGCAGCGCTATCGCTGTTTTCAGGTGGACATATCTGGAGGACTGAATCTGGCGACGCTGCAACTGAGTTCAGGGCGGAAATAATCTGTGAGGCGGCGGCGTTTGTCATCACGCAGAGGACTATCGACGTTGAAGATGTTGTGGCCAAGGAAGATGTCATCTTCGGCTCAAAGGCTTTCGAGTATTTGGCAGAGACGAAGCTTCACCAGCGACGTCCCGGGGATTAGAGATGTCAACGGGCCCGACCCAACCCAAACCCGACAAAAGCCGAGTCGGGTATTTAAACGGGTACCCATTTAAATTAAAATATTTATTTTTAAGTTATTCTTTAAATTATTTTTTAATTTATTTTTATAAATATAACTATAAAATAATATTAATAATAATAAATATATTTATTAAAAATTATTTTATTATATAACTATATATAAATATAAAAATTTATTTTTTATTATATATTAATCGGGTATCGGGTATCTTAATTGGGTACCCGAACCTGACGTGATTAGCTAAACGGGTACCCGAACCCGCTATAAACGGGTCGGGTACTCACGAGTTCGAGTATCCATTGACACCCCTACTGGAGATTGACCTCTTCTGATCTAGAGAGGTCACCGCACTAGTTGCGGCAGAGCGAACAACGTCCGCTGAAGACTCTGTGTCCAAGTCAAACAAAGACTAGAGCGGCGGACGTGGACAACCGGATTAGTTGGGGTAAATCTTTGGCTGGGTGCTTGCACAGTGGAAGGGAGAGCCGCACGCAAAGAATAGCATCACTTCCTGACAGAGAATAACATCAGAGATTTGATTCACTCGGCTGGAAGAAATCGCTGGAAGGAGGAGTCGTCGTTGCCTCTTGGACAAGGAAACTCGCGTTGACAACACGCGTTGGTAACACACTGGAGCGTAAACTTTGATGCCGCCGATGACTTTTGAGTAGTGATCAGGGGATAAAACCTAGTATGGAGTGACTACAAGCCAAGAGATATCATAGAGAAAAACCTAGCTCTGATACCATATTAACATAAGAGAGAATTGTCGGCAATGTGCCTACTCTCCATTGATTAACTTAATCATTAGATTATTTATAAGATAAATATATATAGAAAACCATCCTAGTCTATATTTAGTAAATACTAATATTAATATTAAACATCTTAATTGTTGATAATAAGATGTTGAGTTAAATCTTTGTCTTAAAGAAACTATGAGTCACTATATTAAAACAATTACTAATGAATGACCAATATAAATTCATTATTAAGTTTTCAACAAACATAAAAGAAACTGTTTGGTTTATGTACTTTATCTAAGAACTATCTCATAATAGCAATGATATATGTAACATATCATCATCACTCATTGTCAAATATAATATAGTGATGACTTGTGAATTGATAATTGGGTGACCGCACCCAAGTGAAATGTCTAAGAGGCAAAGCAAGAATAGATACAAAGTGTAAGTCCATGGAGAAGACGTGACCCGATCATACAACACGGAGAAAATACTTGTGAATAGCTGTATAATAGGATTATAAAACTATCGACGACAAGTTACATATTTGAAATAATAGCAAAAAGTATGTCATCATTGTCAATTTGAGAAGTGAAGTATGTTTAAAATGATGGAGGTCATTGGTATTTATAACTAGGTGTTTGATATATTATCTCAGTAAATAAGATGAGTAGCTATTTAGGTGAGTGACTATGGGTTTATTTGATCTGTTGTTAATTATTTTATAACTATATTAAATTATATTATAATATACTGTGATGTGATGCTAAAATTTATAAGATATTTGATAATAACTTTTTAAGTGAGGTCAAAATTTAAAATAAAAAATGAATATATTATTTTAAATTATTTAAAATAATAAAATATTTTTTATTTATTATTAAAATTTTAATTTATTTAAAATAATAATACTTAAAATTTTAACTAAAATTATGTGAATTAATTTTTTAAACAAGCAGCACCAAATCATCAAATTGTGTAGCTATTCTAACTTCTATTTTTTTACTGTTTTTTTCTGCTTCTATTTTTCAATACCAAATATATTTTTTTACTACTTTATGCTTAAAAGTTGTTTTAAATTAGTGTAAAAGTGGGGCTATTTAGGCCTCCTTGTAGATGAAGTATCGTGTGGTTAGGTAAAGTACAATATCTTGGAAAAGATATAGATAGGTATGATATATATATGTAGACCTGACAATTTGGGTCAGTGGGTCATAAATGGATTGTGTCAGCTATGACTCGTGACCCGATTAAGCCAACCCAAACATGACCCGTTTAATTAATTGGGTCAAACTGTCTAACCCATACACAATCCGAATATAATCGAGTCAACCCGACACGACCCGAATAACTTATTTATTAAATGGATCATTTATTAACCCGATTTGCTTGACCCGACACGACCCGATTATAAATTTATTTTTCATATTTTATATATAAATAACAAATTGATAAAAATTCTATTAAGATTTATATAATTTTATGCCTGTGGTATGTGCCAAAATTTAGGTTAAAAGATTGTTAGAAGATATTTGGGCTTATGGGTTGATATTGGGAGTTGGATGAGCCTATATTTAAAATTTTTATATGTAAATATATAATGTAATCAGGTTAAGTAGGTCAACCCATTTATAACCCGACACGGCCCCATTATTTTTGGGTCATAAACGGGTTGACTTGTTTATGACCCGAATACGATTATAACTAACCCAAACCCACTTAGCTTTGTGTCGAGTCAAATTGGGTCAGCGAGTCAAGTCAAATTTTATCATATATATATATATATATATATATATATATATATATATATATATATATATATATATATATATATATAGTGTTTTGCGTACATAGTTTCTCATTTATCATCCAGGATCAATAAGTAATATAATTTTTATATAGTTAAATAATAATCGGCAGTGAAGATAGGATAGTAAAATTTTTAACAATTGAATTACCTCATATATCTATTAAAAAATGATTATGTTCAACTTTTTATTATCTATAAATACGAGAAAAAATTTTATATAGGGTCACTGCCTAGATAATTGAGGAAGGATGATGATGTCACCCTGCTATTCAGTCTCAACTTTGATGATCACACAGCATAAATCTCAAAGCTAAGATCATCACCCACCCTTCTCCTAGGAAATTTTTTCTAAAATGCAACCTCTTCTATTTTGAAAATATCCATCAAACCTAGATATTTGAATGGAAAACTAAATAAAATAGAAGGAAAAGTGACCACCCAAGCTTCACCCAAGCTTCTCAGCTTGGAGTTCTCTGTTACATCCTCCACCACACTCTTACAATTTATTTAGTAGGATGGAGAATAGAGGAAAGAATGAAAAACGAAATAATATGTAGTTTACTAGCACGGATGGAAAAGAAGGAGAAAAAAATAAAGAAAAAATTTTGCTAAAATCCTTCGATTTCTAATCCGCTCGAATCAGATGGAAACGCTGCTTTCACCTTTGTTCGACGCCCGCTCGTCCTCCCTACTCCCCGCTCGACGCCGCCTGGCATCGACGCTCGCCTGCTCGCACCGCTGCTCGCTCGCTCATCTTCCTCGCTCCTATGCCTTTCTTTCTTCGGTGCCCGCTCGTCTTCCTCGCTTGATGCCGCTCTCCCAGTCATCGCCGCTACCATTGTCTTACCCACTCGCTAGCTCGCTACTGTTCGATAATTGCCACTCGCCTGCTCGTCTACCCTGTTCCCTCCTCGACACTGGCACACTGCTCGACGCTCGCACCGTTCCTCGCCGCCATTGCCTCTCCCAGTCGCCCCCGCCGCTGCTTTTTTTTTTCACTTTGTTTTTTCTTCCCTACTAGTAAACAGAGCCTACGAGATCCTTATTTTCCTTCACACTCTCTTTTGTGGCCTTGCTTCAGTACCAATTCCTTGTATTATCCTTCTCTCTTCTCTCTCATTTTCATTCATAATCCACAGACATTATCAAATATTTCATATAAATGCATGTTCTACTTTGCAATATAAAATAAGTAAAATTGTTAGGAAGATCTTCTCCCTAATAATTTTAAGAAAATCAAATTGCATTATAGGATTACCTGCATAACACAAGACACTCTTTAGATTAAAATAGCTAGTGCAGAGTATACGATAAGTCTCCTGCTAACATGTACCGATTATAGATTATTTTTTCTTCCTTTGATTCAACAGTTTTAGACGACCCTCCCTAAAATCTTTTTTAAAGAGACCCTCTTCCTAAACATTTTTTCCATATAAAACAATAAATAAAATATTTTTGTTCATAAAAAGAAAAAGAGAGGCCACTGTTCCCCACGTTATCCTCTATTTGACAGTTTAAACTAGCCATAAGAGAAGAATAGACTAAAAAGGAGGCCATTTTGTTTCTATTGTGATCATCGTGGGGCAGTGTTCTTGGAGCTGTGCCACACCAGCATCACCTGCCGAGTCCCCCCGTTAGGAGGTAATGTGCCTTCGGAGTTCTCAACTGAAAAGATTGCTGTTTTTCTGTACCAAGGATGTCGCCTAAGCCGCTGGACTACGAGTCGCTGAACGAGAACGTGAAGAAGGTGGCATATGTCGTCAGAGGCGAGCTCTACCTGCGGGCTTCCGAGCTGCAGAAAGAAGGGAAGAAGGTTTTGTTGCTTTCCCACGCACAATCTTCTTTTGCTTTGCTGGTTGTGAACTCTGGTACAAGAACGGTTTAAAACTTTTTCAATTAATGTCATATGTTATCAGCGGTTGAGTCGTTATATGTGACGATTTAAGCTGTTAATAGCTGCTGTTGGAATTAATTTCTGATCATTGATCTCGCCAATAAAAAAAAAAATCCAATAACGTACTGTGCTTTTATTATTTTCTCTCTTTTTCTTCTTTTAATTCCGTTTTTTACTGCTCATTGACACAAGAGCTCGGATTTTCATAAACAAGCTTCAATATAACTTCAGATTCTTTCTTTTTAACTATTCTCTTTTATTTAATCACATTTTATTTTCTATTTTATTGGTTTCAATTTATGAAAATTAGAAGAAATTATTATTATTTTCAGAAAAGAATTTTGCTTCTTTTGTCTGAGAACATTGAGTTGTTTTTTATTATTATTTTCCTTTATTTTCATTGTTCTGAAATTGTGTGGTGAAGTTCTTTTGTATTGGGCATATTAGGTTTATCAATCATATCAAGACTAGAAGAATTTCTCTAGCTTTTATCTGTTTTCATTTTTTGCACCGTGAAGTGTTTAGAGTTTTTGGTACTAAAATTATATGTTTTTTTGCAGATTATTTTCACAGACGTTGGCAACCCTCATGCTCTTGGACAGAAGCCTCTAACATTCCCTCGCCAGGTTCTTTATCTTCTATTTATCCTTATCCATTTGATAAACCAGGTGCATTTTCATTTCATTTCTTTTCTTTACATGATCATCTTTTTAATGTCTGAGAAACTTACTGATTTGCTCGAGCATGAAACAATATTCTTCTCTATTCCTTGAAGACCTTTAGCTTCTATTCAATCTTGTGCTTTTGTAATCTGCGATTGTGTGGTGCATTCTACTGCAGGTGATCGCATTATGCCAAGCTCCATTTCTGTTGGATGATCCTAACGTCGGGCTTCTTTTCCCAGCAGATGCCATTGCAAGAGCTAAGCATTATCTTTCGTTGACCTCGGGTGGTTTAGGTATTCAATGCCTGACATCTCTCAGATGTTCTTCCCTAGCATGCCTAAATCAAGATTGCTAGTAGATTAGCGATAAGAATTTTGGAAAAAAAATATGATTAAACACAATAATTAATTTTTTTGAATTTTGGAAATAAGAACAAATTAATGAGAAGACATTGTTTTTCATCAGAAATTAATATAAAATTAGATGATTAGAAGAAGAATTTCAATTTTCTTTGATCAATCAGGTGCATATAGTGATTCTCGTGGTCTTCCTGGAATCAGGAAAGAAATAGCTGAATTCATAGAAAGGCGTGATGGATATCCTAGGTGAAAGAAACTGACCAAACATACTAAAATACTCTGTAGAAGGATTGTGGTTCCTAAGTTCTTGCCAACCGACTAATTTCTTATATGCTTCATTAATTGCAGCGATCCAGAGCTAATATATCTAACAGATGGAGCTAGTAAAGGTGTCGTGCAGATCTTGAATGCGCTAATAAGAAATGAGAAGGATGGTGTAAGATTCCTCTGCAGAGATTATGATCACTGTTAAAATAAACTAAAAAAAACTTAATACATGTTCTTTTGGCTACAATTCATTGCTTAAGCAGTTTTCTGCTTTAAGGTATTCTGATTAAACATGCATGTCTTGGCAGATTTTAGTTCCAGTTCCACAATACCCTCTGTATTCAGCCGTAATATCCTTGTATGGTGGATCTCTTGTTCCTTACTATTTAGAAGAGGAGGCTAATTGGGGGCTTGACATTAATCATATTCGCCAATCTGTTTCAGCTGCTCGGATGAAAGGAATTACTGTAAGATAATGTATTTTTCAGTACCAATCTAACTTAATGTATGTTGATGAGCATCAAATTAAAATGCATACAACTCATTGTCTTATTTGCAACTACGTGCTGAAATATCATAATTATGGTATCTTATAAAATTGAATTCTCCATCTCACAATTACTTGCTGCTGCATTTAAGTAATCTGCTTATGGGCGATCTAAATATAAACACATCTGGAACAGGTTCGAGCAATGGTTATTATAAACCCAGGAAACCCCACTGGCCAATGTCTTAGTGTTGCCAACATAAGAGAGTTGTTGAAATTTTGTTACGAGGAAAATTTAGTCCTGCTAGCTGATGAAGTTTATCAACAAAACATATATCAGGATGAGAGACCCTTCACAAGTGCAAGAAAAGTAAGAAAGTTACTGTATTCGCATACTGAATAAATACTTCCAAGTGCTATTTGTGCCAGTTTATATTTTGATCTGAAAACTATTCAACACTGCCAGACATTGTTTGACATTAGCGGACCAATTAGTAAAGAGGTCCAACTAGTGTCTCTCCACACTGTATCAAAAGGATATTGGGGAGAATGTGGTCAGAGGGGAGGATACTTTGAAATGACTAACATTCCTGCTAAGGTACAATCTCTCTCTCTTGTGAATCATTTGCTGTAAAAAGCATCCAAGGAAATTTGCATAATTAAATATGTTACAGACTGTAGATGAGATATACAAGGTAGCATCAATTTCACTCAGTCCCAATGTTCCAGGGCAGATCTTTGTAAGTTTGTTTTTCTTATTAACCTGACTTATTGAAAGCATGTTCTCTTACTGTACATATCATCAGGAGAGAAACTTATTTTTCAGTTAGGGCTGATGGTTAATCCTCCCAAACCAGGAGATATCTCTTACATTAAATTTTCTGCAGAGAGGTATGAATTGAAAAGCAACTTCCAAGTTCTACATATTTTAGCACTATATGTGCATTCTTTGACATTTTCACTTTCAAGCACATCCTACTGGATCATGCTTTCTTTATTATGGTACAGCAAAGCAATCCTCGAGTCGTTGAAGAGAAGAGCCCATATTATGACTGATGGGCTTAATAGTTGCAGGAATGTTGTATGCAACTTTACAGAAGGTAATAGCCAATTTGCTACTGTCTCAATTTTGAATATTATCCAAATAAGGTGTTAGTTACAGATGTTGAGGATGCTTTCAGGTGCAATGTATTCATTTCCACAAATACGCTTACCTCCAAGAGCTATTGAAGCTGCTAAAGGGGCTGGCAAGACTCCTGATTTTTTCTATTGCCTCAAGCTCTTGGAAGCTACAGGAATTTCCACAGTTCCAGGCTCAGGATTTGGCCAAAAAGAAGGGTGAGTCAGTTGATTTTAAGCTTTTTGCATCATCCTATTGAACTCGACAAAGCAATCTAAAGGTTTATGTATTCTCTACAATGAGTTATGGTTCACATAAACTAATTCCACCAGCTTCAAGAGATTCTCTTGAAGAACAGAAAGATTTTGTCATGCTGCTTTACTCTGTGATAGCAATCTATTAAGAAACACTAGTACATCTTTGCTATGAAAGTATCCGGGTAGAGGATTTCTGCATAGATATAATTGTTGAGGATTCACTGCTTATCTGCTGAATAAGTTGTTATTGTGGAAAATTGAGCGTTGCTATTGTACTGTTGTCTATTAGTGTTAGTATTATTGTTATTCTGACTGACCAGCAAACCCTGTTTGCTACAACTTATTCAGAGTTTGGAGAACAGTTACACAAGAAATACAGTAAACAAGCCTTTCCTTTTTGACAGGGTTTTCCATCTAAGGACAACCATCTTGCCGGCAGAAGAAGGCATGCCTGCTATCATGGCTTGTTTCAAGAAGTTTAATGATGAGTTTATGGAACAATATGAAGACTACATAGGCTACTCTCGCATGTAAAATTGTTAAATGGAGGAGGCCGAAATCAGTGTTTGAAATTTTGATCCGGTTTGTATTGGTACGAAACTGATTTCACAGTAGCATATGTTGGTACGTATGATTTTACTATAGCATAATGTGAATATGCATTATTCATACTAGTCCGGCAGCTCACTTCGGATTGTATTGGTACAAAACTAATTTCACAGTAGCATATGTTGGTACGTATGATTTTACTATAGCATAATGTGAATATGCATTATTCATACTAATCCGGTAGCTCACTGAACTGAGCTGCCAGACCGGTTTTTAAAATCATGGCCGAAATATACTAATGGTACAAGAGACATGCTCTGCCGGTCATTGCAAACCTTTTAATCAGTCCACTATATGATTGATTGTAAAGAACTTTGATAAGAGGTTCCATTTCATGTATCTGATTCAGCAAAATCACTTTAAAACTAGATGTTTGGATAAATTGTTATGCTCGTCAATTTTTATAAAAAGGAATAATATTTTTAAAAATAAAACTAAAATAATAGTAAAAATATTTTTAAATTAAAAAAATAAATTTAATAATAATAGTTTTAATAATTTTTATTAAAATAAATATTAATTTTTTATTAAAATTTTTGTAAAAAGGAAATTTTAAATAATAATTGAAAATATTTTTAAATTTAATAATATTTATTAAAATAATTTTTCCATTGAAAGGCCACAAAAATGTAGGTGTAGATATGAGATGCAAACAAGAAAATATTAATATAGCTAGAAAGTAGCTCTCTTCTAGTTTTTCCAAACCTATACTACTTCTGGGTTTGGAACCAAAAAGTAATTTGCCAAATACCTCAACTTTTCAAAAATTTACTACCTTGACTAGCAAAAGCAACTGACTAGTTGTGCCAAACAGAGCCTATGTCACTTGGACTAATAAAAATTAGATAACTTACTATAAGTTGGTTAACAAATTATTTAATGTGGAAGCTTCAAAGAATCATTTACAACTTAAGGAAGCATTAACACCAAACTAGATAAAGTACAAGATCTATTAACACACAAGAATCCAAATATTTTTATAGGGATAGAGGTATGCTAAAACTCCTTTGGAACATTGAAGGAATGCCCTAGTAGATTTGTTATAACCCTAAGCAAATTATCCATTAACATAGTGAGTCAATTTGTAACATGACTCAATTTATTAAAATGCTTAAGCCGAAGTTAACAATAGCAAGCCCACTATGCCTTATATACTATATAATCTTTTCTCCTACTTCTAATGTGGGACTAAACTGAAGTATTACAAAATTACCCTAGTGTTTAGGTCAACCCCAAGAGAAACTCTATAGATCTACATAGCTACTCTTGGAGCAGTTGTGTTTGGGAGCAAAGGAACTTCACTAATTCATTGTATCCAAGACGATTACATTCGATCCCTTTGCCTTCTCATGTAATAAAATGCGGCAGAAGCTTTTGCTGACCTAAATCTCAAAGCCGAAAAATGTCGTTGGTGGTATTTTAGCAATCATGAATGATGATTTTGACATATATTTATTACATTTAGAGATACAAGTATTATTATGAATAGGGACAGACTAAAATAACATACATAGACTAGAATGTGTTATGACTAATGATAAGAAGTTATTATAATATAAGATATCGAATCAAACATGCAGGACATATTAGAGAACAATGTATTGAATTGACCCGCTATGAGAATATTACATGGGTTGTTATATAATTACTATAAGCATTCTCATATTAATAGTGGTGTATGTCATCCTTTGAATTAAGGTCACGATAGATTCTTACGTGACTAGTAGAATACTTTAATACAGTCAAACATCATTTGTAACTGGTGATTATAAAAGTTGTTACTTGGTATGTCATGCATCATGGGGAGGAATATGAATTATCAAGATAGGATTTGTCCCTCCTATACAATGAGAGTGTTGATTTTGGGTCCTTTGATCAAGTGAGACTAAAATACATGATGATGCTCAAATTGATTAATATGAGATATCAATTGCATTTGTAATATTAATCTTGGGAATTAAAAAATATAACGATTGAACTGGACAAGTGTGACATATTCTAATGGTTTGTATTCAATTTGGATATTAAGGACAAAAGGATTAAATTATACAATAACACTATCATAAAAAGGTTGCGTCGAATCTTGATATGTTTTTGAATTATATAGTAATAATATGTTGGTAGACACTACTCATCATAAGAAACTATTAGATCAGACACATAGATCTAATTGAAATATCATTTTTTACATGAGTTGTCAAAGAGCAAGATGATGATGATGGTGGTGGTGGTGGTAATCACTAAAAGAGATAGAAAAAACATGATATCAAATCGCAGGTATGACATTTTATTTTTATATATTTGAATTATAGAATTTAATTTAAATTTTAAACATATCACATAGAGACGTTGACACGTGGGCTAGGCCCATGACACATAAAATTTAGGGTATTATGTACCAATTATGTATAAATAAGTAGAGGCTATCAAACTTAGTGAAAATTTTTTATGGCTTGCTACAAAACCCTAGCCTTCTATACGTGTGATGAGTAGAAGAATGCCTCCTCTCGATGTCAGTACTAGAGAGTAGACAAGGAGATTGCAATTGGTCATGTATGAATACCATAGAAGCAAATACTCTTGCTTGAGAAATTTGATCTTCCAAATGTATATTTTCAACTAATTGGCTTTTCTTTAGTATGGATTCTTAGCGCTGAACTAAATTATTTGTTTTTCAGTGTGAAATTCTATACCCATTTCTCATCATCTATTACTAGCTGACATATCTTATATGCCAATAAAAAAACAGATCGAATAGAGAAAATAAGTGAGTTTGATACAAGACTTGCATATTCTAAATGAGTTATGAGTGTTGATCTCTATAAAGTTCAATGTTCGGTAGATATTATGAGCAATTTGTTATGTTTATTTCACTAGACGTTTTTGGACTTTACTATTCAACTAAATGATCTCAAGTTTAAAGCTTTCTGCTAACCATCTATAGAGAAAACATCAAAGCCGTCCATGACTCCATGAATTTTAATGTAAGGATCATATCTGTGTTGCTTTAAATTTGCACATACTAAGGGTTGTTTGGCCCGCATTAGCATAAATTTTAAGGCAGAAGATATGAGAAGCCATAATTTTTAGCTTCCACAGTTTCTAATGTTTTATATTATTTTTTCACCACAGCTATAATCAGGGCCAAACGAGGCCTAAGAGATGGATGGCTTTTGAGGTTACCCTGCTTATGATTTTTAGGCAAAGACTCTGCCTAAAAATTTTTCGAGTGTGGATGTTTAATTGCAAGAATACATCTAACACTAACATAGTGTTAGTTAAACAAACTTGGTATCTCCGCTCTAACTTGCTAAGTTTATTTGCCACCAAATAGAGCATGTTCTAGTTAGTGTCCTTTTATAGCTTATTAGAGACAAATAGTGGAAGAAAAAGTTGGGTTGCAATTTTTTTTTAAAAGTAGAATTTTATTTATTATGATATCGAAAGAGTGAGAAAGGCTAAGGAGATATTAATTTATTAATAAAAAATTAATATGCTATAATAGACTTAAGCATTTAAATATGATTTTATGAAACATATTAATCATATATTAAAACTAGCAATGATCACTAACCCATTAACACATGATTTGTTTAATAAAATTACTTACAATGATTGATCACTATAATAATTATTATTTTGTTATTTATGTTTTTTTTTTAATATTTTCACCTCTATATTTTTTTTAGTTTTATCAATTTATTATAATTTAGCTTTTTTTTTTGAAAAAAACCAATTAACTTCTATTCACTCCCGCGGAGATCAAAATATAGTATAAGTCAGTTGACCAACTATTAGTCCACAATGTACAAACATAAAAAATAGAGGCTTGCTGCGCCCGCCAGTCAATAGTTTGGTTGGTTGGCCTCTCTAGGTGTAAATATCAAAATACAATTAGTCATGTTATTTGAAAGGAAAATGATTTCCTTTAACAAAATGTTATAAGTTTGGTTTTTCAAAATTTGCTGCTCTTTGATTAGATTTATGGCCTCTTTGTGGTTTATCTTCAAAAAGTGATTGGAGTGACTTTATATTGCAGGTTAATATACAAGTAATTCAAGGCAATTTTAATTCCCATAAGTTTTATCCACTGTGCCGAGGAAACAGTGGTGTAAGCTGAGACAGCTGAACCAGGTGACCGGGAGCCGTCAAAGTTGACATAACCGTCTATCAAGAGAAGACTTTGTTTTGATTGTGATCATCGCTGGGCAGTGTGTTTCGAGCTCTGCCACCAGCTCGTCTGTGCTCCCTCAGTCTCCTTCCCGTCAGAAGGTAATTTATTTGAATCGAGAGATGGCTTGTCTTCTTCATGTTTCGATGCCTAATTGCATCAAATTATGTTTCAAGGTTATTTCATGATGGTGTCTTTGGGCTCTCAACTGAAAAGATTGCTGTTTTTCTGTACCAAGGATGTCGCCGAAGCCGCTGGACTATGAGTCCCTGAACGAGAATGTGAAGAAGGTGGAGTATGCCGTCAGAGGCGAGCTCTATCTGCGGGCTTCCGAGCTGCAGAAGGAAGGGAAGAAGGTTTTGTTGCTTTCCCACGCACAATCTTCTTTGCCTTTGTGGTTGACCACTCGTGAAGACTGCTGAATGCGTTGCTGCCCGGAGAAATTTTGGGGGAAAGAAAGAACCTTGCTTCTTTTCGTCTGAAAATATCGAACGTTTCTCTTTTTTTTTCCTTTATTTTCATTGTTTTAAATTGTGTGCTGAAGTAATTACATATTGGGTATATTAGGTTTATCAATGATACGATGATTGATTGATTGGAAGAATTTGTCTAGCTTTTATCTGTTTTTTTTTTCTTTTTTGCACCAAAAATATGTAATTTTTTTGGTATTGAAATTATCTGTAGTTTACAGATTATTTTCACAAATGTTGGCAACCCTCATGCTCTTGGACAGAAGCCTCTAACATTCCCTCGCCAGGTTCTTTATCTTCTGTTTATCCTTATCTTTTTGATAAACTAGTTAATGGTGCATTTTGATTTCATTTCTTTACAAGTATTGACGAGTTCATCATCTTTTTACATTGTTCAGGAAACTTACTAATTTACTTGAGCATGGAACTTTTTTTTTCTAATTCCTTGAATTTATATTCATCTTGTGTTTCTGTAATGATGCCATTGTATGTTGCATTCTACTGCAGGTCATCGCACTATGCCAAGCTCCATTTTTGTTGGATGATCCTAACGTTGGGCTTCTTTTCCCAGCAGATGCTATTGCAAGAGCTAAGCATTATCTTTCATTGACCTCGGGTGGTTTAGGTATTCGCTCACGGCTCTCTAATGTTCTCCACTAACCTGCCTCAAGAATCAAGATTACTATTACATTAATTCTTTCTTCATAGAACATAATTGTCATATATCAATTTTATAAAAAAACTTGCAAGTTAGTCCTCTTGCACCACTTTCAGATGGTAGCTAGACGAAATATCTTTTGTGTTAGTTCTTTCAGTTTTCCTCCCAAGTCCATGCTTCTCATTTAGGGCTTTGAAATCTTATTCAAAGATTTGTAATTTCTTTGTGCAAGTTTCGCAATTATCCCTTTCAAGTCATTTTATATATCCACCTTTAACTGTCAGTTCCAAAATTCCACACGCACACACAAACACACACACACAGATATATATATATATATTCTCATATTATCGGTTCCAAAATTCCACTATTTTATTTTCATTCATTACTCTTAAAACTTATGCCTTCTCCCCATGTGGGCTTCTCCTTTGTTCATCCCTTTCCCTGCATTAGTTTGTAACGTTCATTTTGTATTTGTTAGAGCACACGAGTCATGTAATGTTTGATCAGAAAATTTGTGGATTATATTAACACTTGGATCAATTAAGTATATATATACTTAATTGATCCAAGTAGATATTATTTGGGATGCTAAACTAACCCAAAAGGTGTAAAGCACCAAGAAATTAGCACTGGGGTATATCCATTTTTTTAAGCAAACCAGGAAATGTTCATGATGCCCTTCAACTTGCATCAGCATCAAGACAAATTAGGCATTAGTAAAATCCATATGATTAAACACATAATAATAAATTGATCTGGACTTTGGAAACGAGAGTTTTCTTTTGTGAAATATAAACTAGTGACGAATAAATGGATTAATTTATTATTTTTATGTCTACTATTCAGTGCCATCATTTTTTTTGTTTATGCTAGTCCTAAAGGTCAATCTATATTCATTGTACTATGTCTTAAGATCCTAATTGTTCTTTTATTTGGTTTTGTCATGCAACAAATCCAAAAGGCAATATGTGGACATCTTTTCTATATCTTCAAATCACTAAGAAACTTGGCTTCAATGATTTTAACATTAATCTAAATTTTTTTTTGATCAATCAGGCGCATATAGTGATGCTCAAGGTCTTCCTGGAATTAGGAAAGAAATTGCTGAATTCATAGAAAGGCGTGATGGGTATCCTAGGTAAAAGAAAAGGGCCAAGGATACTACAATGCTATCTTGAAGGTTTATGGTTCCTAAGTTCTTGCAAACCTACTAGTTTCCTATATGCTTCACTGATTGCAGTGATCCAGAGCTAATATATCTAACGGATGGCGCTAGTAAAGGGGTCATGCAGATCTTGAATACACTAATAAGAAATGAGAAGGATGGTGTAAGATTCCTCCGTAGAGATTATAATCACTGTTGAAATAAGCTAAAAAACCTAAAACATGTTCTTTTTGGCTAAAATTCATTGCTTGAGCAGTTTTCTGCTTTAAGGTATTGTGATTAAACATGTGTGTCTTGGCAGATTTTGGTTCCAGTTCCACAATACCCTCTGTATTCAGCTGCAATAGCTTTGTATGGTGGATCTCTTGTTCCATACTATTTAGAGGAGGAGGCTAATTGGGAGCTTGACATCACTCATATTCGCCAATCTGTATCAGCTGCTCGGATGATAGGAATTACTGTAAGTTAATGCTATTTTCAGTACAAATCTAACTTAATATATGTTGATTGCCATCTATTAAAATGCATATAACTTGTTTTCTTATTTGCAACCACGTGCTGAAATATCATAATTATGGTATCTTTTGAGAATTGATTTCTCTATCTCAGAATAACTTGCTACTGCATTTAATATTCTGCCTTACGAATAATTTGCTTTATATGAATCTTGTGTTTCCACTAGGTTCCTAAGCTTCATTGTCTTGTGTCCAACTGATAATAGACAGCTTATTCTATGCTACTTGCTTGTTTTAAATAACTTTATAATCATACAATTTGGTACTACTTTTTGTGAAGAATTTGAGTTATCTTTATAAATCCTAAAGGATTATGAGTTTACTCTTGATTGTGATGATTTCATTGTTTATTTATTTGTGAAAGATCCTTCCAACTAAATTTTAATGAAACTCTGTGTTCAATACCAAGGCACCACCTTAATACTTTGCAACCACCAAATTGGCATCCATGTGTTGCACCCAGGCACTTTTTATTCTCAAACTTCTGAACTTGGGCGTAGACTAGTCATTAACACCGGAATTTCCTTATCAACTTCATACACACTCTTATCAGCATTTTGAAAGCTTCTGTTCTATGTTTTCTTCTTAGAAAGATTTGTCCTAATTGCTTGTGCTAATATATTTTTAGTTCACTACCAAAGCTTTAATGAGATGTAATGTGTTATTCCAATATTACAAAGACCTAGCATTTCAAATTATGCTTGTAGAAGTTATCTATCTACTTCACTCCAACTCTAAGAAACCCATGGAGTATTAAGCAGGATTTGTTAGTTATAATGGATCTGAAGTTGTGAATACAAATGTGCTTGGCATTCCTGCTTGTCAAGATCCTGTTTTGCATGCTTGATATCAATTTTCTTCTTACGCATAATATTTGTTCATGTAATTTCTAGCTGTATCCTTCCATACCTTGTCCTTCTGCTGAAAAGGTGCCTACAGACATCTTAAATGTGGATTAGCATTTGTCACTGGGTTCTATTTTATTCAGCGTTTGTTATTTTCTTCATTTAACTTATCACATATGAATGCAGTTGGATTAGGAACCATAAAGTAACAGCCTATTAGCTTTCTTTGCATTTGCTTTGATTGTTCATAATGGTTTAATCATTTTGCTACACTCCCTATTTTGTAAATGTGCTTATAGATTTTTATTTAATCCACTTTTGGTCGACTGGTAACTTATGAGCAATCTGAATATAAATGCTTTGGAACAGGTTCGAGCAAT
Source organism: Costus lasius (assembly GCA_027563935.2). NCBI lineage: Eukaryota > Viridiplantae > Streptophyta > Magnoliopsida > Zingiberales > Costaceae > Costus > Costus lasius. Next base: position 11,903,768 of record CM050454.1, on the reverse strand, counting down.
GGTTATTATAAACCCAGGAAACCCTACTGGCCAATGTCTTAGTGTTTCCAATCTAAGAGAGTTGTTGAAATTTTGTTACGAAGAAAATTTAGTCCTGCTAACTGATGAAGTCTATCAACAAAACATATATCAGGATGAGAGACCCTTCATAAGTGCAAGAAAAGTAAGAAACTTGATGCATTCACATAATACCCAAATTCTTCTATTATTTGTGCCAGTTTCTGTTTTGATCTGAAAACTATTCAATACTGCCAGACATTGTTTGACATTGGCGAACCAATTAGTAAAGAGGTCCAACTTGTGTCTTTCCACACTGTGTCAAAAGGATATTGGGGAGAATGTGGTCAGAGGGGAGGATACTTTGAAATGACTAACATTCCTGCTAAGGTACAATCTCTCTCTTGTGAATAATTTGCTGTAAAATGTATTCAAGGAAATTTATTTTCGATTTATAGCAGAAAAATATACTTAGTAAGAAGTTCTATAGCAAGTATCCTGGAGGATGATCTGCAGCAACTAGGTGATAAACAGATCTACAGATGTTTTAAACATTCCAAATTGATTTTAGCTCAGTTCGTACAGCAACTAAATAATAACCCATGTCATTTCAGAGCTACATATGAAGTTGTATTCATTCAACAGCTCCAAATCAATAATATTCTTAATATATAGTGTTCCTGAGGAGTTTATTTTGTTTCTTTAATTAACAAAGTCCTAAAGTATCTCTAACAATTTTGTTTTAATCAAATGACATGCTATTACATTGTGCTGATATTGTGGCCGATGTCTCTGCATGATTAAATATGTTATAGACTGCAGATGAGTTCTACAAGGTAGCATCAATTTCCCTCAGCAATGTTCCAGGTCAGATCTTTGTAAGTCTATTTTTCTCGTTAAATTGGCTTGTTTAAAGTGTGTTCTCTTAGTGTACATATTATCCGGAGACAAACTTTGTCATACCCCGATAAATAACCCAATTTATCGAGACACAACAATTTGGCATGTTAAACATGCACTACAAAAATCCAGTCCATAACTCACAAAAACTATTAATAGAAATCCAATATCATTAAATCACAAATTTCTTTAACAAGTCTCAAAACCAATTTAAGATATTTAAATAAAAACTATCAGAGTCATCACTTATAATTCAACTGTCCAACTCAAAAATAACATAAAGACATAAAGAAGTACATCCTCTTATGACAAGATAAAAGAAAATTAACAAATATGCCAAAACTACTAGTGACTCATCAGGGAAGCCTCTAGTCTATCTACCCATCTCTAGACTGCAACTGATCAGTACCTGGAAGCAAAACAAAGGGGGTTAGCCCAAAAGCTAAGTAGGGATTTCCAAAAAGATGAATGCATGCTCAACAATGAAACCAACTTTATGATTTATATGAGTACCATATATAGATGTGCAAATATGAAATAACACGAAACATAAATCCTATCTCATCAAAACATGGAGCTGTTCATGGTCACAAAATTGCATTACGCCTCGTACTCTAACAAGAGTGGTTCCACCCCCAAGCTCCAAAAGTGGAACGACTGCCATCAGGCAACCCGATAGTGTTGCGTCCAACACTTAGAAACCCCAGTATTGTCCAAAGGACAATCTGGTAATAACCCTGACCGGCAACCACCAATAGCCCACACACAGTCGGCGCTATGGTCTAATAGGTGACCTCGCCAACGGATCTCCAACTCCACGTACGGCGCGCACGCTCGAAGCGTACAACAATAAATCTCAACACACTAATATCATATCTCAACATGTGCAATAACAACAATATCATACCTCAGCCATATACAAATATCAACAATAAACATATTAGAAATGTATGCTCAACAACCAAGTAGAATATGCATTTCTCCTCTTTTCATAATAACAATTAAAAGCAATCACACATCTATATGCACCAATGAAATTTGTACGAGCACAAGAGATATAAGATACAAATCAAAGCAGATAGAAGCAAAAAAGATTGGTGTCAAAGCACACGACTTAGCACCATACAAGAAAGTGAAGGTAGGATCCCTACCTGAAAATAAAGTCCTCTGCCACAAGAATAAACCACGGGTACTCACACCTCAGGCCCGCCTAGTCCCAAGTTACCTTACAATAAATATGTCAAGAAAATAGTATCAATTACCACACAGTTCTAACCATGAACACATCTACAAGATAATATATTTTTATCATGAATACCTCTAATCCTAATTTCACAAATTATAATATGCATACCCTTAATCCCAATTACTTTTATCTTAATCTAGCATGCTTAGACAATATGGTATTTAACTCTATATTCATCCACAATAAAATTTAGAGCAACAACTATATAATTACTAAAAATCTACCAAATATTCCTCTAGCATAATTCCCTTGCACATGCTAAAAACACTAGGGTACAACCTTACCTTGCCTTAGATAATAAAAATCAACAATGAAGAGGAGGAGAGGGTCGCCGACGTTGCCCACGTCGCCGGAACCCTGCTGCTCGCCGGAAAACGCCGCCACCGGCACAAGAAGGAAGCTGGGTAGTTGAGGAAGAGGGGAGGAAGGAAGGAATCCGCCGCCGCCTGAACGCTCGCCGCTGAACTCACCGAAAGCCGCCGCCTGCCGCCGAACGTCGCCGGAAGGAGGACAGGAAGGCCGGCACAGGTCTTCTGGTGATGCCGCTGGTTTCACACGCTGCCGGAGGAGAGAACGAGAGAGAGGGAGAGAAGAATCGGGCGAGCGGCGCACGCGAAGGGAGGAGAGGAACAGTAATAGAGTTTTTTTTAAAAAACTATTTATACTTATTATTAATTAATTAATTAATTAATTATTTTATTAATTTTCTTTTTAAATATAACAATATACTCTCCATTAAAAGAATTTGGTCTCCAAATTCACTTACCATGATCAAAGAGGTGAGGGTACTGAGCCATAACATCTTCTTCCCTTTCCCAAGTAGCTTCACAATCTGGGTGATGCTGCCATCCAACTTTAACTAACTTGACAGCTTTGTTTCTCAAGTGATGTTCCTTTCTGTCCAAGATCTGAACTGGATGCTCAATGAAGGTTGCATTTGACTAAATTGGCATTGATAATTCTCTTAACACATGACTGGAATCAGAAATATATCTTCTCAACATTGACACATGAAAAACATTATGCACACCAGAGAGTGATGGGGGCAAAGCTAGTCTATAAGCCATAGCTCCAATTTTATCAAGTATTTCAAAAGGGCCAATATATCTAAGAGCTAACTTTCCTTTCTTTCCAAATCTCATTACACTCTTTAGAGGTGACACCTTTAAGAATACATGATCTCCCACAGCAAATTCCAAGGCTCTCCTTCTCTTGTCAGCATAACTCTTTTGTCTACTCTGAGCAGTTAACAATCGTTGTCTTATCATTTGAACAATTTCAGCATCTTCTTCTATCATTTCAGGACCCAAAATCCGCTTTTCTCCTGCCTCATTCCATAACACAGGTGATCTACACCTTCTACCATATAGGGCTTCAAATGGAGCCATCTGAATTGCCGAGTGATAACTGTTATTGTATGCAAACTCTGCTAAGTGTAGATAAGATTCCCAACCACCTCCAAAATCTAGTACACATGCTCTGAGCAAATTCTCTAAAGTCTGAATAGTCCTTTCTGACTGCCCATCTGTCTGAGGATGAAAAGTTGTACTGAAATATAACTGTGTCCCCAAAGCTCTATGTAAACTGCCCCAAAAACGAGAAGTAAATCTAGGATCTCGGTCTGATACTATACTCATAGGTACACCATGCAATCTTATAATTTCTCTACAATACAAGTTTGCCAATTTATCCAATGTGTCAGTCTTTTTAACTGGTAAGAAGTGAGCTGATTTGGTCAATCTATCAACAATTACCCATATAGAATCATGTCCTCTTTGTGATCTTGGAAGTCCCAAAATAAAATCCATAGTGATATGCTCCCACTTCCATTCAGGGATAGGAATATTTTGTAATTCTCCTGCTGGTCTTAAATGCTCAGCCTTCACTTGTTGACATATCAAACATTGTGAAACAAATCTAGCAACATCATTTTTCATTCCATCCCACCAATAATATCTTTTAAGATCTTTATACATTTTACCACTGTCTGAATGAATAGTAAACTTTGATCTATGGGCTTCTCTCAAAAGTTCTTCCTTTGCCAACTCAGGTACACATAATCTGCCCTTACACTTTAAGATGCCTTCTGAATCTTTACTAAATTCTGGTCTCTTACCATTCTCAACATTTTCAACTATTCTCCTCAAATTTTTATCCTCCATCTGGTGTTCTTTAATTTTCTTAACAATCTCTAACTCTATTGTCATAAATGCAATATATCATGTTCTTGCTTGACTTACAATTTCAAATCTCAAATCAGTAATTTGTTTTACCAACTCTGTCTGTGCTACTTTTAGATGAGTTAACTGCCCCACTGATTTTCTACTTAAAACATCAGCCACCACATTTGCTTTGCCAGGATGATAATTAATTTTACAATCATAATCTTTCAAAAATTCTATCCATCTTCTCTGTCTCATATTCAATTCTTTCTGACTGAATAAATATTTCAAACTCTTATGATCAGTAAATATTTCAAATTGCACACCATAAAGATAATGTCTCCATAATTTCAACACAAAAATTATTGCTGCCAACTCTAAGTCATGCACAGGATAATTCTTTTCATGCTCTTTAAGCTGTCTAGAGGCATATGCTACTACCTTCTCATGCTGCATCAAAACTCCACCCAACCCTTGGATTGAGGCATCGGTATAAATGGTGTAACCTTCATCACCTGAGGGAACTACTAAAATAGGTGCACTTATCAGTCTCTTTTTAAGTTCCTGAAAACTGTTTTCATAAGAATCATCCCAATTAAATTTTACCTATTTTCTAGTTAATCGAGTCAAAGGAGCAGCTAGTAAGGAAAACCCTTGCACAAAGCGTCTATAATAACCTGCCAACCCAAGAAAACTTCTTATCTCCTGTACTGACTTTGGTCTTTTCCACTTAGAGACTACATTAATCTTTTGAGGATCCACAGCTATACCTTCTCCTGAAATTACATGACCTAAAAATGTAACTTTATCAAACCAAAAGGCACACTTGCTGAACTTTGCAAATAGCTTTTCCTGCCTCAGTCTTTCAAGTACTCTTCTTAGATGTTCTTTATGATCATTTTCACCACAAGAGTATATTAAAATATCATCAATAAAAACCACAACAAATTTATCCAAATAATCGATAAATACCCGATTCATCAAATCCATAAAAACTGCTGGTGCATTAGTTAAACCAAAAGGCATTACCAAAAACTCATAATGACCATACCTAGTCCGAAAAGCAGTTTTTGATATATCTTCATCCCTGACCTTCACTTGATGATATCCATATCTCAAATCAATTTTAGAGAAAACACTGCTGCCCTTGAGCTGATCAAATAAATCATAGATTCTTGGCAAAGGATATTTATTTCTGACTGTGACAGCATTCAGTTGCCTATAATCGATGCATAATCTCATTGATCCATCTTTCTTTTTAACAAACAATACAGGAGCTCCCCAGGGAGAAGCACTGGGGCGCACATAGCCTTTATCTAGCAACTCTTGTATTTGAGTTTTAAGTTCATTCAACTCTTTAGGGGCTATTCTGTATGGTGCCTTTGATATAGGTGTTGTTCCTGGCTGAAGTTCAATTGTAAATTCAACATCTCTTTTTGGTGGCAGTCCCGGTAAATCATCTGGGAAAATATCAGTGAACTCTCTAACTACTGGGATTTGTTCAATAGGCACATTTTCCTTCTCTTCGACCCCAACTATAGATAGGAGAATTCCCTGACATCCACTTCTCATTAATCTCTTAGCTTCCATTAAAGAGATGATAGGAGCAACTTGTCCATGTACCCCATTAAATGTCCAAACAGATGAATTAGGAGGAGAAAAAGTTATTATACAATTATAACAGTCAACTTTAGCACGATTAGCAGAGAGCCAATCCATGCCTAAAATAACATCAAAGTCAGAGAAATTTGACACAATTAAATATGTTTTCACCACTACATCACCAAATACCAATGTACATTGTTTAATTTCTAATCCTAATTGCAAAATACCATTAAAGTGTGTTCTCTTAGTGTACATATTATCAGGAGACAAACTTATTTTTCAGTTAGGGCTGATGGTTAATCCTCCCAAACCAGGAGATATCTCTTACCCTAAATTTTCTGCAGAGAGGTATGAATTGATAAGCAATTCCCAAGTTCTACATATTTTTGCACTCTCTGCATTCTCTGACATTTTCACTTTCAAGTGCATCATGATATTACATTGGTTTTCATGTATACCGACCGAAACATTCTATCTTTATGTACAGCAAAGCGATCCTCGAGTCGATGAAGAGAAGAGCACATATTATGACTGATGGATTTAATAGTTGCAGGAATGTTGTATGCAACTTTACAGAAGGTACTAACCAATTTGCTACTGTCTGAATTTTGAACATTATCTGCATCACTAAAGATGTTGAGGATGCTTTCAGGTGCCATGTATTCATTTCCACAAATACGCTTACCTCCAAGAGCTATTGAAGCTGCTAAAATGGCTGGCAAGGCTCCTGATGTTTTCTATTGCCTCAAGCTCTTGGAATCTACAGGAATTTCCACAGTTCCAGGCTCAGGATTTGGCCAAAAAGAAGGGTGAGTCAATTGATTTTAAGCCTTTTTTGCATCATCCTATTGAGACAATTAAAGCAATCAAAAGGTTTATGTATTCTCTAAAATGAATTATTGTTCACATAAACTAATTCCGCCAGCTTAAAGAGTTCTCTTGAAGAACAGAGAGATTTGCTCATGTTGCCTAACTCTGTGATGGCAATCTATTAAGAATTTCTGCAGAGATATAATTGTTGAGGATTCACTGCTTGTATGCTGAATAAGTTTTTATTGTGAAAAATTCAAAGTTGCTATTGTTACTGTTGTCTATTGGTGTTAGTATTATTGTTATTCTGACTGTGATAAGCAAACCCTACAACTGATTCAGGGTTTGGAAAATAGTCACATAAGAAAAAAAATTGAACAAGTCTTTCCTTGTTGACAGGGTTTACCATCTAAGGTCAACCATTTTGCCAGCAGAAGAAGACATGCCTGCTATCATGGCTAGTTTCAAGAAGTTCAACGATGAGTTTATGGAACAATATGAAGACTACAAAGGCTACTCTCGCATGCAAATTTGTTAAATGGAGGCTAAAACATACTAATGCTACAATATGCTTTGCTGGTCACTGCAAACCTTTTATTCAGTTCAATATGTGATTGATTGTAAAGGACTTTCGTCAGAGATTCCATTTCGTGTATCTGATTCAGTAAAATCAGATCAATACTTGAAATTGAAATGTTAATCATAATGCATGAATTGAAATTCTTTCTGGATAAATACTTTACGTATCTACTTTTTGATTATCCATTTTGGATAAGCCTTCACAAGATGTTTGATCAGTTCAGAAGTTCTTCAATTGTTATCAGCCAAGAGTTTGGTGCAGACCTGGGAAATTATGGCCACGTTTGGGCCTGCTGTGTGGGCGTGAGCAGAAGCAAAAATGTAAAGTGGGAGTCTTTGGTCGCTATGGTGTGGCCCGCAAGCAAGAATTAGCAACTCAAGGGATGCTGCTACTAACCTCAAAGTTCTCCCCCTCCCTGCTTGGCCTAGTGTCACGGACTCATTTTCGACTTCCTCCTATCCTTGACACTAGGCTCTTCCCTGCCCGCTCCTCAAACCGGGATGCTAGGTTTCACAAGAAAACTTAGACCCACCTTGATGTTGATAGGAAAACTTATATTAATCAGGTTTCAGTCCTTCGGGTAAAACCTTTTTTTTTTTTAATTAAGCGGAGTGAGGTTGAGTCTAGGTATTTTAAAAATTGCCTTGAATCTAAACCTAAACCCAACAAGACCTATAATTTTACTAAATTACTCAAACAGTTGAAGTTCATTGCTCTCTATCGCCTACTCTCATATTGTCGCTGAAGTCCGTCAAGGCAAGTTTAGCACTGACTTACACTATGCTCCACTCCTAAAAGCCACGAACTATGAACTAAGTCATGAATTTGCTAACTAATACTCTCCTTCCTCATGGTTGGTTTAATGAATATTGGGTAACTTACTAGAGGTTGGTTAACAAACAAAGAATTTGATGTGGAAGCTTAGAGAATCATTGATTATCTTGAGGAAGCTTTAGATGTAAACTAATTTAGGAATAATTAAGGAAATTCTTAAGCTATCCATTCCACAATGGAGGCATTAGCACCAAAGTAGATAAAAAGTACAAGATTTATTGACAATGTGGGTCTCAACCTATATAAAATAATGCAAATGTAGGAATTGCTTATGTCATGAGTTTTCCAAGGTTCATGGCGAGATTAATAGATAGATATCTCCTCTTCTTGAGAATTCAAATAATTTTATGGGGACAAAGACCTGATAAAATGCCTTTAATGAATTAAAGGGATATCCTAATAGATTACTTAAGTGACTATGCTAATCCCAAGGGAGATCATATAGATCAATATATTGGGAGTAAATCATGATAAATTGATAAAATCAATAATTCTAAATGGATAAATATGTATAAATAAATAAAAGAAGAAAAGTTAAAAAAAAAACCCAAAGGTGATTATATTTGTCCTAAGGCAAAGATTCAACCCTACGCATAGGTGTTGACTAATCTTCTGTCCTAAAATATAATTGGGTTACGTCCTTTCTGGTGCAATGGTGGGATGTCTATCATAGTATCTTTCAACTTTGAGGTGTAAAATAAAGTACTTGAAGTGAGAGCCTAAGTATAAGGGAGAAAAGAAAGAGGAGTCTTCATTTCTCTCTCTATTTGATATGACTTATGTTACAAAATGGGAGAAAACAACCCCTATTTATAAGGTGAAAGTATGCCTTATTTACACCCTTTCGTACAATTAATTTAACTTAATTAACTAAAAACTCAAAAGACACATCTATTAGAAAAAATGCATCTCTTAAGAAAGAGGCACACCTCTTGCAAAAAAAATTAAATTAAGTTAAAGGTTACAAAATGTAACCATTTAAAAGTTTTATTTTTTTTTTAAAAAATAAAAATGCTAACACAATATGTTGCTCATTGTCAGGGAATTGACATTATAGAACATACTGAAAAATAAAAAAAAAAGTTTTTTTCCCACTAAGATCCATGCAAAGTTAGAAGCCAATCAATGCTCAAAATTATACCTTTTGAATATTACATCATCAAATCTTTAGCAAATATACTCATACATCTTTTCTCTATAATATCCACACACAACCCAAAGGAGCCTCTTTCAGCTACATATCATGTTATATAAGTGTCATAATTCACATAACTTAATTTAAATAATTATATTATTCCAGGAGCATTATTATAATTATTTATACTATATAGATATTTAATTAAATACAACAATAATAATGCTTTTATTATAATATAAATATAAAATAATAAAATATATCCTAAAACTATTATTTGGACTGTTGGCAGTGTTACCCTACTCCGACCCGTTAGCAAGTGTAACCTGCCCTAGATGGAGCAAAACCCAAATATATAACGGCATGAGTACTGGTGCTGCCGTTCTCGCGACGCCGCCTCTCTCATTCACGCCGCAGCGCCGCAGGTCTTCGTCCCGTCTGTGAGTGCTCGCTCTCCATTCGCCTGAATCACTTACTGCTCTTTGTGGGAGGTTTTCGTTCCTGTTTCTGAGCCAGCAACTAGTTCTCCGACCAGGGGCTGTTGCCGATCGGCAAGATTCGATGGCGCTGGTGAGTTCTCGGCGTGATTCTTCCTCGGTAGATTTGTTTTGAGAGCTTTTATTACTCAATTCCTATTGAAAAGTGTGATCATTTGTACAAAGTTGATTGCGGTTGCACGCTCGAAGTTTATCAATGTTTATATATAACTTGGTCTTCTTTTTTCCTTTTGATTGTAATATGTTATTTGGAAATTAGGCACCGATTGAATCTATTTGGGATTAGTTTCCTGTGATACTGTTCCCGCAAGATGTTTTTGAATCAAGAGGATGTGACAGTAAAAGGAGTTTTCTAGATTGGAGTTTATAAGATTAAGAATCAGTACGCACGACGTTGAACTAGAGAAAAAAGAACGAGTTGTACACCCGTTCACAAGTCCTCATGCTTGTATCCTCTGTATGAATGTAAATATGATTGGACTATTTGATTGTAAAATAATATTTGTTTTGACGGCCACATGACCTCAAGACCTTGTTATCAACAACTAAGATCCTTACCAATTTAAAATAATATTATTTTAGTTATAGAAGGTGGCATATTAGAAAGTCAATTCCATAGTAATACTAATCATAATATTATTAGAATTATCTTAAATAACCTGTACATATAGGGGTCTCATGTTAGGGGTGTGCAAAAAATAAGTAAAGATTGAATTTACCGATTTTACTAAAAGAATCCATAATAATATTTTTTGGTTTGGTTAAGTAATAACACATTTTTTAATGATAAAATTATATTATTAAAATAAGTAATTTCAAAATTTACCAAAATTATAGATTTACTAAGCAGTAAATTTGGTTTGGTAATTTTCTAAATCAATTTGGTAATGGTAATGGAAATTTTGGTTCGGTAAACTTTAGTAAATAAAGTTTGGTAAATTCAATAATTGATAATTATCGAATGTTTATTCTTACCTCATGTACTTGTTATTTGTTAGTGTATACCTTAATCTACTCTCCCTTTTTCATGGATTTTAGTTTAGTATTACATTAGACATCGAGTTATCGGCAACTAGCCATTGACTTGTTGATGAGCTACTGATTTGGTATTCTTTGATTACTTGTTCTTGGTCACCGTTTGTTATGTGCATGAATGTGAACCGGGACTGCCCTCTAATTTGGAGGGTTTATTCCCACTAAACTGATTTTGGTTCGGCGAAATAAACCAGGTTTAAAGAAGGGGAAAGAATAGTGGTTTTAGGGTTGAGAGGGGAGAGGATTTTTTCAATTTTTGGATCTATATGGACGGTGACTTTTGCCTCGTTGGAGATCTGACTATGTGACTGTTGGCTGCTGACATTTGGTCCAACCAGCCGAATCGTGAGGGTGGCGATGAGCTACTTTGTTTGGAGCGTGAGTGTCATGAGTCTTTAGTGCGGTGACGAACCACCTTGTTCAGGGTGTGAATGCCATGAGTCTTCAGTGGTGGGTTCCTTTTCATCGGTGAAAGGGGGCAGACCTCTACTTCACTAACTCTAGCCATCTCTAGCCACTCTGTTGAGCGTAGGAGGGGCTGATCAAGAGGTGGATGGGCGACTTGTAGGCACAAACTGTGCCTTCGTCGATAACACAACTGGCTGGCTTGGAAGACAATGCACTTCCGCGCTTCCCTTATTGATGATGACAACGCTTGGTAAAGTGCCAAAGAGGCACTGGAGAAGTCTTGGGCGAGATGTAATAGGCGGTTGTTGCTGTCCAAGCTAAACTCCATTCAGCGCTCGAGGATTGTTGATTGGAGACATTAGCTGTGGCGGAGGAGCATCAACAACACAGTGATGAATTTGCTAAGATCAGCTGGAAATAGGCGGAGATGGATCAACATCTCAGTGTGCTTGACGATATGAGGAATTTGTTGGCGGAGCGGGCAAAGGATAAACGAATTGAGCTTCCAATGGTTCATTGGGTTGCAAAAAGGGGATGAACTAACGAGCATCACCAGGAGGCCTTAACCCAAGCGTGCATATAAAGGGAGGATGGTCCATGTCCTATCAGCATTATATTAATAAAAGAAAAAAAAGGTTGTGCTTTTGGTGTGATCAACCCTTTCATCCCATGCATCAATGTGGCAATAAGAATTTTCGTCTAGTGCTATGAGGACTATATATGAGGGGAAGATGAGTTGGGCCATAATGCTAAGGAAGGGATTGTGATGAGCGCTGAACAAGGCGAACTTGTTTGTAAGATAATGGAGTTATCCTCTTATTTAGTAGGCAGGGCCACACACCATAAAATTGAGAGGATAGCTTAATGGAATTTCAATAATTATCTTTACAAACAGTGAAGCCAATCATAATTTTGTATCTGCATAGTTGCTCATGGTGTAAGGATGATGAGACACCATGTATAAACTCAGTTTGGGGGATGAGGGTTAGGTGGAGGCATATGAAAAATTTGAGAATATGGTTGTCATACTCGAAGTGCACACTATACTTAGATGGGTATTTATTTAGCTTGGGTGGAGTTGATATGATTTTGGGTATGGAGGTGCTGGAGACGTCGGGGGAGATACGCGTAGATTAAGGTAAAAAATACATGAAGGTTCTGCAAGGAGGGAGGGAGCTTGCCATTGAAGGCGACCCATCCTTGATACTGGTGTCCGTGAGGAGCGTGGGAAGAGATGTGGATGTTGAATTTAGGGGTGTTCTATAGGCAATGGATGCGCTGGTATTTGAAGGGGATGAGCACCACGAGTTCTCTGAGCTGTAGAACCGAGAATTGCAAACTCTTTTACATGGTTACGAAGGAGTATTTTTGAAAAAGATCACTTCACCTCTAAAGAGGGAGATTGCCCACGCCATTATCACTCAACCAAGTGAAGGATCAGTGAGGTTGAGGCTCTACCACTATGCCTACCATCAAAAGTGAGATAGAAAGGCTGGTGCAGGAGATGTTGGTAGTAGGAGTGAAACAATTGAGCTCAAGCCCCTACTCGAGCCTAATCATTTTGGTAAGAAGGATGTCTTTTTGGATTTTAGAGCACTTAATCGCATCACCATACTAGATAAGTACTTTATCATAGTCATTGAAGAGTTAATTGATGAACTACATGTGGCAGAATATTTTTTGAAGATTGATTTGCGCTTTAGGTACGGTCAGATTAAAGTGCGACAAGTTGATGTGCATAAGACTACCTTCCGATCCCATGCATGACACTATGAATTTTGAGTCATTGCATTTGGACTTAAGAATGCCCCTACAACGTTTCAATAGTAATGAATGAAGCCTTCAAATGTATTTGTGAAATAGTGAAAGTTTATTATAGTATTCTTTGATGATAGTTTGGTATATAGTTCTTCTTGGGAAGCACATTTAGAGCATTTGAGATAGACTTTAGAAGTCCTAAAGCATGTGAAGTTCCTGCTAACTAAGCAAAATATAGCTTTGGGCAAAGAAGAGTAGAGTATCTTGGTCATATTATTCATCTTGGCTATGGACCCAAAGAAGGTGAGTGTACTTCGCCCGAGGCCCATGCTGAGGACACCCAAGGAAGAGGACACCCAAGGAAGTACAGGGATATTTAGGCCTCACTAGCTACTTTAGGCCATTTGTGAAAGTCTACAGCAAGATAGCTGAATCGCTAACCTTCTTAAGAAAGAAGTTGTCCAATGGAACCCTACCGCGTAGGCAACATTTGACAACTTAAAGGAGATAATGACTGTAGCCCAGTGTTGAGTAGTGTTGAGGCTAGCTGACTTCTACTAGGAATTTACAATTGCAGGCAGGGGAATTGGAGTGGTACTCATGCAAAAGGAGCGACCCCTAACGTACCGTCCCTATTTACTAAAAAAACCTTGAGACACCTTTTGGAACAACAACACATCACAACAACGGATCATTAGAATTGGCTTACTAAATTTTGGGTTATGATTTATAGGTTTTATACTGACCAAGACAAGCTAATGGCGCACTATCTCAACTTTCATAGCATGCTGAACTCGGAGCACTTTCTACACCCATATGGAGTTCCTACATTACTTCAAAAGTGTCATTTTACTCCTTCGGGAGGACACTCTAATGCTTATTACACGTATTGGAGAATAGCTTACAATGTGTACAGGATCGGCAGGAAGAAAGATGCGAATCACATGGTTGCTGAATACCAAATATGCCAAAAGAAAAAGTATCAAATGATTTCACCTATCGGGTTCCTTCAACATCTCACAGTTCCATCTTTGATCATGGAAGACAACCATGGATTTCATTACCGATCGAAAGGAGTGGATACTACTCTTGTGGTGGTGGATTGGCTATCTAAATACGGGCATTTCTTTGCACTCAAACATCTTTTTGAAGGAGGTGATCAAGGCTCCATGGGGTTCCAAAATTTGGTGTCAGGGATCTAATTTTTATTAGCCATTTTTTGTCAAAGATTTTTCAGATCTAGGGCATAGTACTTTGGATGAGCTTTTACTTCGGATGAGCTCTTCCGAAGACAAATGGACAATCGGAAGTATTAAATAGATGTCTTGAAACATACCTCCGGTGTTTCACCTCATAGCAATTTAAGGAGACATGGCTACATTGGCGGAGTATAATATTGGCTTCCAATCAGCTACGGGTAAAACACTGTTCGAAGTAGTATATGGGCACCATCCTCCAATCTTGCATCGTTACATACTTGGAGAGTCGGGTTGAAGCTGTAGAGCACGATTTATCGGACAGGGATGAGATTTTATAGTAATTGAAGTACAATTTGTGCAAAATGCAATAATGAATGGTTAAATCTGCTAATGTGTATCATAAGGATATCACCTTTGCGGTAGGGGATCTTGTGTTGGTTAAGTTGCACCCACATCGCCAAAATTCAATAGCTAAAAGGGCTAACCAAAAGCTTACAACATGTTACTATGGACCTTTTTGCATTTATGGCATACCGCTTGGACTTGCTAACACACTCCAAGGTCCGCTCTGTATTCCATGTATCTCAATTGAAGAGAGCCATGGGTGTCAAGGAACATTAGCGCAAGCTCCGTAGTCCCTACTGATTTTGAGACGAAACTTCCGGTGCAATACATTCCAAAATCCATCTTAGCCACCAAGAGCATTTTATGGGGGAGATAAAACTGTTGAGCAATGACTCATTCATTGGACTTCCATGCTAGAATAAGAGGCCACCTTGGAGGATGTCAAAACCAAGGTTTTGAAAACCGTCGGAGTGTACCAGTCCAGCCCGGTACGGTACCGGCGTACTGTCCGGTATGCGACTGCAGTAGCGGCGAAGGCGAGGATCGAAGCTTCCGCCGGCCTGTCTGCCCGCGGTCCGACCGCTGTCTGCCGCCGACCGTGCTCCGAGACGCGGTCCGTCGGTGTTTCACCGGACCGGTAGGTACCGGACCAGTTTTACAATCGCTGGTCAAAACCATATAAGGACAAGTTTCAGAACTCTTGTATAGCCTTGAGTACAAGGCTGGTTTTCATATGAATGTGGACGTGGATGAAGACAGCCCTCTTATTTGGAGGGTTTATTCTCATTGTACTGGTTTTGATTCGGCAAAATAAACCTAGTTTAGGGAAGGGAAAAAAAATAGTGGTTTTAGGGCGGAGAAGGGAGAGGAGTTTTTCAGTTTTTGGATCTGCATAGAGTGTAACTTTTGTCTCGCCAGAGATATGGCTGAGGATATGTGACTGTTGGCTGCTAGCATCTTTCTTCTATCTTCATAGTAGAGCAAGCCATGTGAGACTCCTCTTCTCTAGTGTGATGATCCTTCTCTTCTCAACCACTATGTTAGTGTTGATGCGCCATTATGTTACTTTGAATGAATCTTGCCAATACAGTGGCTTTAATAGCATATAGCCTCATTTTTAAAATACAACTATATTTCTCTCCTTCACGATGTGAAAGGATATTTGAAATGTCTTGTAGGAACTTAATCTTTAAGTGTAATGTTTATGCACATCTACTGAGGAATTTCTAATTTCAAACATGATTGGCATCACCTTGGAATTATTTCTCTTTATTGAAAGCAAAGTGGCATGAGTTATAAATTTATCATTCTAAGTTCCTTGTAGACCTTGCCAACGTCTTTGGAAAGAATTCTTTTGATATATATACCCAATTTGTATATTTTGACACCATTATTATAAAAATACAATTAATACTATAGAAATAATTTTATGTATTATTAAATATAAATTCTATTAATTATAAAGAAATACTATATATATAATTATAAAATTTTTAAAAAAATTAAAAATAATATTCAATACAATAGAGAATATTAAATATTAGTAAGTCCAATTACTATTTATTATAATAAACCATGAGAGCAAAGCCTCCTACACTTGAACAAATCAGTAGAGCTGTTCCAATGTTTCGTAGAGGTGGACTAAGCTCGTTAACAAATCTGTAGAGCTGTTTCACACCAAAGCCTCCTACACTTAGCAAAAGAAACCATGAGAGCAACAATTATGCAATCAGGAAAGTTTTGTATCAAGTAATAAACATACTAATTTTCCTATAAATGAATAAAATACCTTAGACACTCTTCACTACCTATCTTATTTACTGTGATAATATTGAATAAACCAGTGCAAACCGGGTTCAGGAATCAATTGTCACACCAGGTCCATTATAATTGTAATCAGAAGCAACGATGGTTCAATTTTTTCTGTAGGCCAAGATAAACTGTACAATATGTGTCCTAAGCCATATGCCCACAGATGCTGTAATAGTTATAAGATCAGAAAAATATGCAAGAAAGGAAGTGCAGAGACTCTATAACGTACAGCCATTATAAGACATTTATCACCATACCAGCTACCAAAGGCTTAGCTTCACTTTCTATTATACCTATAAATTTCCCATTTGAAACAGGTTTCACATCTAAATTCCAGAGTATCAATCAGAAATTTATGTCGCTTTACAAAATCTACCCAAACAAATAATCAAATTACTATAGAATAAAAATGCTCAAGTACAACAATGCAATATCTTCATCCTTGTGATCTCAAAATAAGCGTCAAAGCAGTGCAGACTCCACTAATTCAAGAAACCAATAGGCAAGCACATAAGTGGATTGGATCACCTGTTTAACAAGGGAAAAAAAACATACATTAATTATCAAGAACAAGTACCAAATAAATTCCATCAATGAAGACAAACTTTGTCCAACAACAAGTATCAAAGTTTAACATCAAATGAGTTCTTAAATATCAACTAAAACAGCCAGCACAAGCCAAGGAAACCAACAACCAATTCACAAGCCAAGAAAACTAACGACATTCCACATTAATTATCAATGACAACCACAACCACCAATCCACAAGCCAATTGAAAGTGTTGTTCATACTAATTTATTTATGAAATAACATACCTTCATATAAGGATAGAATCGATTTGTATTGCATATCTGAAAAGCAGTTGTTGAACCATTGGGTT
This sequence comes from Costus lasius, assembly GCA_027563935.2. NCBI lineage: Eukaryota > Viridiplantae > Streptophyta > Magnoliopsida > Zingiberales > Costaceae > Costus > Costus lasius. The sequence goes on along the minus strand of CM050454.1, from coordinate 11,886,564 downwards.
GCTTGATAAACTCACGGTGTAAGCTTATAATTGCCCTTAACACCTCATGGAAGTGACAACTAATACTAGGAGCGCGGTGAAAGAAAAGGCAAAGTTCTCAATTTTTGACATTGTGAGCACACAAATATAAGAACTTTGCGAGTTTTTCCTCTACGGTACAATTTTTATTAGCCTCAACTAGGCCACTGCCTCGCAGTATCTCACACAAATTCAAAAAGGCATTCGTACTCATCCTTAAAATGTTACGGCACACTTGATTGGAACTAGTTAGTTTGTTCAAAAGCTCTCTTTGCTTCTTGTGCTTGTATTCAATAGTTTCTACTAATGGCTTGTCTACATATGATGATTGAAATAGTATAATAAGAATTTCATGTAATTGCGCAACTGTACAGATCTCGTCTTTATTAATCATTGGAGCCATTTTAAAAAAACCTATAAATGAAAAGGTTCACATTTTTACTATCAACAACATTCCAATGTTGAATTATAGTATAACAATATTGAGAACTATATAGTCAAAACATATAAGCAAGAATAAACATTGTTACGCAATCTAAAGACCTAGTAGTTATTGGCAAGCAAACAAATATAAAGCAGTAGACAAAGAAAACTTCATAATATAAATGGAAAGTCAGACCATGCAACTGTTACAATGAGCAACTTTTTGGGTTATGAAGGCAAGCAAATGTTTTATTTTGAATCAAAATTCAACAAGAAAAAAAAAGCATTTACATTGCTAAAACTAGAACAGATAGGAACAAATTTACTAGTATCCTACACAAAACATCTCAGTTTATTGGCTATGAATCTCACATTGACTTATATGCTGAGTTCCTTTTTGAAAAGGCAATGGAATGAAAGAACAAATTTGGCAGAACAATGCACTTTGTTATAACTAAATTCGTTGATGATACCAGCCATATGCCCATTTAAACCAGCTATTTATTATCCACATATCCAACTTCTTCATTTTCACATAGCCAATTAAGAAAGAAGGCACATACTGTCAAAACTTCAATTATTTGCATCAATATAAACATGTAGCAAAATTAACAAAAACATACTACATATTGAATAACTACATGCAAACATATTATAATTTTCCATAGATAACTTCAAAAAACTGATTTTGGAAACACATGGCGCAAGCAGGATATTGGTTTTTGTTCAGACCTAGTAGTTTTTGACCAAATACAAAGATGACTACCCAGCCCAATGATGTTGCTTTGAAGTGACGAAAATGATCTAGTGACGAGTTTTAGGTAGATGAAGATGCAATGAGTCCCAAGAAGGAGCAGGAACAAGCGGCGAACAAGGCTCAAAAGGAAGGGTGATGAGCAAGCGATAGAGCAAGCGGCGATAACCTTGAAGCAGTGATCGACGAGGAACAAGAGTAGAAGAAGCAGTGACGGTGAGAAAAAGGGAACTCAAAACCAAAAATCGGTGAGCAACAAACGCGAGAAAAAAACCCTAGCCTATAAGAAGAAGGGAAACAAACCTTGAGAGAGCGCCGGAGACGGAAATGGTGTCGGCGGTGAGCAGCGAACAACAAGCTCCAAGAAGGAGCGGAAACAAGCGGCGAACAAGGCTCAGAAGGAAGGGTGATGAGCAAGTGGTAGAGCAAGCAGCGATAACCTTGAAGCAGTGATCGACGACGAGCAAGAGTAGAAGAAGCAGTGACGGCGACAAAAAGGGAATTCAAAACCAAAAATCGGTGAGCAACAAACGTGAGAAAAAACCCTAGCTGGTAAGAAGAAGGGAAACATACCTTGAGAGAACGCCGGAGAAGGAAATGGTGTCGGCGGTGAGCAGGAATGGTGATGAAAGTTGAGCGAGAGGAGTGGCTGTCGTTGGCGCGCAGAAGGGGAGCTTGTCACTTGCGCACGCGAGGGTTGCCAAGATAGGTTTCCGCCCGATTTGGGCGGAAGCCGAAACAAGGGAAAACTAATAGGTTTTCCACGACGCTTTCCCTCTATTAATTTCCGTTCTCTGAAAGAAATAAGGGAAATCACTGCTTTCCCTCCCATCTGCTGTGGATTCCCTCGTAGGAAACACAGCCTAAGGTATGTTGCACAAGGGGAGGCTAGAGTGTGCAAACTCAAGAAGGTTATCTACGGAATGAAACAAAGTCCTTGGGTATGATTTGACAATTTCTCTCAAATAGCCACCAATCTTGGTCTTTGTTGCAACAAAGTTGATTTCACCATTATCATTTGCAATGATAGTTCTGGTATTGTTGTATTAGTTGTATATATTGATGATATTCTATTCTCTTGAGCGGTAAAATGCTAAAAAGATGTCGGTGAGCTAGTTACTTTTTTGGAATGAGATTGCGTATATTTCCAGAAGACTTATCTATGTCTTAGAGAAAGTCACCTTATACTTATTTGAGGAAACTAGTCTCTTTAGGTTCAAGCCAACAAACACTTCTATTTTGGTCATGATGCTTCTCAGGATGCTGATCCTGCTCAGGATCATTGTTTTGTTTGGAAATTGATCTTCCTGACAAGGCCAAAAAATATCACTTGGAAGTTGTGTTAAAAATCTTATATTATTTTCAAGAGATCTTTTGGCAAAGCACTATTTACAAAGACATGGGCATCTTCTGATTGAGTTTCACAGACATCCTGGTTATGCACCGAGCTCATATGATAATAGATCCACTTCTGGTTATTGCATGTATTTTGGAGGTAGCTTGGTTACTTGAGGAAGTAAAAGAATTAGAATATGATGCTGCATTCCACTTGTGATATAATGTAGCTTCAAAACTTTTTTACAGAACTAGGATTTAGTTGTATTAAGCCAATGACTTGCAACAATCAAGTTGCAATGTATTTCACTTGCAAAGTTTTTCATGAGAGAACTAAGAATATTGAAGTTTATTACCATTTTATTAGAGATGCATTAGTATCAAAGAATGTTTGCACATCATTCATAATCACCTAGAGGGGAGTGTTGAAATTGTCGGAGGTGGGCTAGGTGGCAAAATCAAATAGGAAGTTGCTTACATGGTATTACTAATCAAAATAGTATTAGGATCCATAATAGCCTATATATATCCATTTGCCTATTGTTTGTGCGTACATGCCTTGGTTTATTCACCTTTTCTTTTTTTTTTTTTATTGTACTAATCCCTTCTTGGACTGGTAGTAATTTGATTTGCGTTTTTTTATGACAAATAACATATGTTGATTTGAGCTGATCTACCCCAAACGGTATTCATGTTGAATACTAGTGTCTTCTCCAATTAGTCTATGGAACCTAGTGACTTTGATGGTAATTGCTAGTGGTTGGCCAATATTTTATTTGGCCTTGTGCGTTTGTCACAAAAATAGGAGTTTAACTTAGTTGTTATTTATATATCTGATCAGGTGACCTCATAGTTGAGATTAAAAATTTCTTGTGGTTGTTAATGCTTATGAGAAATGTCACTGGATGCTTGGGTGGTTGAAATTGGATGAAATACAGCCTTAGTTTTATCTGGTAGTCCATCAAAGAAAACGTGTTTTGACTAAGCTGGCCCAATAAATTGTTTGATCTATTGTGGATTTCAATGCTTTGTTAATCCTAACCCTGCAGTTTGAACTTTGAATGCTTATCATAAACCTCTTATAGTAAAGAATCCATGAGATTACTGATTTTCTGACATTCTTGGTTTCTTGATGATGTTTGGTTAGTCCAATCATTTACCTTTTTTTTTAACTTTGGCATCAGCATTTATTTCAGTTTGCTCTTTGTTTACTCAGGTTTTGTATGCTGGAAACGGAAATAAGAATGCATTCAAGGCACTTATTGCTGCAGAGTACACTGATATCAAAATTGACCTTGTCAAGAATTTTGAAATGGGTGTAACTAACAAAACTCCAGAATTTCTTAAGATGAACCCCATTGGGAAGGTGGCTAATTCTGTCCAAAAATAAATGTCTTTTATTTGCATTATGATTATATATTTATTAGTATAAATTATGGTTGTTTTTGCATTCAGATACCTGTGTTGGAGACACCGGATGGTCCCATTTTTGAGAGCAATGCTATTGCTCGATATGGTATGCAAGAATTTAGTTTTCAGATTGAGAATATAAGATCTATACAATTATTACTCCTTGCAAACTTTGAATCATGCATATTCTCTTAAATCTTCATCATTGCATGTAACGCCTGGAAATTTGCACTTGTCTCATATTTGCTCTAAATTTATTAAAATGTTCATCAAAAGTGACTATTACTCACTGTATTATATTAGGAAGGATCCGATTATCAAACTGCAATAGAATGATATATTTCCTAGTTTTATATGCTTTGTTTTTTTATTCTCATGATGTTCTCATCCATGTATGTTGCTTTTCATTTTCAGCCATATATCGTGATATAGAATTGACAGTAGCACATTGAAAAGATCAACTGGTAGCTCAACCTTAAACATAATTTTGAGTGATGACTGAGATAAAGATTTCTAGTCACAATGAGAGTTGGAGGACTTGTCAGTTTAAGGTTTACAGAAAGTATAATAAGGGTTAGCTTAAATCACTTTTAACATGATATAAGAGCACAGGTAGAGTTTGAATCTTGGTTCAACCCCTAGGTGTCAAGCCCTACTTAATTTTTTCGTTCACGTTAGCTGCGCTGGTTTCTGAAAGTCAATGGGCTTGCGGCAAGGGAGGACAACTCACGTCCTCGCCCTTAGCTTTCATCGACGCATGTCACTGCACACCAGAGCTGAAGAAGATGATCAGCACGAGAACGAGAATTCATAGGGGAAATTTTCTCTTCTTCTACTCTCAACAGAAGATACATAAAACCTCTCTCACCTCTCTCCCTATACACAATCTATGAGCTCACTCCCTTGCCCACTCGTCTAACCTCATAGTCACCTGTTGTCATCGGGAAACTCGCTGAGGACGCCGCTGGAGGTCGCCACTTGGAGGGATGGTCATTTGCCTATACGAACGTCGGAGAGGAGGAACAAAAGCTCGCTGCTACTCGCCATTCTCTTCTTGTCAAAGTCCATTGTTTGTCCTTTACTTTTCATTTGCCTGCTGAGATCTTAAAGGATGACCCCCTCTTTGGAAAGGAACGGGCTCGCTAGCCAGCGCCCGTTCCCACTTTCCAATTTTGAGACGCCCACGAATCACACCTCGACGCGTGATTCGCTCTCCTACCGCTGCCTCGTTCGCGAGCTGCGTCTCGCCTCCATCTGCGCCTATGATGGTGTCCAGGTCCCTTTTTCTAGAACTTTCTTTACCCGTTTTTTGTTTTCCTTCTTTTTAGAATTTGACACTGCAGCTTGTTCTGACACCCCAATGTAATACCCAGGACATTACAAGTTCTATTATTGCTAGCATGGATATATTCTACACATTGATTAGGTTCAAATGTTTCAAGTGTCTTAAGAGGTCATATGTCGCGATTTTAACCTTGTATTTGCAAGGGGGATCCGATGCTCTCATGAAAATTTATCATCCTTACCCATTTAGAGATCCAAACTTATTTCAGAATAGTTGATTGGTCAACTATGCTATATGAGATAGTTGACTAGTCAACTATTCTATTAGGTTTACATAGGGAAGTTCGCTAAAGTTGGCTTTGACTATCAAGTCAAGATATAGATTTGTTCCCTCTCTATATATAGTTGCCCAAGAACTACTTCCCTCCTGTCCAACTCCCGTTTCCAACATCACCGCTTGCCACCGCAGTAGCAGCGATGGACGTGGAATCGGCAATAGTAGCAATGGACGAGGAATCGACATCGTCACTCTCGGTGCTCGCGGATACCAACTCTGCAGAGGCAAAGGCCCTGTCCTTGGCGGAGCTGGCCATTCTGGTGATGCTAAGCTTGGTTGTCTACGCAAGCATCCCGTTGGCGGTGCAGCTTGTGTTAGATCTATGGACTGCACACCATGTACATGCATAATAAAATGTATTTGAGCATATAGACGTACATGCGTTGCAGTAATGAATCGTATATATATAATTTAATCTCTTATTTATTTATTTATTGTCATCTAAATAATTAAAGTATGGAGGGGCTAATTGTGTAGAATCCTTGGGCATAATTATATTATTATTGATGGACTGATATGTAAATGTTTCCGGCTCTCATATAGAATTTTTGTTCATCACTAGGTTTTCTAAAGTTTAGACAATCTTGCATAGGCAAAAAAAAACACTTATGTGAGTTGTAACCCAGAATCCAATCAACAGTGTTTCTATACTAAATTAAATTTAGAACTAACAAAACCAAAAGGTGAATTATTCAAAAAAGGAATGTTATTTAAATTGACAGTGACAGCGGAAACAATAATCATGTTAACAGCAAATAGAACCAATTGCAAAACATCATAGCTCATAGGTGAGTATTGATGATAGGATCCAGTCAAGTGCTTAGTCTTCCTTTGGGCCGACTAAGTACTCACAACGGACTAGGTTTGAGCTTTCATCCGCGTCAATAACCAGGATTTGGGCCTCCACCCAAGCCCGTCCGCCTCTTGGCCTGGTGCGAGAATCATTCGGCGGCACATTGGGCTACTCAATGCTGGTGGCTTAATTATAGGGGAAATGCTAAATTATATACATACATGTATATGCATGCTACATGCATACACATTTATATGCATGATTTAGGTACCAATCCATAGGCACGAGATACTAGTCCGATATGGTACCAACACATGGATGCAAGGATTAAAATATTGATCGGTGCTATGTACCGGTCTAATCTTGTACCAATACAAAAATGGTATTATTATAGTTTTTGTATATTTATATCATGTGAGTACTAGATTGGTATGGTTGGTATCATAATGCTCATATATATCATCAATTCAGATTGGTTTGACTTAAAGATTGGTGCATTAATACAGACCGGATTCGAAACCTTGTATGTATGCACGTGGATTCATGATGTAAAATGAAACAAATGATAGTTCATTATTACTTTAATTCTATTTTGTAGGTAGTAAAATAGACATTACCCCTAATAATATTCTCTTTTGAGAGGTCTTGCACATGATTCATGATTTAACATTTCATGTGTTGATGAATAAATGTCATGGTTTAAACTACAATGATCAAAGGACCACTATGAAAAATAACTTGGAAGTTGGAACCTGCAACTTGGAAGCAAGGTTTATGATACTAGTATGCAAGAGTGTATTGGTCCATGGTAGGAACAATACATACCGGTTGGGTCGGTACCTGGTGGTATTGACACATGGTACTGACACATTGCACTGATAGTATTATATATATATAATATGGGTGTTGATCTTATATGGTATTGATACTAGGTTGGACTGGTATGCACCTACTAGTTTTTTAATTATTTGCTCTTTTCCTACCAGTTACTCGTTTGAAGGATGATAATCCTCTTTATGGCTCTTCACTCATTGAATATGTAAGTATGGTGCTGTTTTTAAATTGTTCAATATGTTAAAGTTGATAAAATCATTGTTAAATATATTTATGTGGTTATCAGGCCCGCATTGAGCAGTGGATTGATTTTGCATCATCTGAAGTTGATGCAAATATTTCACGGTGGCTTTATCCACGATTTGGATTCATCCCTTACCTTGCTGCTGTATGTTAATTATTACATTCCTCTTGATCAACTGCAAATTACATGCTAAATTGAAAATTTTGTTTTTGTAGGCGGAGGAAATATCAATATCTGCTTTGAAGAGGGCACTCGGAGCTTTGAATACTCACCTTTCCTCGAACACATACCTTGTTGGTCATTCTGTTACATTAGCTGATATTATCATGACATGCAACTTGTATCTAGGATTCAGTATGATCATGATTAAGAGTTTTACCTCAGAATTCCCTCATGTGGAAAGGTATTTTTGGACTATGGTTAATCAACCTAACTTCCAAAAAGTGATAGGTGAGTTCAAGCAGACAGAATCTGTTCCTTCTGTTCCTTCACAAAAGAAGCCCACTCAACCCAAAGAGACAGCTAAGCCAAAAGAAGTAAAGAAAGAACCAAAAAAAGAGCCTGTAAAACCTAAAGAACAAGAAGTTGTGGAAGAGGAAGAGGATGCTCCCAAGCCCAAACCAAAAAATCCTCTAGACCTGCTTCCACCTAGTAAAATGATATTAGACGAATGGAAGAGGCTGTATTCTAATACGAAAACCAACTTTCGCGAGGTTGCCATCAAAGGTACGCTACTACCTCTGCTTGTAGAGTGAATTCGTTTTTGTGATAGAAATCATAATGATAATATAATTTCTGCATCATCTTTTGTTTCTATATGATCCTTTGGTATAATCTATATTTGGCCTTGGACAATATTGTGGTGTGTTTAAGACATTCTAAAAGCTCTAACTAAAATAGTGTTTACAAGTCTCAACAGATATTTTTGACGTTCTTGACTATGATTGATGTGTTTCTCTTTATTGAAATGATTTTAGGCGCATGAATACTAATGTGATGACTGATAATAAATTTTTCTGATTTTTCTATCTTCATATTGTGGAGCATGATTTCAGGGTTTTGGGATATGTATGATCCTGAGGGTTACTCTCTGTGGTTCTGTGACTACAAGTACAATGACGAGAATACCGTGTCGTTTGTTACTCTGAACAAAGTGAGTGGGTTCCTGCAGCGCATGGACTTGGTTCGCAAATATGCATTTGGAAAGATGCTCGTGATTGGTTCTGAACCACCATTCAAGGTGAAGGGCCTGTGGCTATTCCGTGGCCAGGAAATTCCAAAGTTTGTGCTTGATGAGGTCTATGACATGGAGCTATACGACTGGTGCAAGGTTGACATCTCTGATGAAGTACAGAAGGAGAGAGTCAATGCCATGATCGAAGAACAGGAGCCTTTTGAAGGCGAGGCTCTATTGGATGCTAAATGCTTCAAGTAGATACCATGAACGAATTAGACTCATCACTATAGATGAATGGATTTGATTCCTAATCAACTGTGAACTTTTACCTTTCGCTGAAGTTCTAGCTTCTAGTTTTTTAGTATTTTTCAGGATGACCTATGTAGCAAATTTTTTTTAAACAGTGATTTCCAAGACTATTATGTAATAAACCCTAGTTATTTAACTAGAGATTCGTTTATGTTAAAATTCTTTGTTATTCTTATGTGCTTGCTATGGATGCTATAGTTATGTTACAAACCCTTGTTATTTAACTTGAGTTTCATTAATGGTACAATTTTTTTCGTTATAATAATGTGCAAGCTATAGGTTTGGGTCTGTCTAGTTATTCTGATTTGATTAGAGTTAGTTAAAAAAATTTAAGCTGAATCTGATAAATTGCCATTTTTAATCAGACTCCAGGGAAGATCATAGGCCCTCAAAAGCTTGCAACAGCAGCCTCAAACGCGCGATACTTTGTGTTTGGAAATGGTGCATTTTGTGACTTTTGGAAGCCCTGTCACTGACTACTGATTGTTACTGCTCATTAACTTTTGCAGCAGTGAGCTGTGTCCTTTGAGAGATCAATTTCATACGGCCTATATTTTGTGTCAAAGCTTATGCTTGGCCTTCCACATTTCTGTTTTGGTATTGCATCACCACTAGTGGTGATCATATGGTTCAATTCGATCTAAGCTAGCTAAATTAACTGACTTTTTTTTTTTACTTTAAGATTTAAAATTAATCCCTAAATCAGAATTACATTTTGGTTAAATTTCTTTTACATTAGTGCTAAATGTTCAACAAAACGAGACGCAAAAACTTATAAAATATATTATCTTTTTATTAGTTTCTTTACATTATATATATTTATTGTTAATTTTCAAGTAAAATAATATAAGAATATATTTTTTAGATTAATCTCAAGTTGTACCTAAAGGAAATCAAATTTGAATCCTATCTTTGCCCTTTGTTCCCCAATTCATTTTCCGATCCCCCATTCTGCTTATGATTTTGTCAAGCCCTGGTTTCGGTTTTTTGGCGACCTTTGCCTTTTCTTCCTTTCTTTGTGTGCCTTAGTGGAACAGATCTTACAAGTATGTTTGATTGATTCAATATCAATGAACCTGAAAGGAGAGTTGAAGTTTGGAAGGAAGGTATATAAAAAATTCTTGAAATCCCTTAGAATTCTTGGTTCAAGAGTTAACCATAGCTCAAAGTCCTATCTCTTTAGTTAATAAAATCTAAAAGGATTATTTATCTTAGGGTAGAGATCCATAATAGATATATAGTGGAGATATTATACTTCTAAGTAACATCAAAAGTCTTGGTTTCAACTCCATGTCTAATATTTTTTCTTCTTAGGAATTAATTGGATTATTGCCAGTGGAAAGAACACTATTTTTTTTTTCTTTTTAAATAAACCTCTTCTTTTTCATTTGCAGGAAAAAAAAATTGTTTTCATGGAAGGCTAATCAATTGAGTTAGATCTTTCTTGACCTAAATTATGTCTTTCAATCGAGGGTAAAACTAGTCGATGTGCTACACATATTTCATTGATTTAGATCATTCATCCTCTCTCCAGTCTCCAAATTCCGAACTTGAAAGAAACATCAAAAGCCATGTTCAGAAATTGATCATCTCAAAATTCCTCGTATCTTCTTCTTCCACTACAACGCCAACGAGCCAACGATTCAGCTCATAATGCAAAAAAAAATGGAAAAAGAAAATCGTTGTTGGTAGGTCAGTCAGTAAAAAAAATCGGTGTTTTAATTCCATAAATTAAATTGCTCATGAACCAAAAAGGTCTCTGTCATGTACGTACCACAAGAACAACAGCAAGCAAGCCAGTGAGTAGTGGAGTAGTAGTAAGTATACAAAAACCTTGACGAATTCAAAAGTAGAAATGTATATAGATAGATACAGAGGCAATGAGGTCAAATTGCAGAACAGAGATCCTAAATCAAAAGCCTGGAGCACCCGGTATGTTGATCCACAGCAGCTGCAGCTCCAATTCACCACTCTCCACGTTCCTGAGCCTAATGACCAGGTTTTGCACAACCTGGCCGTCCCTAAAAACAATGGAGCTCTCTTCAGCCAAGCAGTTCTGCCTGTTGGGTTGCACGGTCCTGATGACGGTGCCATCCGCCATCCCTGGCCAGCCCATCTTCACCGACGACACAAATGGCTCGATGTCAATCTCTGCCTCTCCCATCTTGTCGTCCCGGCTGAACGTATCCTTGTCGTACACTCTCTGCATCATCAAATCGATCACTTACTTTCTGCATACACGCATCAAAATGTGCGATTGATTAATCAGAACATAACATACGATCTTCACTGGCTGAATAGGATCAGAAACTGTGAGCGTCAGGTCTTCGTTCCAAACTGGATTCACGTTGCGCTTCTTCACACTCGTCTTCAGTTTCTGGCCGCCGCCATTTTTCCAGAGTCGGAGAGATGCATGCATAGACAGTAAGAGAAATCATACAGTACTGAGAGGATGAACTATAATGCATGAAGCAGACCTGTTTGGCCATGCGGAGGACGACGTAGGGGTCGCTGCCGGTGGTGTCGCGGTAGGCGAGGTTGATTCCTTTTACCACTCGTACTCTCAGTAACCCCAGCAAAGACTCCATAATTGATTAACTTATTTATGGATCAATCTCTTTCTCTTTCTATATATAGGTATATCTTTTTTTTTTTTCAGTTACCTTTTTCTTGCTTTCCAATATTTGTGGAAGAACAAGAAAGAGATGCAAGGATTAAAGAGGCATGAGAGGGAGGAGGAGATGAAGGCAGCGACCACGGCTGGGGGTCGCCTTCTCGGGCGGGCACTATCTGGTGGATTGAGACAAGGATCATCCACGCTTGTATAAGCTTGGCGACGGTGTTATTTATAGCCAATGCTGCTTGCCGTGCTTGCATTACGTGGTTGGTGGTTCTAATTAGGTGTGTTATGTGTCCTCAGTTATTGACAAAGATTTGAGGGGTGTGGAGTGGATTTCGATATTCAATTTCTTATGATTATACATGTCATGGTGATCAGTTAGGAAAAAAAAAGAAAAAGAAAATAAAATTTCGGAAATGAATGTGTTTAATTTTATATGGAAAGTTGAATTCTTTTGGGCCACATAGTTAAAATCTATATATTTTTGAACTCAATCCAAACAAAAGAAAATTCTTAAATGTTGTTATGATCTATATGAATTCCGAATCCTAGCATCCAAAGGACAATTAGTTTTAGGAACAAATCAGGCAATAACTTCATTTAATCGATGACAAAGGTCTTAGGGATAGGAGAAAGATTGCTTATTTTTATATTGTGAATTCATAAATCCTCATTTGCATGTGAGTTAATTTAATTTAAAAGAAAAAAATGGTTTAGATTGAGCTTACAATTAATGATTTGATTTAATGTTGATATGGAGAAATTTATGCACGCAAAAAAAGTTAATTACATATTTATTTGGACATTGCATGCACTGAATACTTTAAGTCACATAGCACTTAATATACACGAGCTCCCAAAAAAAATTTAGCAATAGTCTGAATTAGCAATGGCAACGGATTGGATACTCCTGATTTTTGTTTAAATTTGAACCCGACTCACTCGCGGGTACCCAATTAAATAAAAAATAAATTTTTTTATTATTTTATTATATAAAATATATTTTAAAAATTAAAATTAAAATATATAATAATTATTTATTATTATTTTTATATTTTTAATAATAATAAATATTTATATATTAGTTATTTTATTATTATTTATATTCTAATAATAAAAATTTATATTTATATTTTTTTATTAAAATCGGATATCAGATACTGAGTACCGATATCCCTAAACCTGAACCCGACCTGTTTAACCAATTGGATACCCGAACCCATTATAAATAGGCAGATCAAGTCGAATACCTAAACCTGTCCGGTAAAATTACCACCCCTAGTGCCACGCCCCGGTCGGATCGGCCTAAAAACAACGCTTATCCGTTGTCTCAGAGCCGTCCGGCGGAACACCGGAACGTGATCGCACTAGGGTTTCCGGACCGAATCTCGTCCCCAAATTCGAAACCCTAGTTCCCGCTCAATTTTTCTTCCCCAAATTACAATTCGCACGGAAAGGATTGGAAAACCCTAACCCTAATTCGAGAAATACCTCTTTTCTAATTTTGACCGAAGTCAAAATTATCACCAAATTAATTTGATATCACTGTTCGAACTCGTCGTCGAATCGCCCCTGATGACGTCACTCTGACGTCAGCCGACAATTAATTCGTTCGCCGCGAAATCATTCCCTGGCTGACGTCTGCTTGCGTCAGCGTGCCGAAATCGAATTCGAATTCGATTTCCGCCGCCAATTTTGACTTCGCCCTCGCTGACGTCTGCTTGCGTCAGCCGCGCTTCGTCGTCTTCAACCTTCGTCTCCGCAGTGTGAACGAAGCAGAGTGCCGCCGTCTTCACGCGAACGCTACCGCGTTCGCTAGTTCGCCGAAGAGGAACGGACCGACGCACCGCCTGCGCTTTGCCCGAACCGCCCCGACGTCGCCCGGTAGCCACCTGCCACCGGACGTGTCGCTGAACCACCGGAACAGGGGAGGGGGAGATGGAATCAAGCTTCGTTCTTATTACTCCGAAACAGTGTACAAAGCTCTGAATCGACGACCCTCGTCGCCGGTGCCCCTCTCCCTCCCTCGCCGGTCATCGCCGGTTACAATCGCTCCATCGTCTTTCTCTCGCCTCGACGCTCGTCGTCGCCGGCTCACTCATGCTCACCGCTGGTAACGGGCTCTCGCCCTGGAGGGGCGTCCTCCCCGACCCGCCGGGAGAGCCGCTGTGCGTCGCGCGCTCCCCTTTGTGGTGTCGCCTCCGCGCACACCGAGCTCCGTCCACCTCGTTGGGCTTTATAGGGAAGGAGCTCCCCTGCTTCGCTTCCGATCTTCACGCGCGTCCGCGTATCTCGCTGCGGACGAAGCCGCCTTCACGGGCTCTTCTCGCTGCGTCGTCCGAAACTCGCGGCCGCTTGCTTCGTTGCGACTGCGTCCTAGCCGCGTCCGAGATTTCCGCTCCTCCGCGAGCTCCGTCGCCCAGCCGATTTGCTCACGCCGCCTGTCTGATTCATCCTCGACGTCCGCGTCTCTCGCGACCGTCGCCGAGACCTCCGAAAACCTCGCTCCGCTCCGCACGCGCCGGATCCGAACCTCCAGCACGCTTCGTTCGCGTCGCTCATGCCGCCCGAAGTCTCCGGCGCCGCACCCACCCGTGAGCTCTGCCTGCTTTGCGTCCACGACGCTCTCCGAAGAAGCCATGTCCGATTTGGATCAAAGATTACTCGTTGACCGGAGCAATATTCCCTAGCTTGGGCTTGGCTTGGGGCTTGGGTCAGCCCGCTGGGTCTTGGGCCGAACCGGCCTGACCCAGGCCTGACAATACTTCCCCACCTGATTTGAACATCGTCCTCGATGTTCGTCTGACGTTCTCCCGTCGTTATCATCGAAACTCGCCGCTCCAGGAAGAGGTCTCACATGCCTCTCTTCATCACGTGTCATAGTGCTTCGCCCAACTCAGTACTTATCAGGGTCACGTCCGTAACGCATCATCCACATAGATGCTCCGCTCAACCTGCAAGAACTGAGTTCACGTACTAGCGCACTGAATCTTCAGCACTCCGCCTGACTTGGCACGACTGGGTTCACATCCTATCGTATTGTCCAACCCCTCGTGCCCCAGTCTACGTCGTAGCGCGCTGGAATTGCTCCTGCTGAGCACCTGTGTCTGCTCCATCTCGGATCTCCTTGATCCACCATGCTGCTGGATCACTTTAGCCTCTGATACCTGTTGTCACGCCCCGGTCGGATCGGCCTAAAAACAACGCTTATCTGTTGTCTCAGAGCCGTCCGGCGGAACACCGGAACGTGATCGCGCTAGGGTTTCCGGACCGAATCTCGTCCCCAAATTCGAAACCCTAGTTCCCGCTCAATTTTTCTTCCCCAAATTACAATTCGCACGGAAAGGATTGGAAAACCCTAACCCTAATTCGAGAAATACCTCTTTTCTAATTTTGACCGAAGTCAAAATTATCACCAAATTAATCTGATATCACTGTTCGAACTCGTCGTCGAATCGCCCCTGATGACGTCACGCTGACGTCAGCCGACGATTAATTCGTTCGCCGCAAAATCATTCCCTGGCTGACGTCTGCTTGCGTCAGCGTGCCGAAATCGAATTCGAATTCGATTTCCGCCGCCAATTTTGACTTCGCCCTCGCTGACGTCTGCTTGCGTCAGCCACGCTTTGTCGTCTTCAACCTTCGTCTCCGCAGTGTGAACGAAGCAGAGCGCCGCCGTCTTCACGCGAACGCTACCGCGTTCGCTAGTTCGCCGAAGAGGAACGGACCGACGCGCCGCCTGCGCTTTGCCCGAACCGCCCCGACGTCGCCCGGTAGCCACCTGCCACCGGACGCGTCGCTGAACCACTGGAACAGGGGAGGGGGAGATGGAATCAAGCTTCGTTCTTATTACTCCGAAACAGTGTACAAAGCTCTGAATCGACGACCCTCGTCGCCGGTGCCCCTCTCCCTCCCTCGCCGGTTACAATCGCTCCATCGTCTTTCTCTCGCCTCGACGCTCGTCGTCGCCGGCTCACTCATGCTCACCGCTGGTAACGGGCTCTCGCCCTGGAGGGGCGTCCTCCCCGACCCGCCGGGAGAGCCGCTGTGCGTCGCGCGCTCCCCTTTGTGGTGTTGCCTCCGCGGACACCGAGCTCCGTCCACCTCGTCGGGCTTTATAGGGAAGGAGCTCCCCTGCTTCGCTTCCGATCTTCACGCGCGTCCGCGTATCTCGCTGCGGACGAAGCCGCCTTCACGGGCTCTTCTCGCTGCGTCGTCCGAAACTCGCGGCCGCTTGCTTCGCTGCGACTGCGTCCTAGCCGCGTCCGAGATTTTCGCTCCTCCGCGAGCTCCGTCGCCCAGCCGATTTGCTCGCGCCGCCTGTCTGATTCATCCTCGACGTCTGCGTCTCTCGCGACCGTCGCCGAGACCTCCGAAAACCTCGCTTCGCTCCGCACGCGCCGGATCCGAACCTCCAGCACGCTTCGTTCGCATCGCTCATGCCGCCCGAAGTCTCCGGCGCCGCACCCACCCGTGAGCTCTGCCTGCTTCGCGTCCACGACACTCTCCGAAGAAGCCATGTCCGATTTGGATCAAAGATTACTCGTTGACCGGAGCAATCTTCCCCAGCTTGGGCTTGGCTTGGGGCTTGGGTCAGCCCGCTGGGTCTTGGGCCGAACCGGCCTGATCCAGGCCTGACACCTAGTGTCAGGCCCTGGGCTCCCCGGTTCAAGCCCAAGACAAATTGGGCTGGGCTACAGCCCAAGCCCGTGCGTAAATCAACAAAGCGGCATCAACTTCAGCCGCAACGCCATCCTCGCCGAAGGAAAAGGGGCTGCAGCACAACGCCCACGCGAAGGACGCGGCAGCGTCCGGATACTGCGGAGCTCGAGCGCAGCGTCGTCGCGTGCGAAGCGGAAGGACGCTGCGAGCGAATCGGACGTCGGCGCCATTCTCGGACGCGGCTGCTCGCTTGAGACGCAGTCGACGACGGAAGAATCGGACGCGTGCGGAGCAGAGCAGGCGTCGACGACGGAAGATCCGGACGCGGCTAGGGCAGCGGAAGACTCGGCGATGCAGAAGCAAAGGCGGCGCCTCCTCTATAAATCGAGGAGGCGAGTGGCAGCGAAGGGAGGAACTCGGTGAACGGCGATCGAGAGCTGAGAGGGACCGGCGAGCGCTGTGAGTTGAGAGAGTGAGATTGAGTTCTGTAACCGGTGATCGGCGGATCACCGACGTGAGAGGGACGACGGAGGTCGACTGGAAGGAGTTTTGTAGCTTCGACGGGTTAGAATAAAGCTTTCTCCTTCACGCATCTCCTCCCCTGTTTCCTCTACTTCTCGGCGCTTCATCCAGCATCAGGCGACGACTCTCGGCAACGTACGACAACCGGCGGCTGCCGGGTAGTCGGCGACGAGGCCAAGGGAGGGCGAACGGCTCCTTCCTCCGGTGATCCGCGAGCGAACGCAGGCGTACGTTCGCGCTGTGAAAACGACGCAGGCGGCGTCGAAGCGGAGACGAAGTTTGAAGACGACGCAGGCGGCTGACGCAAGCAAACGTAAGCAGGGAAAAGTCAAAATCGGCGGCGGAAATCGAATTCGAATTCGATTTCAAGGCTGACGCAAGCAAAACGTCACCCGGAAACCGAGTTCGCGGCGGACGAATTAATCGTCGGCTGACGTCAGCGTGACATCAGCACGAACGATTCGGCGGCGAGTTTGAACAGTAAAATTCGATTAATTCGGTGTTAATTTTGACTTCGGTCAAAATTAGAAAAGAGGTATTTTGAATTAGGGTTAGGGTTTTTCAATCCTTCTTGAGAGACTTGTAATTTGGGGAAGAAAATTGAGCGGAAACTAGGGTTTCGAATTTGGGGACGAGATTCTGTCCGAAAACCCTAGCGCAGTTACGTTCCGGTGTTCCGCCGGACGGCTCTGAGACAACGGATAAACGTTGTTTTTAGACCGTTCCGACCGGGGCGTGACACCTAGCGTGAATCCCTCACTAACTCCTACGTAAGGGCACTACACACACCTATCTAAGTCATTTATAGGTTGCTTAAACGATTAGAACTCTAAGAGCACAATACCATGTAACTCGAGTCAGAGCCACTGACTCTATGACCCGAATGACTGTGCATTAAAATCATTAAGGTATTACTTAACCAATCAAGCATCATAGCTTCTCCACTTAGGCCATTCAAGCACTATAAGATTGATTGAGCCTTTTAACTTCTTTAATCACTTAGGTGTCATTGACGAATCAAATTCCATGGCATTGGTTACTCACGTCCTTTATATGTGTCATAAGAGAGGGTGATGCAACCCTTCTGCTACCTTAACAAAGTCAAAACACATTTAAATGCTCATTTAAGTAAGCCTCTACCCATAATATTTGATGATGTCACCAAAATGACCATAGGTAATAAGGATAAATATAAGCAGAATATTTGTTTATTTTTTTCAACTATATCTTAATGCTCGTTCATCTTGAAATCTTCTACTAAATTAAGTCTTTTGAGGGAGGAAGCTCCCCAACAATTAGCAGGACGGATAAATATTTAGCTGAAAGTGTAGTCAATAAAATAGAACAGTTCAATTTATCTTGATAAAAGAAGTCAAACTATGAATCCATTTATTAAGATGACATGTACATCTAATCGACATCTAATGCAGACAGGCAAATTTGAATCACGCAGTGTGGGTGATAGGAGAGTCTACATGCCAATTGATATCCACATAATTGTGCAATGAATTGTTCTTAATCATCCTCTTTGACCCTCATATCCAAGTAAGGTAGGTGGAAATGCTCGGATGACTCTCATCGTCTGCAACAAATGCAGCAGATCCAACCACCACCCATCAAATTGAGCCAACCCAGCATTCATTGCCTTCAATTGGTTGCCATTCCGATCACCCTGCAGCACAAAAATTGAAGAATTTACCTTTTTAGTTGTTCAAAGTCTTCCTCACCGGTCATAATTCAATGAGTGGATAATAAGATCAAATGTATCTTTTTTTCTACATTTACTTGTACGCATTGTCTAATCATGCCAACAATTCAGAGTGATTCTTGCCCAACAAAATTTTCATGCTTTTGATTATTAAAGCTATTATGAAAAGAAAAGAAAAAGCAACTTCACATTTTTGTAACTACTAGAAAAAGTTTCACATATTTTCTTTATTAGTTTCTTAAAAAAAAATAAAAAATTCTCTGGCATTTTTCTCTATAATGGCATCACCTATCCTTGATAAAGAAAAAGTACTCAAAATAATTGCTTTTTTAAAGAAATTTTAACCATAATGTTTGGTTAAGATACTATTACTACAACCAATTAACCCAATCAACATGAACATTTAACCTGATTAAGGATTCTTTTCAGTAACTAATACGCATGGACAAATAAACAATAGTGTGATAATTATAATCAAGTTAAAAGGTCAACTTTACTATGACCCTATATGATTTGAATATTTATGAATCATTAACGGATTAAACCATTTACAAGGCAAATCAACATTAACTTCATGACATGGTATTGACAAATTGTATTAATTTTTATCAGCCCTATACAGTATAGTAGACGACAACCCGAAACATATCCAAAACGCCAAGTAGAGAAAACTTCAAGAATTGCCTTGCAAGTTTTATATGCAAATATAACTAATGAATTTATAACGTAAGTAAAATGAAAAGAGAAGTGAAAATAGACCTTAGGGAAGCTCTTTGCTGCAGTCTGGAGATGATGTAGTGAACATAACCATCAACAGAACTCTACAAAAGAGCAGCTCCACGAGGCAACACAAACACGAACATGTACTTGATTAGCAATATTAAGAAAGAAACCTTCGTATCAAATGGAGCTTTGACAAACATGTTTCTGCAGCAAACATCAATATAACCTTATAGAACAGTTATGCTTCTGAGCAAACAGCAATTCATGGATGATAAGGTTAGCCCACATAGCAATAGAACTCAGAAATTGATGCTCTTTACCGGAGATGCTCTCCCTACTTCCTAGTGCAACCATCCATTGATAGAATCTACGAGACAAATGTGCCTCTGAGAAACCAGCAATGATGTGAGTGACAGCTAACATACGGGATGCTCATGAAGCAACACGAAAGAAAATACAACCGGTAACTTTTATCCTTAAATGGAATTTATAGATTCATCTAAGCACTTCATGATAGATACTAGCACATGACTTGCTAACCATGTTCATAAGTCGCATCTATTTCTACAAAAATAGTGGCAAGTACGAAGATGAGAATCGCTCATATTAATTGGATACAATGCAAATATAGCTAAGAGAAGAATTCTTACAAGTCTTAGCTGAAGAAACCACCACAATAAACAGTAAAACAAGATGCTAACAAATGTAATCAGTAGTATTAGAGAAGAGCTTTTTTCAGAGGAGCCTTCTGGTATAGTAGGCACATTGATATGAAGTTGCATAAAAAAATGAATATCATGAGTATTGTGATAATTCCACAACAAGATAACATGCCCGACAACACAATCAGAGAAATGACAATTTCAGATAACCACTAAATAAAATATAAATTTGGAGACCATCTGTTCAAGAAAATTAGTGGAAGAAAAATAGAAATGGAAGGACCAGAACTGGAGATACAGCTGGGAATGGGATTACTTCTAACCTCAAAACTTCAGTAGCTTGAATCTGAATGGTGCTCCATACAGAAAATGCTGGACAAAACTTCAGCACACAAAATAAAAATATATTTGTATGAGGATAATAGATAATGAGAATAGCGCTTTATAGCATATATTTGAGAAAAATGTAGCATAAGAAGAATATGCAAAACAATGAGGTTGGCTAAACTACTTGCGTATAGCTTTGAATGATAGACAACGCTTGCTGAGACAAACTCAATAGTGGCAGGTTGCCCGGATCTGGCTCAGCAGGCAAGAGAAAAGAAAACGTAAAAAGAAAAATCTAAATGTCACTGTTGCTCTTCACTTTGCTGATCACCCGATATAGATTCTTCAGAGGTCATTTCCAGGAGTTTCATCTGGTTAGACCTACTTATATCGGAGTGAGTTTCACTGGGCTCTCTGCAATCTAGGTAACAAGTCTTCTCAGGGCTTATCAACTTATCGGAACAACCCAATAGTGAATTCCTACGTTCCTTCTGTTTCCTACGTCTCTCTTCTAAAACTTCAATTTCTCCAGTGTCATCTTGTTCGAGTATTTCAAGATCTTTTGGCTCGGATATTTCTTTTCTTTGACAGGTTTGTCCAGGCATTTCTCTTAGTGGTAACTCACATTGTTCAGAAGACACTGAAGATTTCACAAGAGGCAGGACTTCTGCAGATGGTGCCAGCATTGAGCTCGCATATCTTTCTTGCATAGAAAATGTTGAAGACAAATTTTGGTTACGTGAAGAGGAACATTCATCACAGCCGGACCTGAGTTCAGCCGCAGGATATGGATGGCTTGTGCTTGGAGCACTCTGATCCAAATTTTTTCTAGTGCAACCAACGTCAGGAGTCAGCTGCTCAATCATGTCCAACTTTTTTTTCTTTTTCACATTCTTCCTAGGGTCCTTTGGTTGAACAGGCAGAGGTCCCAGCATAGCAAATGGTGGAATTGTTTTCTGTTTTCCATAAAGTAGGCGAACAGATTGAGCAATTGCTGACACAGATGGCGGCAACATTGATGTCTGCTTGTATTCTGGAGGCTTGGATGGAGAGATATTTACAGCTTCTCGAAGCCAATGAGGTAGCTTGTTTGTATTTGAGGTACCAACAGCTTCATCTTTATTAGAACAGTTGGTGAAGTCCTGCCTCTTTTGGGAATTGAGGAGCATTTGCAGATCAGGTTCACCAAGACAAACATTGCTTCTGGAATCATGAAATAGATTGTGTGAATTCCCTGAAGCACTTAGCAAGTGAATACTTTGCTTAGCCCGATATTCGTCTTCATTTGGCTGAGATACAGAGTTGCTTGGGCGATACACATTAAGACTAGTAATATCTTGACGAGGCAGCTCAAATGGAAAACCATTTTCTACCCTATTGAATGTTCCAGCAGGAAAATCTCCAGGATAACTTGATCTCAGTTTGTCCTGTGTCCATGCCGAGATTTGTCGAAAGTTCTCATCAGATCTGCTAATGTGACTGGAAGGATTTGTGCATAGAGAGCTAGATTTAAATTCAGCAGAGTCTAACTGAATGTCTGTTAGATGAGAGAGAGACATAGTTTGTTCATTCCCAAGACTCGAAAATTTATTTCCAAGCAACGCCCGAGCCATCATACCATCAGAGATTTCAGGAAAAAATAAAGGCATTGAAGATTTTGGTGCTAAAACAGCTGGTGCGTCCACTATCTTTCGCTGCTCTTCTGTCCACCTTAAAGATAAATCTTCAGCTGTTCTAAACTTTGAGAATCTCAATTTGGGATCTCTGAGCATGGAATCCCAGCCAGTCCTTCCATGCCTACGAACACCAATCCATAGAGCATCTAGTTCATCTTCCGACCATTCATCAGCTTTTAGTCCCTTCTTGAACTTATTTGTTGCAAAATGGGTTCGCATCATTATCTTATCAAGAAGCTTCTGATGGTTTTCAGCTAGTGATGGATGTGTGACTTGGACTGGTCCTAGACCAGGCACGGGAGGAAATTCCATCATCTGCTGCTTTTGCTTCAGGGAATCACTTGGTTGTGATCTGAAATTAGGTAATGTTGGTATATTTGGCAATTCCTGAAAGGAGGAATTTGCAAATTCCATGCCTAATGACAAGCTAGGAAAGAGATCTGCATGCGATTTCATCAAGTTCTTTGGTGGTGATGGAAACTTTGGTACCAGCTTATCATCATAATTTAAATTTGGAAGGCTCAACTTCTCTTGAAATGATGCAAATGACAAACTTGAACTTTTACGAGCATCAACAGGCTGTCTTCCACATGTAGAAGTAGGCTGCATATAAAAACACCATCCTATAAGACACCTGATATTATATTGTCAATCCTAAAGACAAAAAGGAAGTATTTACGTAGAAAGGAAAGACAAAGCTTCCAAAGTAATACACCATACAGGGCAAAATGGGAAGTAGCTGTCAGATATCATGTTCTTCAGCTTGTGATGACAGGAATCTCCCAATACTTCAGCAGGTTTTTCTCTAACTTCAATGTTTACATCATTTGAAGGAGTAGAACTTGAAGGTGGAGGTAATGACTGCTCTGAATTTCGGCTACTTATCCGTCTTGATTCATTGCATGATGTCGATGACCTTAGTGGAGACCGGAAGTGTCTGGATGATGTAACTGCCTGATTAGCATTAGGAGCACATAATCCTAAAACTGGTAAAAGGTTGTTGGAAGGTATAGAACTGGCAAAGTTTGAGCTTTGAAGTTCATTGCTTGGTGAAAAACCATCCGTTGAACAATTTCCAGGAGGTCTAACGAACAAATTTAGATCATCACTATGAACTCTTTTATATCCATACTTCACGAACTTTCCAAATGTTGCACAAGGATCTGTACTCTTATCTTCTAATGGTCGAATTGACTTATCATCTTCAAATTCCACGGCCAAACCCTCCTCTTTTTTGTCATTATGTTTTTTTTCATCTAAGCCTTCAATTTTATCGGCAGACTGTATAAGTGATTGAGGTGGCAATTTAATCCTGTCTGTTGAATGGCAAAATTCAGTGACCTGCCTCATGGAAATACGTTCCTTTTGTCGGGCACGGAGCCTAGCACTGTTTGAGGAAATTATTAAATACTTTCACATATTAAACTGACCAGAAACATATGCACACTAAACGTGAACTTACAACTTTTCCTTTAGAGCACGCCCTGCAGGTGTATATTCATGTTCCGGTTCCTCTTCATTACCACTCTGAGACATTGACGTTTATACAAGGTATCAGTACAATAATACGATAATCACTCAAAGATAATTGTAGCTAGAAATACTTTTATACACACACATGCATCTAATCAAGCAACGATTCTCATAAGTATCAAGCAGGTAACTAGGAGCTCAAGGGAAAACAAATGAAATTGGAGGTCCGGAAAATGATTCAGAAAGTTCTAATAAGATGCCAATTTGAATTATTTAATCTGACGTGTATACCTTGTCTTCAAGCCTAAAAGAGAACTCTTCTAACCAAGATATACGTAGAGTATAACTAAAATTGGTAAGCTCGAAAAATATACACAAAAGTTACAAGAAATTTTATAAAAATATATTTTTTCCTATACCTAGATTTATATGCAGAAATTGGCTCAAGATATTGCAATTCCAAGGCTCTTGATCAGAATAAGTCATACATTTTTTCCATAACACACTAATGGAGTAATTCAACCAGATATATACTGCGTATGCAAAATGAATTACCTCACTCAAACTTTCACTTGGCACCGAAGCAAATGTTTCCTTGTAAGAAACTGCTTTCCTCAAGCGCTTTCCTCGACCAAGTGATGCTTCCTCCTCGAGCTGATATTTCTCCCACCTACAAGCACAACACGTGTTTTTTTATATTGTTCAAGTACGAGGTCAATGTATTTTGTATATCTGAGTAGAGTAAAGAAAAGTTTAGCAGAAGAATTAAAAATGTTAATAATTCTAATTTTGGCCTTTTGAATAATTACTTTCACAGATTTGTTCTTCAGAGGTGTTAGAAATATATAGCAGTGCAAAACTGCAAATTATATGAATAATACTGAGCCATGCAAGTAGACTATGAATAAAATTTGAAGTTACAAGTACAGAAACTAACCAAATAAATATAGGTTTCACAAGTGACAAAAATGTGAATGAACTTTATTGTAGAAAACATGGAACCAGGAAACAAGTACATAATCAAAGTGGAATAGAAAAGCCAAAAAGGGACTTTGGTTGGCAAGCCCTTCCTACACACACATTTATTGCTTGCAAGCAGCGGGAGGTGGGAGCACAAATAAATTAGTGTATGGGGATATAGTTATATAATCTGTTATATATATATATATATATATATATTTTCTTTTCATATACCTTTTTACTCACCTTTTGGTCTTCGTCTGAATTTGATGGAAACTAAACTAAGGAAAAATACCTCAGTTCTTTTCATCCATTTTTCCATTCCTTTCTTTCTATCCCTCCAAATTCTTCCTTTGTTTCTATTTTTCCCTCAAGGAAACACAATGCAATGGGATTAAGGAGATAATGAAAACTTCACCTTCTGAATGTTCATAACTTAATATCATGAAGTACATAAAGAACATGCATTTTAAAACAAAAATAACATAATCTATCACATTGGCAGTTTGTACCCGTCTAAGACACAACTAGTATTGGTAATTTGGTATATCATATGTCAATATGACTAATACTACTACTACTACACATTTGTCAAATTAACGAGTCAACTTTTTCAATCAATTCTATGTTCTAAAATAGAACCAGCAAGTTGATTAAAGTGGAATCGATTTTTTTAGTAAACTTAACTAAACTCTTGACTAAACTCTTGAGTTTACCCAAGTTCACTAGTTTACTTAGTCATAATAATCATTAAACACATATGCAATACTCCAACCCCACTTGCCAACTATTGTTACAATTTATGTATGCTACAGTTTATGTATCTTTGACTCGAAGTCACATTCATCGCCCTCTCACTCTGTACTCGTTATTGGACTCCTTATAATTCTCACAACCACTAAAAAGTTTTTTCTCAATCTTCATTTATTAGTAGGTCATGTTTCCACTAATGAATGATTCAATTTCTTATTTCTTGTGAATTATTATGTTGGTTCTCTTTTATATATCCAACATTCACTATTAGTTAATACATGGTTTGCATCAAAATTTTTAATCTCAATCCACAACAATATGCTGGTCTAATGTTAGACAAGAATATGGCAAGTTTACCGACACCGATACTAATCATACCAACGCATACTGTAATGCATCTGAAGTATCAACTTATACGAGGCAATGCTTATATCCATGCTTTACATAGTTTTTAAACGATAGCAAATAGTAAACTCAATAATGCAATTATACAATATTTGAATTTAGATGTAATATGAGCTATTATATTTTTGTTTGGATGGGATATTTGTATGAAATATTATTTTTCTAGAAAACTGAAGGATCTTATGATCATACATTTTGATCTAATGATCTCAATTCATGGACCCTCTACTACTCCTAGGTAGGAAATCATGCTTGACAACCTTGGTAGTACAATAAAATATTAGCATATTTGGTATACATCAGTCGAATAGTGGGCCGACACATCAGTATAAACCAAGAGTGAAAACTTGATAAGTTTATTAGCAAACTAGAGTTATTAAATGATTTTAGTTGATCAAGTACAATGGGAAAAAAGGTCCACATGATACCTTTTTTACTTCTAATTAGGCCCACGTGTTAACATAAAATAAGGTGGTTCACGTGCATGAATATACCATTACCTAAATCATGACAACAAAGAGTAATATGCCAAAACGTTTTGTTGCTTCAAAATCATTATAAATTGGCATCAAGAGGACTGCAATTCAATGCAGCAATACAGGGAGAAAATATAGAATTGCATTAAATTCATTTATGGCAATTTATGCCAGACATAAAATACAAGTTAAAATGGCCAGCCCACAAGGCTGAATTCATACTTATACCAATGATTGCTCATGAGTATATTTCAGATGATATCCAATATGGTACTTTTCAAATATGTAACATGTACGTAGGCACTGACATACTAAGCATTTTAGTACTTATGTTAGCGTTTTCAAAGAATATTTTGGTATTTAGAACTTTGAAATTGAGGTGCAACAATCTTGAGCACCTAATATTTTGTAAGATATCTTTTACAAACCTTGTTTAAAAGCATACAATCTGTTAGATAATTTCCAAAACACGCTTTAGACAACCACGTCATATCACACTATTCCTACAAAATGTTAAAACATCAATTTCAACTACAAATTGGCATGATCCAAAAGTTATTAGTAAGGTGTGAGTCCAAGATAAACATTTAAAACTCACACTGAACTATTCAACTCCGCGGTCTGCTGAACCTGGATGAATATGAACCAATTTAGTCATGTATGTCTCGGATGTCGAAGATCCACAACCAAACTAGATGGAGGCAAAATTATAATCCTCAATATTTTATCTTTTAAAGTGAAACCTCATAGTGTAGGCATTATCTTGGAGACCAATAGGAACAGTTGCCCATACGGAATCCCACATAGATCTCCTCTATTTGGAAAACATTTGTTCTAATAATCAATAACACAAATCATAGATCCTTAACGCCCCCCGAGGCTTGGTGAGAACCTTTTGGGTCCTAGATAAGCCTTCGAGTAGAAAGGATATCAAAAAGAAGATGGAAGCAAGGCTTTAAAAGCCGGTATGTCTTTACCGCCAATATGGGTACAGTTACCATACATACACATATGTCCATATATATATATATATATATATATATATATATATATATATATATATATATACATGTATGTATATATGTACCAATACTATGTGTACCATGTGATCATATGGACTAGTACCGACCGATAATCTAATAATTTATCAAAATATCGCTACAAGCCAATATTTAAGACTTTGGATAGAAGCCCAAGGCTTAAAACCCTTTAACCTTAGAGCAGTAGTCAAAGCATCAAGCGACAGAATAAAGAAGTTTGTTACTTCGTGGACAACTAATGATCCCTTTTTCAAATTTTCAACACATTTTCATGATCACTGAAATCAATAACAGGTTCTAAATTCATATGCATCGCAGTGCACCTACGGTAAACATCCCTTAAAAAATAAAAGACCTTTGTGTTTCAAGAATTTTCAGCTCAATCCTTCCCGGAGGAGAGAGAATACCGGCCAATGTATTATTGTCCAAGTCAAAGAAGAGAGCCAATAAATCCTCCCATCTAACTGAAAAGGTGGTAAAACCTTTCTTCTATGGTCTTCAAATGGAATTTGCCTATATTATTACCAAAATGTTCCTCAAAATCTTACCCACCAAATTATAATATGCTATGTACCTTCTTATAACATGAATCTAATTATTATCCTTCTAATAGCTTAGAGAAAGTTAGAAAAACAAAAAGAGAAACCCTTCATCCTCGTTAACATCAAAGAGTAGCATACAGAAATTTTGTTTAGTTTTGTTCTCTCCCATGGGTAGCTCACTCAGAGATTCTGCTTTGGCTCAGAGTAGATATCCAGACTGAAGATACAATTACGAAGTTCTGTTTTTCTCCCTCAATCCTTCTCAGAAAAGGGAGAGAGAACACCTACTACCAATATATTCTTATTTAAGTCAAACAAGAGACAACCAAGCCTCTCATCTACTTGAAAAGGTATTAAAATGCATCTCTTTCCTTATTACAATCTTCAAATAGATTTTGTCCATTATTGCCAGAAATATTACCTATTAAGTGATATAGGAGATTTTGTTTAGTTACATCATCCGTCATTGGTATTTCGTAGGTTTTGCTATTATTGCTCAGAATCAGATCCTTAGAGTAGATAGCCTGACTGAAGATATATAAGATACAAGAGAGTTTTTTCGAAAAATAATTATCTTTACGCTGCCAAACAAACCAAATGACTGGTCATTCACTCAAGCACAGAGTACAGGGCCTCTGATACGAGATTTTCCAGTGCACGAGCACCTTTTCCTAATGCTTCTTAAATTTAAAAGATAGTGATAACAAATTTTGGAAGGTGCACCAATCAAATTTAAGGCTCAGTAACAGAGTCACAAGTTGGAGAATTCAAGCTCAGAGAAGCTTGCATGAGAACTGGTTGGATTATTCAATACCGAGAACCACCAATCTGACAGAACTGTAAAGATGACCAACCTTAACTCCATCTGGTACTAGGTCTGTTCATCAAGCACCAGTCATACCATCTGCTTTTAAAGAATCCACTTCCTAATATGGAGTGTAAGAAAAAGAATCGACAAAAGAGAGAACAGGATTCTACAATACCGTAACCAATTACGACTTATTGCCTTTAATGGGGGCGAAGGAGAAACAACAGGAAGGAGAGAGGGAAAAGTAGAGAGAGAGGAGATAAAGAAGAACTAATTGTTGGCCGAACAAGAGAAGTAGAGAGAGAGGAGATAAAGAACTGAACCGATGCAGTATTGCTGTTCCTCAATTATGTTGTCTTCTTCCCGTTACTTGTGACTGGGACCTGTACTGGACATGTATCATGTGATTCATGCACGCTTGGATACTATTTTGGTTCAACAAAACACACTGAACCAAGTACACAATATAAACAATAGAAAGATGGGTGATAAGCACTGCCTAGAAATTGGCAGTCAATTTATTCAACATCATCAGTGAAAATATTAGGTTTTGATTTCATTATTGGAGTAAAATGACAACGTTGTATAGCTACCAAACATATACCATGAGTTCTACATATTTAGATCTATAATGTTTAAATCCAAGATTCCAAAGTTCAATAGCACAATCTTGATCAGCATTTCATATCTGCAACAGAGTAACTGAGATTTCACAATAGAATGATAAGAGTTCAGATTAACAGAAAGAATGCATTTCTGAAGCTAAATAGCGACATCAGTTCAAAACTCAAGCGTTATTGCTTACAGTTATCACTAAGAGCGCACAAGATTACCTGACAAAAACCTACCAGGTAAAAACATATTGTTGATCATTATCATGGACAAGATCAAATAAAAAACATAACAGCAGACATTAAGATGCTTAAAAACATGATTAAAATCATATAAAAATCACCTGACAATAACCAGGAGAGTGCTCGAATACTTTATCAATGTGTACATACCTAACCCGTAAAAGTCGATCCCATTCATTTTCCTCGGAGACAGCAACTGTATTATCTTCCTTTGCCTCAGATATCTGCTCACAACCATCCCCAGGGACACCAGGATGCAATTCTGTCCCATCTGGTTCTTCATTTATATCTTCATTCCAATCCACCGACTGACAAAGATAATTGCAAACAATTTATCAAATGGCATGGAGACAAAAATAGGGCTGTATATCAGTAGTCAGTGCATAGACTACATGAATATGAGCACATCACAGAGCAGAAAGAAAGTAAAGAAATGGTTGCATAAAAGACAACAACAGAAGAACAAAGAAACTGGAATATAAATTCATAATAGAAATAAGTACAATTA
Organism: Costus lasius; assembly: GCA_027563935.2. Lineage (NCBI taxonomy): Eukaryota > Viridiplantae > Streptophyta > Magnoliopsida > Zingiberales > Costaceae > Costus > Costus lasius. The sequence continues at coordinate 11,856,927 of CM050454.1, read as the reverse complement.
GTATATTAAGGTTCGTCCAGTGCAAAATCAAAATAGATAGATAAAACCAAAGGTAAAAATCTACGACCAAACCTAAAAGTCGATATCCTTGAATTACTAAGTTATATACATCATAAAAACAAAAGAGAAATATACATGTCCTACAAATAACTCCTTGGGTTTGTAAGCCAAAAACAGTTTGGGGTTTTTAGTATAAGTCAATACTGCCTAGCATGGCTGGCTCATACTGATAAAAAAAAAAGATGAATACTCAGATTACCCTCTTTCAAGGTATATAGCCAAATTTTAGTTTACTCCAAATTTGGGGCATAAATAGCTATTTGGAGCTATTTGGAGCATTTACCTTATGATAGTTTATGGTAGTGTTCCAAATTCATCTTAACATTTCTCTATGAAAGTACCATAAACTAAAATTAGTTTACTAAAATTAGCTATTTGGAGCACTACCATAAACTATCATAAGGTAAATGGCATTTATTTTGATGTAAGATGAATTTGGTTTGAGTAAACTCCAAGTAGAGTGCTCACCTCCCAAGTTCTAGGTCCTTTGGCAACTCCCCCGGCATCACAGATTTGATCAATGGGTTGGTTTCATGCAACGGTGAGCCTGGTGGGTCTGTTGCAAGCCCCTTGCACTATGACCCCTTCCCAGCTCATATGATACTTTTCAAATTTGGATATGTTATATTAAATTATCTTTTTTATCGGTGTAAGATTTGCACAAAAAAAAATATCTTTAGAACCATATTTGGTGTGAACAGCAGCGGATTACTGTTCATGAACATAGATTCCGTTATAAGGGTAATTGAGATTAATTATATGACCAGCATGTTATTGAAAATGATATTACCTCCATGTTGATATATCAGTCAATGTCTAAATTTCATATTTCAAAACTCTAAAATTGGATTCTCTGGACAACTATTGTGCTACTTGACTGAGATTGTTTTAGGAGAAAATTCCAGATCTTATTGATGTTTATTTGGAATATTTGTAATGTCTAAGAAGATTCATTATGATATTCAGTAGACTACTTATATCGCTTCCAGTCTAGTTTTATTATAGAACGAAACATGTTAAAATCAATTGCAACTTTGCGATGCTGTGAAATCAGAATAATTCTGTACATATTCAGTAAGTTTAAAAATGAACTTCTACATATTATCATAAGCTTCTTTCATCCCATCACTACCATCTATTGTGTATCAAGTTGGTCTCGTTTAATATTTATGCTCGGAGGAGAGGTAGACATTAGCCCTAAATGTTACTATGTTATAAGACTTAGTACCTTGTTAGGGATTTGTACACCTGGCCTAATTTAGTCTTTTAGAAATCTGATTGGCTGGCTTTGGGGCTGATATTAATGTTCCGACTAAGTTGGGTACTTAAGCTAATGAATTTACATACTTGTATTTTTATGATGACATTTGGATTTGATTCATGACTGGATGCTAAGGGTAGATTATCTTCTGTTGTTTGGTTAAACGACAATGTTAAAGGTTAAAATTGAGAAATTTGGCCTGCTAAATTTTGTTGTCAGAGCCAAATGTTAGTTGTTGTAAAGGTTTCAGTCTTATTTGGACCAAGGGATATATGTTTGATGATGCTCTAGGGTGTTGGATTGATTTGGAAGATTAAGTTCGACTACTGTGTGAATATGGTTTGAGTAGATTAAGGAATGGAAAGATGCAGCGGTCCGTTTATAGCATAACTAACTCTAAACCTTCTAGTAATTTAATTACTTTAGTTAATAATAATTTTAGATTTGGGAATGTGGTGACCAAGGAATGAAAATCAATCTATACTACCAGGTATGGCCGGTTTGTATCAATCCGACTGTAGCTCAGTGGCCGGTACTGATTCATATAAGTATGTATATATATATATATATAAATGTACCGGTATCAACCAGTACCCTACATGTGCCGGTACCACCATTAGTGTTGATTGATACATACTGGTCCAGACAAGGGACTGGTACCCGGTTCGAACTGCCATCTAAACCTTGGTGGTGGTAAATTAGCCTTTAAATTGGTTTTAAATTTTAGAGTGTTAATTTGTGAAACTTTGAGAAGTCACTTAAGGTGTTACTTGAAGCTTTAGTTGTATATTAAGACCAATTGTAGTAAGTACTTGGGCAGTAAATTTTAGATGATTGTGAGTCTTTTGACAAATATTTTCAGTTGCTTGAGAGGACCACTTGGTCGCATGCAAACCTAACTCTACTAATATACGAGATAAGGATCAGAGGGCCAACTGGTTAGTTTTGCAAATATTTTTTTGCTTCAGCAATACACTGATTAACAGGTCCAAAATAAACTGTTTGTAAGGCAGATTTTCCAAATAAACTATCTTTGTAAAGCAGGCTTAAGGGAAAAGAGAAGGAGAAAAGAGAAACAGAGAGAGATCAGAGGAGAAAGTTAATATTTCATTTGCAAAAATTTTTGGGTCTCCACCTTTGCCCTCTCCAAGCTCACTATCCACCAGCTAGGGCAGCTTTCTCCCACTTCCTCTAGGTTGATGAAAATAGAGGAGTATTGTTTGTCTTCATCACAATGAAGAGAGGCTGAACTATAGATGGCATGACCATCAAGCACTCAAAATGGATTGTAGCTTAGTATCTTAGTGTTTAGAAGCGCACTTCATCTAGCACCCCCCACCCCCTTCCAGGGTATCTTGGTGCCTAGGAAACATTCTATTGATCTACAAACCTATCATGGGCTCCATCAAGATTTGAAATCTTGGTCCATACTAGTGTACCAATCTAGGCACTGGTATGTACACATTGGATTGTATCGGTACTAGATGTACTAACAATACAGGTACTGATTCCGATACCATCTCTGATTTTAAATCTTTATGCTCCATCAAACACTCCATTAGAGATTGAATTAGAGAATTTAAAATTTAAAAGGTAGTGTTGCATCCCTATTTCTCAGTCTTCCTCACCCTACACCAACACAAAAAGCATCTAAATTCATCACCATTTAGAGGTTGACTACATCTCCTGGTTCCATAAGGCCTCAAGATCCCTTTTGATGTGCTTGGCATATAAGGCCATTTGGCCTCTGACCACGATGGAGAACTATTTGATCACTTGGCTTCTCTTCCGTAACCAATTCTCAATCCTCAAATTCTCAATCCTCAAATAGGGTCAAAGGTTCGGGGATTGCTCTTAGCAACTTGTGTCATTAATATAACTCCTGCAAAAAGAGCATAGACTAGTTCACCAGATCATTGGGAGTTAATTTCATATAGTATGAGCTTTGACAAAACAATAAAGACATGGAGCACCTTGAGCACTGGCGGACCTTGAAGGTCCAAGCATCAAAGGCATCTTAAAAAAGCTAATATTTGCTACTACCATATATTAGGCAACTAGCAACAAAGCAACGCAAAACTAGCTCATCCTCCTGCCAACCTTTGTTATCCACTTGATCTACGCAAATGTTTTGGGTAAGATCAACACCACAAGAGTTTTGAGTTGTTGGACATAGATTTTTCATATAAACTCTAGGGTTGGTTATGCGTGAATAAGTTGGGCTCTTATGGCCATGACATATATCATGCACTTTTTTTTTTCACTTTTATATAATCTCTTACTTGGACTTTGAAAAACAAAATGACGATTTACAAAGCACAAGCCTTATAAATAGGTTTTAGACATTAGCACAAAAACATAACAACCAAAAATTAAAACCTACCACTAACATGAGTCAATTGACATCCACTAATTAGCAATTAATTAACTACACCCTCACTGCATCAGTCTGAAAATTTTAATTTTTTGAAATCAAAGAGTTTTAGCTCTCAAGATGCCAATATACTATCCTGCTTTGATGAGTATGTGCAAGCAAACAACATAGATAGTACTCAGTTGTGGCGTTTGCTGATTAGTAAATACTAGTCTAATAAAAAATCAGTATACTACACAGTTGTACATCAGGTAACAAAGATCACTAATGCTGACAAAGCAATGATTAAGGACCTCTTGAAATTGTAACAACAAAAACACGTGCAGCAAAAGATTATTCTCAAAGCAAAAAAGAAATGCTGGAGAAAGTTTTGAACTTACCTTCACTGAGCCAAGCATATCATTTTCAGGATATGCATCAAAGCTTTCATAAGTCGAGTGAAGGCAAGAACGATCTAGAAGTTTTATAATTGCAGTCTCATCCCAAATAATCTTTTTACAGCCCTCAGCACATTTATCTTGGTAAACATCCCCCAAACCACCAGTCCTCTTCCTCTGTTTATGCTCACTATCTGTAACGGCATCAATCTTGCTTGTAGAAGCTTCTTTTGCATCTTGTACGTTTACACCATCAGATTTACTGAACAGCTCTTCAGTTCCCCACCTAATAATGTCTTCCACTTCCTTTTGTGATCCTGACTTGTTCACAAAAAGTTGATCTAGCATCAATTTCTTTTTAGCAAGTTGCAGGATACGTTCCTCAACACTGGCTCGTACCACAAGCCTGTAGACTAGGAGCCTATTTGATTGCCCAATTCTGTGTGCTCTGTTCATAGCTTGTATATCTGCATGTGGATTGAAGTCTGAATCATATATGATGACCGTGTCAGCAGTAGCCAGATTGATTCCCAGGCCACAAGAACGTGTTGACAATAAGAACACGAAACGAGATTTATCTTGATTAAAACGAGCAATAGCTATTTGACGGTCTGACACTGCCACTGAACCATCCACTCTCTCATATGTTTTAGGGCCAAATTCAATGGTAAGGTAATCCTCAAGAATATCCAGAAGCTTAGACATTTGAGAAAATATAAGAACCCGGTGACCCTCCTTATGCAAGATCTTGAGCATGGAATGCAGTACAGTTAGCTTCGCTGATGCTTTTATCCGCATTTCATGCAGGAATTCAATCGAACCTGATTCAGGTTCAGTTCCTGGAATAAGATATGGATGATTGCAGACCTTCCGAAGTTGCATCACTATATTTAGCAATGATTGCTGAGCACCACCTTTTCCTACATTTCGTAACATTTGATAATTCTTTGTTAACATCGCTCGATAATATTCAGCCTGGATGGATGTCAATTCAACTGGAACCATCCGCTCAGTCTTAGGAGGGATGTTTTGCATAGCATCTCTTTTAAGCCTTCGAAGCATATTTGGTGCAACAAGTTTCTTCAATTCCTCCACCCTTTCTGCTGTTGTAAGATCATCAAACTTCTCCTCAAATGCTGTTAAAGAGGGGAACGAAACAGGCTGCAAAAAGTTGAGCAAGTTGTACAACTCGCCTATGTTATTCTGCAAAGGAGTACCAGTCAATAGTACTCGATGCTGAAAAGAAAACGTATTAAGCAGACTAAAAAGTTTACTGCTGGAATTTTTCAGACGATGCCCCTCATCAACTATAAGACCTTCCCAAGGAACAGCACGTAGATATGAAGAATCAGCAAGTACCATCTCGTAAGTAGTCAACAAAACATTGAACTTGTAGGACTTTGATGGTTTATCTGATTCACAAGGATCATAGGCATGCCATTCATATTGACGAATTACAGATCTTGCCCTTGCACTACCATGATACTCTACGACATTCAGATGCGGAGCCCACAATGCAAATTCAGCCAACCAATTAGGAATAGTGGAAAGAGGTACCAATACCAAACAGGGAAGTTTAACATTAAATTCAGTGTATAAAGCTGAGATGAAAGCACATGTTGAAATAGTTTTTCCAAGCCCCATTTCATCAGCAAGGATCACATTTTTGGACTTAAGCCAGCATTTCCGTAACCAGTTCAAAGCTTCCAGCTGATGTGGAAAAAGTAACCCACCTTTTAGCTCCTTAGGTTGCTCAACAAGATGAACGCTTTGGCTATCACCTTTTTTCCATTGAGGATCATCCATAACATCCTTAGCGTATGTCTGAGATTCAAACTGCCTCAGTTCATTTATTAGGTTAGCTGATTCCTCCATCACAGGTTCATCTAATCTTTCCCAACTACATTCATCATATGGAAGACTGCACCATTTAACGAAAGCTTCTTTCCTACCATCTTGACAAGATCGAAGGGCAATTACACGCTGTGGTTTTTTCCACTGTTCTTCACATAAATTAATCGCAGCAGTTCCATATTTAGCTTTATAGTTATCCAGTTTTCTTTTAGCTAAAATCTTCAATTCAGACTCAGGAATCCAACTGTTATGAATATTTGATTGCCCAACCCATTTAACAAGAAATTCAAAAGTAATGCTAGCACTGTCCACAGGTGCTGATTCCTGAACTGTTTCTACAGTTGTTCTACTTTTAACATTGTCTCCTCCGGGATGTGCCTCCAGATGTGCCCCATCTTTGACTCCTGAATCACACGAAACAACTGGAGGTGTTGCTATCTTTGTATGGAGCTCATTTTCATTTTGTATACCTGCCAGACCTCCCTCATCAAATTGAGTAAGAACTGCTTTCTTCATTGGAGAATCCTCCACTGCTGAATGTTTCTTTGTGTTGCATAGATCCAGTGGCAATGAACATTCTGCTGCTGAAACATTAGAAGATCCTTCAGTTACACATGTTTTGTCATTACCAGTTTCATGTCCTGCAACCTGAAGGGAAATACCTTCTTCCTTAGAAATCAAATTGGATTGACCATTTAATTCCTCCTTAGCATCACATTTACTATCCTCAATTTCAGCTTTACTTCCATTTTGACATTCTATGACTAGCTTGCCATTTTCTCCATTCTCACTCTCAGAATAGATCTGAGAGTCAGAATGTCCAGCTGAAATATCAGACTTCACTTTTGGGCTGGAAATTGTGCTGTACAATTGGACTCGACATCCAAGAATGCGATCAACCTATCAAACAGAACAGAATTAAAACAATAAGTTTTTATCAATAACAAGCTTAAGTTCCATCATACTAAAACTAATATCACAATGAGGTTAGATACATATTTAATAAATTCCTATGGCTTACGAACATGATAAAGAATGCACAATACCTGTTGACCACCATCCCAAGGATTAACAAGTTGTTTTGCTACCCTATGTGCTAGCATGCATTGCTCATCCAAGTCTTGCAATGATGGGCTTGCTTGCTTAGACGGTATCTGTATATTGGAATAGAACAATGACTTCCTGATCTAAAATTTGACTAAATAGCACAAAATCATTTTCATCAATAAAAAAATATAGAACACTCCATGCGAGAATAAGGTGGTGAACAGAACTTTTTTTGTTGTCAGAGATAATTGTCAGCAGAATTTGGTACACGAAGCTTTCCATTATACTAAAAAGAAGAGCTAGTAGAAACTATTAGTCTATTACTATTATGTAAGTAGCAAATGGAATCAAATGATTCTAAGTAATATGTGTAGGTATACATATAGATTAATAGAAAATAAGAATGTACTTTCATTAGTTACATGTGGTTCTAAATTTCTGATCGCTGGTGAATTGAAGATAAATCACTTAAGTTTGACAAGTTAAAGAAAGACAGTACTAGTTTAGGAGAATCTGGCAAAAAGAGAGGCAGAAGGAAAAACAAACCTCTATCCAAGAGTCCAAGACATTAAAGCACTTAAGACTGACGAGTGATATTCAAGAAAGCTATCCAATGGAAAGAAAAAATAATCCGTATAGCCCACACCAAACCATTGGAATTTCAGGAATATTGATCTTGTTGTGGCATTAATTACTTATAAAATTAATAATTATGTTTCCGTGATCCCCCAACTGTAATCTATTTCTGGTTGAAAAGAACTGGCAAATGAAGGATCAACACAGATCCTTGATTTCTGGTTGAAAAGAACTGGCAAATGGAGGATCAACACAGATCCTTGATGTGCATAGTCAAATAAATGTATGAGACATATTTATGGATCTTGGAAGTTATTGTAAAACATTACAACTCCTGTAGCAGTAGTACATCATTACATTGTAGAATCAGAATATGAAGTCGAATAGCAAGAACTTTATGGATATACCATATTAATAGTACAATTCAGAAACAATGACGTCGAATACCCTATAGACAACATATCATCATAGCCAAGAACTGAATATGCCCTATAATCTCAAATATAGGTTCATCAGCTTCAGTGCAAGGAGTTATTCCCCACATATGGAATAGACGGCAGGAAGAATACTTATCAACTTCCACAAAAAAAAGGTCAGTTCGAATGCAGGATAAATTTACATGTATGTGCATATACCGCAGATAACAAGAAATTGTATCATGAGTTAGTTGAATCTGTAAAATCTGAATTGGATAGCAACCCTTTTAGAATCCTTTCGGAATTCTTAGATCAACATGAAGTCAGAAAAAGGTATCTCATAAATAAGTTAAAATGCAGGATGACACTACATTAATGTGCATGGGGCATATGTTGTAGATAGAATTAAAATAAATCAAATTTATACAAAAGAAATAAAACAGAATTGAATGTCAACCACTTAAGAATGCTTTTGGTAATCTTAAACAAACATGAAATCAGAAGTAATGGCCAATTGTAGATGCAGGAATGGTTTCAACTTTACATGCATGTGCATCCATAAGAGATATAACAGAAATAATTGAAATATATATAAACTATAAAGTGTTACTTGAATCAACAAAAGGGAACAGGATGGCAACCCTCATGAGGATGTTTTCAATTGTCTCAGACTAACAAAGGAACAGTTACCTCATATTGTCCTTCGCCATCCAACTTTTGCTTTTTGGCTTCTTCCTTAGACATAGCATTCCGCAAATACACTGACTTGCACTTTTGAGGTGACCCACTAATTTGAATCTTCTGCAGACGTTTCTCATCATTAACAGATCTTGAAACGTCCTTTCCTCCTTTTTCAATTCTACATTTCTTCTTTTCTGTTCTATTTAGTGTTTGCTTCTTTTTCCTTGCGTCCAGACTGGGAAGAGCAAATGGAACAGTAAGTTTCTTTTTTGACACATCTCTTTTGGACATGTCAGACTTTTCTTCAGAGGAACTACTTTCAGCGTGATCGGATTTCAAGGTCTTAACAAGAGAATTTGCTATCTTAAGCGACCTTGTTTTGCCATGAAAGATTGGATCTGCCTTCCTCTTCTTAAATTTATTATCTGTTCCTGCAAATATACTGTCATCAGAATAACCATCAATCGAATGCCTTGATTTAGACCTAACTGCTTTATCATGCTTTGAGGAATCAGACTTTTTCTGGCCTGGAGCTTTATGAGGGACAGTAGATTTTCCTTTTTCTTTTTCTGAAATAGAATCTTCCTCAAAGTATGATTCTTTTTCATTGACAGTGATTGGATTGCTATGCATGCGCATCTTCCTTGTTCGTCTTAAATTAGCCTTGGTGTTAGCTGATGTTTTGTCATTATCTTTCTGTTCAGAGCAGCTTGGGCAATGCCACTTTCCAGATGGAATGCACTTCAGAAGGAAAACATGCACAGGAATTGCATAAGCAACCATTTAAACAAATATAATCAAACAAAAACATCTGAAAGAAGATCCCCAGTTACCTTAAGTGGTGGAGTAAGACATTCAAGGTGATAAGTTCGAGGACAGCTATCACAGCAAAGCAAATTTCCACCAATATCACACGCAACACACTCATAATAATGCTAAGTAAAAGGGAACAGAAAAAATTAGAAGTTCAAAAGAAACATTCTAAAATGGTTCTAAAATAACAGAATTCACAAATTTCATGCTCATCCTAGTGGAGTATACAAGGACACCAGCTTGATATTTTAAGTATAGTACCATTAAGAAAATTTATCATTGTATCAGAATCTACAGTAACATTGAAAAGGACAATTTTCTTACTTATGATGGCTACTTGCTTGCCAATGAATTGCTTAGCTGAAACACTAGAATGCCTCTATCTTAACATGAGATACATCAAAACTTGTATCCACCAAACTAAAACAATTGTGAAGCGAAAATCTTTCGTAAAATGTAAAAAAAAAACAAGGATCACAAAACCGGTTCGGCAAGCCACTGGACTGGTACCAGTACCGGTACCATGCATACCGGACAAAACTGACGAAGCAGCGGACGAAGCAGACAACGCTGGCAGAAGCTTTGATCAAAGCTTCCACTGCCAACGGATGCTTCAATAGCGGAAGCTTCACCGTCTACCAGCCGTCCGTGCTCCGATTGTGCTCCGACCATGTTCCAAACCGGTCACCGAGCGGACCGGTATGTACCGAGGTTACCGCTCGGTACAGAATGGAAACTTGAAAAAAAATAAAGATAGTTGAAGCTTCTCTAGGCAACTTAACAATGACATGTCAATAACCGTTATTAATTACTTATGTGTCATCCTGAACATATGTAACTAATTCTCTCCATGCTACAATCTAAATCAGGCATTACATCAGAATCTACAGTAACATTGAAAGAACAATGTCCTTAACCCAACAAATTGGTAAGTTGAAACACCAGGATGCCTCCTATCAATGTCATGCCAAATAAAGCTTCTCTAAATAATTTACAATGTCGTGCCAAATAACTGCTATTAGTGGCATATGTGTCATACTACACGTATATGTCAATTAACTTTTTCTATGTTACAATGTAAATCAGGTATTACATATAATCTAAAGTAGCAGTGTAAGAACAATGTCCTTAATTATCTTGGTTAGTTGCTCACCGACAAAGCTGAAACACTAGGATGCCTCCTATCATAACCTAAGAAACATTAAAAATTGTATCCACCAAAATAAAGCTAATTGTTAAGGGAAAACCTTTCTTCAGCTATAAATAGAAATAAAAATAGTTGAATTTTCATGCCAAATAACTGCTTTTAATTACTTAAGGGACATACTACACAATATATGTCAACAAATTCTTTCTATGTTACAATGTAAATCAGGCATTACATCAGAATCTACAGAAGCATTGAAAGAACAATGCCCTTAATTATGATGGCTAGTTGCTCACAATTGAATTAGCAAACTGGAATAGTAGGATGCCTTGTATCTTATCTTGAGAAACATCAAAACTTGTGTCCACCAAAATAAAGCTAGTTGTCGAGAAAGAATCTTTCATTTTTGTAAATAGAAATAAAAAATAGTTAAAGCATCTCTACCTAATTCACAATGTCGTGCTAATTAGTTGCTATTAGTGACATGTTGCATATATGTCAATTAATTCTTTCTATGTTACAATGCAAATCATGCATAACAATAATTGGACGGTGCATAATGTTCTGCCAAAATCCTATCCATATGTGGTCATTGATTACTTCACAATCCTATTCACATTATTAAAGAGTGCGTGAAAAAAGCCATCATTTTGGGAATAAAATGAGTAAAAGTTACCTATCCAGAAATAAGGCACATAATAATGGAAGAGAATAAAAAGGCAATTTACTGTACAAACAAATAAATGTGCTAGTTTAGCTGATAAGAAAATATCATACCCCGTCTTGCCCTTTGATCTTTTGATCAGATGTAGAAATGTCACTGACACTTTTCAAACTCCTCTTTACAGGAATTTTCAGCTTGGACTCCGAAGGTAAGGAAGTACCCTCTTTCCCATTTAAAAGATCCAAGCCAGAAACTCGTTTTCTCTTACTCTTTGGTACCCATTTCCTATCTATAATGTCATCACCCAAAGAGTTATCTTGCTTCATTATTGAGAATTATTGCCGCATGCATCAACGCTGATTCAAGACACCTGACAAGTGTTGGGGGATTGCCTCAATATCAAACAAATATATAGTATACGTCATCAAATTAAAAAGGACAGGTTAATAGTTAAGTTTCTAAGAGATGTGATCTATTCTACAGCCGATCTGCATTGGGATCTAGTAATACACAAACAAATTTTCAATAGCGATTGTGTTTAAATGAAAGCAAGGTGCGGTGAAAACACAAAAGAGCAAGTCATAAGGAAGTCAGAACAAACAGAATTTTCTATGTGCAAAAAGAATATCAATCAGCTCGAATATGGGTAGCATCTGGAAGTAACTTATTGATTTTAGAATCATAGTTGTTTTCATAACACTCTTAAAAGAAGCGTCCATTATCATGCAATGGCATTTTGAAATTTGGAAAGACAGTTGATTCATATGCGAGCATATGATACTAGATTAATATGACTAGAAGTTTCTGCACTTTATTCATTGACTATATGTACATAGTTCATCAATGCATGATGAAATTAACATCCATGGTAGCTGTAACAAGTTCTAACATTTAATAAAAAGAATTGACAACAAAGAAGGCAAAAAAGATTGTCTATTAATGCGACTAAGAATATTTTAACTTAGAATTAAGGACAAAGTAAGCAAGCAAAAACAAATCTTCTTGGGAAAGGCGGAAATTATCCAAACCCAATAATGAATGGTGCGCTGCAAACCTCAAACGTCGTGGACAATAGGTTAATCGGAAACACAGGCAGTCGCGGGAAATAAAAAAGCAAAAGAGAACATTAGAGATAAAGGAATAGCAGGAGATCAGAAAACCCACCAGAGGTCGGCGATAGTAAGGCAGACGAAGGGAGTAGCAGCTGGGGCCGTCCTAGCTGCCGGGTCCGCCGGAAATCCGCCCTACTCCAATCGAGATGCTGACCGAATCCCTCCCTCTCCTCTCTCGGGGCGGCGACGGCGGCGGTGGCGGGCAAGGGAAGGGACAAAGAGGCGGAGAGAGGAAACCCCAGGCGCCCCGGCTTATATCGTACGGCAATCTGGACGAGGAAAAAGAGGGTCACACCAACTATCGAGGACAGTGCGGGTTATCATTCCGCGCCCCCTTTCTCTCTCTCTCTCTCTCACTGTTGGTTACCCTGCTACCGCGACGAGGTGAGAGCCCACCAGCACGCACCCAATTGCCTGCGGACACGTGGGCGGGCTGTGCTCGTCTCGTGACGGGGGCGAGGCCGCCGATCGCCGCCTGAGCGAGGGTTCCGGCTTGGGGGCCGGCGGAAGTCGCCGCCTCGTTGGGAATAGACGGAGGCCGCTACGGTGGCTTCGTGCGCTTTAATCTCTCATTTCATTTTTTCCTCTTTCTTTAATTCTCGCTTTATATACGGCGACTCTTCTTGCCTACGATTGAGCGAACCGTCGCTTTTTTTTTTTGAAAAAAAAAACATAAATAAAATATCAAATCTTATATAATTTAAAATTTGTATTATCTCTTTTTAGATTATAGAGTTAATAATAATTATTTATATTTTTGTTCTTAAAAAATGGTGAAATGGTGGAAAACAATAGATAAAGTAATAGTTTGCATGTATTTAAAAAATAGAAAAATTGATGGGATAAAATAGGAAAAAAACTAGAGTTTTGTGGCTTTTATGCATGAAATTCATACGAAAAGGTGCATGTTGAAAGATTTTAAAAGATTTTAATCTCCATTCAATTGCTATTTGACTAACAATGAACATGCATGCATCTTATAAAATTGGAGAGTTCCAAATTTATTTATTTTTTAAATAATGTATCCCAATTTTGTATATATTAGTTTTATGTTGTTCTTATCGTAATTAATATTTTATTTTTTAATTAAGGATATCAATATTAATTAAAGGGAAAATACAAGTGAGGGAGACAAAATAGTTGATAAAAAAAATTAATTATCTAAAATTTAGAGAAAAGTGAAAAATAAGAAAAAATAAGAGAAATATGTGGATCACCAAATCATTTTTTTTTTCTATCTCAAATTTTATTATGTAAAAAAATATATATCACGGTTTACTTTTGTTTTATTTCTTTTACTCATTTCTAAGTAAAAACTTACTGAAGGGAAAGTGCTGGATGCAATTTTATAGAATTCGGATACTGCCGCGCCTGTGCTTAAGCAAAGTAATTGACGGCGGTCTGCGGATTCAGCTCCAAAATGGATTGCTGCGGCAGTGGATTGCTGAGTTGCAGATTAGTATCGAAAATCAGTTGTTCCCGCGCGTGATAAAATAACTGTCGGACCAAAAATATTAAATGTATGAATAGATGTTTTATGATCTTATCAAATTCACCCTAAATTTATGACATTTTATTTTATGGGTTGTGACTTCTGATAACTGATAAGCACTCATCCTTGATTATCTCTAAATAAAATAGGTTTTTTTTGAAAGAATCACGGATCATAAAAAATTCACAACTTCACCCATGAAAGTTTCTATGGACTTTTTAACTTAGCCGTTTTTTCGCCCTTCAAACGCAGAACTTACGGCCGGCCAAAAAACTCATGGCTAAGGCCGTGAAAATCGCGTTTTTCACCGTTTTCGCTCTAAATTTGACGTGCAAACTCGTAATCTCCTCGGGAATCGTGCTATGATTCCAAAACTCACAAAATCCATTATTTTTGTGTCATTTTACCTACATGTTCATAAAAATTAAGAAAAGTAAAAATTCTATACCAAGTGAAATAAAAAATGCTAAAAATTAGTATAAAATCATAAAATAAGCCCAAAATATCATATAAAATATAGGTAAAAATGTGATGCAAATACAACGCATCACTTAGTAGTAAAAACATGCTCTAGAGCGGAACATTGTCATGATCTAAGAACCGTGTTTACTCGCATTCACAAGTACAACCTCAAGATGAACCCCCCTTAAATGTGCATTCGATGTTTCATTAGGAAAATTTTTAGGGTTTGTTGTAAAGCATAAGAAGATTGAAATTGACCCTTCGAAGAAAAAATCCATCATTAATATTCCACCCCCCCAAGAAATCTTAAAGAGCTCAGGTCATTCCAGGGACGTCTGGCTTACATTAGGAGGTTTATCTCTAACCTGTTTGGACGAATCCACCCTTTTTCGAAATGGACAAAGAAAGACGCCCCTTTTGTTTGGGACGGTACATGGCAAAAAGCTTTTGAGAATATCAAAGAATATCTTTTGCACCCTCCGGTCCTGGGGGCACATGTTGCTGGAAGACCTTTAATCATGTATATTACAGCATTGGAGATATCCTTGGGAGTATTATTGGCTCAGAATAATGATGAGGGAAAAGAAAAGAAGTTGCCCTATATTACCTCAGCCGAATGTTTATGGGGCAGAAAATTCATACTCTTAAATTGAGAAGCAATGTTTAGCCTTGTTATTTGCTGTTAAGAAGTTGAGGCATTACCTTCTTAATTATAAAGTCCATCTTATATCCAGGGTCGATCCCCCGCGATACTTGATGACAAGACCAACACTGACAAGTCGACTAGCAAAATGGACACTTTTACTTCAAGAATTTGACATAACATACATATCACAGAAGGCAATAAAGGGGCAAGCTCTAGTTGATTTCCTGGCAGCTCATCCCATACCAGATATCACCTTTAAAATTCGATCTTCCAGATGAAGAGATATTGAATATTAGCATCAACTAAGACTATTGGGAGCTTTATTTTGATGGGGCATCCTCAATTCAACCAGTCATTCCTCCAAACATCTTAAAGTTAAATCAGGAGTTGGTTTGGTATTTGTCACCCCAGGAAAAGTTATACTACACTATTCTCTAGCTCTCACTGACCCTTGTACAAACAATGAAGCTGAGCATGAAGCCTTAATTGCTGAACTCGAACTTGCAATAAAAATGGATGTGAAAAATCTGCATGTCTATGGAGATTCCCAACTTGTTATCAGACAAGTGACAGGTGAATATAAGGTTAAGAAGGCAGAACTGTCCAAATACTACACTAAAGCCATGGACCTTATAGGAAAAATACCTCATTTTGCTATAACTTGCATAACCAGAGCTGCTAATGGAAGAGTAGATGCGCTTGCAAAATTTACTAAGAAACTGGCCGGCCCAGACATTAATCAAATCAACGTCACCATAAAAGATAGAAACCTAATTACACCCATGGACGAGAACACCGAGAACGATATTGCTCACGAAGAAGAAATTTTGAAGACCATGACGGTTGCCATCGAGCAAGAATAGGATTGGAGGGAACCATTTCTAAATTATTTCAAGAGCAGATTGTTGCCTGAAAATAAGACCCAAAGAATACAACTGAAGAAGAGAGCCCTTCGGTATGTGTACGTGAACAACACTCTATACTGACAATCATAGGAGCAGATCTGGCTTAGATGTATCGCCTTGGATGAAATCAACCATGTGTTGAAAGAAATTCATTTGGGTCTCTGTGGCGCTCACCAATCAGGACCTAAGATGTATCTCAAGATCAAGAGACTAGGGTACTATTGGTCAAGCATGGTTCGAGATTGCATAAATTATGCAAAGGCTTGCCACTTATGCCAAAGTCCATGGAGATTTAATTCATAAGTACCCAAATCCTCTTCACCAAACAATTTCATCTTGGCCATTTGAAATTTGGGAAACTGACATAGTTGGGCCAATCGAACCCCCCTCCTCTCTTGGACATTGCTTCATATTAGTGGCGATTGACTATTTCTCCAAATGGGCAGAAGCTATCCCCTTAAGAGAAGTCAAAGCCAACAACGTCATCAACTTCTTTCGTGAAAATGTTTTGAGCCGATTTGGAACACTTAGAAGGATCATATCCGATAATGGGTTGGCTTTCAAAAATTCTTCTGTCTACAAATTCGTAAACCGTCACAAAATTGATTGACAATATTTTTCAATATACAATCCAAGGGAAAATGGTCTAGCCGAAGCATTCAATAAGACTCTATTCAAATTACTCAAAAAGAGTGTATCCAAGAACAAAAGGAAATGACATCATAAATTGGTGGAGGCATTATGGGCCTATCAAACCACATATCGCACACCGACTCGATCAACACCATACTCCTTAGTGTTCAGTGTTGAGGCAGTGCTTCCACTCGAAGTAGAAATACTTTCGTTAAGAATGACCATGCAATGTGACATGATGGTCGAAAAAAATACTCAATTACGACTTGATGAACTAGATACTCTAGACCAGCAAAGGCTAATTGCACAACAGAATTTGGAGCTATATTAAACACAAGTGATGATGGCATATGACAAATTGGCCAGGAAGCGCACATTTAAGAAAGAGGACCTCGTCTTGGCATTACTACGACCCATCATCATCAACAAAATGACAAAAGGGAAATTCAACCCCAACTGGGAAGGACCTTATGTAGTAGAAAAGGCTTATGAGGGAGGAGCTTACCAATTAATAGATCAAAATAGAGAGCGTCTAATGCCACCCATTAATGGTCGCTTCTTAAAGAAGTATCATCCTTAACCCGAAAATCGATCCTTGTCAAACGGCAATAGGATCAAGATATCAAGTCCATTTATGGTTGGCAGTTTGCCAAAAACTGTAAGCTCCTAACACGAGCGAAAATCGATCCTAGTCAAATGGCAATAGGATCAAGACATCAAGTCCGTTTATGGCTGTCAGTTTGCCAAAAACTGTAAGCTCCTAACACGAGCGAAGAATGATCCTAGTCAAACAACAATAGGATCAAGATATCAAGTCCGTTTATAGCTGACAGTTTGCCAAAAAATGTAAGCTCCTAACCCGAGCAAAAAAAAAAAAAAATCAAAAATCAAAAAAAAATTTCAAGACAAATATTTGGAAGAAGTACAATAACTTCACTTGCCAAATTTTGACAGCAAATGTCAAAGTGATGATGAAGTGTATTGTGGCCGGCCAAGTCGATAGATGGCGTAGCCGATGGAGGCGTTAAGTATGATCGAGAACAACCCGGTGGTGCCAAAGACGACAGTGTTACTAAGGTGTAAAAAAAAAACCATTAAAGAGAGTGTGATGTTGTCCTATGAGCGAGAGATATATCAATCTAGGCAAGCTCATTATGTAAATGTGATGTGATTTACTCTACTCCTAATTGCATTCTGTATTATAGTGCATTCACATCCCATATTATAATGAAAACACATTATTTCTATCATTGTCTTCCAAAAAAAATTCTGCTCTTACATTTTCAAAGGGTTCGAACCTGTGCAAATGAGGAAATGTTAATATAAAAAATCCTGCCACAAAAATTTTCTTGCCATTACACAAAATCCTGCTGCACCAATAAAAATATCCTGCTGCAAAAAAAAATTTCTTACTGCACAAAAAAACTGCAACATCATTTCACAAAATCCCGTCGCACATTTAAACAAGAATCTTTCGGCACCATTTCACAAAAATTCAGCATACATTGATACACCATCTAAAAAACCCTGTCGCAACATACATTATTCAAAAGAGTAAACCAAATTTTTAACAACGTGTGTACGTTAAGCATCCATCCTGTGTAAAGAGGTAAGATAACTTAAAAAGCCCTGGATCATCTCTCGGATCTGACGCAGGGCGGAAGTTTGGAGAATGATAGAAGAGGAAGAAGAGAAGAGAACCCTTAGCTTAGCAAACTAAGGGGGAAGAGGAGAACTACATTCCTAACCCTAAACCTAACCTCACAAGAGGAAGACACAATCCAAAGGTTCCAAAAATATTTGTTTCAACTTGTATTCATCTTGGAACGTTCTACATCGTATAGGCAAACTGCTAAGGGCAATTAAGTAAAATTCTACATTGAGAACATAAGAGACATTGAAATCATTTAACTGGTGGTATGGCTTAAAGAGAAAGCTTGCAGGCGTAAGACGTGTCCTGTTGGAAAGATGATTGCCGCTGGTTGAAATGAACTGTTGAACTTCCAAATCTAGGGCCGGATTGCAATTGGGGCATGGGAGATTATCTTGATGGCTGCACGTGTGGAGGCTGCATGCGTCAACTGGGATTGGTGAAGGTCTTCCACATGCTGTTTGCTTTGATTTGGCTGTGCAGGCACGTGGAGCTTGGTGGAGATCGGCGGCTGCATGCCCTTATTTCTCTTGGATTGATTTTACTTGCTGGTTAAGTATTGCATGCTGACTAAATATTGCTTTTACTTGGAAACTCGTTGAAGAGGTGGCTTGCAGCATTGATTGGCGCATGCAAGGAAGCTTCTAAACTGGTTGGATGAGTGGAACAGCATGGAGTAGCTTGCCTTGAAGTATGTTGATTTGATTCTGGTGCAAATGATGTTGACATGCTGGTTTAGTGAGTTGACTGGTGAATATGTACGGGTTTTTAGCGCAAAGGAGGTCGCATGGCTGCTTTGTTGACTTTATTTGACTTTTTCTTGAAGCTTGCCGTTCACTTTGATTTTGAAGCTGGATGTTGACTTTGATGTTGACTTGGCTATTCCTATTTAAAACAAAGGGAATGCAAACCTAAACTAATTGCAGCCTAATACATTGACTATGAATTTAAAGTACTTAAAGGAAATAAAATCTAAACTAATCCTATTTGCAATAAAATAAAAGAAAATAAACACATAAATAAATTCTCAAAATGCCCCTCATCAGGATCGCAAGCTTCTGTTCTTTAGTTTCAGCAACAACTTTCGAATTTGCTAGACCCGCACTTTCTCGCAATTCCTTCAAGGAAGTAATCTGGATATGTAACTTTTCAATCAACTTTGAAGCCCCTCTTTCTCTTGTCTCAGCATATGCCACGTTCTCTTCTTTCTCTTGTAGATTAGAGGTTAAAAGATTTTTTTTATCTGCAAGTCTCGTCATTTCTTCATCTATCAATCCTATCTCGTCTATTAAGGATTGACGAGAGGCTAAACATGCATCCTTCTCATTGATGATCGTATCTTTCACAGAAATCAGGCCATGCAACTCCCTCTCTTTCTTATGTATTTGAGAATCATATTCTAAAGTATCTTGCAATGGTCTTTGAACGGATTCAATTTGCTTCAAAATAGACAATTTTCTGGCTGAACCCTTCCCAGGTGTCCGACATAACCCCAAGACCAGCTAAGGTGCGTGTAATACCGTCTGAAGAAATCATAAACTCTGCTGCTGTTGGGAACATCTCCTTTGCATGAAACACCTTCAGGTAGTTGGTCATTATAAACCAGGCAGCGCCCTCAAGAGAGGAACGAATTGTTTCTAGAACTGAGAATATAGTCGCAGCATGAGCCGGCTGGGATAGTGGTTCACGCATAGCTGTTCCAAAAGGATAAGCATGAGAATAAAAGCTTGATGAATCACACAAGGAGAAAAGGAAGCTCACCTTTATTCAAATGTGCTATATCAATCACAGTGCCCTCTTGAGTGCTGGATGTAGGTGTTGAACTCTTTTCTGTTTTCAAAGGCGAGACGTAGTAATCAAGTGCGTAAATAAAAAAAAAAGAGAGAAAAAGAAGATGTTACCTTTGGTTGGGAAATTGTTATCTTTTGAAATAGCTTCCAGCATATTTGGTAGAAGATCTGGAACTGGCAGTGACAATAAACAATAAGAGAATTACCATCACCCAAAGCATTCTTATCTCTTGAAGGAATGTCTTGAACGCTCATTTTTAAGTCTGAAAGGGCTGCACATCACAAGTAACATAAGACAATGCAGAAGCAAGAGCAAGCTGCGGAGATTTCTTCAATCATACCACATTGATCGTCAGCCTCATTGAAAGGTTCGTCGGAATCTGATGAGATGACTGGAGTAGACACTGATACATAAGCTAAAAACATGACAGAATGACAAATGATGAATAAAATCTACAAGCTGATATAAAAAAAAATCTTACCACCCGTTTGGTCGTGCTCTGGATTCGTCTGGAAATTCACGGGAAGACATGATGGAACTGCATGCGATAAAAACTCGTCAGGTTCTTTGGGTACATCAACAACAGAGACAAAGAAAGAATACGACAAGTTAACAAACAGTCACTGTTAAAAAAAAAGGGCGTCAATGTTAATTTAAACACACGTACTCCCTTTTAATGCCCGATCATACCATCAGATGAATCACTGATGATCAGAGCCGCAGATATTTGTTTGAGTTGAAAAGATAAAGGCATGTTAAAAAGAAAATTAAATTATGAAAAAAGAAAATATGTGCAAAGTGGAGTAAATACTATGGTGTCAGCTGGCGCAACATAATCATCTTGTTCCTTTTCCTAAAAAGAGAGGAAGGTAAAATAAGCCAGCTAGCTTGTTTAGTCCACTCGATTCTGCTCTTGTATCTGATATTTTTAAACGCTTCAAAGGCGGTGATTGTGAAAGATCAAATTTGAAACCGTATGTCTGCCTGTTTGCTGCCTTCCTTAGAAATTTCCTCGGGTGAGATTTTTTTAGTAGGGGTATATGTATCAGAAATCTTGTAACCAAAAAACGCTTTCAAATGCATAGTGTGCCACCTCAGATATAGAAAACCAAATAGGGGGATACGTCTGCGAGCTGGAATGACAAAAAGAGAGCCGATTTTCTGACGAAGTAACGTGCGCCAACACTCAGCAACTGTCACCAAATTATCTTATAATCTTCCAGAATCAAGAGCACTTGGGGGAATAGTCTGATCATAACCAAATTGGTGTGAACATCTGTGAGGATTGTATACTTCAATGGATACTGTATTTCCACTCCTAAAAGGTAACCACTCAACACGAATGCTGATAAGGAATTCTAATGTAATCAACTTCTCTGTAAGTGTCTCGTAAACATTGTCCTCGCAATCAATTTGATCATCAAGAAGCCCTTTCTTATTGGGGAAGATGACCCGAGGATAGGGCTGAGCATTCGGTAATTACCGATTTACCGATTACCGACTTTACCGAATTTTTTTTTTCCTTTACCGTTACCGTTGCCGATTACGTGTTTACCGATCGGTAAATTACCGATTTACCGATCGGTAAAAACCGATAAATTACCAATTTTACAATTGTTATTATGTTATATATCTTTTAATATACTTAATCAAAATATGTTATTTGTTACATGTTCCGGCTTGCAAGTTGCAAATGGTTTTACCTTTATGATGCATTGAGGGTTTGCTTCTTAGTCAAGCTACTTCCTTCTATCCGCTTGTTGCTGTCCTTGTTTCCTTTCTATTTCTGTTTAGAGGAATTCGACTCCACATAATGTTACACATCCTTTAGGAGGCTTATTGTACTTCTCCATTGATAAGGTCTACATTCTTCTTCTCAGGACAGATGTGGAACCCATTGATAATTTGTTGCAATGAATTAGTGATTGAGGTGTCTGTAGCCGGTTGAAATGCTGTAGCAGCGGTAGTCTGAAAACATCCTGTAAAATTACAATGTGTATGAAGGCATGCAAGAATTGGCTGTCCACCTCTAGGGCTCTATGTTTAGTTGTTTATTCAAAATGTGTCACGTAGGTTAAGCATTAGTTATCTGTATTTGCCAAATTCAACTAGCATAAAACATTTTTGCTTCATATATATAGGTACTCAACTATTCAATACATCCAAAATATCAATACATCAAAGCAATTTCAGCATTAAATTAAATATTTCAATATATCAAAAATAGTTCAAGTTCACATAATCACAAATCACAATAACAAATACTTCAAAGTTCAAATCTCATCAACACAAACAAAACAGTCCAACAGAAGTACAGAACCACATCCAAAATATCACAATTCACAAGTTCACATAATTCCAGCCCCCAGAATTTGACTTCACTATAGAGTACAGAATTTCAATCCAGAATTCACAAGTTCAAATCTTCAACAGCTCCACTGCACAATTCACAAGTTCATAGCACTCAGCTCCAGGCCTCCACGGCTCCACTCCATAGCTCCACTGCTCCTTGAATCATTGATAAGAAATAATTAATAATAAGCTATCAAGAACTTAAAAACATATGAGATATTAAGATTTATGCCTTCGTATATGTGCCTATATTTACAATTATAACAAACTAGCAGCTCAAAAGGCATATATGCACCTGCGTATATGGCTATTTACTTTCATGAATTTGGAACCACGTTTTCTCTAAGGACGCACATGAAAAGCAAATAGTTTAAATGGAAAATACAAACTTCCCGATTGCAATGTCATTATCTTCAATTTACAAAGGAAAGGTTATGTAACTATAATATGAAGTTAATGCTTTCACAATTTTGGAAGCACATCTTCTCTAGAGAAAAAGGATATGGATAATCCTGATAAAAACAAAAAAAAAAAAACTTCATGACTGCAACTTCATCAACACAAAATAATATTCTCTACATATATATACATCTACGGCCGCCTCCACCTCCGCCTCCTTCACGGTGACCGCCACCACCATATCGGCCGTGGAAATACCGAGACCGAGAGTGGAGGAATAAAAGGAAATACTGAAATCATGAAATGGGAAAGCAGACTATGCAGGTAAAGGCTTAAAGCACCTTGGCTTAGGAGTTAGGTCTTCGCCTCTTTGGAGCGGGGAGCCGTGGAAATCGACGCGATGACGGATGGCTGGACGGGACGAGACAAGCACGACTGCGTCTGCACGAGTCGACGAAGTCGCAAAGGGGCAGAAGGGCGGCTGCAATTTCGGATGAAGTGAAGTCGCGAAGATGCAAAGGGGCGGAAGCGGAAGGGGCTGCGATTTGCGAATTGAGTCGAGAGTCGAGATGTCTAGGGTAAAATTATCTTCAAATTTGGACGACGCATGACTCACGAGCCGAGGAAATCAACGATCCTTGCCTCCTTGGTTCAAAAAAAAAATAAAAAAAAATAAAAAAATCTATATATTCGGTAAATCGGTATATTTACCGTATCGAAAAATTTTTACCGCATCGATTACCAATTACCAGAATTTCCTTGATATCATTACCGTTACCGTTACCGAATTTACCAAACCGATTTTACCTTTACCTTCGGTAAATTCGGTAAAAATCGGTAAAAATCGGTAATTACTGATTTATGCTCAGCCCTACCCGAGGATGTCCAAAAACTTCAGACTTACGAAAAGTATGCGAGCATCTAAATCTTTAAAATGGATAGGAAAGGTCCCAGCAATACATATTAAATACGTCAATTTGGACTTCATATTTTCAGAATCGACTGTATTATATAAATCCTGAAATTGCAAGCTAAACCATCGGAATAGATAATGTAACGAAATTAGAGGATCTTCTATACCCGGGAAGTAAGCGGTTCAGACTTTCCTTAAGGATCTAAAAAGGTTCGATAAAGCTGCCAATGCCAAGGATAGTCAAATGCTATGTGCTAATTTATCTGCCATAATAAAAACATCTGGCCTTATACGATTTTGATGTTCGTAAGGAATAAGAACACAACCAACATGCAAGGAAGGCGGTAAGAAATACACTCCGATTCATCTCTCTGGCAGCAAGAGAGGGCCTAGCAGGTCGATCAAAATATTACACCAAGATGTTTTCAGAACCGACTCGAAAAGGATCACGAGGCGAAGGAAATTCAGTCTCATAGGAGGAACCCAAATCAATGAAATATGATATCCCACAAATGCTCTCACCGAAAAGAGCCTTCTCATTAGGTACATGCTCATCATATGAGGCTCCTAATATTGGAAGCCCACAAATGTTTCTCATGTCCCATAAACTAGGAAAAATGTCTTCATCTAAAAGGTAACAAGTATTAGTCACTAGATTCCAATGCTCCAAGATTCCTTTCAGTAAGTTAGCATCATACTCATAATTGAATAAGGACAAGATCACAGCATCAATAATCCCAACTTTTCCAAGTATTTTTCTTTCAGTATGAAGGATGTACCGAGCCCACTCAGTATACCCTGGATAATGTCTTACAACACTACGAATACCGAATTGAGAATTCCACTTAGGAACACGTTCAGAAGCCATCTCTAATCCTAAAAGGTATTTTGACTCTTGATATTGCTTTCTAGTAACGGGTGCAAGACATAATAAGGTGTCAGGACCATGTTTAAAAATAAGAGCCTTCTGATTTTTCACTCCAATGGCAGTACGCTCTAATGATGTCCAATTCTTATTCTCAAGAACCAAACTGGGGTTTGTGTTTTTTAGGCAATGATGGGATAGACGGATGGCGAGGTATCTTCCCATGAAACATGTCTCTCCCTTCCAACATGACATCACGCCATTCATGCCATATTTTTCGAAAACAACTAGGAGGGTCAAATCTAGTTATGTATTATGAAATCCTTTCATCAGAGGGTTGGTCCCAAGGCATAAAAGGACGACGAGACCAAAAAAAGATATAATCTGTAACAAGAAGGTAAGTTTGATTGCAAAGTATACAGTGAATTTCCAACATATTTGCATATATATCTTTATACAAATCCGTTGGGGGGCATTTGTTAGAGTAATTATTTGCACCAAAATTCTACGCTAAATTCTAACAAGAAAAAGCTAAAATGTGAAAATTCTAATGTTATCATGTATGTGGCAGGTTGCTAAACCTACAGAACTAATATGCATATGAAGTTTGAAAAAAGAATAAAATACACGTTGAAAGTGGAATTTATTAGCAGAGATATTTGAATTGTATGAACTGTAGGGTTCCTTGTACTCGTTTCCTAAAAGCTGAATACATACTGCAATTATTTTTGCATCGTTGGATAATTTTCTCAGATCAATTGCACTGAAGCTATTAACTCATGATTGAAAGTTTCTATTGCTCTCTTGGGGATCAATACATATGCAATAATGTCAGAGGTTCTTAAATCAGTGCCAATTGAGAATTGTCCGAGCACAGATGCAGAAAACAAAAGATTACTTATGTAAACATGTGATTCGAGTGTCCAAAAAACACTTGTGTAAATCCTAACAAAAGAAAGCTAAAAAAAAATCGAATCTGGATTTGTGCTACCCAATGCTAAAAAAAATAATCATTGTTTAGAAGAATGAATTTTGATGCGACAGTTGGGCTTGTTGTCCACAGTAAACCCAAATTAACTTTACTCGCTCACCTATGGAGCCCAGGGCCTTTTGTCCACAGCAAACCCAATAATTTTCCCTTAGCAAAATTATTTTTGGGACCTCATATTCCTTACGAATTTCCTGGGACTTATATCCCACGATATTCCCTTTTTATTCCACAAAACCCTTTTGGGTAAATCTCATCGTATACTGGAAAACCTGACTCGAAGACGAAATATAACGATAGAAACAAAAAAAAAACACTCACGGTAACACAGGTAAACAGAGAATATGAAACTTTCTGGTGAAGGGAGAGAAGCCAATGTATCAGGAAGAAGAGTAAGACGAATAAAAAAATATATGCTAAGAAAATAAATTTCATCATAATGACTTACTTGGTTCTCCAAAATTGTTGCTAGAAATGCGTAAAGGATTTAATCTGCTGCTGCCTCAAAGAAAAGAATTTACTATGAGAATCTGCAAGCAACGAAGACTAGTAGGAATAAATTTTTATCTACTGAAAGAACAAAAGATATAATAAAATTTGTGAAAAGGAAATCTGTCACCTTAACCAAATTTGTGCTAATGGTAGCTGTCGAAGAACTCAATTCGTGGGAGTCTGGACTTCCTCGAAACTGGACAAGAAAGAATAAAATAAAGAGCAAATTGAGTTTCAAATCCGAGTAAGAGTGGAGGGAAGCTAAAAAATAAAGTAAACTTGGAATCGGAGACAGTAAAAAATGTTCATT
The DNA here is from genome assembly GCA_027563935.2 of Costus lasius. Taxonomy (NCBI): domain Eukaryota; kingdom Viridiplantae; phylum Streptophyta; class Magnoliopsida; order Zingiberales; family Costaceae; genus Costus; species Costus lasius. The sequence goes on along the minus strand of CM050454.1, from coordinate 11,830,646 downwards.
GTGTATCACAACTTAGACTTCCAATCACAAATTAGGAAAAACAATGTCCATGTCAAGTGTTTAGATGCACTTCTCTGGCCTCAAGTTGCAAACTAATAAGCTTAAGAAGCCCAATATGGCTGTCATCCTGAGGGAGACTTATTTCTTGTTATCTAACACTCCAAGATGTTTATTCTTTTTCATCCATATGGCAGTCAATCTGGAGTCTCCCATTCTTATTCTTACCACATCACACGACAACGTGAAATTGCCACTTTCGTTCCTATTGGATTAAACTCGATATCAAGTTTCTTTAGCAATTGTGGATCCCTCCAAATCACCCTTCTGTTTCAAAAGATAGCATAATAATGATAATAATAATAAAATAATTATGTTTTTAATCAGAAAGATTCATATGAATATATCAGTTAATTACAAGAAAATAAAATTAAATAAAAATGGGAAAAAAAAAGTTATAGCTACCCAAGGAAATAAATAAAAGAGTTGTGCAAAAATAATGTAAACAACATCAATAGTATGCTTAAAAGAACGATTGAAGCATTCAATGAAACAAGTTGATTTGCAAGATCAAAATAGCCAATTCCAGCCACATGTAGAATTCACGTGAAAGCTCATCGTTCACAAACGCTCATAGCCACAAACACAAAAATCAAAAGATGACAGACATTAAAAAAAGAAATGGCAGACATATCAGAATGAGACTAAAAGTAGCTTTACTTACTCCTTGAATTCTGTGCCGAGGTAGGGTGACAAATATCTACACCTTCAATTTTGATGCAAGGAATGTGGGAGATCTTGCTCCACTCAACCCCGTCTTGCCTCCGATCACATAGCTTCCCCAGTTCTCCACATCTTATAATTTCCATTTCTTTTAGGTTCTTTGGCAGACTGTTCAGCCCCAGCGACACCATCCCCAGTTCTCCACATCTTATAATTTCCATTTCTTTTAGGTTCTTTGGCAGACTGTTCAGCCCCAGCGACACCATATCGCAGCAATTATTCAACACTAGCTTCTCTAGATGGCACAAGCTCTCCAAGACATCAGGCAGGCTCCGAAGATTGCTGCAGGAATTGAAACGCAGCGTTCTGAGGGAGGTGAGGCTCTGGAACCACTCTTGTTGTGCACCAGTGAAGAAGTCTAACCCTGTCAAGGGACCAAGAGACAAACGTTTTAGGCGAGTGAGAGTGCCTACAGGAAAGAGCTCGTGGAACATGTCCATGCCATCCACAGTCTTAGAGAAGCCAAACGTGAGTTCTTCAAAGGAAGAGATAAAGTGTGTGGGCCCCCAGAGTTTGTGGCAATCGATTATTCTCAGCCTTTGAAGGTCAGGCATCAAATCTTGCCTATCTTCTTTTACTGCAATACCAATCTCCTTCAATGAAAGTCCTTCAAGACACAGAGAGTGAAGAAATGGATATTCTCCGAGAGAAATAAGTTTTAGGTTAGGGCAATCTATAATACTTAGATAAGGGAATACTTCCATAACATTATTCTCTTTGTAATATTGCAACCCTCCAAGAGGAGGAAGGGCTTCCAATTTGTTGCATCTAGTAATTTCCAACCAATAAAGCTAGGGCATCATTTCACGAACATCCTTTTTAAAACTTGACCATTTCTTTAGTTCTTTCAAATCAATCAAACATAGATATTTCAATGATGAGAATGCAATTCTTTTACGACCATATATCTCAATACCAATCTCCTCCAATAGATCAAGCCCTTTAAGATTCAGAACTTCTAGAGAGCACAGTTCTCCGATAGGAGGAATAACTTTTAAATTGGGGCAATTTATAATCTCCAACCTAATAAGGTGGGGCATCATATCACAAACATCCTCTTTAAAACTTGACCATTTCTTTAGTTCTTTCAAATCAATCAACTTGAGATGTATCAATGATGGGAATGCAATTCTTTCACAACCATATATCTCAATACCAATCTCCTCCAATAAATCAAGTCCTTCAAGTGTCAGACCTTTTAGAGAGCGCAGTTCTCCGAGAGGAGGAATAACTTTCAAGTTTGGGCAATTTATAATATGCAAAGAAGTAAGATGAGGCATTACAGACTGACCATCATCCGGAGCCAACCATTCCTTTAGCTCTTTTCATAGAGGACAACTTTAAATAGCCTAGTTTTGGCAACACTGTGCTCTCCCCACCATTGGTTTTTGTCTCTATCTTCGTTAGTGAATCAAGGTTCTTGAGATCCAAATGATAGAGAGATTGCAACCCTCCAAGAGGAGGAATAACTTTTAAGTTGGGGCAATTTATAATATTTAGAGTAGTAAGATGAAGCATTAGAGACTGACCATCATCCGGAGCCAACCATTCCTTTAGCTCTTTCATAGAGGACAACTTTAAATAGCCTAGTTTTGGCAACAATATGCTCTCCCCACCATTGGTTTTTGTCTCTATCTTCGTTAGTGAATCAAGTTGATCGAGAACCAAATGTTCTAGACATTGCAACCCTCCAAGAGGAGGAATAACTTTTAAGTTGGGGCAATTTATAATATCTAGAGTAGTAAGATGAAGCATTAGAGACTGACCATCATCCGAAGCCAACCATTCCTTTAGCTCTTTCATAGAGGATAACTTTAAATAGCCTAGTTTTGGCAACAATATGCTCTCCCCACCATTGGTTTTTGTCTCTATCTTCGTTAGTGAATCAAGTTGATCGAGAACCAAATGTTCTAGACATTGCAACCCTCCAAGAGGAGGAATAACTTTTAAGTTGGGGCAATTTATAATATCTAGAGTAGTAAGATGAGGCATTAGAGACTGACCATCATCCGGAGCCAACCATTCCTTTAGCTCTTTCATAGAGGACAACTTTAAATAGCCTAGTTTTGGCAACAGTATGCTCTCCCCACCATTGGTTTTTGTCTCTATCTTCGTTAGTGAATCAAGTTGATCGAGAACCAAATGTTCTAGACATTGCAACCCTCCAAGAGGAGGAATAACTTTTAAGTTGGGGCAATTTATAATATCTAGAGTAGTAAGATGAGGCATTAGAGACTGACCATCATCTGGAGCCAACCATTCCTTTAGCTCTTTCATAGAGGACAACTTTAAATAGCCTAGTTTTGGCAACACTGTGCTCTCCCCACCATTGGTTTTTGTCTCTATCTTCGTTAGTGAATGAAGTTGATCGAGAACCAAATGTTCTAGACATCGCAACCCTCCAAGAGGAGGAAGGGCTTCCAGTTTGTTGCATCTAGTAATTTCCATCCTAGTAAGGTTAGACATCATATCACCAATATCACATTCTCTCAATTCTAAATTTTTCAACTTGAGATGTTGCAATGCTTGGAATACCCCACCTCCACCAATCTTTTCTAGTGACGTCAAGCTGTCCAGGGATAGATAGTTGAGAAAAGGGAATTCCTCGACGAGAGGAAGAGCTTTCAAGCAACCACATGCAAATAGCGATATGCACTCTATATTGGACAAATATGACTTGTTAAGCCAACTTGGATGCTTAAGACCCATGTATCTTGATATACCTATGACTTTGATCTTGGAGTGCGGTTGGAGTCCTTCAAGAACCTCTTCCTGTACTCTAACCTTATCATTGGAGTAATTCTTTGACTCGTTCCACCATAAACTTAGCGTCTCCAAGTGCAATTTATTGTGCAATTCAGCCTTCTTAGCTTCTTCTTTGGCCACATTTTCTAGGTTAACAATACGAAGAAAACCTTGAATCTTAAACAACTCGCATATCCTGTAGCCCTCCTGTTCCCTTACCTCATAGTGCATTAATTTCTGCAGAGATGTTAACTTGCCAATGCTAGGTATAGCAGAAATGAATCGACGTGGTGCATTTATGTATCGCAAGTTAGTCAATTGACCAAATATTTTAGACATCTTTGTTTTGTCGTTGAAGAGCATGGACATGGAGTCATCATCAATCTTCTTTTCATTAGTAAACAAGAAAAACCAATCATCTGGCTTATCTTGAGGTGAATACGCGTCATAAATTCCCCATGCATTAGAAAGTTCCAAAACTTGGAGATTGTAAAGCTTGCCCAAAGAACTGGGAAACTCAGTGCCAAAAGGGCATTCCAAGTATCGCAAATGAATCATATTGACAATTGTCTCAGGAAGAGGTGATGATGAATAATATTTTCCCAGCATCAGAACACACAAGCGCAGTAGTTTCTTAAAATCTAGGCATGAGGTTTGTGATATATTGCTTGTGTATAGAGGATCACACACTAGGCTGCGCACTTTCTCTGGCTCTTCAATTTGAGCCAGAACCCTATCCAAGTCATTAGACCTAATAAACAAGTGGCGAACCCTCTTTGAAATTTTGAGTTCCACTGAACTAGTATTCTCCTCTCTGTAAATTTCGTCACCAAAAATAAGCTCTGCAAGATCATGCAACAAGTCATGGATCACATACCAATTATCTGGAGAAGCACCTTGGAAGAAAGATCTACTATATAACTCATCAAAATATTCATGTCCTATATCCTCCAGTGTCTTGGTCCCGTCGCTATATGTAACAAAGCACTGCTTGAGGTAAGGGGTAGAAGATTATAACTCAATCTCAGGAAAGGAAGAATTTTGCCATTCCTTTTTCCATTCTTTGTTTTCCAAGACATCCCTCCAGTGTCTTTCGTCCAGCCTTTGCTTGAGAACACCTCCCACTGCTTTTGCAGCAAGTGGCAAGCCGCCCAATTTACTTGCTATTTGCTGTCCAATGTGCTCTAATTTTGGATGATTTTTTGGATCGACATTACCAAATGCACAACATTTGAACAACTCCCAATACTCTTCCTTTCCTAAGCCTTTCAAATAAATTCCATCATCCATGGAATTGACTTTGCCTGCTACAGTTCGACTGCGAGTAGTAATTATAATTTTGCTACCTTCTTTTCCCTGTCTGAACACACTGCTGAGTTGGTCACTGATCAATGATTTCATCGCACACATCGTCGAGCACAATTAGGAACCTCTTTGCCCTAAACAATCTTAAGAGATCTTCATGAATGCTAGCAAAATTTATGCGTTCGTAATGTCTTTGTGTAGCATATTCAATGATCTTCATCATTAATGTTCCCATGTCAGATTTGCCCGACATGCAAACCCACGCTCGGAGAGAGAAAATAGCCACTTAAATATTTCTAACCTTGGTTAAATTATAGCTAGTGGTTATTTTTTTCACCCTATAAAACACCCTTTGTTTTCACTGTAATATCACATTGGACACAACATAATCCACCTCAACTACTATATTTTTTAAGTAAGATGGTTCATCGGGTCCAAAAGTAAAGGTGGCTCTCACATTAAACACATGGATGCATTTTCTAATTTAGTTCATAAACTTTATAAATTTCAATTTGCCTTTTGTTTGTCTTTCTAATCCGATTTATTTTTTTTCCTTCTCGTTATCAATTTCTTCTCATGTTTGATAGGCTAAAGATTACTATAGATCAATTTCTTTTCATGTTTGATTGTCTAGAGATTATTATATGAGTACTAATAATCTTAAAGTTCATCAACTTTTAAAGAAATTTAAATAATCTTTAAAATACCTGTGATTGAGTTGATCTCACTTCTACTTCTCCGATCTTTTTGTTCGGGGATGCCAATTTTTATCACTCTCATATGAGTCAGTAAAGCTTCATCAAGCAAAAGTAGCTTAGCAAAAAATCATTTGAACTTTATTATTGTTGGGGTATGTCCTTAAAGGTTAATGTTTGAGGCCTTGGGATTGTATCAGTATCATGTATAAACTCTTATGTTTATAAAAGCAACGGTTGTTATTCAGTATGTTACATTGTCTGCTGCAATAAGTGTGCCTCTGAATAATGCCTCAATGCTGTTCAGCTAGGCTGACATGCTGTAATGTCCTTAGTCGAGATATCTTGGTGAACATGAGACAGCCTTGATATGATTGAGACTAATATGTGTTCTAATCTTATAGGATGCTTCGAGCATGGAATAAGATGTAGACTCATGGGTGCATTGGATGTACTGGACAGACCCTACTAGGATATTCAATTGCTTGTCACAATGTGAATAATCCTTGTATGCAACAAGTGGCACATGTCCTCTGACTTGAGATCACTTGTGTTTCTAAATGATGATTGTCATTGTTTTGAGGTAGTTCAATGTCATTTGAAACATAATGGTTATAGACTATCTTGGATAATGATTATGATTCAGGTTAGGGCACTAGTGATAGATATAGGATTGCCGTCTCCTTGTTGAAGGAGTGTGATGTTCTATAGGGGCCCCCTAGATGAGATGATTGAGAAAGTGTATGGCCATACCCAGGTGACTATGTTCATCTGATCTAATCATGCTCATCATATTGGAGTTACAAGCTTGACCCGCTTGTCCAATAAGAACATCCAGTAGGCAAAGGATACATGCATGCCTTGTGAAGTTGATTCACACTTGTGCTGTGGTTTGGGTGTAGTCTTGGAAGACTTTTTCCTTTATATCGGGAGACAGTGATGTGTTGCTAGATACCCCTCACTGGTCGTGATAACGTAAGTTATCGTTACCGACATTTAAAGGAAACCCTCAGGGTCACACAATTTGGTGATATGGCTTTCTTGAGTCAGATCGTGTGGACTGAATTGTTTTGATTCAGTTTAAAGGAGTTTGAACTCTGATTGTAAGTGAGATCGGGTCTGGTCATGTTTGATTGATTAGGGCTTGAGATCGGTAAGCTTCGATCGAGAGTAGTGATGCTAGATCGGTGAGATCAAAGGCATCAAGAGATGAACGGTTAGATCTTGAACCATTTGGTTCAGAGAGATCTAGACCATGGCTTGGGCTGGTTTGGTTTGGTCTTTGTACCAAACGCATTGAACTGTTGGATTGAACCGGTTCACACATGTGTGAACGCATGGTTCATGATGAAAGCGTTTTTGGGCGGTTTGCATGGATTTAGGCGCATGGCTTCATGACTTTCCATAATTGGAAGTCATGTAACGCCACTTAACTTGTAAACGCCAAAACGCATTTCGGTTCTGATTTTGTGTGGCCGATCCACTCTCGTGTAGATTGGAGTTCACGCAAGCAAGTGGGAGAGCTTCATCGCCCTAGCAAAGATCTCATCTTCTCCACACAAGGACAACTTGGCACTTTTGCTAGCACAAGAGGTGCGCAAGAAGGAAGTCTTCATCACTTTGGTGTGTGTCTTCTTTGGAGAAGATCCCCTTCGATCTTTACTTCCAAGTCGCCATCCACTCATGGCTATGGTATGAATTACTTCTTATCTATACAAGTTATGATGTTGATCATATGGCATGCAAAAGATCCCAACAAACCCTATGCTTCCTTGCGCAATTCATGATATGCGCCTACTTAGGGTTTCGCCCCCCTCTTGAAAGGGGTTTCTTCAATTGGTATCAGAGCAGGCTTTATGCATGCTAATATGATTGCTATGTTTGCTCTTGTGATCCATGCTTGCGCAAGTGTTTAGATCTAATAGTTTCTTCATGCGAAAATAAGATGTATACCTTGTTGGTGGCGCATGTTGTTTGTTTATGCTTTCGCATGACTTGTTGTTGGCGCTTGGTTCATGTTGTTTATCAAAACTTAACTTGCGCGCCTATGATTAGATCTAAGATGCGCCTATTGTAAACCCTTAGACGGGTTGATGGGGTTGAAAGCGTCATCTAGTATAGATCAAATTAGTCTGATCAGACCATCTGACAGCCTAGATGGGTTGACCAGATAGCACCTGTGCGCAAGCACGAGGTGGCTATAGGTTGACTGCATCAAAGGCGTGTAGCGAGGTCTGGTTGAGACGACTAGTGAACACACATGAGTTAGGCCCGGGGTCACACCCGCTCGCCTGAACTCATGAGGGTTGTTCAGCCCTTGGCGCATGCATGGTTGACCATTAGGTCAACTCGAGTCAGTTAGGACTTGGTGCATGCAAGGGCAGTGGATCTGACTAGATTGATGAGTGGATCCCTATCAATGGACCGTTGTAAGGTTGTAGGGCACATAAGAAAATTAAATTGATGCCAATGGGTTTTCAAAATTTTATTTTCTTTGTAATGGATCACATGTTGATTGAATGATGCCATGATGCTTGTTTATTTAATCTTATGTGGGTTGCCCTTTTAATGTGTGCTGTGCTGGGGCCTGCGAGCCTGGTAAATTATTATTTTTGTGATCTGCGAATCACATTTTTAATTAATTTATTGTATAATTGACCTGCGAGTCAAGCTTGTCTAGATAGATTAAAATGTATTTTAATTAGACAAGAGCACAAAAGCACACATCGCAGAGGAGCATTCAGCTGGTGGGCGCACCTGAGCTGCATTGAGCGCTAGGGCCCTGGGTTGGACCAGATGAGATGCAAAAGACCCAAGAAGAGCAAGTGAAGACTTAAGTTGATTTAAGGTCTTACTTAGGCTCTATGGGCTTTTACCACATAAGATCCATGCTTTCTTTTATTTTCTAAATAATTAGAAATGCATGATTTATTTATCTTCTGCTATCACCATAGGATTTGCATGATAGTTAAGAAGATAAAAGACCGTTAAAATCCAACGCTAAAATATCAAGCACGTAATGCCTTCTGACGCGAAACCTCACTGTTCTGACTATCGTTGGAGCCGTGTTGTACCCACTCAGTGGGCACGTCCATCTATCTTCAGACGGTGTGTGATTTCACCTGCGTGTTACAGAGAAGGGATTTATCGCTTCTCGTTGCTTAGCATAGCACGTGGTGGTCCAGGGAGTAGGTCAGGTCAGCTTGACCATGTAGGCTACATATGGGGCATATGGTAGCTACATGGAAGCAGCCATCTGCGGGATCAGAGACTGTGTTGTACCAACTCAGTTGGCACAGTCGGCTGGATTGCCCAGATGAAGGGGAATCGCACGGGTTGGCGATTGGCAGGGACTGCCTACCAGAAATTAGTGCTTGTACTCTCTGTGCATCTTATCTCGCCTGAGCGAGACGCAGAGACCAAGTGTGAAATTTGGATCCCATCTCACTAAAAGAGTGTTACTCTTTCGGACTGTTTAATGGATTTTTCAGTCAGATAAAATAGTGAGAAAAGAATCTTTCTTAAGTCCTGGATTGATTCTAAACATTGATACTGACCTTGCTGTTCTTGCATTGTTGTAGATTCCTGCAGCAACGAACACCATGAGCTTCAATGTGCGATCCCTACTGGAAAGGGAGAAGTTTGCTGGGCCAAACTTCTCAGACTGGTTCGGACACCTTAAGATCGTTCTTAAGGCTGAGAGGAAACTGTATGTCCTCGAGACGGCTATACCGCCTCAACCCGCTGCGAACGCCGCAAGGGCGGTTCGCGATGCCTATGAAAAGCATGTCAATGATAGCATTGATGTTGCTTGCCTGATGCTAGCGTCTATAACGCCACCGCTGCAGCGTCAGCATGAGGATATGTCGGCTATAGAGATTATAGCGAACCTCAAGATGCTATATGCTGCACAGGCGAGGACTGAACGCTATAATTTGACCAAGCTTTTCTTTCAGAGCAAACTGGCTGAAGGGAGCCCAGTAGGAGCTCACGTGCTCAAGATGATTGGGCACAAAGAGGCTCTGGAGAAACTGGGGCATACCATCAATCAGGAGCTTGCTGTCGACATTATTCTGCAGTCTCTCCCGGTCTCCTTCGATGCGTTCATTATTAATTTTAATATGAACAAGATCGATTGTACTCCGGCAGAGCTGCTGAATATGCTCTTGACTACTGAGGAGACTCTGAAGGGAAAGCCTTCAACCTCTGTCTTAATGGTTCCTTCTAGGAACAAGAAGAAGGGGAAGAAGGGCAAAGCCCCTGTCAAGAACTACAGTAAGGCTCTGAAACAAAAGGTGAAGCGGTCGAAGGACAACAGGTGTTTCCACTGTGGCCAGCTGGGTCACTGGAAAAAGGACTGTAAAGCGCTCCAAGGAGACAAGAAGGGAAGCATCGCTTCTGGCTCAGGTATATTTGTGACTGAAGTCATGATATCCTCTTCTTCTATTTCATGGGTGTTGGACACTGCATGTGGAGTTCACATTTGTTCAAATGTACAGGAACTCAAGAGAAGAAGACAGGTGGGACAACATGAGGTGGACATACGCGTTGGAAACGGGGCACGGGTTGCTGCTGTTGCTGTAGGGGATTATTACATCTCATTACCATCTGGCATTGTATTAGAATTAAACAATTGTTACTTTGTACCCAGTATTACCAAAAATATTATCTCTATTCCTGCTCTTGTCAGGAAAGGGTTTTCCTTTGAATGCAAGATTTCAAAGTGTTATCTTACTCTTGATAATATTGTTTATGCTACTGGTTCAATTAACAATGGGTTATTCATGTTGGACATGGAATATTCTATACAAAATATTGATATTAAGAAAGCCAAGTATGCTGATGATAGCACCTTGCTATGGCATAGTCGTTTAGGCCATATCAACAAGAAGCGCATTAAGCGGTTGCATGATCATGGACTGCTGGGATCATTCTCCTATGAGGAGATTGATACATGCAAAGCTTGTTTAATGGGTAAAATGACGAAGTCTCCTTTTCCTAACAAAGGTCAAAGGGCTTCAGGTTTACTTGACCTTATACACAGTGATGTGTGTGGGCCGTTTAGTAAACATGCCAGAGGTGGCTATTCGTACTTCATTACCTTTACTGATGATTTCAGTAGATACGGGTATGTCTATCTGATGAGGCATAAGAGTGAATCTTTTGACAAGTTCAAATAGTTCAAGAATGAAGTACAGAATCAGCTAGGCCGAAATATCAAGGCACTTCGTTCTGATCGAGGTGGAGAATACCTAAGTCGAGAGTTTACTAACTATCTGAAGGAGTGTGGGATTATCTCACAGCTCACTCCACCAGGAACACCGCAATGGAATGGTGTATCTGAGAGGAGAAATAGAACGTTACTTGATATGGTTCGTTCTATGATGAGTCAGGCTACTCTACCTTACTCCTTTTGGGGATTTGCACTGGAAACAGCTGCAAAGGTACTAAACCGAGTGCCATCCAAGGCCGTTTTAAAGACTCCATATGAGTTATGGTATGGGAAACAGCCTAGCTTGACATTTATTAAGATCTGGGGTTGCGAGGCTTATGTCAAAAAGCTCGCCTCTGGGAAACTGGAGAGCAGATCTGAGAAATGCATCTTTGTCGGTTACCCTAAGGAAACTAAGGGTTATTATTTCTACGATCCCAAAGAGAACAAGGTATTTGTTGCTCGGACGGCCATTTTTCTTGAGAAGGAGTTTCTTCTGCAAGAGGCCAGTGGGAGAGAAATAAAGCTGGATGAGAATCCAGAGGAAGGACAAAGTAGTCAAGCACAGTTGGATGAGCCTGAGCTGGTAGATCAGGTTATTGAACAACCTGAGGCTCAGATATCATGGGAACCGCGTAGATCGGGAAGGATCCGTCGACAGCCTGAGCGCTATGACGGAGTCTACATCATTGAAAATGATGAACCCCTCACTTATGCGGATGCGGTCAGTGGACCGGACTCAGCTAGATGGCTTGAAGCTATGCGAGCCGAGATGGACTCCATGTCAGATAACCAAGTCTGGGATTTGGTTGATCCGCCTCCGGGAGTAATCCCTATAGGCTGTAAATGGATCTTCAAGAAGAAGATTGACATGGATGGTAACGTGGTTACCTATAAAGGCAGGCTAGTTGCGAAAGGTTTCAAACAAATCTACGGGATAGATTATGATGAAACTTTCTCTCCTGTAGCCATGTTTAAGTCTATTCGGATTCTTTTCGCGATAGCAGCATATTATGATTATGAGATCTGGCAGATGGATGTGAAGACCGCTTTCCTTAATGGGAAACTGGATGAGGATGTGTATATGACACAACCTGAAGGTTTAACTAGTCCATCAGATCGTCATAAAATATGCAAGTTAAAGAAGTCCATTTATGGACTTAAACAAGCATCTAGAAGCTGGAATATTCGTTTTGATGAATCAATCTCTGAGTTTGGTTTCATCAAGAACGAAGATGACCCGTGTGTATATAAGAGGTTTAGTGGGAGCGTGATTACTTTCCTAGTCCTCTACGTCGATGATATCTTAATCATTGGAAACGATATTCCTGAACTGCATGCTGTTAAAGCATGGTTAGGAAAATGTTTTCAGATGAAAGATCTAGGAGAAGCAGCCTATGTATTAGGTGTGAAGATCTACAGGGATAGATCTAAGAGGCTTCTCGGGCTGTGCCAGAGTACTTACATCGATAAAGTCCTGGAGAGATTCCATTTAGAGAATTCTAAAAAGGGGTATCTTCCAGTCAGACATGGTCTGAATCTTTCAAAGAGTCAGTGTCCACAAACACAGACTGAGAAAGATGAAATGGACAATACGCCTTATGCTTCGGCTATTGGGTCCATTATGTATGCGATGTTGTGTACTCGCCCAGACGTCACTTACGGGTTAAGCGTGACCAGTCGATTCCAAAGTAATCCAGGTCAGGCACACTGGATTGCAGTCAAGAACATTTTAAAATATCTGCGGAGGACCAAAGATATGTTCTTGATATATGGTGGTAAGGAAGAACTCAGTATTGAAGGATATACTGACGCTTCGTTCCAGGCTGACCAGGATGATTTCCGATCGCAATCAGGCTATGTTTTTAGCTTGAATGGAGGAGCAGTGGTGTGGAAAAGTTTCAAACAGTCTATTGTTGCTGATTCCACAACAGAAGCCGAGTATGTTGCAGCCTCGGAAGCATCCAAGGAGGCAGTGTGGATTCGTAAGTTCATTCAGGAACTTGGTGTCGTTCCTTCGAGTGCAGATCCTTTGGTTATCTTCTGTGATAACACTGGAGCAATAGCACAAGCAAAGGAACCACGGTCGCACCAGAAGTCCAAGCACATACAGAGACGGTTTCACTTGATCCGGGAGATCATTGATCGAGGCGAGATCAAAATCTGCAAGGTTCATACAGATGACAATCTGGCTGACCCGCTTACCAAGCCTCTGGCGCAGCAGAAGCATGAGAAGCACTGTAATAATATGGGTTTGAGATTTCTCAACCATTAGATTAAGTGCAAGTGGGAGATTGTTGTGGTATGCCCTTAAAGGCTAATGTTTGAGGCCTTGGGATTGTATCAGTATCATGTATAAACTCTTATGTTTATAAAAGCAACGGTTGTTATTCAGTATGTTACATTGTCTGCTGCAATAAGTGTGCCTCTGAATAATGCCTCAATGCTGTTCAGCTAGGCTGACATGCTGTAATGTCCTTAGTCGAGATATCTTGGTGAACATGAGACAGCCTTGATATGATTGAGACTAATATGTGTTCTAATCTTATAGGATGCTTCGAGCATGGAATAAGATGTAGACTCATGGGTGCATTGGATGTACTGGACAGACCCTACTAGGATATTCAATTGCTTGTCACAATGTGAATAATCCTTGTATGCAACAAGTGGCACATGTCCTCTGACTTGAGATCACTTGTGTTTCTAAATGATGATTGTCATTGTTTTGAGGTAGTTCAATGTCATTTGAAACATAATGGTTATAGACTATCTTGGATAATGATTATGATTCAGGTTAGGGCACTAGTGATAGATATAGGATTGCCGTCTCCTTGTTGAAGGAGTGTGATGTTCTATAGGGGCCCCCTAGATGAGATGATTGAGAAAGTGTATGGCCATACCCAGGTGACTATGTTCATCTGATCTAATCATGCTCATCATATTGGAGTTACAAGCTTGACCCGCTTGTCCAATAAGAACATCCAGTAGGCAAAGGATACATGCATGCCTTGTGAAGTTGATTCACACTTGTGCTGTGGTTTGGGTGTAGTCTTGGAAGACTTTTTCCTTTATATCGGGAGACAGTGATGTGTTGCTAGATACCCCTCACTGGTCGTGATAACGTAAGTTATCGTTACCGACATTTAAAGGAAACCCTCAGGGTCACACAATTTGGTGATATGGCTTTCTTGAGTCAGATCGTGTGGACTGAATTGTTTTGATTCAGTTTAAAGGAGTTTGAACTCTGATTGTAAGTGAGATCGGGTCTGGTCATGTTTGATTGATTAGGGCTTGAGATCGGTAAGCTTCGATCGAGAGTAGTGATGCTAGATCGGTGAGATCAAAGGCATCAAGAGATGAACGGTTAGATCTTGAACCATTTGGTTCAGAGAGATCTAGACCATGGCTTGGGCTGGTTTGGTTTGGTCTTTGTACCAAACGCATTGAACCGTTGGATTGAACCGGTTCACACATGTGTGAACGCATGGTTCATGATGAAAGCGTTTTTGGGCGGTTTGCATGGATTTAGGCGCATGGCTTCATGACTTTCCATAATTGGAAGTCATGTAACGCCACTTAACTTGTAAACGCCAAAACGCATTTCGGTTCTGATTTTGTGTGGCCGATCCACTCTCGTGTAGATTGGAGTTCACGCAAGCAAGTGGGAGAGCTTCATCGCCCTAGCAAAGATCTCATCTTCTCCACACAAGGACAACTTGGCACTTTTGCTAGCACAAGAGGTGCGCAAGAAGGAAGTCTTCATCACTTTGGTGTGTGTCTTCTTTGGAGAAGATCCCCTTCGATCTTTACTTCCAAGTCGCCATCCACTCATGGCTATGGTATGAATTACTTCTTATCTATACAAGTTATGATGTTGATCATATGGCATGCAAAAGATCCCAACAAACCCTATGCTTCCTTGCGCAATTCATGATATGCGCCTACTTAGGGTTTCGCCCCCCTCTTGAAAGGGGTTTCTTCAATTATATCAAACACAAACCACTAAAAAGATGAAAAAACGTGATATTGCATATCTGTAATAGTAGTCCCTAAGTGATTTCAAACACTTATAATTCTCTCTCTTTCTCGTATCCTTCTTTTGTTCTGGTCTCCTTATATAGGAATAAGATTGATTCTTTAATAATTCATTTGATTGTCGTTGCTTATGTCATTGCTGACATTATTACTTCAATTATTGTAGTTATGTAGTGGAAATGCTCAAAAAATTTCATGCTATTTCAATTTTTGTGAGGAAAAAAATAATAATAAATAATATAAAAGATAAGTTTTAGAATATAGAATTGAAGGTAAATTAATGCTAGTACTCATATGAAAACTCTAGCTTTTCCAACAAGTTTAATTTAGATTTAACATACTAGAATTGAAGGTAAATTAATGCCACTATGCGCGCGCTATCTTAAGCAGTGGTCAGTGAAGAAGATTGACTATCCGACATACATTCTGTTGACTTCAAAGAGCAATAAAAGAATTGCGTAAAAGAAGACTTGTATCCGCTGCGTTATGTTGAATTAGTCATATATGTGATGTGAACAATTTTTATATTTTGAGTTAGGCGTGAAGGCTTCACATTCTTGGTTCTTCAATAATTCTATCTTCTATCTTTTTGCCTACATCATTCTTACATGCTTTTTTTGTTGATATTGCTGATGTTTTTCCTTCAATTATTATACTTTGGACGTTCTTGGTCTTCTATTCACATTCCCGGTTGTTCAATAATTCATCTAAAGGTCTTTGCATGCTTCAATAATTCAATAATTGCATGCTTTTCTTGTTGTCGTTGCCAACGTTTTTCCTACACTTTGGACGTGCTTGGTCTTCTATTCACATTCCCGGTTCTTCATTAATTCATCTAAAGGTCTTTGCATGCTTCAATAATTCAATAATTACATGCTTTTCTTGTTGTCGTTGCCGACGTTTTTCCTACACTTTGGACGTTCTTGGTCTTCTATTCACATTCCTGGTTCTTCAACAATTCATCTAAAGGTCTTTGCATGCTTCAATAATTCAATAATTACATACTTTTCTTGTCGTCGTTGCCGACGTTTTTCCTACAATTTGGATGTTCTTGGTCTTCTATTCACATTCCCGGTTCTTCAATAATTCATCTAAAGGTCTTTGCATGCTTCAATAATTCAATAATTACATGTTTTTCTTGTCGTCGTTGCCGACGTTTTTCCGACACTTTGGACGTTCTTGGTCTTCTATTCACATTCCCGGTTCTTCAATAATTCATCTAAAGGTTTTTGCAAGCTTCAATAATTCAATAATTACATGCTTTTCTTGTAGTTGTTGCCGACGTTTTTCCTACACTTTGGACGTTCTTGGTCTTCTATTCACATTCCCGGTTCTTCAATAATTCATCTAAAGGTCTTTGCATGCTTCAATAATTCAATAATTACATGTTTTTCTTGTCGTCGTTGTCAATGTTTTTCCGACACTTTAGACGTTCTTGGTCTTCTATTCACATTCCCGGTTCTTCAATAATTCATCTAAAAGTCTTTGCATGCTTCAATAATTCAATAATTACATGCTTTTCTTGTCGTCGTTGCCGACGTTTTTCCTACACTTTGGACGTTCTTGGTCTCTATTCACATTCCTGGTTCTTAAATAATTCATCTAAAGGTCTTTGCATGCTTCAATAATTCAATAATTACATGCTTTTCTTGTCGTCGTTGCCGACATTTTTCTTCAATTATTACACATTGGATGTTCTTAGTCTTCTATATATATAGGAATGGATGTAAAGAGAGCAGTAAACTTGAATGCTCTAGATAGATATACTGATGAATTAGATAGATCTCAGCTGGGTCTAATTGTTCATGCTAGGGGCAAGTATAAGCTAATGAATTACAAAGGTTCACTCCAGTCTTTCTTCATGATGAAAAAAAAGTCAGAATTCTTTTGAGTAATTCTCTTTTACATGACAAGACTTTGTTATATACGCCCAACTAATTATTAGTATCGTTATTGTTAAAGTTATTAATAAACGTGCCCGAGCCATGTCTGTGAGTCAGCCATCTAAACGTGGGTTAAATTTATAAATTCATATTTTATTATTGAATATTTTTATTTAGGTTAATGCTTGTTATTTTATTGGATTCATGCTTGATCATTAAACAATTTTGTTTAATACTAGTTATTAATGAATGAAGGGATCATTGATGTAAATCATTTAAGTGATTTAAAGTATCAAAATAAATAAACATTCATTAAATATTAATTAAAAGTAGTTAATTATGTTTATAAACAATATACTACTAATGTAAAACATATCATTCATTATTAGAAAAATAATAAATAATAAACAATTTTTTTTTGCTAAAGTAATAATAAATAATTTTACTAATGGGAGGATTTGCAACGAGCAGTATTACTCAATATTATAATTGCTTTTTGTAGCAGGACATGCGAAAAGGGAAAACAGTTTGAAGCGAGTGGCGGTGGCACCATCGGAAAAACTTTATATGCGTATGCGGTGGCACCATCCATCGTTGAAGTGTTATGCTCCCCTACTGGATAAAAGTTATATGCGGTGCCATCGTATCATGCGGTGGCACCATTCACCCTTCACACATGCCTTGGGATGTGTTTTTGCACACATCTCCAAGTGTTGGAGATGACTTGAAGGGTGGATGGTGCCACCGCATGATGCGATGGCACCGCATCACTTTTTTCCTCCCCTACCGATGCATTTTTACATCCCACAGCTTCGGCAGATCACTTAGCTCCGTTCATCTTCGACGCAAGAGCGCTCGATCAGTGAGCTATTACGCACTCTTTCAAGGGTGGCTGCTTTTAGGCAAACCTCCTGGCTGTCTCTACACCCCTACCTCCTTTATGGGATTCGCAAATACACGGATCCCAATAACTTAAATGCAAGTGTTTCAATGATGGATAGTGCCACTGCATGTTACGGTTGGCACCGCATATAAAAATTTTCTGGCACCATCCACGGAATAAATGTTGTATGCGGGGCCACCGCACCACCGCACCACCGCACCATGCGGTGGCCCCATCCACCGTTTAAGGACTTAGAAAAGTTTTTTGGGATCTGTTTTACACGTATCTCAATGTGTCTTAAATGGTGGATGGGGCCACCGCATGGTGCAATGGCCCCGTGTACAAGTTTTTTTCCCATCCACCCCTCACATGGGGAAAAAAAGTAATATACGGTGCCACCACATATGCAGTGGCACCATCCACCACTCATAAGTGTTGGATTTGTGCAAGCACAAATCCTAACACTTATAAAAGTTATCATGAATAGTGGATGGTGCCACCGCATAGAACATTTATTCTTCACATGGTTTGGGCTTCGGAAAAAAGTCAAAAATGGGGCACCGCTCCATGCGGGGTTCCCACCCACCGGTGATGATGTATTGAGATATGTGTAAAAACAAATCTCAATAAACTTTCTAACTCCTTCAACGATGGATGGGCTCGCCTGTTGAATAAAACTCCTAAGCGAAGTAGGGAACCCATCCACTATTAACTTAATATTAGCTTAGCATTAGGATTTGTGCAAGCACAAATCCCAATAAAATATTAAGGGTAAAAAAAAGCACCCCGCTCAGTGGGAGGCGCTTAGGGAAAAAAGGCCTGCAAAGGGACCCTGCGTTTCAATCAAAAGCAAGGGTCCCTCGCACGTGAATCTCAAAGCAACGTACTATTCTACTGTAATTAATTTCGTAGAATATGTATAGATAAAATAGAATATAGTCTCAAAGCAACGTTAAATTCTACTTTAATTAAATTTCATAGAATATGTATAGATAAAGTAGAATATAGTCAAATTTCATAGAATCTGTATAGATAAAATAGAATACGGTCAATTTTCGTAGAATCTGTATAGAATAAAATAGAATACAATCAAATTTTGTAGAATCTAACAAAAATACCGTAGAATTTATACCAAATTGGTAGAATCTGTCCACAATAAAAAATTCCAAAGCATGTAGAACACTAAAATAGAATCCATTATATTGTTGATCGGTATTTTTATAGAATTATTTATTATAGACAAATTCTACTAATTTGATATAAATTTTATGGTATTTTTTGTCAAATTCTATGAAATTTGACTGAATTTTATTTTATTTTGTACAGATTCTATGAAATTTGACTGTATTCTATTTTATTCTATACAGATTCTATAAAATTTAACTGTATTCTATTTTATCTATATAGATTCTATGAAATTTGACTATATTTTACTTTATCTATACATATTCTATAAAATTAATTATAGTAGAATAGTATGTTGCTTTGAGATTCACATGCGAGGGCCCTTGCTTTTAATTGAAACACAGGTCCCTTCGTAGGCCTTTTTTCCGCACTTAGGAGTTTTATTCCGGCCCATTTGCAACATTTATTCGCTTCGTTTATGCATGGATCCCAACATAAGTTAAAAATATTTGTAAAGGGTGGATGGTGCCACCGCTTAAAACATTTTCCTTGGGAAAAGTTTAGTAGAAAATTTCGCAAGTTCTTTTCCAGTGAACGTTAGCTACCTATCAGTTCAAAATTTACAGCCATTATGTTACAACTCAAAAAAAAAAAAAAAAAAAAAAAACTACAGTGAAAGGAAAAGGAGACAGGAAAAGATAAGTTAAGGGGACGTGATGTGATGTCGCAGAAAGTACAAACAAAGAAGTAAGAGTAAGGGAGTTGTCTAAAAATTTTAGAAGACCAGCTCCCTAAACTTGAATGAATGCAATTTTCTACTACTATTTTTCATATAAATCTTAAAGTAGCCAATTAAATATCTTTAACCCTGATTAAATTATAGCCAGCGGCTATTTTTTTACAAAAAAACCCTTGCCATCCTCTTTTGTTTTCACTATTGACTATACGTCTATACCCATGAAAATCCAATGGCCTACTAGGGCGAGCTCACTTACAATGATCTGGTTTCTCGACGTCCGCTTCAGCGCCGCCAGACTCGGACGTCTGTTCGCGTGAAGCCGCAGCTCGCCTCGTGACGAAGCCCTCTGCTTCATCCGTGCCGAAGGAGCCGCTTCTCGGCTCTACTGAAGATGGTGACGCTTCCTCACGCGTCCGAGTCTACCACGGATGGAGCTGTTAACGCCGCCTCTGCGTCCGTGTCCGACGACCTCGCCGTCCGATCCACTCGGCGAAGAAGGTGAAGCTGACGCAGCTGCGTCCATGTCCGTTGACCGAACGATTTGGGCATAGCTTCGGGCTGGAAAATTGTTGGAAGCGCCGGGGGGCGGTTAGAAATTCTAAGTGGGGTTTTTATTTTTTATTAAAAAATATTTTTTTTATTTTTTTGTTACGCCTCGAATTTAGCAATGTGCAAAATCCAATAAGAACGGAAGAAAAACATATCTTTTATTAAAACAATTACAAATCTGACTGACTAATATCCAAGAAGGTTTGCAACTGATTCAATTGATTCAACTAGCTACTACATAAAATCTAAATAAAAACAACTAACAACTAAACTCTAACAGCTAACTCACCTGAATCTTCAAGCGTAACTGTGCTTGCGGGGATTTATTGGACGACCTGACTCCTCCTGATCTGTCACTGCACAACATTCCTCGCAGGTTAGCACAAAAATGCTAAGCAAGCCTCTTCCCAGAAGAAAGGGTAGTCCCTTAGATCCAAAGGAACTAGCAAAAAGCATAAATGATAAGATGGCAACAATCTGAATACTGTAAACTGAAATCTAATTGAAAGAGCTGAAACAATTTGGTACAATTTGGTTAATAAGAGATCAATAATATTATGCATGGAAACACTATGAGCAATACCTACTGGCTCGTGGGGTCGTCACCCCGAATACGCATGATAAGATGAATCATTCATCTTACATGGTGAACACACGCGCTACCATGCGTCACGAATCTCGGTGCATACTAACTTGGGACCCCGATCTGTCCACAAAGTGGATACTACTGGGTATGTGCTCAATAACACGCAACTGTTCACAAATATACTGTCCACAACGTGGATACTAAAAACAATAACTTGCTTGAACATACTTGACTGGTAGTGAACAATTGCAAACATACACGGCAATAATATAGCTGGCAAATCTTTGGTTATGCATAGGATACTATACTATTTGAATCAATGAAAATAACGATAACAAGCTTTTATATACAGAAATCTGGTTTGAGGTCTTACCTCCGAAAAGCCAAGAAAAACGATGCTAGCCAAACAGTAGTTCAAATCACTCCGAAATAAAAATTTGTACAAGAACTCTATCAAATAAGATTCAAACTGAAAAATAGAGACTACCAACAGAAGCGAAACATTTCAAAACCTAGGGAACCGATCTTTGATTCAGTGAACCGGACACAGAACCCACTGAACCACTCAGGATTACAGTGAACCGGTCAGATTCGACCTAAACCAAGCTACACCGACACTTAAAACCTAAATTACACCAAATATGCGAGTCATCTATGGACACATAGGATACCATTGGATAGACAATTTGACAAGCTTTCCAACGACTACCTGAGCCGGCCAAGATTCGACCGAATCAAGGTCGAACCAGTCGAAATACCAAAACTGGGCTGAAATTGAAATTGAAGCGCCCAAACTGTTGAGCCGGACCAAATCAATTCCAAACTCAGCGAGCCGGGTTTATTTCAAATAAACTAAACTCAAAACCCGAAATCAAACCGGACCGGCCGCTTGCTCGCGCCGCCCTATCGCCACAGTGCAAGGCGACCAGACAAACATCTGCCGCTTGCGCCGACGAGCTCCTGAGGGCGCGTCGAGCGTCCGTTCGCCATCAGATTTCACCAGGAAGCTTCTGACGTCGCCAGAAAGCTTCGCAGCTACCTGCGGAGAGCTTTCGACGCACGGTCGAAGCCCTCGCAACAACCGCCAGTATCGATGGTGGCGTCGCCGCTGTCGACACACCAAAACCTATCTAAAACGAAACGGAACTTCACCAAAACTTAAATGAAGCACGCTTACCTTGCTACGAAGCTGTATCGTAGCCCAGAATAGAGATATCGTTGTCGTCGGCTGCACAGAAAGCGGAAACAGCTGCAACTCCGGCGATCTCCTTCAAGCTCTGATTGCTCCCTCCTGGCGGCGCGTTGCGGCTCGAAGAGTCTCTAACTTAGACGACGGACTAGGGTGAACAAAAGCCCCCTTAAATAGACGAGAAGTGCATCCAAAAATAGCGAAGGCGCGGCGGCGACTCGGTCACCGCAAACTTCGGAGACGACGACGATTCGACTCGTCGCCCAAAACAAAACCGAAAACTCGAATCAAAACAAACTGGCGCGGTTTATTACTAAAAACGAAAACTAGCCTGGTGGTTCGGCTGAACCACCCCCAAGCTCGCGTCGCGGGTTTGAGCCCCCGCGGACGCAAAATCGGTTTTTAACGAAAAACTATACTTTTAAACCTTATAAAAATTCCGAAAAAAATATAGAAAAATCTCTAAAAATCAAAAATTCAATTTTCTAAAATTATTATATTTTTTTTCAAAAATCTGGGATATAATATTTTTTTTTTAGAAATGATGTATATCTTGTAAGCTATCCATTGGTACCAATATTAGGGTATTTTAGATTACGTATAGGTATAAAATACCCTAATCAATATTAGATTTTTTATAAAGTAAATAATATTTTGTCTTATATGTGATATTAGTTAGGGTATTTTATACCTATACATAATCTAAAATACCCTAATATTGATACCATTGAATAGCTTACAAGATATACATTATTTCTAAAAATAAAAAAATAAAAAAAAATATTTTTAGTGCAAAAATCAAAGAACCCCACTTAGAAGTTCTAAGCGCCCCCGGGCGCTTCCAACAATTTTCCCTTCGGGCTCCACTTCTCTTTTCTCGGCTTGAGCTTGGGCCGCCGCCCAGCCCGCTCCTCTTTGGCCCGACCTGGTGGTCCACGGGTGTCAGGCCCGGGTTCACCCGGTTCGGCCCAACCCAAGCCCAGGCCCACAGAAGGAAGCCCACCTGATTTAAGGGAGCTCGATTTGAGGAAAACGGCGGGTCAACATTGGAAGTTGACCAACTCCAAACGAAGCGGAAGCTTCGCGTGCTTCAGACGCAGATGCGTGCGCGTCGCAGCGTGCGAACGCACGCTCACCGAAAGCTTCGGACGGAAGAAGCGGACGGGCGGTGCGTGAAGCTCTGGCGGACGAAGCAGAAATCTACGGAGGCTTCGTCTTCACCAGAGATGGGAGACATGGAGCAGCGGCTCTGACGGGTTCGACGGACGCGGCTTCTCCGGAAGACGCGGACTGCAGTTTCGGAGAGCGACGGTAGACGCGGCGTCGTCAACTCGAAGCTGGAGAAAGACTCGGGCACAGAGGCATCTTCGGACGCGGCTTCAGACGAGTCGATGGAGACCTCGTCAGCAGACGCGAGCTTCGGCGGAAGATTCGGCGATGCGTCCTTATAAAGGAAGACGCGATCGAGCGGAAAGGTGTGCGCAAGGGCGTCACCACACCACAAAGGAGAGGCGACTCCACCGGCGACGGCGAGGCGCCGTCGCCCTACCAGAGCAGGGCTCTGATGCCGCCAGGGGGCGAAGGTCGGCGCAGAGGTGCCGACGAGCGGAAGAGGGAAAAACAGAGCGATTGTAACCGTCGGCGAGTGCGCTGGCGGCGAGGGAGGGATGGGGGCGCCGACGAGGGTCAGCGACGCTTGTAAGCTTCGTTGAGGTGAATAAAAGCTTCTTCCACGACTCCACTCACTTCCCGTTTCTCTGTGTTCGGCGACTGCAACCAAAGGGCGCGAGCGGCGCTCAAATCCGGCGGCGGACGGAGGAGCGGCGCTCGGCTTCGGCTCGCGGAAGAAGACGAACGTTTCGAACGTCGGGCGTTCGAAACGAGGAAGTCAACATCGGCAGCGGTCAACGATCGATTTCGATTTCGAAATCGAAATCGAATTCGGACGCTGACGTCAGGCGGACGTCAGCGTGCAAAATCGAAGCGGCGAAATCGAATTGATTTGGCTGACGTCAGCAACGGAGGTTTAAGCGCGGCGGCGAATTTCGATCAAGGGCTGACGTCACGCCGACGTCAGCATGAACAGTGATTTTGACTATTGGTCAAAATTGATTTGGAGGTAAATTGATTTTAGGGTTTGATCGGATTTCCTAATTGGGGTTAGGGTTTTCTCCGTGCGATCTTGTATTTGGGGATAAAAATTATCCGGGGAAATTAGGGTTTCGATTTTGAGGCCGGAAACCCTAGGGAGAGTTACGTTCCGGTATTCCGCCGGATTGCCCTAAGACAGCATTTAAGCGCTGTTCTCAGGCCGATCCGACCGTGGCGTGACAACGGGCTTGACACCGGGCGTAACAATAAGTTAGTTACGCCTTGAAGATGATGTTGATTGTTGACCATTTATAGTTTGGTTTGGTTTTGTTGAATTTTAATTTTCTTAAACTAATTTTAAATCATGATTTAATTAATATATCTTAAATCAAACTCAAGAGCATTTATTTAAATTAGAACCAAATTGACTTATTCGATCAATTCGATTCGATTTATCTATTCAAACCTATTAATGGACGCCCCTAGCTTGTAATCGCCTCTCATCTGCGCTCCCCTCTCGCTGCTTATCCTGCTCGTCACTCGCTGCCTAACCCGATCACTCTTCCTTCCCCCACTCCTGCTCTACCCCATTGCACCTAATTTGCTCGTTGCCTATCGCCTGACTTGCTTGCTTGTCGCTCACTCTTGGTCCACCTTATATTAGACGCCCCCAACTCCTCTAGCTAAAATCACTAATTATAATTTTATTATATGGTTTTCTTAGAAATGGGCTTATATCTAATTGGAAGAAATATTCACAATATGTTTTTATGACTTTTATTTTTTTTTCTTTGTGTCGTAATATACATTTTACTACCTAATTATTTTTTTATTATAAAAAGTTACAAATAAGTACAGTACAAAATGAGAATCCAACCCACAACCTTTGATCTTATAAACAACATATGGCAAAAAATATATAATTTTTTAAATTATATTTATTTTAGATAAAGAAAAGAATCTCTTTAATTTTAATACACTCTTCTCTATATTCTTTCTTAGCCAGTAAATATCAAAAGCACATAATATTAAAAAAATTAAAATAAATTATTATGTGTACCTTATTATGCTGTTTTAGTTTTATTTAAATTCAATGTACTAAAATTTTAAAAACTTCTTAACTTTTTTTTTATTTTTTTCTAGTAAGAATTATATAATATAATTTGTATTTACAATTTTCCTATTAACAAATGTTGACTAGTACAAAAATTATTTTATTTTATCATCAATTTTAGGCACACAATCAAATTATACAACTAGAAGATTTGAAAATTTATGAGTTGCCTATTTTACCCTTCCAATTATTTATTTTTACTTACATTTTTTTTTATTCACATCCAAATTAGGTTGAAGTTAACAATTTTTCCCTTCCTTTGTAGCGTACGTGAGCCCCCGATTGTGGACGTGATTTCGGACGCGAGTGGATTTCGGATCCGGGTTTAGGACCAGATCCATTTAGGTATAATTCTTCTATTTTATTTATTTCTTTTATGCTAATATGATTTTCTCTCTCTTGTCTCTCTCTCAGAACCCTTTGTGGACGCTGAGGGGCGCGTGCAGGTGCACCCCTGTCAGGCGCACTAAATCTAACGAATCAAACATTTAACCCTGTGTAGCATTTAAACCCTTATAATAATTAATTAAAATTAATTTATGTAGTTATATAATATAGGGCGTGACACTTATCATCATCAAAATCTCCTTTCTTTTTTCTCTTCTCAGCTTCTCTTGCCCTCTCTCATCCGCTACTTTCCTATCTCTCTCGAGTAACTCTCGAGCAGAGGAATGTCACACAATCACAACCCCCCCTCTCCCTGAGTAAACCTTGTAAGCGCTCGGAGGCGCTTAAGTGGGAAAAATGGAGTCCCTCATTTTTTTCCTAAAAATATATTTTTTATTTTTTTTTAGAAATGATGTACACCTTGTAAGCTATCCAATAGTATTAATATTGAGGTATTTTAGATTACGTATACGTATAGAATACCCTAACCAATATCACATATAAGACAAAAAATTATTTACTTTATAAAAAAACATAATATTGGTTAGGATATTCTATACGTATACGTAATCTAAAATACCCCAATATTAGTACCATTGGATAGCTTACAAGGTGTATATCATTTCTAAAAAAAAACATTTTTGGGGAAAAACGAGGGACCCTGTTTTTCCCCACTTAAGCGCCCCCGGGCACTTAAAAGTTCTATCCCTCTCCCTCTTCTCTTTTTCTCTTTCTTTTTCTCCATCTCTTTCATCCTCTGTTTGCCCTCCTCACGTCTCTGCCTCCTATTCTGACTCTATAATTTTTTATTTAAATCAGATTACACCAGACTAAACAAAAATTTTAGTTCGATACAAAATCAGATTAGTTTTGGTTTGTATTTTTTATAAAAATAAATTAGGTTGACTTGAATAGACAGCCCTAGTGGGTAGCATGGGAGGAAGCAAGACAACTTAGGGTTAAGGCAAGACCACAAGAAGAGGCGGGTAGTTATTTAGTTCAAGTAGTTGTCAGGTAGGAAAAAAAATTAATAGAGTTGGGTTCAAATAAGGGTTTTAAAAACTAATGGTATGGTTGGTATTCTAGTTAGTCTGGTTCAAATATGGGTAGTGGAAAGTTAACAAGCACTTTATGTTTTGTGATTCCTACTCAAATTAAGCTAGCTTATAGTAGCAACTTATTTTAAAATCATACTTATTTTTGAAACATTTTTAAAATATGTGTTTGTTACCATGCCAATGGCATTTTGAAATTTGGATACAAAGAGTTGATCAGTAAGGGTGTATTTCCTAAATGAAAAACACGAGGGAATGGATGCATTCGTCGATTTTCCACCGTTTCCTTGGATGGATGAATTCGGACAGACAGACAAACAGGCGGATAAACGGATGGACGAGCGTCTGCTCGTCCTCATCTTTGTCCGTCGACCTCCTGGGCGTCCCCCTCCAATCCCTCATCCGCCATTGACCTCTGCGTCCACCTCTGGCCCACGCACCCGCCTCCGACGAACCCCTCGTCTACCATCGACCTTCGTGTCTGCCTCCGACCCCATCGCGTCTGCCTCCGACCCCCGCGCCCGCCTCCAACCCCCTCATGTCCACCTCCGACCCTGCACCCGCCTCCAACCCCCTCCGCGTCCGCCTTTGACCCCTGCGCCCTCCTCTGACCCCCTCGCGTTCGCCTCCGACGAATCCCTCGTCTGCCGTCTACCTCCGCATCCGCCTCCGACCCCCTCTGCTCGTCCACCAACCTCTAATTTCCTTTACCCGACGGTGTTTCTGATTCCATGGCAACGACAGAGGATGAAGCAGCAACTCTCACGTGATGCTCACGTGCGTGCAATTACTCCCCTAGGGATTTAATTTCCTTTCCCTAGGGATTTGATTTCGTTTCCTTCTATTTTTTACATCCCACAAAGAAAACACAGCCTAAATGAGCATATGATAGAAGTGTGGAGAAAATATGATCTTTTTCCTATGTAAATCTCTTATTTATTGTGTGGCTTCATTATTTTAGTCATTATATGTTAATGTGATGTATGCTATACGCCATCATATATTTACCACAATAGTTTCAATTGTTACAAGCTATTGAAAATAATTCTAAGCAGATGTAATTAATTCCAACCGTTAGGGCACGTCTATAAGACATCGACTCTTAGCCAAATTGTGTCTATCAGAACTTTCTTTAAAGAGCATTCTCATCAACCTCTCCACAAGTATGTCTCGCATGAGATGAATACAGATTTTGTATCGTGAGGTGGTTAATCCGATTTAACTTACATGAAAGGTTAGATTGTCACTTTATAGAAGACTATGCAATAGCTGAAAATTTAAGTCACTATGATGTATAATATGTATATGATATAATTAATGTTCTACACTCATATTTTTGATAATATATTTATGCTTCTATTATAGAGAAAAGAAAAACTTTCTAAATTGGTATATACTATAAAATTAGCCTCTACACTCATCATTGTGGGGAATTTCCTATATTAAAGTATTCATATACTACTGCGACTTGGATAACCCTTATAAGCTCTCATAAATAATACATGCATATGACCAAAAATACACAACTCTACGTTTGATTGATTTTATAGATGTGTGGATTTATTGAAGTCTAGCTCAAATAAAAATAGTTCTAGATATAGTTCACTATCTTTCTTTCATATGACCATCCGGTTGGTTGCGTCGCCAATACGTGCATGTGGAGCCAGCCTGGTGGTACGAACGAATCATTGAGATCGCGTGAGGAAAATGCGAGTAATTATTGCACGCAAGCTCGGTAGAAGGCAAAGCGTCAGCGTTCGATCTAGCAAGCTGAAGCGTGAAGCTGAGCGATAGTGGTGCCATGTGGCATTGGAAGGAATGGGCGAGCATCCCTGGGGGAAGGTTTTTGCGTAGGAGAAATGAGAACGAGCGAGATATGGGGGAGATTCGTCTCAAAATCTGGCGTCTAGTAGTTGTCGCATAAAGCTACCAGTTGTGTGCGTTTGGTCGAGCAGTTGGACGGAAGGAGTCATGATCGAACTCCCTATAAAACGACAAGGAGGCGAGCTGGACGGGTGAGACATGGACTTTGGCGGACGGAAAGGCTGGGACAGTGAGAAAGGCTGGAAATGAACTAAGGACTTCGCCTCCCTCATCTCCCTTGCTCCTCAAACTCGGTGTGCGAACACCCGGCGAGGACCTATGACATCCCTTCATCGGTGCTCCGGTGGTGTGGGGAGGGTGGCTCGAAGCAACCGCGATGCTGAGAACTTGCTTTGAACTCTTGTCTCATCCCTTCCGTCGTCGCCTCTTTCTAGTGGGTTTCGATGAGCTCGAGGCGACGTTCCCAGCTAGATGACGATCTTGAGCATACTCGTCCGACGAAAGCAGGAATGAACGTTCAGACGTCGAGTTAAGAAACCAGCCTCCATGCGCTCGTTGGAGGAAACGACGCAGCACCTGTTGCTTCTTCGCGAACGCGGACGCTGACTTCGGACGTGGGCATTGACAGGTGTGGACCTAGTCCCGCGATCGATTTCGGCGACGGATTAGATTTTCGGATGCGGGCACGGATCCGAGCATGGATCCGAGATCCGACTAAGGTGATTTCTTTTACTTTTCTATTTGGTTTTAATGTTGATGTGTCTTTTTCCCTTTCCTCTCTTTTCTGGACTGGACCAAGGTCGTGCTGAACCTGATCGAACTACTTAATTTGTCCCCTGCGTGGGACTTTGCAAAATTTGTGTCATGCGTGGCTGTTTAATTAGTTGTAATAATTAATTAAGCTGATTCATTGTATTATTATAAAATAGGGTATGGCAGGCATTTAGGGTTTCTATAATTTTAACTTCTCTTTTATTTAACATATTTATTATTATTATTATTATTATTTTCATCTAATTAAACTTATATTTATTTTGAAAACCGTAAAAATTTCCTCTACAATTAGCCCACTACTACGGGCTAGTTTGGTTCTGCTGCGCTGCCGCAGCTGCGCTATGATAGCTGCACTGTCACTGTAGCACCTGCTGTGAAGGGTGTTTGGTGAATCTAACTGTGCTGTCACTGTAGCAACTCTTATTAAAATTATTTTGTAGATTTATTGGGATATTAGTTTTGTTAATAAATAAATAAAATTAATTTAATAAAATATATTAAAATTAAAATTATATATTTTTATAATAAAATAAAATAATTATATATTTGATTAATCAATTTAATAATATATTATATTTTAATACATATTTAATATTATATATATTATATTTAAAATTTAATTTAATTATTAGTATATTATATATATATATATATAACGATATATATTTAAAATTTTAAATAGATATAATTAAATAAGATTTAATTAAAATTCAGAATAATTATTTTAATAAAATTATTAAATTATATAAAATCAAATAATTAATTTCAATATAATACTTAATTAATTTAATATAAGATCAAATAATTAATTTTAATATAAAATTTAATTATTAATTTGTTTTTAAAGTAAAAAATTAAAATTATACAATTTTATAATAAAATATTTTTTTTGAAATTTAAATAAAATTATTAGTTTTTATGAGATCAAATTATTATTATTATTATAAGTTTCAAACATATAATTAAATAATAATATTTATTAAATATATATATTTTATAATTAAATAAATTTTTTTAAAAATTAATTTGATGAGTTAATTAATTAAATATAAAATTATCATATTTTAAAGTAGCTAATTTAAAATTATTATATTTTTTTAAAAAATATTAATTAATATATTTTTTATTAAAATAGCTAATTAGCATATAATGCTACAGTGTATGGCAGCTGCAAAAGCAGCCATTTGCTGCTTTGGTCAACAGTACCAAAGCGGGTACTGTTTGGTAGCAGAATCTGGTAAACAAACGTGAGCACAGTGCTCACTTTTGCTCTACATCAAAGTGAGCAGGAAGTGCAGCACTCCCAAACTGGCACTACGTCAATAAGTTTCCTGCACTTTCATTGATTAGATGTCCATAATTCTTCAGTGTGTCATGAAATAAATATCTTCTTGTGTTTAATCAATTTCTTCTTCATTTTCACTTTCATTGATTAGATGTCCATAATTCTTCAGTTTTTTTTTTGTTTCTCTTTTTATCAGGATTAATTTCTTCTTGTGTTTAATCAATTTATACCTTTTAATTTCATGCTACCCCATTTGCTTGTGATTGGCTAAAGTAAGCACGTGGAAAATGAGTTTGGTGGCTCCATGCGTAGGATTCTTTTGAAGAGTGCATGTTACATGCATGCGATCTATTTAATATAGCGCATAATCCTCGTGTTGCATAGAGTGCTACTTTTGATTCTTTTTTAAAAGGATTTCAATCACATACAATTACTATTTACCAAATAATGAAGATGCACGCATCTTATGAAAACTTTGAGATTAAAATGCTTTTTAATAATTTTTGTCTATATTAATTCTGTGTTTTCACATCTTAATAATATATATATATATATGAATTTTGTTTCCTAGTAAGAAAGGAAAAAGAGAGGAAAAGAAAAATTAGAAAGGAAAGAAAATAAGAGGGAGAGAAAATAAAATTATGTGTATTACATGTGATGTCTCACGCAAGTGCGCCGAAGTCGGAGCTTCGAGCGGCGACTACAAAAGCACAGAGTTGATGCACTGAAGTCGGAGCTTCAGGTGGCGACAGCGGGGAGCACTGAGTCCTTTGGTGGGCTAGTGAGCAGGCAGCGGGTGGGGCGGCTGAGAGGCTTCTTCAGCGAGTCAGCAGGCATGTGGGGCGAATGGGCGAGCGGGCGGCTGCTTCGGCGAGTCGACTGGCGGGCACTTTAGCGAGCGAGGAGCGTCTTCCGCGTCTTCGATCACTGCACACGCGATGGAGGCGGTGGTAGCGCAGAGCAGTTGGGCCGATGGGTGTCTTCCCCTACAACATCTCTGGTCACTGAAGGGTCGATGGCAGTGCAGAGCAGCTGGGCGAGGGCGAGAGGCGATGTGAGGGGGAGGGTGGAGGGGGTTGGCAGCACGGAGTTTTTCTTTCCATTTGTTTTCCGGAAAGCGTTTGGAAGAAAAAGTCTATTTTTTTCTTCCTTTTTTCTTCTTTCCGTCCAAGGAAATAAAGAAAAAGTTAATTTTCTTTCTTTTTCACCTTTCTTTCCCTCGTAGGAAACAAGGTATAAAAGTATTACTACAGTATTCTCTGCTTTAAGATTCTTGTTTGAGTAACCGTCCATAGTGTCAGGGCCCGGTCTACCCGGTTCGGCCCAAGCCCAGTGCCCAGCCCAAATAATGGTCAAAATCGAGGTCCGTGGAAAGATTCGGCGAATTGCGCGTGCGGAACGCGTTCGACGACCTCGCGTTCGGCGGAGGAGACTGCGTCGTCCCCGAAATCCTCGGCTGCAAGCGGAAGCTCAGGCGGACAACTCGGGCGCCGACGCTCGGAATAGCAGCGAAGAGGCGGCGTCTCGCTTCCCATATAAGACTGCGGACGAGGGCAGCAGGGGGGGCGATCACCATCACCTGGGAGTGACGAACTCGAGAGGGCTTTGGGTGAAGAAAAGAGGGAAAATAACGAGCGATTGTAATCGGCGATTGGTTCGCCGGTGAGGGAGGGGAAGCGGGCACCGGCGACGAGGGTCGTCGGAGACTATAAGTGGAGGTTTGTAAGCTTTTTTGGGTATTAATCAAGCTTTACTTCTTCTTCCGTTTTCCCCTGTTCCGAGGAGTTGTCTGGTGAAATTCGGCATCGTCTCTCGTCGGCGGAAACGACGGTGCTCGGGTCGACGACGAGGAGACACAGGCGACGTTTTCTTCTTCTTCGGCGACGGCTGTGGACGCGAGACGCAGGCGGCGTCGATCGCGTTCGTCTGAGGCGCGACGAAGACGAAGACGCGTGATTGGCGTTCGTTTCGAGGCGAAACGAGGCGGAGTCAACGCGTCGAGCAGTCAACGACGCGAAATCGCGATTCGGCGAAGAAATCGAATTCAGATTTCGAATTCGAACGGCTGACGCAAGCGGGCGTCAGCACAGCGGAAATTTCACGCGCGGCGGAAAACGATTTCAGGCGCTGACGTCAGGCGGACGTCAGCGAGTCGATTTAATCCGGCGAACGGCGAAATTCGGTGGTCAAAATCAATTTTGACCGAGAGGTAAATTTGGATTTAGGTTCCGATCGGTTTTCTCTAAATTAGGGTTAGGGTTTTCCGTGCGAACTGTAAATTGGGGATAAAAATTAATCGGGGAGATTAGGGTTTCGATTTTGGGTCGGAAACCCTAGGGCGAGTTACGTTCTGGTATTCCGCCGGACGGCTCTAGGAAGCGGATAAGCGCTCTTTCTAGACCGATCCGACCGGGGCGTGACAACAGGTATCAGAGGAGGCTAACGTGTTCCAGCAAACACGGCTCGTTCAACTTCACCCTCGAAGGTGAAGAAAGGCCTGAAATTCCAGAAGATCACCCATATTGCTAGAGGAGCGTCAGAGGACGCTCGACCCAGGCAGGATAAAGGAAAAGCCAAGGAGACGGCTGATCCTGAGGAGATGGTAAACCAGGGTGATCGCATTGCTCACATCGAGCAAATGCTTGGTATGACTAGTGGTGGAGATACTGGGATGATTCCACAGGTGGAAAACCTTCAGAAGACTGTGGGGGATCAGGAATTACTGATCGAACAGCAGAGGTTGCAAATCGAGCAACAAGGGTTGCAGATCGAGCAGCAGAGGTTACAGATCGAGGTCATGCAACAGACCATGGAGGGTCTGATCCATCTACCAGGGGAGATGGTTCGCATGAAGGAGGACATGCACGCTGAAGTTAAGATACTGCGCCTAGCTCTAGCGCAAGTATCAACAGCGGCACCGGTGGAGCAGGAGGCTCCCAAACCGAGGATACGGGTGCCCGACCCAGCGACGTTCGGGGGGGCTCGATCGTCCAGAGAGGTCGAGAATTTTATCTAGGATATGGAGCAACTGTTTTCAGCTAACCATATTTCTGCAGGAGATCGGGTACAGGTGTGCATCGCCTATCTTACAGGCGACGCAAAGCTTTGGTGGCGAACCAAAGTTGGCTCTACCTCAGGGACGACTGGCTGGACTTGGGAGACTTTCCGTGAGGAACTGCGGCGGCAGTTTCTTCCTGGAAACTCGGCGGACCAGGCGCGTGGCAAACTGGATCGGCTGAGGCATACAGGCCCGATCCAGGAGTACGTCAGGGCCTTCTCTACTTTGATGCTGGAGCTTCCGGGTATGGCGGAGGACGATAGGCGATACTTCTTCCTCCGGGGCCTTCAGCCATGGGCAGAAACAGAGGTCCGACGTCGCGAGCCGGTTGACTGGAGGGCGGCGGCGGCAGTGGCTGAGTCTCTGGTGGATAACAGAAATTTCAAACCAGCACCACCAAAGAAATCCAAGACACCACCAAAGCGAGGACCTCAGCGCGGCTCCCCACGCACACCGCCGGGAGCCAGAGTTCCAGAGAGAGGTAGACCATTCTACCGGCAGAACAAGGGTTCTCCGGGACGACGGGAGCAAAAGCCACAGGGTTGTTTCTGGTGCGGGGGACCTCACTGGGTGAAGGACTGCCCCAATAAACAGAAACTCATGGCAATGGCGGCACAGGAACCAGCCGTGGAGGCTGAGGAAATCGAGCAACCGCGGATTGGTGCTTTGAGGATCGGAGCGATGGTTCTGCAGGATCCGCCCGCTAGAGACATCGAGGGCGATGTCCAAATTGGGCGGGGGAGTATTGTCAGGGCCCGGTCTACCCGGTTCGGCCCAAGCCCAGTGCCCAGCCCAAATAATGGTCAAAATCGAGGTCCGTGGAAAGATTCGGCGAATTGCGCGTGCGGAACGCGTTCGACGACCTCGCGTTCGGCGGAGGAGACTGCGTCGTCCCCGAAATCCTCGGCTGCAAGCGGAAGCTCAGGCGGACAACTCGGGCGCCGACGCTCGGAATAGCAGCGAAGAGGCGGCGTCTCGCTTCCCATATAAGACTGCGGACGAGGGCAGCAGGGGGGGGCGATCACCATCACCTGGGAGTGACGAACTCGAGAGGGCTTTGGGTGAAGAAAAGAGGGAAAATAACGAGCGATTGTAATCGGCGATTGGTTCGCCGGTGAGGGAGGGGAAGCGGGCACCGGCGACGAGGGTCGTCGGAGACTATAAGTGGAGGTTTGTAAGCTTTTTTGGGTATTAATCAAGCTTTACTTCTTCTTCCGTTTTCCCCTGTTCCGAGGAGTTGTCTGGTGAAATTCGGCATCGTCTCTCGTCGGCGGAAACGACGGTGCTCGGGTCGACGACGAGGAGACACAGGTGACGTTTTCTTCTTCTCCGGCGACGGCTGTGGACGCGAGACGCAGGCGGCGTCGATCGCGTTCGTCTGAGGCGCGGCGAAGACGAAGACGCGTGATTGGCGTTCGTTTCGAGGCGAAACGAGGCGGAGTCAACGCGTCGAGCAGTCAACGACGCGAAATCGCGATTCGGCGAAGAAATCGAATTCAGATTTCGAATTCGAACGGCTGACGCAAGCGGGCGTCAGCACAGCGGAAATTTCACGCGCGGCGGAAATCGATTTCAGGCGCTGACGTCAGGCGGACGTCAGCGAGTCGATTTAATCCGGCGAATGGCGAAATTCGGTGGTCAAAATCAATTTTGACCGAGAGGTAAATTTGGATTTAGGTTCCGATCGGTTTTCTCTAAATTAGGGTTAGGGTTTTCCGTGCGAACTGTAAATTGGGGATAAAAATTAATCGGGGAGATTAGGGTTTCGATTTTGGGTCGGAAACCCTAGGGCGAGTTACGTTCTGGTATTCCGCCGGACGGCTCTAGGAAGCGGATAAGCGCTCTTTCTAGACCGATCCGACCGGGGCGTGACACATAGTGTCACTCCCCGGTCTAAGGTGGGCCGACGGATTAATAGATCGGGCGTGAACACCGTAGGATTTCCGTCTTAGATTTGGAAACCCTAGTTCTCCACCCAAGATTTCTCCCCAAATCAAAAAGAATCGAAAAACCATAATCCTAATTTAGAAAATCGAAAACAATCAGAACCCTAAATAAATACCTCTTCTCAGTCATCGCTTAGAATCCACCCGATCGATGGCGTGTCAGCATCCCAATTTCGCCGTTCGCTCGAATTCACCGAAATCACTCAAATTTGTTGACCGAAGTCAACCATTATGTATCACCTCGAATCGAACGCTCCAATGTTCAATTCCTTCGTTCGTTCGCGAGCAAGGACGAGCGCCGCCCGCGTTCGCTGCTTGCCGGCGATCCCGGACGCTGGAGAAGGACGTGCTGAGAGGGGAAGACTGCCGCCTAACCCTTTTACCTTCTTCGTCGCTGTCCAGCAGCCGCCTGCTGCCGTAGCTCGCCGAATCTCCTCCAATCGTCGGCGACCCCGCCGCCTGACTCCCCTCTTCCCTCCCTCGCCGTCGGCCCAACGGCCGGCGGTTACAATTCTCTCAAAATCCCTTACGCAAAGCTCTCACCACCGACGTCTCCCTAGACGCCGGAGGACACTCACAAAAGCTTCCCAAGCTTCGTCTATCGTGTTGATCGCTCGATCGATCGCTCGTGAAGATCCTGGCTCCCGATCTCTTCCTTGCCCTTATATCGAGCAGCCGCCGCCTCCTTCTCCAGATTTAGGGCGCCCGCCGCCCGAATCTTCCATTCTCGCCAGACGCGTCCGAGTCGACCGTTGGAGACTTCGTTGTGCCGCCTAAGTCCGTGCGTCGTCCGCAAATCTCGCCGTTGCCTTGGTCGACATCCGCATCCGAAGCGGACGGGGAAGAAGACTGTGCCAAAGCTTCTGTCGCCCGCGTTCCTTCATTCGCCCAGGTAAGATTATTGCGGTCAAC
The DNA here is from genome assembly GCA_027563935.2 of Costus lasius. Taxonomy (NCBI): domain Eukaryota; kingdom Viridiplantae; phylum Streptophyta; class Magnoliopsida; order Zingiberales; family Costaceae; genus Costus; species Costus lasius. The sequence goes on along the minus strand of CM050454.1, from coordinate 11,794,474 downwards.
GTGATTCGTTGACCTGACGTTTTCCTTCCATGAGCCGGTCCTTGGTTGCGGGTTTGTTCCTTTGTCGCCTGGCTTGGGTTGGTGTTTGGCCCGCTGGACTTTGGGCCAGACCGGCTTGAACCAGGCCTGACACATAGGATGGAATTTTTCCCCCGAGACCCCGAGCCCAGGGCCAATTTATTGAAGACCAATTTGATTGTATATAGACAGATCAGACCGGACCGAGCCAGAAGACTGGCGGGAATCCAACGGCTGACACGCGGCCGCTCAGATAGCATTCCCGCCATACTTTCCCGCCACGACGAGGCGCGCCCCTTTACTTTCCCTAAATCCGTCTCAATCCTTTCTACTTCGCCGCCGCATAGCTGCTCCGCCCTCGATCGGCACCGCATTCCACGATGGCCTCCGAAGCGCAAATAAAGTCTTCTCCTTCGTCCAAAAAGAGCTCGTTCACGTCTCTTAACTCGCCTCTGGAAACGCCGGTCAAGGGCGCGCCGGTTGGGGAACAGGTCGGGACGCCGGAGAAACCGTTGCCGCTCCCACGGCAAGCCAGGAACCGGAGCATCGCATTCTCAGTGAAGGAGGTGCGGCGGGTGGCTCTGGGCCTTCAGAGTTGCACAGTTCGGCCTTATCTTGATCAATCCGATGCCGATCTCTCGTCCGTTGAAGAGCAACTCGGGGCTAGTTCGGGAACTAGTTCCAGCCCGAAGTCATCGAAGGCTAAAACATTCATCAAACTTCCTCAAAAGTATGCTTTATTGCGCTACTTATTACGATGTCAAAAAAAAAATTGTTTGATTCTAATAGACGGATTTATGTAGCTTGTAACCACCACATATCTAGAAGTCATAAGGATGAGTTCACGGTTTATTTTTATATACAAAAATTGCATTGTTTTTTAATTGAATAAATTCTTATGATCAGATATGAAGTACTGTGTGAATTTTTCAATTGCTTGGAGAGCTCCATTCGTTTACTTCGGCTAAAAGGAGTTATGTGCACATTCTCAAACATCTGCACCAGTATTCAACATTTGTCAGAAAGGTGCTACTTTCTGTCTCAAGTGTTTTGGTTACTTCTTTTGGTTTGGTTTATTTTAATGGCATTCATTCCTAAATATTCAGGAGGTTCACCTATGCTCATTTAGCACAGTTGAAGTACATCATGCCTGAAGCAATATTGATCAAGAAACTTCTTGTGCTTGATGAGGCTACTTGCTGCATGAAGCCAGAGCTTCAGGTTATGCTGCATGTTGATGCATTGACAAAGAGCATCAAGGGAAAACGTGAAAGTGGATATTCCATCTTGAGGAGTCTTTTCAGACAAAGGATTGTTAACTTCTTCAAAGATCATCCAGAGGTAACACAATTTCCTTGGTTGGGTATTTCATAAACTTCTCGATATCTAGGCAGATTTTGTTCTTTAAGAAAGTTTGTTGGTTTATTATCCTAGATGTAGAGCATCAAGCTTATTTGTCTAGTTATGTTTTGCTTGGCAAGCGTCACAAGACAATTGGATTAGACTATAAGACAGTTCGTCCTGGACCTGATAATTACGTTGTCCCCCCTTCATTGTACAAATTCCCCATTGTTTACCTTTGATTTTGGTACTTGTGTTTGTGGTATTTAGTTCTACAGTTTCTGTTTACTATTTGCGCTGAAGATTGTACTAGAACCACTTATAATTCCTGTTCCTGTACAACAGGAGGACGAGGTTCCAGAGGACCAACTGCCACATCCATTTTGTCAGGCAAATTCAAGTACATGTCCGAGTTTGGACATCAATGCTGACAAAAAATGCAGCGAATCTTCGTCAAATGGTGCTAGACACCAACAAATTTTAGTGCCATCTCACATGTCTCAATCTTTCCAGAGGCGATTTTCTCGCAAACTTCCTGTTTCTAATTCAGAGAAAACTCCATTATTATGCTTCAGTGAAGCATCTGCTAATCATGACCTTTCTGTCCATGTTGCTCCACCTGTAAAATGCGCCTCAAAACCACTCACATTTGAAACAACAATGCTCGGTTCGCCAGTTTCAACCACCATATTGGGAAAGTCTAACTGTGAAGAAGAGGACTATGAAGAGTTGACAATAGCCGTCAACAATTCTCTTAACCAACCAAATGATCAAGAAGCAACTCCTGCAAAAGCAGTCTTTAGTCCCCTGGGTTTAATGATCAGAACTCCTGAAATTTTTTCGCCAAAGAGATGTAGGACAAGTCCTACTTCTGACTCTCCTGTATTGATCAAATCTGTGAAGCAGTCAACCAGGAAAAAGTTATTTATGACACCAAAAAAGAATGCAAGAGCAGGGTATGAAGAAGTTGAAATTGAATGTTTGTCCCCCAATGATGATCCCCTCGATATTCTACCAGAAACTCTCGTGCAGTCGGTGAGTCGTTTTACATCCTCATAATGTTTTTTTTTGTCGTCTAAATTAGTTCCTTTAAATGCTATTTTTACCTTCATATATGCAAGTAATAGTCCATGATATATTTCTCTGTTCACGTTTAGCAAATTCCTTTCTAATATCCGATGAACAATTTATTTTGCTATTGGTTATTGTGTCTCTCTTTTTTGTAGTTTGTTATTAGATTAGCACTGACTTACAAAAAGCATAGGATATACATTAGAACTAACCACTGAGTGCTTTTGTTCGGACATAGTTACTCAGGCTCTTTTTTCTTTTCTCCAAGCAAAAACAGAACAACTAAAATCTTTCTGATGGGAACGAGAACTGTATCAAAAGCACAAGCGCCAATGCACAAGAAATTTGATGATCTTTCTTCTAGTTTATTCTTACTATGGAGGTTATGCACTTATTCTTTGAAAGGCTGCACACAAATTTCATCTTCCATTAGTTATATAACCTTATGGTTTCTTTGTTCATGGAGTTTTCTTTGCTAAATTTTAGCCTTAGTTCTTTGTTTCATGTGTTAAATACAAATTATATGTTTTTTTGACTGTTTTGAGAAATATGTTCATTTGATGAGATATGCGCTGCCATTTTCTCCCATCTTTAATGTAGCCTTCGCAGTGGATTTAGCTTCACTGAGACAAGTGAAAATTTAAAGTTGTAAACCTTTTACAGATTAGAGAGAAGGAGATGAATGCAGTAAAAGAAAAAGAAGAAAGTGTTTCCAATGCAATTAAAAGACAAAAGTTGATAGCCTCCTTGCCTAATGTGTTCGACATGATTCTTCTCGCATTCCAGTCATGGAAGAGATCTGTCGTGACAAAGCAAGAGCTAATTCAAAAGTTAATATCGAGTAACTGTAAAATAGTAGATAAACGTAAGCTAGCTGACCTTATGTTTGACTAATTGCTGTGTCCTGAAAATTACAAAGAAGAAGCTTTTAAAGCTAAAATTCTGGGTCTTGGATCTGCAGGTGAAGTTGAAGAACAGTTAAAGCTATTACTAGAATTAGTTCCAGAATGGATATCTGAAAAGATTGCCTGCAGTGGAGACATTCTATGTTGGTAAGTTTTACTAGAAATAAAACTTATTCCATCTAGATTTATGGTTTTGTGCAGCAAAATTCCTTGATTTGATGACACTTAAGTAATGTAGGGATCGATAAAAATAATGGAAAAGTGGTGACTTGAAATGGAATTGATGCAGGAAACAGTAGTCATGATTTAAAATTGTCAATGATAATCGCGAGTTGCTTTATCTAATCTTACTGAAAAATTTTCAGCAATCTGATGATGGCTAAGAACCCAGTTAAATTTTCTTCTGCATTTTGCCATAACCAAGATTTTCTGAATTACTTTGTCATTGCTGGGGATGTTTCTTTATGACCACTTATTACTTTCAATATCTTGACTCTTTTTTGCAAATCTTTGTTGATTGGCAGTGTAAATAAGTTATCAAATCCTGAAGAGATTCGTCAAAGGCTATCCGAAGCAGATTGAAGAAATGCACCTTAAAAGTCGTGGAGTATGTTGGTATCGTGCCAAGGATTATGACAGAAAGTGAGCATTTTTCAGAAAGATTTGAGTGAAGGATGTAAGTATTATATTTCTAGCCTTCTACTCTGAGAGTGCATATCACTGCCGAAAGTGAAGATTAATTAGTTTATTTCTTTCTTTGCCTGATTTCCCCTTGTACATTTTTTATTTAAATGTCAAGATTGCGCTCCTGAGGGATATGTGCATTGGGCTCTGCAAATCAAGAAGATTGCTCTCAAAAGATCCACTTATAATTTATGAACTAAGTGCTTGGGTAGTTAATATCTTTATAGATTGCTCTCAAAAGATGCACGTATAATTTAGGGTCTGTCTCCTTAGAAGAAAAATTAGTGGGAAAGAAAATGAAAAATAAATTTTTTGCTTTTTTTGGTGGAAGGAAAAGTTTGAGTGAAAAAGTGGATAAAAAATTTTATAATTTTTCTTCCGAAATTTTTCTATTCAAATCGGACGGAAAGTTAGAAAAAGCACAACGCCACTTCGACCGATCTTCGAAATTAATTTACTTTTTTCTTTTCCTTCCTTTCAAGAAAACAGGATATAGATTTTTTTTTTCTTGGAGTTTTTTTTCCTTGTAGTTTCCAAGAAAACAGAGGGTTGACTTAGGTAAGATATCTCTAATACTCAATATGTTTGAGAACTTAGACCTACCGAATGTTTGATTGATCTACTCATTGCGCTTATTTGCCAAGTGATCGAGAGATTAGTTCTACTAAATTATTAGACTTATCACTTGAGTGAATTGTTTAAATGCTTGTCAATTACGCCAAAGTCTTCATTGCCACTATTTACATCAAATAGCAACTAATGCATGACAACATTGAATACTAAAAAAAGTTCAAAATAATGACATGATCATATTGTTTACTCTAAACTAACAATAATAATCTCTAATGAAGATGAGAATTGGAAGATATTAGGTAGGCCACGAATGAAACACTTGAAATTAATTCTATGTGAGCGTCCTTCAACAAGCAATTTATAATCACAAAGTCATTCAAACTAAGAATCAGCCATCAGATTTGATAAAATTGCGAATCTTAAAAAAGTTTGAAGAATCATAGAGCCATCAGATTTGACAAAAGTGCGAATCTTACAGTGGTGCTGGTATGACCTTTAGCTTTAAGATTTGCATTTTTGTGAAATGTAACGGTTATGGTGAGTGCCTTACCTAAAATACTTGGATAAGGTTACTGCATAGAAATTTTCTTCAAATACCAGGCCTAGTTTTTTTTATAACAAGAGAAAAAGTTATGAAGGCTAATTTATTTAATTATAACTGGTAGGAGATTTTTTTTGTGTGGTAAATTAGCTATTTTTTATACAGAAAGTAAATGATAAAAGTAGAACTTGGCCATAAGGCCATGATATTAGGAATATATAGCTGAGCTAATGGTACCTTCACTTAGCCAAAATCTAGCTCTAATACATTTTTGATCAATTTCTTAAGTCAAAATTCGTACTTTGACCGTGCTACCTGAGTCTACCCGTGTCTTGAATCACCTCTAAATTCATCCAGCTTCCAAAACAGCAGAGCAAGAAACCAGCCCGCCGCCTTTACAGCCTTATCTAGTTATCTGCACCGCCACTTTCACCATGCACACTCTCCTTCCGACACGTATCACTGCTCTTCTCTGGAAAAATTTGGCCTCTTCTCTCTCTCCTCTCATCTTGGAATTTCTTTCCTCATGCCCATCATCGATCCCCGCTGTGACACCAAGCATGGCAGAGAGGCAAGAGGAGATGAAAGCAGATGGCAAAACAGAGGAGGAAGCGGAGAAGGAAGCTGTAGCTTTATCCGGCAACAAGAAGATGAGGCACGGGGCCTGCGGCTGGCTGCGGGAGCGCAGGATCCGCGAGCTCGTACGCGAGAAGCGCCGCCTCGTGGAGGTTCCGCACACCGCCACCCTCTCCGACACTGTCAACGCCCTCCTCGCCAACCGCGTCTCCTCCGTCCCCGTCGCTGCTCCCCCTGGCCACTGGATCGGCGCCGGCGGGTCCATGATCCTCGAGTTCGACCGCGCCACCGGCGCCGTGCGCAAGCACTATATTGGCATGGTCACGATGCTGGATGTGCTCGCTCACATCGCCGATGCCGCCACCGACCCCATCAAGCACGACGGCGAGTCGGCGGAGCTCGAGCGGCAGATGGCGGTGCCTGTCTCGTCCGTTATTGGGCATTCCCTTGAAGGGCTCACCCTCTGGACTATGAACCCCAACACCAGGTACATGGATGCAATTCATCAGCAAGATTTAGACAATCGTTCTAATTAGCTCCCGAATATGAATTCAGCGTCTTAGATTGCATGGAAACCTTGAGCAAAGGGGTGCATCGAGCTCTGGTTCCGGTGGAGAGTCAAGCGATTAATGATACAACCACAATAGAGCTTGTGGAGGCATCTCCCGGCTACAGAATGCTGACCCAAATGGACGTCTTAGGTTTCCTGCGCCGGCAAAGCCATGAGCTGAAGGACATCATGTCGCACAACGTGGCCGAGGTCGGCGCCATCAGCGAGACAGTCTTTGCAGTTGAAAAGCATGCAGCAGTCATCGACGTGATCAAATCCATGAGAGCCGCAGGCTTGAGTGCCGTCCCTGTCGTCGAAGCTCCCTCCCATCATCAAGTTCTACAAGACGTAAGCAAAGAATTGTGAACTAATTGTTGTTATTTATGGATTTTTTTTTCCTTCTAAATTTAGTGTATGAGCAGGGGAGAGGGAGGCGGCTTGTGGAGACATTCTCAGCGACAGATCTACGGGGTTGCCCGATGGATTTGCTGCAGTCGTGGCTGGGGTTGAGTGTGACAGAATTCAAAGAAAGGCTGGGGTCAACTCGGAGGGCCGCCGCCGCGCAGTGTGGAGATGATGACTGGGAGGCTGCTGCAGGGATTGTTAGGAGGCGGCTGGTGGCATGCACGTCGGAGTCGAGTGTGCTGGAGGTGGTGGAGCTGGCCGTGTCCAACCACGTGCACAGGGTGTGGGTTGTGGAGGGGGAGTTGGGGCTACTCAGGGGGCTCGTCTCGCTGAGTGACATGCTGAGGGTAGTGAGGGAGTCAGCCTTGCGAGAGGAACGCCAGCTCGAGGAGGCTGTCGTTCCTTAATTAGGGTTTCGTTCGTGCTTGTACATATATCTGGTTTGTGGTTGGATCAGGATGATCAATAAATTTTGACTTTGGGTAATCTGCTGGCATTAAACTTTGAATCTTAAGCCTAATTCAGTGGAAGTGCGATAGAATTTATACTTTCATCGAATCCAACAGACATAACCGAGCTTCTAATTAGGCATATATTCCTCCATCCAAGGAGCCAAACCAACCGATAAACTCACATCAGAAAAGACCAAGATTTTCAGTATAACAATAAACTCGGACAAATAAGACTAATGTAACGATCTTCCGACAAGATCCTCAAATGCAAGAAATTTTCTTTTCCATGATAGAGGCTGGTTCATGAAGCAAGCTTAGATTCCTTTTCACTGCTGTAGCTAATGCAAGAAAGCTGGAACTGATAGGGATGCAACAATTCAAGAGAATGACGCTGAATGATTGTAAAAAACAATCAGCAATTCTAGAGAAAACTAGGCACACATTGGTGATTATCATAGAAAAAAAAAATGAAATATATTTCGTATAACACAAACAACTAAACTAAGATTACACTCTCGTGGCTAATGTCGACTGGTAAAATTTCAGATACGAGCTCGCCCCCTAATGCAACATGTCAAGTACTTCGCACAAAGATATGCTTGTTAATGCTCAAAACCATCCTCCATACTGCATCCCAGACTTCTCGGGCTTGTCCGGATCCTCCTCCTTATCCGGATCTTCTTCTTCCTCCTCTTTCTTTTCTTCTTCTTCCTCCTCATCCTCTTCAGGTGGATCCTCTGGTAATGGAGTTGGCAATGGAGTTTTCATTGGGCTAAATTTTGGAAATATATCTGGTCTCCTTCCGGGTTTGGGCCTCTCCCACTCCTACAAATATATAACGTACATGTGATTGACCATACCAAATGCCACAAATCATTGAAATCAAATAAGAATAAATTTAGTTTATTACCAAGATGCAAACTCAAAAATACTATAACGGAATTGTAGCTAATCAACTTATTTGATATGTTCAAGGATGACTTCATAAACTAATAATGTTCAACAGATAAATATGAAGCTCTAGGATTATAATCAAATAAACTAGAAATTCAAAGAAATATTATATTAGGACCTAAGGAGCACAATACTTTTTAATTAATTTAGAAACTAAGCTGATGGAATATGGCCAAATTAGTAAAATCGAAGCCAAGTATTCAATAATGCTGAATGATTTTAGTACTCATGAGATGGATCATGATTCATGAAGCACCTTTTATGAAATTGAGGTAAAGCCCTGATGAATATGTACAAGCAAAATATAAGAAAAGGATGTATCATAAGTCCAGCTAACATATATATAAATAATTGAACAACAGTACATAACACCATAAAGAATTAAGAGAATTGGGAAAAAACAGTACCAGCTGATATTGAAACTTTGAGAGACACTTGTTTGCAAATAACAGCACACCATCCTTTGCATAATAAATTCTATTTGCATATATTGTTACTGGCATGCTTGATCAGAAGTTATCAACAAAAAGGGCGTTCCTGGAATAGATGCATTAGTTCTATAACTCATGTACCAAACAAACAGCTAAACACCAATCCAACAGAAGCCCGTTCCAACCTTTTAAGGACCTCATTCCAGCTTTTCTTAGTTTTGTACTCTTGATTATTGCCAACATTTATTGTAGGTGTGTAGGAGTCCATCTTTGCAGTCATTCTCCACCCATCAGAACGTCTCACATTCTCTCATTTCTTCCCAAGGATTTAAGTAAGAATCCCCACAACTACATCAGATACCCTACCCAAAAATTTAGCTGGGCATTCATTTATCCTAAAATTTTAAGCTACTAGGAAAGGACTTGTCTTGTTGTAATTAAAATTTATTGAATATGTATATAGGTCAAATTGCCATGTCCCTATAAATTGCTAGGTCAACTTTATTGAATTTTTCGGGGAGTGACAATTTTATGGTATTAGAATGAGGTTTATAAAGATACTAATGCTTTGAGGTCAAGCCCTAAGGATTAGGGTTTAAGTCTCTTAGGATTGTACGATGTTTTAATAATTTATTTTATGTGATTATGTCATATATGTTTTTTGACTTTGTAAGATGCCTTCTAAAGTTAGAGGTGGAACTTCTGATGGCCAAGGCATGTAGGACGTAGTGTACACGTCTGCCCTGGCTTACATTTGACTCAAGAAGTTATGCCCTTGCAATAGCTTCAGCCCCCACCAGCCCCTTGGAAGAAGTTCAACCCCCACCTACTCCTATGGTATCAACTATGAGTGGGCAAGCAAAAATTTCTAGGCTTAGCCTAGGTATCTGTATTGGTAAATATGCCTACACTAGTTGCCCAAAGAGGAGCTCCACTTAGAATCTAAAAATGCTTGGGCCCAGCTTACAACAATGGGCAAGGAAAGATTGGTGTCTTTATGGGAGAAGAAGATTCTTGTGCTGTACGAAATTAAATATTAACTATAAAAGAAACATTCAAAGCCCAAAGGATGATAAGTTGATATGGCTGCATATTATTTGTAGGTTAGGCAAAAGAATGGTGATGAGCTAAGAAACTGCATTAGAGGGAATACAACCTCATGGGAGCAATTTAGGAGAGCTTTTTATGAGAAATACTTTTCTAAAACATTCAAAGATAGTTAGAGGCAAAATTTCCTCACTTAAATTGTGCTGAATTTGATAAACTGTAGGACTCTTCCCATAAATTTTACCTAATGATGATGATAAGGTCCAACACTTTCATAGAGGTTCAGATGATGAGTTCTAGGATAGGTTGTTAGTTCTTAGAATAGAGGCTACTTGTGGGGTAGTGGCAAAAAGGAAAATTGCTATGCCCTCTGAACATTATAACCACGGGAGATCAAACCCCCTACTAGTCATACTTGATTTTCACAACGCAATGGTAGGATTAACGAATTGGCAAGTAAGAGACCAAAGAGTCATGAAGATTAGGTAAGGTCTTATGCTCCACCGGTACCACTCCCGATTATTTGTTCTAATGCTATAACACCTAGAAATTATTACACTTGTGGTCAAGAGGGACACATTGCAAAGTTTTGCCTAAGTATGTTCAAGACTTGACGAGGACAAGAACGTTATTGTAATATCCTAGTTTACTCCCACATGGTAAGTGGGAGAAAATACTCAATGGCCAAAACTTTACAATATGTCCCTCCTGACCACAACCGTAATAATTTCTAGAGGGTGTTATAACATTAGAACTAATACTCGGGTGTGGTGTAAGTGGTGCATTAGACTTAGGCTCTGTTTGGCATGGCTGAAAAGCCCTGCTTCGTTCCTCAGATAAGTTGCCAAATCTATTTTTTTTTTTGGCTGTCCAGACAGCTTATGCTTTATGAGAAAACCGTTCATGCGTCTACAGTACAATTTTGGAAAGCTGGAAAAACCCAACTGTTCGCTCAACACAGCCACTGTCGGCCTTTTCTCTTTCCTCACCTTTACTCTTCTTCGACGACACTTGTCTCTCCAGCTCTTCGACGACACTCGTCTCTCCAGCTTGTCAGATGTTCGTTCGCCGCCGTCCACTCACAGCATTTTGCTGCCGACCACTCGTCTCATCATCTTTTCACCTCATTGTCCGCCTATGCCTTGATTCCTCACTCCAGCGACCTCGCCTGCGTCTTACTTTCCTCACTTCAGTGATTGTCGCCTCCTCACTCTAGAGATCTCCCTTGCACCTTGCTTCCTCACTCCAGCAATCTCGCCTACGCCCTGTTTCATTGCCAAGTTCACTCCAACATTCATCGTCGCCTTCTAGTCTAGCATTTTGCCTCAGGTAGCTTCAGATTTGTTGCTGGTACTCCATCTCCTCTATGCTTTACTAAGCGCATGCTCTCTTGCCCTTGGTTCTCTTCCCCGACGTGCCCCTCGCCTACCTTCGTCAGCACGGTCGGTGAGCAGAAGAGACGATTGTCTGCTCCAGTGGGAAGCAAGAGATCTTTTGCTGATAAATTGGTTCGCCAGCTGTATCAACATCCAATTCTAAGCTAGCATGCAGAACCTCCTAGGTGAATAATTGGTACCAAATTCAATTTGAGATCTTTTAATGTTTTTTGACAAATACATTCACTTCTTTCTTTCTTCCTTGGTTCTTGACTTTAGCTTTCTATTTCTGCATCACACATTGCATTTCTTTGTTCAATTTTGGATGGCAAACTTCTTTTTCATTCAGTCTAAGGATGGGAAAGAACTTAACAATCAAATTATGACGAACAACAACAAATAGTAGGACCAAGAGCATTGGTAGTATTGGAAAATTTGAACATGCTATGATGCTATTAGTTCAAAACTTTAGCAGTTCATTACAAAGCCTTGTGATATAGGATTAATTTTCTAAAAGCACAAAAGTATCTATTATCCATACAGAGAATTGACCGATTATTGAATGTGCTAGTAAGTTTACTTGTGAAGACTTCAGCTATTGATAGTAAGACCTCTAATATTACATGGAACACTTTTGAATAGTTTGATGATTTTTGTCACCTCTTGAGTTTGGGTATTTGCCAGTGAACTACTTAACTCCAATAATTTCATATATTACTTAAGAATCATACCATGTATAAGTGACCATGAAAATGTGGTATTAGGATGGGATGGTTTTACAATTCATTGCATCCAGCATTATCATATGCCGTCAATTCCTCCAAAGATGATAAAAATCAGCGATGTTTGTGAATTGGGATGTTTTGAAAGAACATTTGGAGTATGAAATAAAGCTCACTCAAATATTTGTCATCTCAAGTTGCCTTATTTTGAAGCTAATTTTATAAAGTGGCATATGAAGTTGTCTTGTTTTGAAACTACCTTTATAGAGTTTTAGTTTCTTACCATTATTAATGCTTACCATTAGAAATGATGTTGTCATTGAGATGTTTTGTACTTGTCAAAAATATTTATTTTTGTTTATAGATGGAACAAAATAGAAGAAGATCTGTGAAGGCATTATGGAACTTCTAAACCACCCAAATTTTTGGTGATGTTTATGTTGCAGCTGTTGAGAAAAATATGCGACCTGGCACCCATTTCAATGTGCAAGGTTGGAAATATGTAATGGAAAATTTTAAGTAGCTTTCTGGTCTATCTTATGATAAACCACAATTAAAGAATAAGTGGGATCAACTAAAAGGTGATTGGAAACTATGAAAAAAATTAAAGGGGAAAGAGACAGGACTTGGGTGGGATGCCCAATTAGAACCAGTTGATGCAATTAGTTTGATGGAATCTAGAAGATAAGAACTATATTTTTATATATTTGTGTAATGTATATTTAACTACTAGTTGTGTTGTATATTTGTGTAAATGATGTCCTTGTTATGTTAAAATTTATGTATGATTAAATTTTGTGTAATTTAATATACAGTTTTGTATCCCTAAAATTTTTATGTAATATAATATATTATTTTGTATTATTATAATTGTTGTGTAATATACTATATAGCTTTCTGGAAAGCTATCTACAGTACAATTTTTCATCTAAAATCACTATCTTAGCACTTATTTCAGCTGCAGCCAAACTTTAAGCTCCACCAAACAGAGCCTTAATCTTCATGACTCTTGATCTCTTGCTAGGTTGTTAAACCTACCACTGCCTTATGAAAATCGAGTATGACTAGTAGGGACCATGATTTCCTTTGGTAATAATGTCTACATTGGCAATTTCCCTTTTTGTTGTTGGGCTATTGTCCCACGAGTAGCCCCTTCTCTAAGCGCAGAATCTACCATAGCTTGAAAAGCATCAAAGGCTAGAATTGACAACATATCATGGATTTCATCATCTAAACCTCTATGGAAGTATTGGGCCTTATCGTTATCATTAGGTAAAATTCTGGGAAGTGTCCATTAAGTTTATCAAATTCATTAGCATATGCTGCAATTGATGTCTCAACCTAACATATGGTGAGGAAGTTTTTGAATGTTTTAGATAAGTATTTCTCTTAAAAATCTCTCCTAAATTGCTCTCATGAGGTTATATTTCCCCCTAATGTTGTTTTCTTAGCTTACCACCATTCTTTAGCCGAACCAACATGATAATATGCTTTCGGGCATTTTATCACTTTGAATGTTTCTTCTATAATTACAATCTAATTTTGTGCCGTAAAAGAATCTTCTTCTCTTGTAAAGACACTTGAATGACCTAATGTTGTAAATTATGCCTAAGCATTTTTAGATTCTGAGTGGGGCTCCTCTCTGGCATATACTTTCAAATACCTCGACTAGTCTAGAAATTTTTGCCTGATCACTCAAATGCGGTTGTTGGGGGCTAAACATCTTATCTATCATGCATCTCTCTTGCAAGGGCATATGACAAAACCTCTTAAACCAAATTTAAGCCACGGCGGGCACAAACATTAGGAACATATGCTTAGAGTACGAGCTTGCATACAAGGACCGATCTTAGACACTGTGAATATGAGTACAACCTAATTAGCAATATTTGGGGATATTGTATATTTGATCTCTATTACTATAAACATTTTTTTAAAAAAATTACAAGTTAGTATTTTTTTCTATATTTGAAATTAGAACAATAACATTTTTTATTTTAAAAGGCTTTATATCTAAAATAAATATTTTCTTCAAAATTAAATAACTAATAGATCATGATGATATTTTGAAGGTTTTTTTATAGTATATGAGACTAATCTATCAAATGTTACAATTAAAATATTAATAACATTATTTATTATATAAAATAAAATAAAATAGAATTGTTATTAACTTCATCTTAAACATATTTATTTGCAGCTAAAACATTAGAGTGGAATTTAGGTTCTTTTTCTTAATAACACATATTTTTGTAGTTTTGTTAATATGTATGTTTTAACATTTCTTTTTTTTAAAAGAAAAAGAAGATTTTACTATGATTGTGTTGTAGCTTTTGAATTGAATTAGTAACTAAATATTTTTTAAAAAATAAAATATAAATTACATCAAAATATGATCTTGGGTTAAAATAAATTGTGTATTTATACGGATCAGTTGTTGACTAAGCAGGTTGAAATTGGATTCAATTTGGTTTCTTTGCAATAGTTGGACGTATTTCTCAATCACATCATGTTGATCCATGTCATCCTACATAGAGTTGAGCCGATCAGGTGTATGGGCATCCTTCCTCATATGCATGTCAATGGAGTTTATGAGACAAAGGAAGCTGAGAAGCGTAAGATTTTAGAGTGAGCTTTAGAGTGTAAATGTGTGTGAGAGAACCTATCTTTCTTTTATATGAGGGCATATTTATACTTGTGGCTTAATGAACATATTCCTGCCATTAAATGATTAAATGAGGATAAAATGTTACAACTTAATAATACAAATGTAGTAAAAGGTCACAATAGAACCTTAAAAATCATTCAAGAATGTTGCTCAATGTTATAAGGACAAGTCAGTTATGTCTTCTTATATGGTCCATGTTTGTGGTGATTAGAAGTTAGAACACTAATGTCCCTACATTGTGCTACATAGGTAGTTCCCTTATGATTTGCGCCAAGTAATATCCAATTACCAAGTGTTTAGAAGATCTATTGGTCAATGCCCAAGTGATCGAAGCAAAGTAATATTGAGGGACAACCACTTAGTTGTAGATCTTAAGTAATCCTAGATGTGAGACACTGGATGCTCAAAGGTCTAGTTACTCAAGCAACGCCTAAGTAGCCCAACCACATTTGTGGAGAGTCAAACGGCAGGGTTTTCTAGGTGATGCAAGCTAAATAAGCTAAGTCTTTTTGAGAGACCTTAGTTGTCGAATGATTTTGCAACTTAAGCCATCAAAGTTGCCTTTATCATGTCCAAATTCCTTTGTTTAAAAAGATACACTTAACACAAGCAAATAAGTTATGATTAAATTATAACATACTAATTTATCGTTCTCTTATGCTCAAGTATTTATGTGAATAACCCTCATTGTGTATAATTGAATCATTGTGTTTCGTGAGGTCAACAATCTGCTTATTCTTCTACTTCACCTTACCTTGTGCCTTCCTCCATTATGACATCATTGATGATAAGGTTTGCATTTATGTGTAAAAGGTACACGTATGTGACCAAGTATTATGTTGTATGATTGTGTTATCTGTGTTCGATACTAACATATAGCTCTTCATAGATATGAACTACTAGATGTGATATTACGTGGTGTAGATAAAGATCAATCTAATAAAATGTTAAATCTAGCAAAGAATTGACACCTATCAACAAGAACCTAACATGTCAGCTGCAGCCCGAGCCATACACCTAAGGTTGAGATATCTCAAGGACAAAATGAACTCAAAATGCTGACACTTCTCAAAAACAGCATAGGCTTGAGAGTAGGTTATCTGGTTGCGTGAAACTGTAGCATGGCAGATAGCATGAGTGACCACTAAACTGATCTTTTTTTCTTGTGCAAAAACAATCTTCATTCTAATTTGTCACTTGTGAACTGGCTCTCTCGGTTTCAGTTTTCGTGTCTCAATTATCAGCTTCGGCCTTAAATGAATTTATAAATCTAATTGATCTAAATTACAGAATAAAACTATTATTTTCTGGATCAGCTTTCAAACATAATCTGCCTACATTAGAGAAAGGCCAAAAATGCGCAATAAAATCTTGTGAAGGGAAAATTCTCTCCGCAACAACTAAACCTCCTAACATATATCACGAGATAAATTTGGGTTAATTGCGGCGAGACAACCTGTATTAAACACAAACTATCATCGCAATACTACGAAAGTGATGAATTTGATGGTCCGCTCCGCAACTCCGCGATATCGACACCAAGTAGTTCATAATTAAAGAAAAAAGAAGATGGAAAATAGGCATACGATTGGGAAATCGAGAGGGGATCGGCGGGTCATCTTCTCTTCCTCGGGCGCCATGCAGACCACGCCACGCTCTCTTCTTCGACTAATTCGGAGGATCGGCAAAGGATGCAAGACAGGACAGCGGCATCGGCAGGCGCTGACGCTGCCGAGGCTAGCGGCAGCCCCCTGCGGTTTTTGGGCCGGCCGCGACGGCCATACGGATCGACAAAGGGCGGCAGAGGTAACGGAGATGCACCAGGAAGTGGTCGCCATGGTTTGCCTGAGTAGCGCAAACCACAGGAAGGGGGGACGGGACGGCGGCCGCAACTTCGGATTTGGCTGGGGAAGTCGACCGCCACAGATATGTATATTTATTTTTTTTCTATGTATTTGAGATGTCTGCAAGTAAAGTAAGTAAATGAAGATGGGCCGAAATGGGTCAATAAACATGACATGGGCCTCCAATTAGTGAAAAATATAGAGGGTAAGAGAAAGAAAATAATAGAGAAATATAGAAATTTGTTAGTTTAATTTAATTTGACCTGACTCAAACTTATATCAATTATTTTTATTTTTAATATGTAAAAATAAGCTAAATATTCATTTTTTTTTTGAAAAATATTGTATAATTCTTTAATTGTATTTAAATCAAATTACATTTAGATAAATTATTTTATTGTAACTTGAATAGAGCCGAAAGATTTAAAACATACAATATAAAGTAAATTTGAACTAGCTTTGTCGTAATATAAACTAGAATGTTTCAATTTAGTTTGGCTTAAAAACCAAATTTACAAGTTTTTTTTACAAAAAATAGGGGAAAGATATAAATTAAAAGAGGCTCAAATTTACATAAGGCTAAATTAAAATATCCTATTTAATATTAAATTATTTTTTAGTTTTATATATCACTTTAGAAATGAAATAATATATTTTTAATATTCATATAAAGTGAATATTCTATTTAATATTAAATTCTCCTCAGTCGTCGAAGTCTTGGACCTCCTTTTCCCCTTTCAACTCTTCTCTAAGCCTGCCCGCCAACCTTGACCCCTCGGCCTTTTTTTACTCTAATAGGTTGAACAATTATTATGCATTAGTATTAACGGTTGTTATTTAGATAAGTAGGCCTCATATAATTTTACAGAGGTTATTACATTTTATTATAACCATTTATTCAAACTATTACTGCATGTCTATTCAGCTTGCTAATGGCATTAACGGCTATATATATATATATATATATATATATATATTTTTTTTTTTTTTTTTTTTTACTATGGCAGGGTTTGGTGAGAAAGGCGAATAATGTGCTTCTTCTTTTTTTTTAAGATCTTTATTTTTAGTTAGTAATTATTTAAATAAGTAGGGCCCGTATAATTTTATGGGTGTTATTATTTATAACACCTATTACAATCATTTTATTTTAGATTATTACGATTGTTCTATTCTTGACTCACATTGATAGCGATAATGATCATCTTTTTTACTCTGATAAGTTTAACAAAAAAAAGCTAATAACAGTCGGTTTTTTTGGACATCTGCCATAACAATTGTTATTTAAATAAGTAGAGCGTCTATAATTTTATGGGCACTATTACTTATAACACTCATTATTTATAGATTATTACAACCATTTATTCAGACTATTTTGACCATTTTATTTTAGACTATTACGATTGTTTTATTCAACGAGCGTTGGCGTAGGCCCCATATAGTTTTATGGGAGACTAGTTCTCCAAATTTCCTTCCTAACACTTTGACTATCTAACCAAGAGGGGGAGAAGAGGGAGCATCACTTGTGTTCTCCATTGCAACTTGTGCAACCTATAAAGAGCTTAACGTGAGTGTAGGGGAGTGCTCAAGAAGTACAAAGAAGCAACCTTCTAGTGGGGGGAAACTTAGCTGGCTTGAAGAAGTCCATCAAGGTCTCAGCAATGTGGAAGGTTCTCCATATTGCGCCTTGGTTGGATGGGTCCTGATCTCTTGGGGGGCTTGAAGACTCTTTGTAGCTAAAGAGTGGTGAATGCATGAGCTTTAATCATTAAGAGGTGGATGGGTGGAGGTGTACTTGGCTGAGTGGTGGAAGGGGAGATGGAAGCTCTCGGCACAAGGAGGACAAGGGAACATGTGGTGACACATGCACTAAGAAGACACGAGCTTCAAATTTTTTCTAGCAACTAATCAACCTCCATTCACCCTTGAAGAGTTTACAAGTTATAAACCAATTACCAATGTCTAGGAAGGCAGAATATAGACGCATACATGGTTAAACAAGCAAGATTTTCATGTTATGGCAGAATTTGCAGGATTGCTGGTGCCTTTGAGTGGAGCAGGAATTTTGCTGATGCCTTTGCGTGAAGCTAAGATTTGCAGGCACAATATTGAAGCTGACTTATCCCTGCTGCTAGAATGATGACCCTCCTTACTGGCGGTTCTTTGAAGAAGTTGAATTTCAAAGTTTGCAACTGAACTTGGCTGAATTCTGCATTTGAAGAAAAAGCCAATTGTCTTGCACTGATGGTTGCTCCTTCTCTTCACGTGGGAGTGGTGGTTGAGTGAAGACAAAATTTACTTAGAGGCTTGTATATGAAGTGGCTGATTTGGGCTTTGACACCTCCCATATGAAGTGGTTTATTTGGGCTTTGGCACCTCCAGAGAATTCTCCTTGTATGGGTGGAGATATTTAGAGGTAGCCCATATGAGCATTTCCTTGAATAGCCATACTTCATCACTATTGGCATTCTTGACTTGGCAAGCCTTATCAAGAGTGAATAATATTAGCTATCAAGGTTGACCTCAAGATTGTGCTCATAAATAATATAACAAGAGTGGAATCCTTCACATTATGGTGGGTGGGGATCCAAAACAGTAGAGAGTTGGTAAAGGCAACAACACAGCAACAAGTTCTTTGCATTCCAAGCATCATACCAATTCCTTCTGTCAAGGCAGAGACTCTGAAGTAGGACATGATTATAGAGTTTTAAACTAAGACCATCTCTAGGTATGTAGCTCAATAAACAACAAACCCTAAGCATGCGATTCTAGAAAAATAAGTAAGAAAGAAACAAGAGGAGAAAATGGGGAGAGATCACCTTGTGGCCCCTATTAGGGAAGGGGCCTAAACCCCTTTCTTTGTCTATGCTCCCGTATCTTGGCATTGAGGCTAAGATAAGTGTAGTTAAATGTCCTACAATTTTAGATAACTAGGGGAGGATGAAATACAAGGTCCCCAAACTCCCCTTAAACTACAACAACAATGATCCTTAGGGGGTCTTGATCAAAGGCTTCAAGGTGCTCCCTTTGCTTGGCGTTGGAGATGGATGAAGACCACTTGAAGCATGTTGATGTCCAGGTGCAAGAGATCCTCAAGGGAGGTAGAGGATGGAGTTGGAAGAAGAAGTTTGTGGATTGAGAAGGAGAAGAGGAGAGGAGGGCTCTTGGCACAAGAGGAAAGAGAAGGGGAAGAGAGGAGTATTCAGTTGGAATCCATCAAACCCAAACAAGCTTCACGCTCAAGGCATATTTTCTTGAAAAGGAATCGACTAACGTGTAATGTGAAAATACAAGGGTTTTAAACCCCTTTTTCCTCAACGTTAACATTACCCTCAACTTAGATCTATGGTCATCATTCTTGATTTTGAAATTGAATGGTGTAGATGGCTTGGATCTTCTTATATTTCTATTAGTCATCTTGGGCGGTTGCATGCTTCATTAATCCTTGCTTGCAGCTGAAGGTGTTGTGCTTGGAGGCTCTCGTTGAAGAGGTGGATAATTGAGCATTGATTGACGCATGTCTTTGGTGTTCTTGTTGAAGAGGTGGGGACCAAGGCATTACGAAGAGGTGTTGGCGTATGTAAATTGAAGAGAAGCTTTGAAGGTGGCTGGTTGGCGCATGGCTTCCCCATTGGTGGAGTGAAGAGATGCCTTTATCTTCATTGGTGGAGAATGGAGGTTGCTTTGAACGCTGATTTGGGGTTTGCGCCAAGTGGATGTCTTGAGCTGAGTTGGTACCCATGCAAAGTGAAATGCTGAGATATCCTAATGAGGTGGCGGCCAAGTGTCATGAAGATGAGTATTGCCTTGATGGATGGTGGATCTTACTTTTGATTCTTGAAGAGTTAGATGGAGGGCTAATCTGATTTGATGATTTGATGTTGATTTTGACTTTGAGGGTTGAGTGTTGAGGGATAAAGGGTGTCTTGTTGTGAGTTACAAGTGCAATAAACCCTAGGCTAAAGCAACCTATTACATCAACTAGGAAATTAAAATACTTAAAAGAAAAATAAAATCCTAGGCTACCATACCCTAAAATAAGATAATTGAAAGATAATCATAGCTAAATAAATCCCCAAAGATGTTCCTACATCAGCTTTCTCGGGGGGTGTTGACATAGATTTATATAGAGTTTTACATATCATTTTACTTGTGAAATCATTCTCACTTCATGACTTTACACCTCATAACTGACTTTATTTGGATACATCTATTGAATCTACATCTGTTTCGGTATTTTTGCGTTTTCATGTCAAAACGACCACAAAGAGAGTAGATTCTGACACTTTTGTGGCAGAGGGGCTCGTCCTAATTCAAGATGATCCAAACTGGAAGATTTCGGACTCATCAGGTCCTTTGTTGGAAATCACGACCGGGTCCCGTTCAGAATCATGCCCATGATCGTCGTTATGCCTGAAGCTGAAATTGATAAATCACAACCGGGTCACGACCAAATTCTCGCCCGTGATCGCGGACCCGTCTATTTCAAAACCGGGATTTTTACTCTGTTTTCTTCAATTTAACCCTGGGGAAAGCTCAAGGGCGCCTAGGAATTTTCTCTCCCGTTGACGAAAAGGCATGAAGCAGCCTTTCAGAAGAGAAATCGGCACAAGGAGTGATGATTCCATGAAGAATAGCAGCGGCGGCAGCTTTACGGGGCATGGGAGCTGGCGGCAAAGTCTTCTTTCGGCTGAGCAGAGACAGCAATCGCAGATCCCTTTTTGCAGGGTATGGGAAGGAGAAAGAGATGCAGAAGAAAGGAGATAAAAGGAGTTGGAGGGAGTTCGGCAAAGAGGATCACTGGGTAAAGGGATCGCACGTGTAGAAGCTGTGCTTGCGAGGAGGAGAAGGAGAACCGCGTACCGCAACTATTGAAGACACTTTATTGCGTGAGACTCCTAGGAACAAATCTGTAAGAATTACTTGGCATTCATAGTCTACTTACTGCATTCATTGTATAATCCTCACAAGAGCAACACAAGATCTATATTTCTTCTGCATTTCCTGAACAAGATCTGTTGTTGTAAGAGATGTTTATGGCTGAATACATTGCTTATGCTGTTACCATGAACATGGTGGGCTAAACACTAAATCAGGATGTGGGGTAGCCCTTGACGATTTACTAGCTGTGATAATTAAGCTTATTAGCCAAAGTCCTTGCTTGGCCTTGTGTGCGTGCAATGCTTGCATTTCTCGGAAGGATATGCTCGCACCTCTAATCCCTCGGGTGAGGTTCGTAAATTAGCTTTTCTATGAGTTTACTCGCTTACATAGCTGTACTTACCCGTAGGATTAAAGGAAAGCATCATCCGAAAAGGTATGCTTGAGCCTTAAGTCGCAAGGGTGAGGTTTGTTATTCGGATCTAGAGGAGAAAACTTGCCCGTTAGACTGTACTCACTCGGGGAAATACCTAGGTGAGGTTTGTAAATCAGATCCCCGGAAGAAAAATTCGCTCACAGATTCGTACTCGCTAGTGTGATTGTAGGGAACCTAGACACGTTGGAGAGCCTCTAGTCCGACTGCGCGTCAGACCCATTAGGTTGAGAGTTTATCCATTCTGTTGGTGTGCTATGCCTACACTTTCCGAAAGAGAGTGTTTGAGTCTTTAATCATCGCAAGTAAGGTTTGTCAATCAGCATCTCTAGGAGTTTCTTCTCGCTTGTAGATCTGTACTCGCTTGCGAAGATTATAAGGTGCCTAGACGTTGCGGAGAGACTCTAGTCCAACAGCATGTCAGAACTCTACAGATTGGACCAGTAATCTTGTCCGTGAAAGCAGACAAGATTATTGGAGGGAAGCTACCTATGTGACAAGGAAACTGAGTCTCTTGAACTAGACAGGACATCGGCAATAAAGTTTAACTATTCAACTGTAAGGAGTCACAGTGGTGAACCCATATCCTGATAAATCTCCTCATTAGAATCTTCTTGTGTGATTTCCTCTATTTACATTCTTGCACTTTTAATTATTTCGTTATCTTAAACTTCACCAATTTCGACACCGTCTAGCTAGCCATTTCGAGATCTGTCGGTACTTGCCCATTAGTCCCTGTGGGATGGATATTTATTACTTCGATATCCGTGCACTTGCGGGAAACGCCTACTATATTCGTGGGCGGTATCAGGGCACTAAGGTGTGCATAAGGATAATGTTGGATGTTCTGGTCTAGGTCTTAAGAGTGATAGCAAAGAGGAGGGTCCTAGTAAGTACTGATGACAAATTATGTGTTTAAGAAGGATCAAGCTATGACTCAACTCGCTAAATTTGTTCAAGTGGGGAATTTTGATCTGGTCAATCACAAAAATTTCCACCCCAGATTCTATTCTAGGTTTAGAGATAGTGATAAAGGCTTGAGAAGGTTCTAGAAGAGGTGTTCCTTAATTTCCTCGGGGTTTGGTTTAATTTCATCATCAAGAGTGGGATTGGACTAGGGTAATTCTAAGGGCGGAGTCTGATCACTTTTAAATTTAAATTCAGATTCAAACTCAGAGATTGGCAGAATATTGCTAGGGGAGTCATGAAGCATTGCTAAATCAGTTTGCCCCATGTCAACTTCCTCATCTTATGGGTCAAGATCATCCTCACTAGTATACTCAGGAGCATAGATGTCTTCTTCTATTTCTTTTCTAAAGTTCTTGGCAACTTGTTCAACTTGAGGAGGAATATCTAATTTGTTCGTGTATTCCACTATGGCATCACTATCCTAGGTTGATCTAGAGTTTTGACCATATGCGTAATCATAATCTTGATGATACCTACTTGGCATATAGTGATTATGATGAGGTTGTTTGATCATATCATAGTTTATTAAAGATGATTTTTTGTAGTTCTGTGTTCCCTTTTGAAAAGTGTAATCTCAACATGGTTCAAGGTCTCTCCTATAGGGTTGCTTATATTGATGTTGATATATTTTAGCATGAGTTGGCTTATGGGAAATGTACTTCTCATTAAGTCTATGTTTCATGGTTTCCCAACTAGTTATAGGTTCTAATCCTCTCCCTTCCATTTGTTTCTCGAATCCCTTCCAATATAGTTGGGCTGGACCTCTAAGAAAGGAGCAAGCACACTTAACTTTACTTCTTTCAAGTATGCCATTGAACTCAAAGTATTGCTCGACTAGGGTCTCCCAGTCGAGATAATCTTGGGTATCAGTGCTACCATCAAATAAGAGAAGATCTATCCGATGAGGCAAATATTTTTCAAATCCATTATTTGGGGGTAGTGGTTTGTTGATTTTTGTTTTGAAAAAGATCATCTATCCTATCCATTCTTGCTAACATATCATTTAACATTTTGCTGATATCATAATTTGTAGATTGTTCCTTTTTAGAATCATGAAAACCAGGATTACTCCTGTGTTGGTTTGAATCACTTGTTTCATAGGTTGCCTTAAGGATGCATTTATGAGTGCAAGCATAGTTTTGTTCATTGGGTTGGGTATAGGTTTGATCCCTATAGTGATTTGTTTCTCTTGACATGTTGTTATCTTGATTTGAGGGTGAACAAGAATATAGGACAAAACTAAGCATACAAATTTCAGCCTAAGTAAGCGGGTAGTGCACAAAAGATTTCAGCATAAATAACACTCAAGCAATTGTTTTAAGCTTAGCACACACCATCAAGCCTTTGGTTGTAATCTAGAAATCAACAAGTTATTTTAGTTTGAAAAACATATTGCTATGGATGTTAACACCGAAATCCAGCAAAGATGAAATCCACAATAAGTTCGCAGCTCAGAATCCATAGAAAACAGAAATTTGAGATCTTATAAACATAAACAGTTTTTGAGTAAGACCCTAGTTTTGATGTTCTGAAATTTATCAATGCAATATGATTTTCAAAAATAAGGTTCAGCACACCAAAACACAGCAGGAAGTTCCCTCAATCAATGGTGAAATCTCAGTGTCAAATCCCAACACAAATGAAAATATTAGGGTCAATCAATGATGCTCTACACCCATTTGAAGCCCACATGCGGCTTCACAAGAAAATTTTGCAAGGAGACCTACCTTATTGGTTGAAGGTAGTTCCCTAGCCCTCTTATCCTTTGACTTAAGTTATCCCTATCAGGTTAGGGTTCCCCTAAGTCTCAGCCTAGAGGTGCCAACACAAATTCAAGATGACATACTAACTCAAATCCAAGAGATTTTCCAAGGCTTTGAGTAGGGAACCAACTATTGTCCTAGATGTTTCCTACTCCAGCCGAAATACCAAAATCAGAAAGTTATAAGCGGATATTACTTTAAGATCAAAGTTCATCAGAAACCAAAGGTAAGCAAACACAATTCTCGGCTCAACAAGATTCAAGTAAGAATTTCATGAAGTTCATCCAAGAGTGTATCCCTTCAAGTGGGGAAGACTACCTATTTGCTTAGACAGTCCCCTACTAGCTTTAGGTTTCAACTTAAGCTTTTCCTATCATATTAGGGTGCACTAAGTTTCTGCCAAGATGCCAAAGATAGAGAAAATCTAACTAATATCCCAACAAAGACAGCACAAATACAAGAGAGGTTCAAGCTTTTGAGTGGGGAAAACACCTATTGTTTTAGGTGTTTCCCAACTCAAGCTAGGCAACAAATCAGAAACCACAAGCGCATATATATCTTCAAAAACTAGAGCATAGCAAAAATCTTATTAGAAAACCAATATAGGTCTCGGCCAAAAAAAGAGAAGGAAATACAAGTCCAAAACTTCAAGGTTTCAAGGATGGAGATCACCTATTTGTTTAGGTGTTTCCAACCCAAACCAAAATATCATAGAAACCAGGAGATTATTTCACAAAAATCACAGTTCAGTAATTGATCTATCAAGGAAGTCATAACACAAGTTTCGGCCAACAAAGATAAAGCAACACAAGTCTAAGAAAATTCAAGGGCTTGAGTAGGGAAGTCACCTATTGTTTAGGTAATCCTTTACTCAAGCTATGATCAGCATAACCAAAAAATCACAGTATGTTAAATAGCATTTATAATTAAAAACTTTATCCCACAGAAAGCACAAAACTTAGAAAATAGATGCATAGCCAAACACACATAAGAACACAATAAGCATGAAAACCCTAACAAACACTTTGAGCACCTAGAGTTTGCTCTAATACCACTGAAGTAGGACATGATTATAGGGTTTTAAACTAAGATCATCTCTAGGTATGTAGCTCAATAAACAACAAACCCTAAGCATGCGATTCTAGGAAAATAAGTAAGTAAAAAAGAAATAAGAGGAGAAAATGGAGAGAGATCACCTTGTGGCCCTTATTACGAAAGGGGCCTAAACCCCTTTCTTTGTCCACGCTCCCGTATCTTGGCGTTGAGGCTAAGATAAGAGTAGTTAAATGTCCTACAACTTTAGATAACTAGGGGAGGACAAAATACAAGGTCCCCAAACCCCCTTAAACTACAACAACAATGATCCTCAGGGGGTCTTGATAAAAGGCTTCAAGGTGCTCCCTTTGCTTGGCATTGGAGATGGATGAAGACCACTTAAAGCATGTTGATGTCCAGGCATAGGAGATCCTCAAGGGAAGTAGAGGATGGAGGTGTAAGGAGTTTGTGGATTGGGAGGGAGAAGAGGAGAGGAAGGTTCTCAACACAAGAGGAAGAGAAGGGGAATAGAGGAGTATTCAGTTGGAATCTGCCAAACCCAAATAAGCTTCATGCTCAAGGCATATTTTCTTCAAAAGGAATCGACTAACGTGCAATGTCAAAATACAAGGGCTTTAAACCCCTTTTCCCTCAACGTTAACATTACCCTCACCTTAGATCTATGATCATCATTCTTGATTTTGAAATTGGATGGTGTAGATGGCTTGGATCTTCTTGTATTTCTATTGGTCATCTTGGGCGATTGCATGCTTCATTAATCCTTGCTTGCAGCCGAAGGTGTTGTGCTTGGAGGCTCTCATTGAATAGGTAGATGATTGAGCATTGATTGGCGCATGTCTTGGGTGTTCTTGTTGAAGAGGTGGGGACCAAAGCATTGAGAAGAGGTGTTGGCGCATGTCTTTGGTGTTCTCATTGAAGAGGTGGGGACTAAGGCATTGAGAAGAGGTGTTGGCGCATGTAAATTGTAGAGAAGCTTTGAAGGTGGCTGGTTGGCGCATGGCTCCCCCATTGGTGGAGTGAAGAGATGCCTTTATCATCATTGGTGGAGAATGGAGGTTGGCTTTGAATGCTGATTTGGGGTTGGCACCAAGTGGATGTCTTGAGCTGAGTTAGCGCCCATGCAAAGTGAAATACTGAGATTTCCTCATGAGGTGGCGGCCCAGTGTCATGAAGATGAGTATTGCCTTGATGGATGGTGGATCTTGCTTTTGATTCTTGAAGAGTTGGATGGAGGGCTGATCTGATTTGATGATTTGATGTTGACTTTGACTTTGAGGGTTGAGTGTTGAGGGATCAAGGGTGTCTTGTTGTGAGTTATAGGCGCAATAAACCCTAGACTAAGGTAACTTATTACATCAACTAGGAAATTTAAATACTTAGAAGAAAAATAAAATCCTAGGCTACCCTACCCTAAAACAAGATAATTGAAAGACAATCATAGCTAAATAAATTCCCGAAGATGCTCCTACATTAGACTCCTACATTGAATTCCCTTTCTCGGCTGAAATCTGGATGTAAAGGCAGTCAAGTGCAGCAATTAAGTTTGCTATCATGGGATGAGTTTGACAAACTTTCATTATTTGTAGCCAAACTTGAATTGGTAAACAATAAAGTTCTGCACTGACCAAGTTCCAAAATTAGAATAGTTTCATCAAAAAAATATCAGGCATAGAAGTTCAGATTTAGATAAATACTCAAATAAGGAGGATGCAACAATTAACTTTGCTGAACCACCCAATCAACAAGTGTTGCTTACAGCAAATTTTAGTCAGTGAAGCAACAAATCTTTTAATCAAAGATGCTTAGACCAAATGTGAGAGGTGAGTTACTTAAAATATTAGAAGATAAAATCCAATGATCAAAAAATTCATCCAGAGATCAGAAAATTCAGAATATAACATGAAGAGCAGTTGGTCCAAGATCTTCCTAAAGGCTTACTATAGACGTGAGTCTACACTAAACCAAAGTATTGCTCTGATACCAAATAGATGTGGTGGGGGAGACATTGATAGAAATATATTTGTTTCAATATAAAATCAGAAACTGTCGTCATACATTAGGAGTAAGCTATAAAGTAGTAGACAAGAAATATATGATATTACAAAAAGGGAACTCACCCTACACCCTTTGAGCATTGAAAGGATGTTCCATCCCATTGTGGTGAAGATGGGCTGAGCATTACAAACAAGCACATATTTGGATCCATACAAGCCATGGATTCATATTACAACTTCAAATGTCATGGGGGAGACTAGTTCTTCAAATTCCCTTGCTAACACTTAATAGACTATCTAACCAAGAGGGGGAGAAGAGGGAGCTTCACTTGTGTTCTCCATTGCAACTTGCATAACCTACAAAGAGCTTAACGTGAGTGTAGAGGAGTACTCAAGAAATACAAAGAAGCAACCTTCAAGCTGGGGGGGGGGGGGGGGGGGGGTGGAGGAGGGGATAGATGGCTTGAATTGTTGGCCCAATGTTTTATTATCTTGGTCTTTAATCTATTCCAATATGTTTTGATAATAACAAACCGCTTTACTAATATTATCTTTTCAGTATCTTATTTAGGTTGAAGATGGCTTGAATTGTTGGCCCAATGTTTTATTATCTTGGTCTTTAATCTATTCCAATATGTTTTGATAATAACAAACCGCTTTACTAATATTATCTTTTCAGTATCTTATTTAGGTTGAAGATGATGGATGATTTATGAAGTTCAAGCTCAAGTTCATTTCAACATTCATCCACATTAAGGAGATTGAACTCTTATGGTGATCAAGACTTATTTCTCATAGTTTTATTTTTTATTCTTTAGATAAATGTAAAGTGATTAAATTACTTCTTATTTAATAGCTCTGTCCACCAAAATTACTTGAATACACCCTTGATCATTTTGTTTCCCAAAATTTACCCATATCATTGAACCAAAGCTTTCATTCTTTTGACCTTTGTGTAGTATTTAACCCCAAAACTATATTTTTCCTTGCCAACATTTTTTGAAACTAGTTTAAACCTATAAACCAAGCTCTGATACCAAATGAAAAGGAAATAACACACAAGAAGGGGGGGGGGGGGGGGAGGAGGGGGTTAATTGTGTGTTATTTCCTTTTCATGAATAAGTCCATCAAGGTCTCGACAATGTTTAAGGTTCTCCATGTTGCGCCTTGGTTGGATGGGTCTTGATCTCTTGAAAGGCTTGAAGACTCTTGATAGCTGAAGAGTGGTGAATGCGTGAGCTTTAATCATTAGGAGATGGATGGGTGGAGGTGTTCTTGGCTGAGTGGTGGAAGGGGAGATGGAAGCTCTTGGTACAAGGAGGACAAGGGAACAAGTGGTGACACATGTACCAAGAAGATCCAAGCTACAGATTTTTTTTAGCAACTAATGCGTCCGCAAGTGTACGGATTTTTCGAAGTAATAAAATAAGATATCGTTCTCAATGAGGATTAGGTGGTCAAATACTGATTACACGGTCGATCTATATCTAGACGAATCAAATTTGCGATTTTTGTTTTGAAATCTTCTAAGCACAAATTAAAAGAAACAGAGGTAGTGTTTTGGGTAAAAATCAATTTGGATAAATTCAAGATTTGGGGTTTCACCACGTTGACAAATATGAATTTAATAAAAATAAATCTTTGAACAAAAAAATATAGTTTTGAAAGGGATTTTTCCTAAGGTACAGATTACCTTCTCTCGAAGCGTAATTCGGTATCTAACTACGCTAACTCCCTACTCTCGTGACAGTTAACGTAATTAGACCCATTAAGTTCTATGAAAAACCATATAAATCCTTCAAACGAATCCGAACTACTCCCGTGATCGGATTCGTAGGTTTGAATAGAATAGTTCCGACATTGAGATTCACCTCCCGGTCCTTCTCGCAACGCCTAAGACGTAAACTTACTTGATCAGAGTAAATTATGGAATAACATAATTCCAATCAAATAAATTCTATAAAAATCATGATAAAAATTTAAAATAATAAAATTAATCTACAAATTGTCAACGGGCTACTTTCCAAATCCAGAAAATAGGTTTAAGCAAACATGTTCTTTGAATACAGCATGTTTAGTGATGAATTCAACATGTAATCTCAAAAATAATGCAAAGAGACACTAGAAAAATAATTAGAACTCTTCCCCTTGATCTGGTGATGAAGATGAAGTATCAAATCCCCTCCTTTGCGTGATCTCTCGCCGGAATTCTTCCCAGAAATCGATTTTCGCTGCCGTCGCCGCCTCCGTTCATTTTCGTCCGTAGAAGCCCCCAAAAGCCCTCCTAAATCCTTCCTTTTATCAGTATAGAACCCGTCTAGGAAGGTTTCTGTAAAGTTTTATTCAATTTCGACTCGATTCGGGTTCGAATCGAGTGAAAAACCGAAAGGGCGAAAACTTTTACGGCCCGTAATGTGTTTACGGCTGCGGCCGTAAATGTGTCGGTGCATAAGGCTTCTTGTACACAGAAAGTTTTACGGACCGTGAAGGATTCACGGCCTCACCCGTGAAAGTTTATGTGGACTTCTATACTTAGCCGTTTTTCGCCCATTCGAACGCCAAAATTACGGCCGGCCAAATAATTATACCCGTGAAAATCGCGTTCTTCATTATTTTCACTCCAAATTTGACGTGCGACTTTGTAATTTCCTTGGGAACCGTGCTATGGCTTCAAAACTCACAAAATCCATCATTTTCATGCCATTTTACCTATATTTTCATAAAAACCAAGAAAAGTGAAGATTCTATACCAACTGAAATAAAAACATTAGATATTAGTATAAAATCATAAAATAAACCCAAAATATCATATAAAATACAGGCAAAAATATGATGTAAATGCAACTCATCAGAATACCCTAGACTTAAAATGTTTCTTGTCCTCAAGCAATACTTTAATATGTATGGAGAATGTAAAGATAAGAAAAAATTTCATTCGTTCTTTCCTTAATAATGATCCCAGTCCACAATCCAAGCAATCAATTTTTCAGAACTCAGGTAATTTCAAGAAAAATCATTATAGAGATAAATTCTCAAGAGTTTACAAACCAAGATGGATAAAATTCATAATTCATGTCATATCATTCATTCTTCACGTATTAAGTATCAAATACTTTTAACTTAATAAAACCACATTACTCAATAGACAAAAATTTATTACATGAATCTTGGTGATGTTAAAGATATGAGATTTTTAGAGCAATTTGGTCTTTAAACGGTTATATGCTTTTTCTTGTTAGCATCATAACATTGTTTAAAGTATACCACAAAGCAGTATAATTTAACTCATAGTCTCAATCATAAAGTCAGCGGAGTTGTCCACTTAACCTACAACTTTCTCTTTTTCTCTATTTTTATTTTCCCTTCTCTTTTTTTTTAAACAAATCAAATATGGAGAAAGCCGGCCAATGGCATAGTATTTAAGTCATTATCGATCTTTCTGCAAGAGTGATAAATATTTATTTTTAAGATTTCCCCCTATTACTCGATCGCAACAGACTTAAAGTATACCAACTCGTGGTATAATATAACTCATGACCTTATGTTACTCAACTAGAGGAGTTGGAGCAAATCTCAATTTAAAAATATATCACCAAATTTTCTATTCATAAAAATTTTCCATCAATCAAAGATAGATAAATTAAATTTCAAGTAATAAGATACTATGCACATGTCGCATGAATATAACAATGCATACATGCATTTTATCAATATCAGAATTTACTCAATAATTTAAATCCACATGAAATTTAGAAATTCCCTAAGTCATCAAATCATGTACTCAAAAAGTTTCCTAAGTTCAAATTTAAAGATAAAATAGTCTTGATCATCCTTAATAATCATTAACATTCAAGATACATGCCTATAAAGCTTGAAGAAAAGCTAAATATATAAGGACACCCTAGACTTAAATTGTTGCATATACATAAGCATTAAACCAAGTCATGATAGATTTTAGAAAAATTTTGTAAGAGTTCCCTTTAAAATATGAGTGAAATCCTGTGCAATTATATCAAAATATGAGAACGTGACTCGGAAAAAAAAAAAAGAAACTATATCACAACATAGATATCAATAATTTCCACTGTGAATAAGTTTCAAACATCAAATACCATCACGTTTCATCAATCAAATCAGCATTTGATGTACTTACAAAGAAGATGCCGCAAGATTCATAGTCCGTGAGTGATTCACGGCTGCACTAGTGAATGTCTCGTTTGACACTTATTCTTTAAGTAAAAATTTTTTAAAAATTCCTGCATATAAAACAACTTATTAAAAGATTTTCTATCAATAAAAATTCATCAATAGATGCTGCAAAAATTACTAAAAATCTAAGAAAAAATCAAAAACTAAAATTAAGAATCACGAAATTCAGAAATTTGGGTTGTCTCCCAAAAAGCGCTTGTTTAAGGTCATTAGCTTGACCATAGCTTCATGTCATGGTGGAGTTGGTGAATCAGTGCCGTAATAGAGAGCATATAATCTTCTGCTTTTTCTTTGTCTCAAGAGTGTGCCCACCAAAGTATATATCCAGTAAAATAGGTGGATCCATGCCGCAGTGACCAGTACATGCATACAAAAATAAAAGTTAAAGTCATGCAAAGAATATCCAATAATTTTTCTGTATTTATCCAAGAGGAGTATCATACATTCTTCCTTTAGATTTATACTAGCAATTGGAAGAAGATTGAAATTAAAATCAAAGAATTCGTACCTTGGATTCATAAAGAAGTTCTCAAATTTCATTTTGGGTTTTTCACTTACATCAATGTCAGTGTGATCAAGTATCTCATGAGCTATCATCTTTTGGGTACCTATGGTTGGATTTGAATCAAATAATAGTTCAATCATCTCATCATCATTATCCTTAAAATCATCTCCTTCATCATCTATCATGAAAATCTCTAATGAATTTTTTAGGAGAAAAGGAATTGAATGTTCATATTGTGGGGTCAAAATTGCTACATTGAGAAATGTAGTATGACCGTTTCAAATCCACCTTAAATTAATAAGGCTTTTGTTTAATGGGTTCTGACTTCCGATGAGCGCAAGCGTTCATCGTTAATTACCCCTAGAAGTAGGGAACCTTTGATTAGGAGATCTATAATACGCAGTGACATAAAAGAAATAAACCGGGCAATATCATTTATAAGCATAATGAAATACAAAATTTGACACAGTATTTAAGCGATGAGAAAATGGGCTTTTCGTCGATTTTGAATATTGCGTGCCCGTCGGGGATTCGACTTTGAAGCGGCGCGTTGAGTGATATCCGGTCTAGGCAATCCGATGACATATTGAGGAGCTACGCCCCGATGATAAACATCGACGTACGCACCTCCCAAACAATAGTCCACCATAATTGCGCTTAGGCGTATTGGATATTTGGTTTGAGGAGGGGTCATTCAGCCTTACGACGTATTCTTGAAACTTATCCGGCCTCGCGGCGTAGTGGGTAATTCAATTTGGAATTTACCCGACCTTACGGCATGATGGATAAATTAACTTTGAATTTATCCGGCCTCACGGCGTTGATGGATAGATTTATTCAGAATTTATCCGGCCTCGCGGCGTGTTGGATAATTTGGTTTTGGAATTTATCTGGCCTCACGGCGTAATGGATATTTTAACTTCGCAATTCACCCGTCCTTGCGGCGTGATGGATAATTTAATTTCGAAATTTATCCGGCCTCGCGGCGTGATGGATAATTTAATTTGGAATTTATCCGGCCTTGCGGCATGTTGGGTAATTTGGTTTTGGAATTTATCCGGCCTTGCGGCATGTTGGGTAATTTGGTTTTGGAATTTATCCGGCCTTGCGGCATGTTGGGTAATTTGGTTTTAGAATTTATCCGGCCTTGCGGCATGTTAGGTAATTTGGTTTTGGAATTTATCCGGCCTTACGGCGTATTGGATAATTTGGTTTTGGAATTTACCCGGCCTTGCGGCGTGTTAGATAATTTGGTTTTGGAATTTATCCGGCCTTGCGGCGTGTTGGATAATTTGGTTTTGGAATTTATCCGGCCTTGCGGCGTGTTGGATAATTTGGTTTTGGAATTTATCCGGCCTTGCGGCGTGTTGGATAATTTGGTTTTGGAATTAAGATACTTAAACTTTAACGAATGCGACGTCACATTGAGGAGCTACGCCCCGACGATGGACGTCGACGTACGCACCTCCCAAACAATATTCCATCACGATGCGTCAAAATTTTGGTATTATGAGGACTTCCCTTCCAGAATTAACACTTAGTCAAGTGTGACTTGTTGAGTGCGAGCAATAGCAAGGCAGCACTAGTACCAACGTGTTTAGAACTATTTTAGGTGTCGGTTTATCGCCACGTCTCATTAGTCTTGGGTTTATACTTTGGACGCGTATTTGTGACTTAGATACCAGATACCACATATGCTGAATTGAAACGAGCGTAGATGTGCCGAGGTTTGGGCTCAACTTTGACTGAGCCCAAATGAGGCAGAGTTGTGCCGAGGTTTTAAAACACACGAGTCCGCTTTTCATCATTTTTTTGGTGCCGAGGTTTTAGAATGCCAGACGAGTCAGCTTTTCGTTTCGTTTTTTTTTTTGTTTTGTTACCCTCAACAAAAAGGGTAAAGTTGCTTCTTTGCGGCCGCATAAGCATTGGCCAAAAGGTATTCTTCCCGTTAGCTGAGCAGACGGAAACTCAAGCATCCCTCTCGCGGCGGAGGCGGCTGGAGGCGTTCGTATCAAACGGAAGAGAAATTAACGGCGAGATCTTTGTCGTCTCTGGGGCGCGACGCTTTCTGGGGCATATGGTGCTACTAGGGTAAAAGACGGGACCGGCGGCCGGAAGCACGAGAGACGGAGAGGGGGGGGAGGCTCTTTCTTCAGGCAAGCAAAAAAGTAGGGTCTTGTTTGACCGTTTCGTTTTCACCTTTTCCCCTTTTTAACGTACGATTTTTGAGTTGTGAGTTGTGATGTTTGGAATGTTCTTCCGGCTCTTCAATCTCCTTCTGTTTATGATGATCTGCTTCAGAGTTCATCCCCATCTTTTCATTCTTTTATTTATGGTTGTCTGCCTCGTAGCATCCGGACAGAGGGGATCTCTCAGTGCGTTTCAGTGATCCCTTATTTTGTCAAAAAAAAGAAAAAAAAATGACTCCCTCAAGAGGAAGAGCCAAGTGAGGAATCAAAAGGGCGCTGCCGCAGGTAATGTTTGCTGATCCTTCTTTGAAAATGCTGGCATCTCTTCTGGATTTTGTCGAATTAGAACCTGATTTCTCTATGTTTCCCAGCGGTGCTTTTGACGGTTGAACACAGCGAGCGGAGGCAGCGACGAGTGGCCTAGACCAAGTTAGCTCTCCTCTCCCTTTTACGCATCTTTCGACGTATGAAATTTTTTGAGCCCGATTCTCTCGAGCGCTTTTTCTTTCCGAGTATTAGTATTTTTTTACAGCACCGTTTCTTCCCCTTTTTTTTAGCACATCCTCGCTTCCTCCCCCCTTTTTTTAGCACACCATTTCCTTCTCTCTTTTTTACAGCGCACCGTTTTCTTCCCTTTTGCGCATTCCTCCGAGTAATCGGCTATTTACACCACGCTAGTTTGCGTGATGCAAGCCGAAGAGGATCAAGGAGGGTGATATGTATTCCTTTTGTGGTGCCAGGACGCTTAATGCGTCCATGAAGCCTAAAAGACGAGTAATCGAAAAAGGAACGTTCTATCTTATTACGGTGCCAGGACGCTTAATGCGTCCATGAAGCCTAAAGGGGACGAGTAGAGAAAAGAAGACTTCCCTTTGTTTACCTTCTCCCTGCTCCTTCTTGCTGCCTTCTCGCTTGCTTCCGTTCTCCCCTTTTTCTCCTGCCCCCCCCCCCCCTTTTATATGCCTCTCAACCCCAATTTGTGGTCATTCCGTCAATAGCTGGCCTTCCCTCCCTTTTTGCCTCTTCTATCGATTGATTTTTTTTTTAGCTGTTGTGAGGGCTTTCCATCCCTCTCATTTGTCAGCCCCAAATTGGTTGGGGCTGATCCTCCTTTTCGTTTGATAGCTTCCCTGCCTGTTGTCATATTCTTTTCTGTTCTTTTTCTTTGTCTTACTTGCAGACTAATAGGTGGGGTGGGGTAATTTAAATAAAATTTTTTACATGCCTAATGGCGTACGTCAGATTTTCCTTTTGCTGATTCTTTGCTTGTCTCTTCTCTCTTCTTTTGCCTGATTCCCTCAAATGGCTTTTAATTCTTTCCCTTCTTCGCTTTGATTTTACCAGCCATTATTTCCTTTTCCGGCTGTTATCAATTACCAGTTATTATTTTCTGAGTTCTTTGCCTTACGAAGCGTAGCCGGATTTCCTTTCCTGTTGATGCATTCCAAATTTTTGTATAGTCAAAATTGATTTTGACTATGCATACGTGACTTGCAGTTCAGCTCTCGGTCAGCACAAGCATGATGTAGGTTCATTGGCTGGATTAGAGTATATCGTCTTTGCCCCTGTTAGACTCCTTTCCTTTTTATTGTAACTTTCGTGTGAAAAGTTATATCACCAAGATTCTGCATTGTGGTCTTGATTTTGAGTCCTGCTACAATCTGAATTCTACATTGTGTCGCAATCTTTTTATTCAAAGCTCAGAATTCGTAATTTTGTTCTTCAGTATGGACTCTTGAACGGAAGCAAACTCCCTGGTGTATTTTCTGTGAACAGAATTCCAATTTGACCGTGTAAGGTTACCACATCAATTTAGAGGAGTCTGGCAACGACTTTCTTCTTCCTTTCTTTTCAGCAAAATCCTTTCTACCAGAGGTTGTTTGTTTTATCCCTGGCTCTATTTTGATTGCATACAATTTTCAGCCATGGTCGATGACAGCCTCTTTTACTTTATCTTTTTTTTTTATCATTATTTTTTACTGCGATCACCAGATAATAGATTTTTTGAGATTTCTTTTCAAACTTATGCAGGATTCTGGAAGCTTGATTACAAAATTTAGGATTTTTTTTTAGGAGTGCGCGCGTGACAATTGTTGTGAAGAAAGTTTCATCCGCAATATTCCCAGCGGTAAGACCAGACTTGAATTAGCTTGATAACCCGGGTATTTAAAGTTCTACGTCTAGCTTGTCTTGATTTCTCTGTGTCTTTGATAAAAGATGTATTCCTTCTTCCCTTCATTGCTTTTAACAGCACCATTGTAGCCGAATAATGATTTAATCATCATCACCTGCACTTCCAAGGTCTTCTGGTCCTTTACCTTTTGAACTTCCTTGTAGTTGATGAGGAAGAGAAGCTTTTGGGGGTGGAGGATTCTACGGTTGTATCAACCCCTTGCGTGATTTCCTCGTTTTTTCCCGATCCTAGGATCGTTACTGTGCCTCTAGGGATACTTCTCTTGCTATTTCCGGGTGGAATACGTGGTTCAACACATATGGTGGTGGTGGTGTAATATGCTCAGGATCCTCTTC
The DNA here is from genome assembly GCA_027563935.2 of Costus lasius. Lineage (NCBI taxonomy): Eukaryota > Viridiplantae > Streptophyta > Magnoliopsida > Zingiberales > Costaceae > Costus > Costus lasius. The sequence continues at coordinate 11,757,791 of CM050454.1, read as the reverse complement.
CTCATCTTTTTCCTCAATTTCTTTCTCTTCAATGGGGTATTCCATCTTTATACTATCAAATTCATCCTCATTTATCTCGCTAGTTCTTACTTGAGGATCCTTAAATTCATCATCCTTCTTCTCACAAAACTCCAAAAGTTCAATTTTTTTTTCAAATATGTCCCAAGTATTTGTGTTGTAATGCACTATGTTATGTGAGAGGGGACTGGATGGCTGGTAAAATGCTGAGGAAGGGTTAATGGTGTATTTAGAATTTTCAAAATTATCAAAATTTGAAGAGGGAAAATCATAATCAGGAGTCATGACTAATGATTGTTCCAACTCTACAAAATTTTCAGATTTATCATGGATTCCTTCCTCTATGTCATTTTTATCAGTGCCATAAAATATACTATGAAGATCCTCACTGTGTTTGTTCATAGCAGCTATAGAGTTTTCAAGCAAAAATTCTAAGTTGGATTTTTGAGGTTGACTAAAATCTGATTGTGAAATAAATGTTGGGTCATTCTGATAAAGCAGGTTTTGATAGTTCTTCCAACTTGAATTGTAGGTTCTAGAGCATGAGTTAAAGCATGAAAGAATCTCTAATTGATATTCAGTATAGTGATGCCCATGATATCCACAAATATCGCAAATAACATATTTCAACTTAGAATATTGCATGCTTAAATAATTAGTATGTTGAGTAAAGGAATTTACCTTTGCCGCAAGTGATTCTGATGCATCCGTGCTATATTCTCTTGTCATTATCGGTTGCACATACCTCTAATTTGACCATTGACATTGGTTAAACATCATATTTTTAATAAAATTCAGAAATACAAAATGAAAAATAGGAATACAAAACAAAGCTTAAAATATATATATTCTACTGATTTCCTGAGTTCTCCTATTCATACAATGTGTTAATCCAAAAAGAGAAAAATAAAATAAACTAACTATAAAGAAAAAAATACAAAAAATAAACAAAAATAAAATAATAAAATAATAAATAAAATGTCGAGTCTATAAATCTCACGATTAAATCGATATTGCTGGCCTAATCCCCGGCAACAGCGCCAAAAACTTGATGCGTCGCAAGTGTACGGATTTATCAAAGTAATAAAATAAGATATCATTCCCAACGAGGATTAGGTGGTCAAGTACCGATTACACGGTCGATCTATGTCTAGACGAATCAAATTTGCAGTTTTTGTTTTAAAAACTTCTAAGTACAAATTAAAAGAAATAGAGGTAGTGTTTTAGGTAAAAATCAATTTGGATAAATTCAGGATTCAGGGTTTCACCACGTTGACAAATATGAATTTAATAAAAATAAATCTTTGAACAGAAAATTATAGTTTTGAAAGAGATTTTTCCTAAGGTACAGATTACCTTCTCTCGAAGCGTAATTTGGTATCTAACTACGCTAACTCCCTACTCTCGTGACAGTTAACGTAATTAGACCTATTAAGTTCTATGAAAAATCATGTGAATCTTTCAAAAGAATCCGAACTACTCCCGTGATCAGATTCATATGTTTGAATAGAATAGTTCCGACATTGCGATTCATCTCGCAACATCTAAGACGTAAACTTACTTGATCAGGGTAAATTACGGAATAATACAATTCCAATCAAATCAATTCTATAAAAATCATGATAAAGATTTAAAATAATAAAATTAATCCATAAATTGTCAACGGGCTACTTCCTAAATCTAAAAAATAGGTTTAAGCAAACATGTTCTTTGAATACAGCATGTTTAGTGATAAATTCAATATGTAATCTCTCAAAAATAATGCAAAGAGACACTAAGAAAATAATTAGAACTCTTCCCCTTGATCTGGTGATGAAAATGAAGCGTCAAATCGCCTCCTTTGCGTGATCACTCGCCGGAATTCTGCCTAGAAATTGATTTTCGCCGCCGCCGCCGCTATCTCCGTTCGTTTTCATCCATAGAAGCCCCCGAAAACCCTCCAAAATCCTTCCTTTTATAGTTTTATCAGTATAGAATCTATCTAGGAAGGTTTCTGCAAAGTTTGGTTCAGTTTCGACTCGATTCGAGTTTGAATTGAGTGAAAAACTAAAATGGTGGAAACTTTCACAGCCCGTAATGTGTTTACAGCTGCAGCCGTAAATGTGTCGGTGCATAAGGTTTCTTGTACACAGAAAGTTTCACGGACCGTGAAGGATTCACGGCCTCACCCGTGAAAGTTTCTGTGGACTTCTATACTTAGCCGTTTTTCTCCCGTTTGAATGCCAAAATTACGGCCGGCCAAATTAATTACTGCCAAGGCCGTGAAAATCGCGTTCTTCACTATTTTCGCTCTAAATTTGGCGTGCGACCTCGTAATTTTCTTGGGAACCGTGCTATGGCTTCAAAACTCATGAAATCCATCATTTTTGTGTCTTTTACCTGTATTTTCATAAAAACCAAAAAAAGTAAATATTATATACCAACTGAAGTAAAAACACTAGAAATTAATATAAAATCGTAAAATAAGCCTAAAATATTATATAAAATAAGGCAAATATAAATGTAACTCATCAGCAACTAATCAACTTCCATTCACCCTTGAAAAGTTTACAAGTTATAGACCAGCGGCCAATGGCTAGGAAGGCAAAATATAGACACATATATGGTTAAACAAGCAATTTCAAGTTGTGGTAGAATTTGCGGGATTGCTGCCGCCTTTGAGTGGAGCCAGAGTTTTGGGAAAAGTGTTGCAAGCGGGGCCACCGTTTGGAACGGTGGCTCCATCCACCACCCATCACCACTTTGAGATGTGTAAATGCACATATCTCTAAGTGTTTAAAAGTTAGTGAACGGTGGATGGGGCCAACATTCCAAACGATGGCCCTGTTTTTAACATTTTTCCCGTGAAGCTAAGATTTACAGGCGCAATATTGAGGGTAAACGTTGCAAACTAGGGGCACCGCTCCATGCGGGGCTCCTATCCACCGTTCAAGGAGTTAGAAAGTTTGTTGAGATTTGTTTTTACACATATCTCAATACATTATCACCGGTGGATGGGGCCCTACATGGAGCGGTGCCTCCGTTTTTGACTTCTTTTTTTTTTCAATATTGAAGCTGACTTGTCCCTGCTAAAATGATGACCCTCTTGCTGGCGGTTCTTTGAAGAAGTTGAATTCAATATTACGGCTGGATTTGGCTGAATTCTGCATTTGAAGAAAGAAACCAATTGTCTTGCAATGATGGCTGCTGCTTCTCTTCACATGGGAGTGATGGCTGAGTGAAGACAAAATTTGCTTGGAGGCTTCCATATGAAATAGCTGATTTGGGCTTTGTCATCTCCCTTAAATTGAGCCCAAACTTGAGCCCAATTTAGCCTAATCTATTACATTAGCTTGGATGCACTAACCTATGTTACATCTGGAACCCAATAAATATAACTAGGTGGTGTAATTGAAGGGTAGATCCAATTTATCATGATGCAATAAAATAAAAATGCAAGGGATAAGGGCTCCATTTGTATTTCCTTGATTCTTGATTCCTATCCCTATCATTAACTCTATGTAAAAGGCAATATGCAGTATGATATACGAAACATACATGTATTGTAAATTCTGTATTTTTTTTACTAATATTTTAATTTACAATAATTCTTTTTAGCTTCTTTTAATTTAATATTTTATTTTTTAAAAAAATATTTTCTAGAACCAATTAACTTAATTTATTTAATTATATATATAAGAAAAACTTTATTTAAGTTTACGAGACATTTGGGCGATCAAGTTCAGTATTCCAAATATTACAACTGTTGTATTTTCTAGCAAACCAATCTACTGTCCAATTACCTGGTCTAGGGATATAAACAACAAAGCACCCCTCAATCCTAGAGAGGAGAAATTTAGCTTCAAAGATAAGTTGAACATTAGGGTCATAATACTGATCCGACATATTTTTCAAGTAGATGCTGACTCATTTAGCTTCTTTGTTGTGTTTTCAATTAATTTTTTGTATAATTTTAAAAATACATTGATAAGAGATCTCTTCACCTAATAAACATAGACTTTTTTCTAATTTAGAATACTTCAAAATATATCTAATGAAAATAGAATTAGTCTCTTTTTTTTTCTTTCCTCATTCTTGTTTTCTCCCTCAGATAGAGTTAGATCCATAGATTTTATTACCTCCGAATTCTTGAATTATTGCAATTCAATTTTTATGAAATTTTATGTCTTTTGCAATTACATATTTTTGTTCTCATATTTTAATCCTTTGTTTTCTTTTTTATATAATTTGGCGTCTAGTATTGGTTTATTAAAAATTATTTTTAAACATTTACAAGTAGTTAATAAGTCGCCTTCCATAATATTCTTTTCCAAATTCTAATGTGCATTGATGTGACATTTAATTTGGGTATACTAACATTTATCCAAGTTAATAATGATTATATTATTTTTTTTTTTACTTTCATCATTCTATTTTTTCACTCTTATTCATTTTTATTATATAACACATTTATCTTTAATTTTATTTTTATTTAATGGTTGTAATATAAGTAATTTTTTAAAATTATATATAAAGTCCCCATTGTGGGACTACTCGGTTATATGTAGTAATTTTCATCATAGTTTGATTGTCTAGATATTATGAAGTATGATTTTGCACACCTGTAAGGGATTATCTTATCGTTGACTAAAATTATTATGTATTTTTGTTCATCCGATATAGGCTGCGTTTGGCGTAACTTTCTACGCTATTTTTTGCGTTGATCATGTTTGTTGTCTGCCTTAAAGCTTCTTCGCTGTCTTTTGAAGCTGTTTTTTTTTTTTTCAGTTTTTACTAGAATCCGGCGTTTTTCGTCTCTAAGAAAATGCCACAACATATAATCTTTTTAAACAAGCAGATAAAATTTTTTTTATAAAAAATAATATAAAAGATTTAATCAACAAATTTGGATCGAGTAATAATAACAATAATGTTTAAGAATATCCTGAACAAAAGAATAAAATTAATCAATCTCTATTCATCTGCACGTTCTCTTCAATCAATGGCAACAATAAAAAAAATTGGAAATTGTTGGTATTCAATAATCTTTCACCTGGGTTGTCATTGCCGTTCGATTCAAATTTCCGCGTCCAAAATTATTAATTATTCATTTGCGAGCAGCTGCAGCAGCTCATCGTCATTTTTTTTTTTTTCTGTTGTCTATGTTGATGCTGATATTGCTGATGCTGTGAATTCATTTCCACCAAGAATCAACATTTTTAATTGCTGTTATTGAATAAAATAAGAGGAGACGTGACAGATTTTGGGAGGAAAAAAATTTGAAGTGTGCCTATGTTTTGATTTTTTTTTTTTTTTGATTTTAGTCGCTACAGTTGACCTCCAGAGGCCGCCGGCGAGGAGGACGCCGCGCTGGACTGGTTCGAGCAGAAATCTTCGGTCGGTCCGCCGCGGATGAGGAAGTGGGCGAGCCGTGGGGTGGCTCCCACGAGGTTCTCCTCGCAGAGGAACTCGCGGCTGCAAGCCCTCTCCACCTCGCGGTCGTGGTCGTGCACGAGCACGTCCGCGTGTCCCCGCCCCGCCGTCCTCACCATCACCGCCGCCGTAAAGATCGCCGCCATCCGCCCCGGCGCCGCCGGCGCGTGCCCCTTGGGCCCGTCGACGAGCACGACGTCCCACGCCACGCCGTAGAGCTGGTTCGGCAGGTCGTTGATGGCGATCCGGCACTCCGAGAAGAGCAGGTTCTGCACCGGCCGGCACTCCCCCAGCCGCTGCCGCCGCGCGGCGGCCAGGAGCCCCGGCATCTCCCGCACCGTGGTCGTGTACGCCACGTCGTAGGCCTCCAGACCCGGGAGGCGCCCCTCCGCTCGCGACACGCGGTACTCGCTCTCGTCCAGGAACACCGTGCGCCCGCCGTGGTTGAGCGCGCGCCACAGCGGCGTCTCGTGCCCGATCCCGAAGACCAGCAAATTGCACGGCGCCCGCCGCCGGATAACCGCCGCCACCGCGCGGAGGTCCTCCTCCCTCATCTTCTCCGAGGAGTTGGAAGCCACAGCGTAGTTAACCAGCGCGTCGAAGACGTGCCCCGGCAGCGCCGACGGCGAAGCATCCGAGGTTGCAGTTGAGGAGGCGAGGGGATTGGGGTCGCCCTTGATGGCGGCGGTGGCGGTGCTGTTGAGGAGGGTGAGGAGGGATGCGAAAGTGAAGAAGGAGAGGAAGGCGATCAGCCAAATGCGATGGTGGTGGGAAATTAAGATAGAGATGGAGGTAGTGATTCCATGCCCGCCCTGCTTGTGGTTTGATGATGGCTGTACAAGTATCCATTTTGCGCTGCTTACTCCCTTCATCTCTGTTCCTCTCTTTCTACTCCTTGACTTCTTCTTCTTCTTGTTCTTGCAATCTGTAGATAGGGGGAGGAAGAAGAAGAGGAGGGAGGCCGGCGACCTGGGGGCTGTTTGTTGCTTTGTTCTGGACTGACCCATATATTTATTCCCAATTTTGTTCTTTTGCATGACAAGATCATTATTGCTATTATAAAAAGAAAGCTTAACATTTGGGATTTTTCTTTGTTTGATTAGAATAAATGCAAAGAGGATGATGAGGTGGAGGTGCTGTTGCTGCAAGAACATGAATCAAGGGATTTGTTTTCATGGATTGAGACCAGCTGTTCATTTGCCAAAGAGTAATTAAACCTTCCCTTTCATTATATTATACCAATTTTTAACCTTTTTTTATTGTAAACTGATCCTCAGTTCAAATAAAAAAAATTACAAACATTCCTGTGAATGCAGAGTAGAAAAAGAAAAACTAATGGATATGAAGTAGCTATCAGATTTCATCTGAAAAAGAGAAGAATTCCTTGAGTTGGGATAATCTGCAAGCAGCTGCATTCAGTAACTCTGATTATTATCAGCGGACTTCAATTAAGCATCCAGAATCAGAGGAGCTTCACATTCATGGATTTCATAATTGGTGTTATCCAATCCATGGAAACAAGTCCTGCAAAGTGAGTACTATTGTGCCAGTTGCCATGAAGCTCTAATGCTGCATCTGTATAACGTCTTGCTGTGCCTAGAAAAAGTTTCAACTTCTGCTTGCTCACAAAAAGGTTTGGATTCTTCTGTGATGTGGTTTATTGATTTTACAATAGATCAAACACTGTTCTAGATTTAAATTATCAGTTGCAATCTCTGATATTATGCAAGTTCAATCCATTACAGAATTGTTTTAGAAATTTTAGTTTCCATTGAGCTCGACTGCTGACAGCTCCCATTTCTTGGTAGAACAAGTCTTCTCCCAAATTATAGAAGTGCAAATATTCTTATGGAGCAGTGACATTGATTAGCTAATCTTGAAAGATTCTTTGTAACCTGCAAACATGTTCATCAATAATCTGCCATTTAAGTTCATCTTATTGCAAGTGGCTAAAGTGATTCTGCTTGAAGAAGTTTTTATTCATGTTCCGATTTTGTAGGTCATGAATCATATGCAACATTTAATATTGGACATGTGGATTGCAGATGTGCAAGGGATTAGTCTATTTCTACAGACATGGAACAGCACTTTCAAACATGTCCTCACTAGTCGTAATCCTATCTAATATTGAAACCTTAGCCTTTTTGTTCTTGTTTTTTTAATTAATCTCTGGAGATCAGTTCTTATTTGTTTACGAGATTCTCTATGGATACATAGATTTGATATATGTTTTCTATGAAGGCCCCGTTTAGGGCTGCTGGTGCCTTTAGTTTTCAGCTGATTGGAGTAGTACTGAAAAGTTGGAAGCTATTTGAGTAAAAGTATTGGGTAGTCTGATTCCAAGCTTCCAGTAGAAATTCCCAGTTTCAACCTGTGAATTCGCATCCAAAACACCCAACTTTTCATCTTAGCTGCTGAAAGCAGCTCCAAATGCAGCTGAAAACATTTGCATTGTTGGACTGGAATGCAATGCTAAAGATTCAGGAGTTGCATTGACTATTATTACTGTGAAGATTATAATTGGAACAAATTTGTTCTTGCAAGAATCCCTAGTCAACCAGGTTTCAGTTTGCAGTTTGGCAAATGCTTCGTTATAACGTAGATCATCTAGTACCTGAACTCAAAGTCAAAGGATAAGGAGGCTATGAAAAATTTGATACTCACATTTCCAATGTATCAATTCAGAATAATATATAATTATTTCTTAATTCCTTGTAGTTTCAATCTATCTTTTAAAAGATGCTCTGTTAGAGTTAGATGGTTGGTTCCCTTTTTGCAAGCTATTCCGGCTCTAATTTTGGTTAGCTTCTTCTTAACCTCTCCTTAATTAGAGAGTGATTTGTTTACTTTTTTCTTTCAAAAAAAGAAAAACTACATGAGATATAGATGTATCAGATGCCTTTCACATACATTTGATGGTTCTAGTTCTAACTGTTGTGTTGAAATTAATGAATCCATTACATCAATTAAATAAGACCTAGTTTATTTAGTTCCATTTCCTGTTACAGTCATCAGGATGCAAACTTTCAGCCAGGTTTGCTACTCAGATTTGCTTCAACAAACACTCCCAGTGTCTTGAATGATCTCTTTACTAGGAGGCAGAGCATCAAATTTGGTTCACAATCTCTGAAATAAGCTGTCTCTTGTATTAATAAAAAAAAAAGCTGTCTCTTGTATTTCCGTGGTTGCATATTTCAGACTAAGAATTACAACATCAGAGTTGTTGCTTCCTGAGAAGCCACCCCTCATTCAGATCTTAACTCCATTTCCAAATCTGTTCACTCTTATCCTAGCTTGCTGCATCTTCCTCGGTTCAGATCTCCTGCTCAAAGCAAAGAATGTCCCCACATTGACAAAAGACTTGTCAGTCCCACTGATGACTCAACTTTCAGGTTTTGGAGTCTGAAACTTCATTTCTCAAGCAGGTCATAGCTGCACTGAACCATCCATGGCGGAGGGCATTGAATGTGATTGCAGCTACCAATCTGCCATCACATGACCACACTAAATATACAAGTTTTTGATTTATGAATCAGTCTTTCAACTGCATATTATCTTGTTCCCGCAAGGTGTGGAATCATCGGTGATATCTGAAACAAAGTTTGGCTGAAGCTGCACCATATGTACTTGACCTTACACAAATATCCGAAGCAAAAAAGGAAATGAGGACATCTGGGGTTGCCTTTTCAATCATCCAGGAGGACTGGTTGCTCAGGACTAGGGATGACAACGGAAAGAATTGGGGTTAAGTTTTGTCATCTTGATTCGATCTCGACTTTTCCAAATTCATCTTGGACCCCGACTTTTAATCTGACGGGTTTAGAAAATTCAACTCTACACCCGACTCCGATCGACTTAAAAAATAAGTATATATTATAAATAATATTTTAAAATTATTTTTCATTCCATATTCATAATATATAAATAAAAAATATTTTATATAAACTATACAATCATTTTTTTTTATCAAACTACTATAAATTTAGTACCTAAATTATAACTTATAAGGGGTAAATTTATCACTTTAATAATCGGGTCAGGTTCGAGACAGATACTTGAATTCGCATATCCGATCCCAACCTGACTTTGTCCCGTCGAGTTTTCCGGGTTGATTTCAGGTCGGGTTGAATGAGGTGGGGTTCAATCAAGAAATATATTGCTAGTTGAGTAGTCCTTGTCAGGTCATTTTTCCAAGTGAAAGCGATTGAGTATCTTCACTTCTTTGGATGCCTTGAATGTAGATGGTTCTGTTCAAGAAACTTTTTGGTTCAGGCCGTAATCAGGTCGGTTAAGGGTCGTACACCTAGTTGAATCAGATTGTATTGAGATAGGATACAGGTCGTATACCTGATTGGTGCTAAACTTAAAAGTTCTTTTTTAGAAGATTATGAGACAAGAAATCATTACAAGTTGCAGTGTGTGCACACTACTATTACTGTATAACATGTACCTACAGCTTAACCTTTTACTAGTCCCATTTAGGAGTGTCGGCAAGGTCGTAAGTGCATCGGGTGGGCGAGTTTGTGAGAGGACAAGAGTTCAAGCCTCGCCTTTTCCATTTTTCACTTTTCACCCTACTACTTAGGCATGGCAAAAAATTATACGACCCGCCAACACGATACGACACGACACGAGTTTTTGTGGGTTTGGGTTTAACATAATCGTGTTTCGTGTCATTATCTTGTCGACCCGTTTATGACACGCTAAAATTCGTGTCGTGTCGTGTCGTGTCACGGGTTGACCCGTCTAACCCATATATAATATATATTATATAAAATTAATAATTTATAGATAATTTTAATATAGTGAGTTAAACAGGTTATTCATGTCGTGTCGTGTCAATCGTGTCGTGTTGTGTCATCTAATAACTTTATATTATAAATCGTGTCAATCGTGCCGTGTCGTGTCGTGTTATGTGACACGACCTATTTATTAAACGTGTTAATCGTGTCGTGTCGTGTCACCTGTGAAATAAGCGGGTCGTGTCTGTGTTTCGTATATTGACACGTATACATAAACGGGTCGTGTTCGTGTCAAGCACAATCGTGTCACGTGTCAAGTATGACACGACACGTTATGACACGCGAAACACGAATTGCCACCCCTACTACTACTAAAGTTCTTTTCTTGTCTATATTTATGTGTATATAAGTAGGTATTTATTTATATAAAAGTTCAACTTTTATCTATATTTGTAAATAAAAGTTAACGTTAACTTTATATATAACCATTATCTATATTTATATATTTAGATACATAAATTAATTTATACATGTTAATATTTATAATAAATAGAATATATATTAATATACATTTAATTAATATAATTTAAAATTTTGATGGAATCTAAAAATTTATTATTGTATTTTTTTTATATGTGTCAAATGTAAATTTAACTTATGAGTGTGTGAGAAAATTTATCATTTTAATCTATATATAAATGTTTGTGATATTCTATTAATTTAATACATAATTTTAAATATTATACATTTTTTATATAATAGTATTTTTATAGTGTTTCTTTTAACAATACTCTATAATATTTTCATAGCAACATTGCACTCCCAAGTCCCAAACATACCTATAAATGGATTGTGTTTGTTGTAATTTGTTCCTTGATTAAGTTAACTCAAACACGCCTGGTATATTAATTGACTCATCATGCTTTGACCCAAACACGACTAATATTTAAAATAGGTGAATTTGGCAAGACCTGAATAATTCTGTTTAATAAATGAGTTGTATATTAACTTATGACAACACACAACCCAAATAACCTATTTATTAACACGACCAAAGGGTATTGTGCATTGGCATTGGACTATCAAGTCAATCAAGGAAGTGACAAGTGGAAACTAGATAAGACTGCAAATGGGAAAAATAGTGTTGTTGGTGATGATAGATAGTCGGACACATGGTGTTGATAATGGAACACAACATCCTGATCAACTTTGAAGTTCAACGGCAAGCCGACAATGAGCGGAGATAGATAAGAAGTTGGGGAACGAGATAGGCGAGCATAGCGATTGCAAGTGCTGAGTGATAGGTTGACGGCTCAACACGAGGGGCACCTTGGCGGGATATGATTAGAGTTAGGGTGCGCTAGACTACTAGGTGTTGGCTAGTGGGTTGGTAAATAGAGACTTGACTAAGCTGGATAAATAATAATTATATAAAATTTAGTTAGCATTTATTAGGTCAACTCATTTTATGACCCAACCAGGTCAAATTAATCTCATATCATAAATGAGTTGACCCGATTATAATTCGAACATGATTATATTTAATCAAATCTGCCTAATAAATTTTTGTCGAAGTATAATGATAACGCATATTTTATGAGCTTCGGTTTCTCAATATCAACCATATCAACGTCATCTCAAATCATACAAGGTCATGATAAAAAAAAAATGATGTTATCACTATTACATAGTACTATTTATTTTATTGTCATCACGTTCTATTACAATCCATTTTATAATGAGTTATGGGTAGAAACAATTACCTATTACATTAATTCAGTTAATGCAACTTAGTTATAAACATCAGAACCATATAGCCTAATTTGATCGACCTGGCTAATTGAGTTGCATTGACCTAAATAACCCAACTTTATCGAATCAATGAAACCACTCGACCAACTTAAAAAAAGGTAAAACATCTTATGAGGTCAAACCATTGTATTGCCCTAGCCAACTTGATTGATTAGGCTACTATATGTTGGCCAAAACACTTGGTCAACCTTAGTTAGATAGCAAAACTACTCAAGCATAGTAGAATGGACCCTATTACACAATCCTATATACTAAAAGAGGGCTTAATGAGTCTTCAATTATAAAGGAACTTTGATCACTAGGTTACTTTAGTACCAAAGAGAAAGTAGAGAGTTTTGGAAGGTAGAAATCGATATTGATTCGATGAACATAACGTCGTTTCTTATGCAAGGGGCGAAAGAGTGCACATAAGGAGAGACAGAGAGATAGGAGAAGAGAGAAGGGCTTATCACTAACAGTCTATTTCAGAGGAGGGATAGAAAATAAGAAGGAAAAGAAAAATGAATAGAACATAAATTGAGAAGAAAGAAAAATCTTTTTATTTTCCTTTTCCCTTGTTTCAAGGATAAGGAGGAAAACAAAAAAGAAGAGCAAGAATTGGGGTGGCAGACATGGCGCGAGCTCCTTAGCGGACAGGGCGGCCTGGCAGAGGAGGAGGCAGAGCGGAAGGTGAGCAAGAGCTGGGGCCGGCGAGCTCCTCAGCGTCGTCGAGGGCGGCGATGGCGGAGTCGAAGCAGCCTGGAGAAGTCGAAGCGGATTGGCGGCGGCGTCGAGGGCGGCCTGGCAAAGGAGGAGGCAGAGCGGAAGGTGAGCAAGAGCTGAGGCCGGCGAGCTCCTCAGCGTCGTGGAGGGCGGAGTCGAAGTGGATGGGGAAGAAGTGGGGGAAGGGAACGGGAGAGGCGAGAGGCGAAGGTGCGAGGGCAACGAGGGATCAGAAGCTCCTGCTGCGAGGGCAACGACAACGAGGGCGACAACGACGGCAATGAGGGCGACGAGGGCGACGAGGGATCAGGAGCTCCTACTGTGAGGGTAGCAGCGACGAGGGCGACGACGGCGAGAGGTGAGGAAATCTGGATCGGGGACATGACGAGGGCGAGAGGTAAGGTGAGAAATGTGTATTGGGAGAGAGGACGTGATGCGTAAGGGATGGATTTTACTTTTCTGTCTAAATTGGAGGGATCCATTTCAAGGAAAAACTAGTCCAGATTTCTCTCCTTTTTTCTTTCCTTTCTTCTCCTTTTTTCACTGAAACAAAGGAAAAGATATTTTTTCCTTTCTTTCCCTCCAGAAATCTCTCCTCTGAAACGGGCTGTAAGGAGGGGGAGGGGGGAGGAGAAAAAATAAAAAGGAAAGGAGTATAGGCTTGTTTACTTTACTAACTTTATACCTCTTTTTTCAATACACTATTGCTCGTCCTCGCTCACTATGAGCTTTCCTCGACTACTTATCGCTGCTAGAGCTCACAGCCATTGCTTGTTCTTGCCGCCGCTGCTTGTCTTCGCTGTTGTTGCTCGTATTTAATATTTAATATTTACTATTTAATAATTCTATAATATTAATAGTATAGATCTAATATGAGTAAAAAAAATAAAAATTAGGCTGTATATATTAGTCCTTCAAATTTTCTTTCATTCTAAATAAACACATGGATGGAAAACTTTTATTCCATCCACTTTTTTTTTTTTTTCATCCGTCAAAGTAAGTAGAGGCAACTCTATTCACATCAATATTTGGTAATGTATTCATCTTAAAAAATCCAAAAAGAAATTTCCACACTTTGGTAAAGACAGAGGTCATTGATCAAGTCAAACAACAATCGGTTGTGTGTATCTTGTCGGCAAGCATACTGATACTGCCTGCCACAGCTTCTTGCATGACATGGACCTCCAAGCCAGTGGCTGTGTGCCACGTCATCAGAGTTTCAGCTCCTTGAAAGCCGGTCATTGAAAGTTAACAATGGTGGACCAATGAAACCTCAAAATTTGAATACAAAGGCAAGTTTGGCAACGTGGAGGAGCTAAATCTGCTGATTCAATTCCCCAAACTCGGAAGAAAGACTGTTCACCTGTCTTGATTCAAAAGAAAGCGCGCCACAATTCTGCCTTCTCTCTCCGCTGATTCATGGCAGAGGCAGCAAGAAATGGCCTTCCTGATTGAGTGAGACATGGAGCGCTTGAGAGAGAAGAGTTGCAAGTGGAAAACGACCTTGTACCAAGATAAGGTGTAGTTTATGATCGCAATGTAAGGGAATCAATAATTCTTTAGGGAGGCAAGAAATAGTGAAAGAGACTTCACCCCTGCCTAAGGCCAACCACTATTACTTAATTCTCCACCCTCCTTCAATTCCTCCTATCTCCAATGAATTGAAGCGAGAGTCCTCCTCCTTCTCCTCTTATGGGGTGGCTTCGGTCCCTCTTCTCCCCTCTGAAGAAGCTCTGGTTTCGCTTGCATTCAGCTCGCAAAAAGAGTATGTCAATTTCTCTTTTCTCTGTAGATATCCTTGGGGTTTTTCAGTACCTCAGCCATTTTTCTTTGTGGATTACTGACAGAGAGAGGGATTTACATCTTGTATGAGGATGTGAAGTCATGCCAATGTGAGGATGTTCAGATCTTGTGGTCTATCCTTGTGGAAGAAGACCAGAGAAGATTTAGTTTTTGATGTTCATCTGTATCTGTCCATTGTACATACAAAAGGAAGAATCTGCACTCATGACTTTGTAGATAGGTAGTCGGTCAATATCAGAGTGTGATCCTAATGCCTGCTTGCGGTAATTCCAGAGCTGTAGAAGCAAGAGTCTGTAAATATACACATGAAAACAAACAAGAACAGAAGAAATAATGTGCAAGAACAGGGCTTTGTTCTTCTCCTCCTTGTTTCTTTTTTCTGATCTGTGTGATGGTCATTGTGGTTGGTTGTGGGATACCAGAGATTGACTTCATTGTCATTTGTGCTACAGTAAGTTCTTGATTTCGTTGTGGAACTACTGCTGACTATTCCTTCTGCAGATTGTTCAAAAACAAGCTCATTTTCTGTATAATCTTGCATTATCATCACTGAATTTTCAGTGCCTTGAAGAGATTAGGGTTTTCATGAAATTAGGGTTACATCAGTCCAATTCTGGAACAAAAAAGTCTAGAATTCTTGGTTATATGTTAAGTGGCTCTGAAGTCAAATCTCATAAAATTATGAGCTTGATATCTTGTTCTATCTCAATCATCCTATGGAAAATCACTGTCGGCCACCAAATCATTTTGTATGATCTTCAATGACCCTACTCTATTGTTTTCTCATTACTTGTCCTCCGTGTTCATTTTTATTATTTGCTTTTTTTTCTGATTTGTCTTGATCTTTGTGGCAATATTCTTCATAAAACTAAACATTCTTGAGTAGATCATCTCCATCGTTTATTTGTTCAGATTGTTCTCTGAATAATTGTCCAAAATAGCAAGAATCCAATGCTGATTATAACTTATTTGAGTTTCATTACATTGCACCATCTGTATCATCTTCTAGATGGAACTAAATAATCTCTTGAAAATTTCTTTGTAACTACTATTAATGCAGTCAGAGTTGACTTAAAGATGGTGAGAAGCGATCTTTCCAAACGTATGTTCAGTAGATAAGTGGTTCAACTAAAGTTAAAGTCAAACAATTCACTCTTCAAAGGCGACTACTGAACTTGATAAAGAAAATCAATTCAAAGCGCATGTGTCCTGGAATTCTCGGTTTTACTGCATCTTTTCTTCACAAAAATTCATATATATTTTTATTAAAATTTAGTATGACAGTGAAACAATATGCAATTGATTCACAATAGTTTTTTTTGCTAATTTAATATTAATGAATTATTGTAAAATTATTTCTTACTGTTATCTCTTAGATTCTCTTTGATAATGTTGATATTTTAGTTTTGAAACTTTTTTTTATTTTTTTAGGAGAGAAATTTTTTTATCTTTCTAATTTTTTTTTGCCAAATTAGGCAAAATAGGCTCATACTCATGTTTTCATTATTTTTAAAATATATTTTATCATATTCATATTTGGTGTTGTTATTATTATATTTTTTTAATATATGAAATAATATAAGTAATAATATTATTATTATTAAATATTCCAAATCAAATATTATTATAGATTGAATTATTATAATATGAGTTGTATGCTATATAGCTGTTAAATCTATCATAAGAATATTATATGAATTATTATTACACAAGTCATAAGTAGCATTCTCATTATTATAATAACATATGTGATTCTTAAACTTGAGACTGCTATAGATTTTTATATGACAATTTATATACAATAATAGCGTCAAACATCATTATAAGTGGGCCATAAAAGTTTTTCTGCATAATCTTAAGGTGTGGCTCATATGTTGCTAACATGTTAGAGCTTTTCTCAACTACTCGTTCTCATCGTCTCTGCTTGAGCTCGCCGCCACTATTTGTTTTCGTTGCTGCTGCTCGTATTTATTATTTAATATTTAATAATTTTATAATATTAATAGTATTTATGTAATATGAGTAAAAAAAATAAAAATAAGTGTGTATATATTAATTTTTAAATTTTTTTTTAAGTAAATACAAAGAAGAAAAATTTATAACACATTCTATCTTTTTATTTTTCTTTGCTTTCTTTTATACCTTTCATCCATCTAAGTAAACATAGTATCAAAGAGAACAAACTTGTGCTTATACAAGCATAATATGGCTGTAGCCTTGAGATGGACTTAAGTGCTAAAGTACGGGATGTTACTCTAAGGTGAAGCGTAATGACTTATATCACAAACATAATAGGGCTTAGTCAAAGCAAGCTCAAGCCTAGGTGAGCATAATTTGAGTGCAACTTCTAAGGGAACTCATGTGCTTATGGAGAGATGCTACTTTGAGGAGAGGTTTAAGAAGTTTATACCACATACATATTAAGGTTAAGTGAGAACAAGCTTGTGCCCAAGTAAGAATAATTTAGGTTAGGGCATATAAAGAATAAGCTTGTGTTTATGCAAGCATATTGTGGATATAGACATAAGGTGGACTTGAGTGCTTATGTGGGGGAAGCTACCTCAAGGCGCGTCTCAATGACTTACACCACAAACACACTAGGCCCTAACTAAAACAAGCTCTAGCCTAGGTGTGCATAATTTGGATGTGACATCTACAGTAACTCACAAGCTTATATGGGGGATGTTACCTCTAGGAGATGCTCAAGAGTTTATACCACTAACATCCTAAAGCTTAGTGAGAACAAACTTATGCCTATATAAGAACAATTTGAGTGTAGTAACCTCAAGAGGAAGCCAAAGGGCTTATGCAAGGGGTTGCTATTAGGAGATGAGTCTTAAAGGCTTTGATTACAAACACACTAGGGCTTAACAAGAACAAATATGAGTATAATTTGGGTGTAACTTTCACACGAAGTCAAATGTTAGTGGAAGATTCTACTATGGGGCAAGGCTTAGACTTATATTGAGATATGACATTGGTTATTGAGAGCCCGATGATCCTATAGGTGCATAGAAAAGGGTGCATCCTAAAAATTCAATGGCTTATAGCCTAGCTAATTTGGGTTATGGAGTTTAACTAGCTGAAAGATAATATTTATAAAAATGGGATGTCCTAGAGAGAAAAAAAAAATCTTAAGGACTACATCTATTTAGTGGATCTAGGCTTGATTAATGTACTACCTAGAAAAGTTTGAGTATCTAAGTTACTAATTTAGGATTAGATTGTTTTGGGGATTCTAGAGCGCAGTGTGAGCTCAAGAGTTGGGCTGCTTGTGTTGCACAGGTCTAACTAGCCAAACTTCTTAAAAGTTTTTCACTAGAAGTGACTCCCCTCAAGTCATGTGTCATAGCACGAGATTTAGATCTTAAAAGTTAATAATTGAGTGAATTATACTCTAATGACATGTATAGTAGAAGTTAGGATGGTGCTTGGGCCATAAGAGAACTCGGGGGGAATATTTTTTTTCTTATTATTTAGATATACAATGAGAGATGCCCGAGATAAGAAGGCTAGTCTGAAAGTGAAAAAAAGGGTTAGAACACATACCCCCAATATATAAAGGTTAATGGTGGAATCCTAATTTTAACCACTATTCTACATAGAATATGTCACTTTATGGATTGATTTTCTAATTTGTCACTTTCTATAACTTTCAACAATGTGAAGCTTCCAAGAATAGTAAACTTTTCTTTTCTAGAGTTTGGTTTGACTTCTTTATGAGAACCAAAAATTCAAAACTACTATGAAAAGTCATAATTTTCAGCTTCAATAGCTTCTAAAAAAGACTAATTTTTTGCCTTAACTTTCATGCATGAGCGGGGCCAAACGAGACCTTAATCTAACTTCTTAGGCTCTGTATATTCATTATAAGATCTCATATATGAAAACTCCATCTTAACCTATCCTTCATTATACAAATTAGCGAATTATATAAATCGCGTATTTTATCATTAATTATGTACATTATGTTCATTATGCATAGAACATAATCTAATCTAAGCATCTCAAAAAAACTATGCAAGAGGTAGAGCAGAAAAAACTGAAGCCCTTTGACAGATGAGCAACAGCTAAATTCTGGGCCATCCAAGTCTTCACTGGCAGCTAAAGAAATGCCACCAACCTCTGCGCATCACATCCAAAGAAACAATTATTCATTCAGACCGTTCAACAAATTAACCACGCAATCAATGGCTGAAGAACGAGGCACAGGCGGAGCCAGGCTGTGCTTCCTATAATTGCGCCCACAATTCCCCTATAAAAGCCTCCTCCAATCGATCCTCCGCCCTCCCATTCATCTTCTCTGCGCTCATCTCCTCCTCCTTCCTTTTGATAATCTCCTCGTCTGATCAACAAATCATCAGCAATGGAGGCGGCCCTCAAGCTCAGGCTCTTCGCCGTCGCCATGGTCGCCGCCGTCATGGCCTCGTCCCTGGTGGAGAAGGCCGTCGCCGCCGACGCCCCCGCCCCCAGTCCCACCTCCGCCGCCCCCTCCTCCTTGGCCGCCGGAGCCGTCGCCTCCGCGGTCGCGGTCGCCTTCGGTTACCTCTTCTGCTGAACCAATTAACGTGCGTCCGCGATCCAGTATTCGTTCATTCTTGTCGTCGGCGGTGGGTGGATTTGACTGATGTGTGTGTGTGTGCACGGTTGTAGGAGAGATTGGTGTATGTGTATGTATGTATAACCGTACTGTGCGTACGTGATGATTTTTGTTGGATTTCCGATATGTATCATGTGATTCATTCATACTGCAGTAAATAAAAAAATTATTATTTATCTCTCTCTAAAATTCTTTTTTTTTTTTAAATAATAGTTCAAGTGATAATTAGTGCTATTAAAGGCTGAATTTAAAGTCAAAATCTTATTATCAAGAATTAAAATTTTTATTAATTAAACTAATTAATATCTTTATTTTTTACATAAAATTAAGCAACTAGGCCATGTGCAATTGTATCCATATTCAATTATGGAATTTTCGTATTAAATTAAAAAAATTGGGAAAAAGAAGTATTATTTGGCTCTAAATGCCCGACTTTAAAAACACAAACCCAAACGAGAAAAAGACATATCTATAAAACTATATATGCATAGCCCCGCATAGAAATTTTTGCTCAATTCCATATCTTAATGCAAAGACGGCATTATTTATGACATGCTAATAGATGATTAAAATAAAATACTATAAATATATTAAAAAAATAAAATTATAAGTATAGTTTGACATTATTCATATAATTGATCGCCAAATGTTGGCTAGGGGAATCCACATATTTGTCACAGTTAGTATGTCGCCGTCCTCATGGATGAGGACAAGCGACCGGCCAACCACACGATACTGCCACCAAAAAGATATTTTCTCAAAATAAGAACAATTAAAAAATATCTGAAATAAAAAAAATTTATTAGAAAAAAAATACTGACTTTAATCTTATTAAATAATTTCCCTTCTTTTTTCATAATTCTTTTTTTTTAGAAAAATGTAATGTTGAATGAATGCATTATTGATTCCAAGCTACGCAACACGTGCAAACCAGCCGCCTTCGAAATGATTGACGAGCTGGCGGGGCACGCTTGACAGCTCACCGTCCTTCCCTGACTCGGTGGCATTTGGCTCAGCCAGGGGAGGTGGCCTTCTGGTTTTCTTGCAATTAGCCCCCTCAAGTCTCCAATATTCCCGAGCTTTACGGCGAGTGGGAACTCGGGCGGGTTATTTTGAGATTACGACAGAGTTTTGTGACCATGCCGCAAACAATCATCAGCGGGCAATTTCGTGGGAACCAGGCTGGACGGAGAAGGACAACCGTCGGATCAGCGGGGTCCAGAGTGGGGTCCACGGTAGGTAGGACGACACCGCATTACACGCCACCCGACGACACGCCAGCTGTTTCTGATCCCCAAATCTGAAGTCACGGCTCGAGCTACGAACAGGTCAGCCGGCGGCCGTTGGTGCGGAATGAGGGAGTAGGGAACCAAGGTCGTGACGCAAGTCGTGGAAATAATCGTGCGCGTGGCGCCTTTAAAGTGTAGCGTCCGCCGCGGAGGTCCCGAACAAGCAAAGCTCGTCCTTCGTAAGCGAGCGAAAATAGTGAGAAATCTCCGAGAGGGAGTAAGGAAGAATGAGGGAGATCATCAGCATCCACATAGGGCAGGCCGGCATCCAGGTCGGCAACGCCTGCTGGGAGCTTTACTGCCTCGAGCACGGCATCCAGCCCGATGGCATCATGCCCAGGTCCTTCATGCATGCCCTACTCATCTAGGGTTCCTTCTTTGTTAGTATTCGAGTAGTAACCCTAGTTTTTTTGGAAGTGATGAATGTTCCCTTGCGACAAAAAAAATTGATGAAATGAGATTTTTAATATTTGATTGAACGGTAGATTCCTCTGATAATCGCTTTATATTTCAGGATAATTATTATCTAAAAGTTATTTTACCAGTTTGATTTCTTTATCTTACATCCTTTTACTTCATTTGTCACTTCAATTTGTCCTATCTATTGATTGCTCGAATCGGATCTGTCCTTGGACGTTCTTCCGTGTCTACTAGAAAAGAAATTCTGAGACAAAAATTTATCTTTTAAAGTTGAATTTATTGCTCTGTTTTGTCAATTCAAGGGGAAAAAATTGATCTCACAACTGCAAGCATGCGCAAGTTTTTTAAAAGAACTTCAATGTCAAACTGGAAAGAGAATTTTGATGTCGTATTGGATGACTGCATCATTTATTGAGAGTACTGGTTAGTGATGCCTAGTTTTAGTGTCTATACATGAATGCTCAAACCATTAAAAAAATATGAAGTTATAACTTGTATAGTGCTCCGCCACTTGTGAAGTTGCTTCGGAGTAGATCTACGTTCTATCTCTGGTAACTTTTCCCCGTAACTGTGTTTAACGGGGCGAATTTGTTTCCTCCATGAATCTCACACATCTGTAATAACTTTTTGCGATCTATGATCTGGCTTCCTCTCTGCAAATACAAATTTCAATAATTGAATTAGAGTGTCTTGATTCCACCTTGAATGCCCCAAGTCGGATTTACTTAATTCTGATTTGTGATCTGACTTGAGTTGTACCACTAATTTGGCAGTGATACGTCAGTGGGAGTCGCACAAGATGCCTTCAATACATTCTTTAGCGAGACTAGCGCCGGCAAGCATGTGCCTAGGGCCATCTTTGTGGATCTGGAACCCACTGTCATTGATGAGGTGAGGACTGGAGCCTATCGCCAGCTCTTCCACCCAGAGCAGCTCATCTCTGGGAAGGAGGATGCGGCAAATAACTTTGCCCGGGGTCACTATACAGGTAGCTGCATTTATATCTTCTAATAGAACTGTTTTTACCCCTAATCATAAGTGGATATTGATCTTGATTTGTGCTTTTGCACTGCAGTCGGAAAGGAAATTGTTGATCTCTGCCTTGATCGAGTTAGAAAACTGGCAGACAACTGCACTGGCTTGCAAGGGTTTTTGGTTTTTAATGCTGTTGGTGGTGGAACTGGATCTGGTTTAGGGTCATTGCTGCTTGAACGGCTGTCAGTGGACTATGGGAAGAAATCAAAACTTGGCTTTACCATATATCCTTCTCCTCAGGTACCCTATTTACCTTAATTCTATGCTTTTTCCTTGTTGGCATTGAAACTCTACACTTTATTTGCTTCGTAAAGAATGTTGGAAGAATTTCTTGGAAAATTTCAAATTTCTAGTATACTCTTGCTGATGCTTTTTCTATAAGATTGAATTTGAGGTACCAATTCCAGTGTTGCTGACAAGTTGACCATGTGTTTACCTTAAAATATGGCACATCTATTTAGCTCGTAAAAGCATGATGATTAGTGAATTTCTTTTACAAAATTAGGATTCGTTAAATTTAATAACATTTTAATCTGGAGTTCGGTTTGAGGGCATGCAATTTTTATAGTTGGAATTATTTAATAAGAAGGTGCATAAAGATCATGAGCCGAAACTGATATGAACTATGAACCATATGGTAATTATGGATTTGGCCTAATTCACTGAAATCAAATTCTGTACCGTCATTAAAATAGGGGCTCATATAAGTACTAGATGCCATTTCGGAGTACCTTATCTTTTGTTCATCTCATAAATTGGAATTGCCTGTGATATGTATATTCTAGGTTTCTACGGCTGTTGTGGAGCCATATAACAGTGTGCTCTCCACCCACTCCTTGCTTGAACACACGGACGTTGCGGTGCTTTTAGACAATGAAGCCATTTATGATATCTGCAGGAGATCTCTGGACATTGAGAGGCCAACTTATACCAACTTGAACCGGTTGATATCTCAGATCATCTCCTCTTTAACCACTTCTCTGAGATTTGATGGAGCTATTAATGTGGATGTCACTGAGTTCCAGACCAACCTTGTCCCCTACCCTAGAATCCATTTTATGCTCTCTTCTTATGCGCCTGTTATTTCTGCTGAGAAAGCATACCACGAACAGCTCTCTGTCCCTGAAATCACAAATGCAGTATTCGAGCCATCAAGCATGATGGCAAAATGTGACCCAAGGCATGGGAAATATATGGCTTGTTGTCTGATGTACCGTGGCGATGTCGTGCCCAAGGATGTGAACGCTGCTGTCGCAACCATCAAGACAAAGCGAACTGTTCAGTTTGTCGACTGGTAAGCTTTATTCTCCTTATAATTAGTTCAATTAGTTGTGGTACTTGAAATTTGATTGCCTTGGTACTTCTTAAGGTGCCCAACTGGTTTCAAGTGCGGAATTAACTATCAGCCACCGACTGTTGTCCCTGGAGGTGATTTGGCCAAGGTGCAGCGCGCCGTATGCATGATCAGTAACAACACTGCTGTTGCTGAAGTTTTCTCGCGGATTGACCATAAGTTTGATCTAATGTATGCGAAGCGTGCATTCGTCCACTGGTATGTTGGTGAAGGGATGGAAGAAGGTGAGTTCTCAGAGGCCCGGGAGGACTTGGCTGCTCTTGAGAAGGACTACGAGGAGGTTGGAGCAGAAGGCGTAGATGAAGAAGAGCCGGAAGATTACTAGATTGTGGCTGTATTTTAGTGTTTGCTCGTGATTGGGTTGTGATGCATTACTATAGTTTCTGAGTCATCATGTCTTGCTTTTGGATTCTGCGTCGCGGTTGTATTGAATGGTTGCTCTTAATTCAGTGTGGAACTGGTATTGGTTAAGTATTTACTAAGCATAAATATTATGTGAAAACAATGAATGCTTCATGAGTCTCATTCTTTATTTTTCCTTAGATAATAATCTAAGTTTGACTAGGGGTGTCCATTCAGTCAATCTGATGTCAACATAACCCATTTGGGTTAACTCAATTTTTGTATGAAAAAACTTTTAAACCAAAATTAAATTGGATAATATTAAAACTGATTTTGTGTCAAACCGAAAGAGTAGGAGGGAAAGCAATTGGCGCGAGGAAAGGAAAGAGAAGGCGGCGGCAGCGCCAATAGTGGAGGTGAGGAGAGAAATGGGGAGGGAGTAAGGGGCGGCAAGCCGGCAACAATGTCGGTAGCGGAAGTGTATATGTTTTGAAGATCAATTATGCAGTGGTATTTTATGTATATTATACTATGGTTTATTAACTATAAAAGCATTCTTGTTGATGTTATATTTTCACTATATCTATAAGTCGTATGAGATTATATGATAATGTATTTGGAATTTGGCTTGTGAATTTTTGAAGTGTTCTTAATTAAGTATCTTAGTGGATAACGGATAGCTTCTCGACATATCAGATTAGTATGTAGATTAGTTGGATATTGGATATCAATATAAGTATCGTTCAAAGATGTACTAAATTAACCCACTACAAGAAATGACTTAAATGTATCATCAAGTTAGATTAGTATGTAGATTAGTTGGATATTGGATATCAATATAAGTATCGTTCAAAGATGTACTAAATTAACCCACTACAAGAAATGACTTAAATGTATCATCAAGTTATATCACTCGTGAGAGATTTGTATTGGCTCTTTGACTTGAGGATATTAGCACTTTTATAAGTATGCTTTGATACAATCTACCGTCTCGCTATAATAAGAAGGTCATAAATATTGGGCATCAATATAGGCACACAAGTACATCGCTCAACGATGTATTGGATCAACTTACTATGAGAATTGATTTGAAGGTGTCATTAAGTCAATATTACTTATGAGGTTTGAATTGGTCCTTTGACTTTAGAACATTAGTACTTCTATATGGTGAGTGGTGCACTTTGATACAACCTATTATCTCATTGTGATAGGAAGGTCATAATATTTGTCATTGGATTTATCATAGACTGTATGAGAAGTATAATGACCTAATAGAGAATTTGTTCATTTCTTAGTGAAGCTTGATATTCATGGAGCCTCACCTGTTGGCACATAACTGAAAGTATATGACCATACCCAGGTGTATAACCTGATCATATTATGCCCACTAAATTGGGTAAACAAGTGTGACATAATTGTCTAATCTAAATTTTAGTAGACAAAAGCATTACATTGTGGGTTACCTTATCAAGTTTTAAGGGGTTGTCGACATGATACCTCATTTATATGACTTGAGTAATAATAATGTGTTGCTAGATAATGATTACTACTTATGATGACTAGGGGTGGGCAATCGGATTCGATTAATTCGGTTAACCGATAGTTTCGGTAAATTCGGTTTGGTAAAAACGGTATCGGTAGATATTTTTTATATAATCAGTATTCGGTATCGGTATCGGTAAAAAATTTTTGGTTCGGTAAATTACCTATTTTACCGATATATAAGAGTGAATAATTTATGTAAACCGAACAGAGGTGTAAGTGTAACTGTGTAAGTAAAACTGAATTACTGAACAGAGGTGTAACTGTGTGAGACTGAGTCAGCGAGTCTGTGAGAGTTTGAGAATTGAGACATGAGTCATGAATAACTATTGACTATTGACTAATGACTACTGAGTATTTGAGTATTGACTATTGACTAATAAGTAATAACTTAATGAGTTACGAACTTACAACTTTGATTCGTCGAATCCAAAATCCAAAATCAGTCTATTCGAAGTGGCGAAGTCGCAAAGAGCCGAAGAGTCTTGCTCGACAACTCAATCTCTAAGACTCTAACCCGGTAAATTCGGTTCGGTATAAGTTCGGTAATTTATTTAATCGGTTTGGTATCGATTTTAAAAAAATCGGTAAATATTTAATCGATAAATTCGATTTCGATAAAAACCATTTGTCCACCCCTAATGATGACTCTAGTATGTCATCATTGCTAACGCCATATAGATTTTACGGGGTCGCATACATAAACACTTGACATTGCATTTTGATCGAATCACCTTGGATTAAATTATGCAATAATTCAAGTGTTTTTTTTGGGAGTTAGATGGATTTAGATCATGCCTTGATTAAGTTTGATTGCACCAATGGTTTTAATCTTCGAAGAAGCATTTGCAGATAAATTCTGTCATCGAGATTTGACCTTGTGACATTTTATGAGCTTGCTTAGGTGCCTCTCTTGCTTTCTTTATAAAAGGATGGGCAAGGGGGCTAGACACACATACATACTATCATTTGTGCAAGCAAACCTTGGTAGCTCACTTCCTCCCCTCTTCCTCTCTACCGTCTCCCATCCCTCCTCTCTTCTTCCTCTTACTGCACGACATCAACAAGGAGAGAGCTCTCCTGAGACATGATCCCTTCTCCTAAGGTTAGCACTAGACGTGGACAAGGGCAGCGATCAAGAGGTTGACGTCTAGATACTCTTACAGGTGAACACTTAGATGCCTCCTCCTTCTGTCGCTAATTTTAAAAAGCTTTTCTTAAAGTTAACAGTTTTGAACACATTTCTTTTATCTTCTCACTCGCATTGATCTTCTAGGATAGGAGTGTGTTTCGGGTGATATTTCTGCTACCCATAAAAGTGTAAAATTTATTTTCACTCGCTTCTCTTTAGGGGAAGAGGAGAGAAAAGGGGAGGTGGCAATGCCAACAATGGAGGCTAAGGATGAGAGGAAGGAAAGTGGCCTCAAAGGACGAGGAGAGGAAGGAGAAGGCGGTAGCATTGATGCTTGGGAGAGATGAGGACATGGGAGGCACAATAAAAAAAAGGAGATTTGAGGAAGAAGAGGACGGAGGAGAAACAATGAGGCACAATAGAAAAAGCACTAGATTCCATCACTTTAGGCCTATTTGGTACTACGGTACTTTCTTTTTTCTTTTTTTTTTTTCTTTTTGTATTGCTATGGGAGATTACAATAGAAAGTGGCATTGTTATTATGTTTGATTCATAAATTCTGCAGTAAAATAGTGCTATTTTTAATACTGTAGCCCAAAGCAAGCTATCCCCTGCTTTCTCCAGCTACCATTTTACCTCGATGCGCGTGAAGTTATTGACTGAGTGTTCAAGTTCGATGCCCACTCGTTGCATTATTTTCTTTGTTTTTTTACAGCTACAGTTAAATCTCTCTCCCCTCTCTTTTTATTAAAAATATTATATATTTATATTTTATAATTGTATATAACAATTAATGATATTATTAATATATATTTAGTAATATAATATATAATTCAAAAATATATATAATATAATAATTTTCAATTAATTACTTTTAAAATAAAATTAATAATTTAATTTTATATTAAAATTAATTATTTGATCTTATAAAAATTAATAATTTTATTAAAATAATTATTTTAAATTTCAAAAATAAATTTTATTTTATTATAAAAATATATAATTTTAATTTTAATATATTTTACTAAATTAATATTTATTTATTTATTTATTTATTAATAACACAACATATTAATAGTTGCTTCTGGTATAGTTAGATTCATCAAACACTCTTAACAGTAAATATTATAACGATAATGCACCTATCTCAGCCGTAGAACCAAATTGGACTTTGTCTCCTTAACGAGCATTTGGCCTGTGAAGGGACCCTTCCCTCCTTAACGGTGCTTGTTTCTATGCTGCTTCGTATCTTGAAGTGGTTTCAAAGTTCCAAAGCTTTGTCTCTGCTGTGTAGCCTTCGTTTCTATTGTTAAGGTCGGTTTGGTTTGAGTTTAACAAATTTTTAAATATAAAATCGAAACCAAATCAAAATATTATCATATACATTAAAAATGAATGAAAACCGAACCATTTAATTTTTATCTGGATTGAACCAACTTGTTTGGTTTGGTCTGATTTAATTTATCAGATTAGCATGAACCAACTATCCTAGAGTGGCCTAAATTAGTTCAACCGTAATAAACTATGACTCAGACATTTGTTTTAGACACCACAATGTATTTAAAATCTCCTAAAATTTTCTCTTCCATGGTATAAAGGTTAAACAGTGAAGTAAAACTTTAATATCCCTTCAAATTTTAGAAATTAACTAGTGAGCTTGAACATTGAATTAAACTAACTAGTGAGATTTAAGCTTAGATTGAAAAATAAGAGAAAAGAAAACAAAATATAAATCTTTCAACTGATTTCATTGGCCTATAATTTATTTTCATTTTGTGGACTCTATTAATAAAAAAATAAAATTACTATCGCATTTTAGTAACCAAAAACTGAGACTTATTTTTGATAAAACATTTTTAAATTTCTGATCTTCAATAATTAGTTCTTGCTCTCAAATAATTCTACTTTCGAGCTGTCAGATTTGACACATCTGCTTTATGATAGGCCAGAAAAAATAACATGTGCTCCACTTTTGATCTCAAATCTGACAAAGAATAATTTGAGTACCTGGGTCCAATCTCATTCTTTTTACTAACTTACACTGTAAAGTTCTTATATTTGACAAGATGTAATGAAAAGTGTTGATTTGAATTGCTGAGACAATTTTTTTTTTTAAAAAAAAAGAGAATTAATCTAGTTATTTCAGAGGAGTTCAACGTCTCTACCTCAATTGATAGTATGAACTTTCCATTCAGTGATGGATCTTTTTAATCTGATTCAGAACAGGATAGAATTAGTTTTTGCCTGCCTCAAAAGGATTGTGGCAAGAGTCAAGACCCAATTATAGACTTGCATATTCCTCTCTCAAGACAGAATGATCATTGTTCTTATAATAGCTGACCACTTAGCAACTTGTTTATCTGCTTCCAGATCACCAATAGACCCCTCCATGATTATCAGTTTACAGGACGGAGGACAATCTCCTTCCCTGATGTGTTCTTTCATAGACATTACTGGATTAAATTGCCTGCAAAGAAGGCAGGGCAAGGCAGGGCAGGGCAATGCAACGCAAGAGTAAAAAGATGAAACGTACAAAAACATACCAGAACCCTGTGTGTGTGTATTGTGCTTGGCTGTATCACGCTTCGTACCTTTTGTCTTCTTCTTTCGCCTCTCTCCCTGCATTCCTCCTCTTTTTCTTCTTACAAGAACGCGAAAGGCCCATTTTCTCCTTTCCTTTCTTGTTAAAAAGGATTGACAAAGAAGGCGCACCTTCTACTGTCAAGCAGGTGAAACAGGTCGCGTTCTTTCTTCTCATGTTTTGCTTTGACCCTTGAAGCTTTCTTTAAGCTTCTTTGATTTATTTTGCTGACTATTTTCATAAGTATCCGAGTGGTCTGAAAATTTGGATTTTTTTGGCTTTATATTTAATTTACTTGTGCTTAAATCAGGTAATGAACTTGAAACAGACTGCCAATCAGATGATGTTGCGTTCCCCAATTTCCTGAATTCTATCCACAAGGCAACCGAAATTTAGAGAAATCACATATGCATTGTGTGCTGTCTGAGTTGAAGCAGCCATGGATCATTTTTTTTACTATTTAGTAGTTACAAAGGTTGCTCCTTTTTCAAGGACACAATGAAATCAATTTAAACTGCTTATTAAACTCGTTACTCTTGTGCATTTTGTTCATTCATCCAAGTGCCGTAGTTTGAGACTACCTAGCAGTAATTTACAGCATTTATTTGATGAGAAAGATAATTTAGGAAGTTTTCTTGCCATGGTTAGTCCATATTTGTTTATTCCGTGAGGAAAGCACTGCTTGTCTGTTTCTTTAGCTCTGATTCTGCAAGGAGAAAGAAAAGGAAGATTTTCTCACCAGAATGCTAGCTTGTTTCTAAATTAATACCAAACTTACAACCTCAATTGTTATGAAATTTTGTAGTGTCATGCATGATCTGGCTGTGGAGAACTGGAGATAGGTGCAAGTTATCTAAATTCAATGCAATGTAGATTAGTTGTCTTCTGACATGTTTCTTCACGCTACTTTTTCAACTCTGTGGCTTTAATTAAACTTTCTGGCGTACAGAGATGTAATCCTTCTTTATAGTCTTTACATTGATCTAAGATTAGGCAGGACTTTTTATATTGAACCTACTCTACTCATCTGTGTTTTGCATAAAATGCCATAAAAGTTCTGATGATGCATGGAATTTCAGTTTGGCTTTCTTTTTTCTTTGAAATCATAAGCTACTTCCGTTCAAAGCTTCTACAACACTTATGTCTCGCAATTTATAAAAATCCTGTTAATTAGGGCTTAGTGTTTTGCTTTGGTAGACCCATTTTCTGCAGAGGCAGAACTGTTCTGGACAATCTGAATATAATTATTTTGGACAAGCTTTGGTGGTTGAAGTTGCAAACATTTGCTGTAAGGTCGTACTTTAAACTTTATCAAGCCAGATGTTGCCTGAAACATGGGATAAAGTCCTGTTTTTGCTGATATTTCTTTTCTCGAATGCCTCAGGTATCTTCTAATTTACTAAACCTCAGGCAATTTTAGTTAAATTGAGGCAGGATTGACTTTAGTATACTTTCAGGGTTCCTATGTTCAATGTTCATTACAAAGATCAGGACTGCTTTCTCTTGATTATCTGAACTTTGTTCTAAATTGAATTATATAATACTATTTGTTGCTGGCTTGTAAAGTAATAGTGCCTTTTTGGTACGAATTGCCTATCGCTGATCTCTTATTTACCTTTGATTTCTATCTTATGGAGCTAGACTAATGATTGAACAAAGCCCAAATAATTTGTTCACTAGTTCTCTTTACTTCATGCCTAATAATGGTATTGAAGAAATTGATATATCAGCCTTTTCCATTAGGGAAGGCTGCCTGTTCTTTGAGTTGATTAATGTGGTTGCTCAAGTTTTCTCTCGGAAGCTTTATTCTTGAGCAATTGCACTTATCTTTCAACCAAGGTTTATAGTCTCAGTCCCTACTAATAAGTCTCAATTCGTACTAGTAATCCACTGTACTTTGACACTATATCATACCGATAATAGTAGTGCAACACGAGCTAGTAAACCAGTGGTACTAATTGTATCTCAAAATGATATTATGAGATATTAACCAATTTTAAAAACTCTACTTTTATCTATTCTAGATTAGGTTTTCCTCCTAATTGTAATTTCTGCTCTAGTTCTGATAACTGATAATGGTGATAATCTTATAGGTGGATTTATTGGTATTAACATTGGCACTCAAGTGTCCAACTTCCCTTCAGCAACAAAAATAGTGTCAATTCTGAAAACTCAGCAGATCAAGCATGTACGCTTATTAGATGCTGACCACCGAATATTGAATGCCTTAGCAAACACCGGTATAGAAGTTATCGTAGGGGTTCCCAATGATCAGCTGTTAAAAATAGGAGAATCCCAATCAGAAGCAGCAGATTGGATCAATAAAAATGTTGCTGCTTTTCTCCCTACCACTAACATCACTTACATTGCTGTCGGTAATGAGGTGCTGACAACAATTCCAAATGCAGCATTTGTCCTTGTTCCAGCTATGCAGTGCCTCCATCATGCACTTTTGGCAGCAAATCTCAACTTTCAGGTTAAAGTTTCCAGTCCACAGTCCATCAACATGATCTCAAAACACTTTCCTCCATCTACAGCAACTTTTAACTCATCATGGAACACTGTAATGAACCAGTATCTTCAATTCTTGAAGAACACAGGAGGTCCTTTCATGTTAAATGCACAGCCCTATTTTGGCTACACCAAAGAGCAAGGTATTTTTCCACTAGACTATGCTCTTTTGAGGCCTCTAAAATTGAGTAGTCAGATAGTGGATCCAAATACAAATTTCAACTATGAGAACATGTTTGATGCAATGGTTGATGCTGCTTACTATTCTATGCAATCACTCAATTTTTCTGGCATTCCTGTGCTTGTGACTGCATCTGGATGGCCATCACAAGGCGGCGCAAATGAACCAGATGCTAATATTGACAATGCCTTGGCCTACAATAGCAATCTCATCCTTCATGTGCTGAATGGCATAGGCACACCGAGTCAACCCAACACATCTGTCAGCACATATGTACATGAGTTGTTCAATGAGGATCTCAAACCTGGCCTTGTTTCTGAGAAGAACTGGGGGATATATGATTCAAACGGGACTGCGCTGTACACGTTGACTTTTGGACATGCAGTTGTGTCTAACTCAGATTCAACAGGACCGATCGGTGTTTTCTGTGTGGCAAATTCTAGCGTTGACTCTGATGCACTTAAGAAAGGCTTAGATTGGGCATGCGGAAATGGTTCAGCAAACTGCACAGCAATTCAGCCAGGACAAGTGTGCTATGAAGCTGACAATCTTGTAGCCCTTGCTTCCTATGCTTACAATGACTACTACCACCGAACTCAAGCTAGTGGGGGTACCTGCAACTTTGGCAACACAGCAATGACTACCACGACAGATCCCAGTAAGCTCACTTTTACTTCAAATGGATGAAACTCAAACATTTCAGTTTAATTTGGTATCTGATGAAATTCTAACATTGTTATTTCTTCTACTCAATGAAGGCCATGGCTCATGCATCTTTTCTGGAAGGTAATCAGTGGATTGGAACCTTGAGTTAGGCTCTCTAATGGTTAGATGTTCTTCTTGCTTCTAATGATTTTGATTGTGGCTGCAGCTCAGGATCAAGCTCCAGCACAAATGGAAGTTCAACACCTAGTTCAGCCTTCGGACCTGTCGGCGCCTTAAGTGGGGTTTCAAGTCTTCAAGTTGTCTCCTCCACTCTTGTACTTGCTTGTCTGCTACCATTTATAGCTTGACATGTAAGATTATCAGTTCAGTTCTGCAAAGAAACTGAAAGCATTGTTGTCACTGCAGCAGTAGCTGATGGTGAGATGTTCAGCCCAGTTGCCATTCTTAAACTACCAGATTTTTGTTGTTGTTTTATTAAATTTTGGCATAACTTTAGATGTTTTTGTTGTAAATCATTGATTCTTGCCTTTTTAGATCTTGTCAGAGAATTGTTCAGCTGCAGAGTTCTTGTAAAAATTATTCAGAGTCTCAAACTGGGAACATTTTTTTGATTCCAAGCTGTTGACTCAAGCTAAAATTGAGTGCTTGAAACTTTTCTTTTTCTTGGGAACAACTGAACTTTTTCTCTTGATATGAAATGATTTGACTTGGATTAAGTTGACTTTATAAGGAATAGTTTTTTGGATGGGAAATGAATCATACCTGAAAAAAGTTCAGTGGTGATGTGGTTTGTAAGGTTCCTTGATTTTTGGGGCCAGTTAAGAACTTACAAAAAACGTTCATGCTTTGATTGACTTTTTCTTTTGGATGACTTTGAACTTGAAGAGATATCGATCGATCTTATCAACTCATGGTTGACCTGAACCAAACTTGAAAAAGAAATTCCACAAAAGAAGAAAAGAAAACTCAAAAGCTCATGATGAACAAATTCCAGTAAACTGGCAGAAAAGTGTGCGCGCTTGAAAATCCAGCGATATTGATAACATTTTGGTGAAGTAAGTTCAAGCATTTCATCAAGTCAGAGAACAAAAAATCAAGAGAATATTGCCTTTGATAGAAGGTACAAATGCCTCCCTCCATATGAGCATCGATTCTCGTGGAAGATAACAAAGAACATGTTTTCGTTTCTCACGAGGGACTTGACTTGTTCTATTCCATGATACTGTGCTCAGCTCATGTATAATTTAATTTGGTTTGAGAGGATAGTAATGAAATTACCGAGCTTTTCAAGGGTTCATATGCAAAATATTTTTCTCCCAAGCATTCCAATTCAACAAAGCAAGGAATCGACACGAGGCCTCCACATTAATTTCTTGGCGCAGTGCTCGGATGAATACCTTCTTCGCCTCCTCATGAATCACATCCTCCTCCCCATATAAAGCCAACCTCGCCCTCGCTCCCAAAATTCAATTCGGAAGAGCCCAAGTAGGTTGGAGAGAGCTCTTCTGCCCCCGCCCAGCCGCCTATGCGTGCTTCCACTGAGGTAAAAGGCAAATCTTTTCATGTTTGTTCTGCTATTTCGAGTTGTTGTTTAAGAAATTTTTTGGAGCAATTTTGATCTGTTGTATCTTCCTCGCGTCCCTCACGCGTCTGGGATTATTAGGGGGGGTGTGTGTTTGTGTTTTTGAGTGGTGATTAGCCCTGCCAAGGATGAAAGACCACTTCTTTGACCTTTCAGATTGATGTGGGCATGTCGTTTCTTTCTGCTACCAGGACTCTTCTCGTTCATCGAGGCTGAGAGTAAGTTTCTTCCTAGTAAGATTGGATTTTAACCGTCCCTTTTTCCTCTTCTCGTCCTATTTTTACCCTCACTTTTACGAGCTTTCTTTTGGGGAGGGGCATCTTGGGGGGGATCTCGATCTCTTTTGTGAAGGTACTGAGTGTTTTATCTGGGCTTTGGTTATAGTGTGTTCGTGTTTTTCTATGTGCGCTCTTAGCTGCATAAGACAGAGAAAAGACAAAAAAAGGAGTACTTTTATGGTAAATTGAACTTGCTTCAAAACCAACGCTTTAGTATTCAATGTCTGGAAGGAATTTGGTTTTTTTTTATAACAATGATTTCGGATGGTCCGAACTTTAGTATCTACTGGGAGCACATTGAGGATTTCCTTCTATTCATCTAAATCGAGATGGCTAATTGGTAGGTGAATCTTAGGTTTAAGCTTACGGCATCCGCATGCTGGAAGATGACAACTGTAACTTTCTATATAGCGTAAGTTCCGTAAGTTCTTACCATAGGTTCTCTTTCATAAATTTAAAGTACAGCTCTCAAAACCCTTGGTAGATTTGTTTAGACTGATGCAGAAGAAAAACTGAGAAAGGAAGAGTAGAGTCACTAGACAACAATGTAGAGATGGCTACTGAAGCACCACGTATTTTTTGAACATAGCTGAGAACTATTTGCATGTAATAATTAAAACCAGTTTACCCATTTCGTGCTTGTTTCTTTAGTAACAAAGACATCACTTCTTATATTACATTTCTTTTCTATTTGTACTTTGTATGTTGAAGGTGACATCATTAGCTATGGAAGAATGTCATGCAGATCGCTTAGTACTCTGGAAAAAAGGGTGTAAGTTTTGGCTCTTGGAAGAAAGAAAATTTTCCTTAGAAAACATGTTTTCTGTTGTATAAGAATATATATGGAAAAATATTCCTTATTGGAACCCTTAAGTATATGATTACAGTGATTCTCTTGGACATAATTAATAATAGGGAGGAGTTGCCGAATAATTGGACAAAGCTGGTCAATGTGGTAGTTGTCTGCTCTGAGCAAAGTGTTGATGTGTTTGGCAATTCCTCGTAAGAATTACTTTGATATGGGTCTTCTAATTTTTCCATGTTAAGAATTTTTTGCCTGTTTCATAGCTCTGAAATGAAAACTATGGAAGGAAAAATGATAAGATAACAACAATTCACAATTCATACTCTATTTTGAGAACTAGATTAAAACAAATGTTTAATTGGTTGCTATCACAATTCTCCTCCCACTTCCCATGTGGAGCTAAGTACTTGGTTGCCAAAATCCTTTCCGATCAAGATTTAATATCCTTCCCAAGCCCATGCATAAACCCAAATTAACAGTAACACTTGTTACAGCTTAAATATTGTTATAATTCTCCTCCCACTAGCTAAGTAACTGAGGTAGACTTACCAAGTGTAGGATTTTCTCTTAGCATACTTCCTAAGAAATCCTTTTGATTGCTTCTTCCATTCTTGGGATTGTTACTTAATAATATTACTAGGCTAGTACTTCTTGCTATTACTTATAGATGGTTTAATTTCTTAGATCCATAGTGAAAACTTGAATGAGGATCCTTGGCAATTCAAGAAAACACTTAGATTATCACAATAAAGTGTCAACTAAAAGATTGATTACAAGAATGAAAACCTAAAGCAAGAAAAAGGGAGTGAACTAGGAGAGCTTATTCAACGAAGCTCAATCATAAATGAAATGGACGTTATATGTCTCTTTTTTGTTTTATATGACTATGGCTATATATATAATCATTTTGTTTACTTTCTAGGGGTAGTTCCAATTGTATAAAAGGGTCAACTTTTTTTTTTGTCAACTAAAGTTTAAATTAATTCTAGCTTGAAGCATTGGAAACATTAGGAATGTCTAGGAAGTTGGATAAGGTTTTGGAAAAGTTTAATGACAATACTATAATGTTTAAAGTTAGTCAAGTCAATTATGTGATTTGTCTTAGTTGGTTCAAGACTTAAAATACTTTTTTCTGGACAAGATTTGTGGACTGATCTAGGGTCCAACATAAAGTCAAGAATCAAAATGATTGAACCGAATGACTTTATAATAGATGTAGCAAACAAAATTAATCCTCGATGTAACCATCATTGTGCACCAATTTATCATCTAGTTTTTTGAACTCACAATTTCAGTTGAGCTATTCCCTAGGTGGCTTTGAGGTCTCAACGTGATATCTAGATATGTACCCAAATATGCACCTGAGGAAATCATTAGTAGAAAACTTTATTATCATCAAAACACATGTAGTATATTGGATATCAAAGTTTCTTTAAGAATACAGTTTGTGTCATCGAACTTCATGCATGAAACTTGCTCTAAGTAGGCTGTACAAATAATTTAATCACTTCTGTGAATGAACACTTTTTAC
Source organism: Costus lasius (assembly GCA_027563935.2). Lineage (NCBI taxonomy): Eukaryota > Viridiplantae > Streptophyta > Magnoliopsida > Zingiberales > Costaceae > Costus > Costus lasius. The sequence continues at coordinate 11,721,453 of CM050454.1, read as the reverse complement.
TTCTTTCTGGTTTCTCTCTATTGCTGCTGTTACCTTTGTTCTATCATGTGTATTTTGCATTAAATGAGCTTAGTGTAAGATTGTATGATTCATCACAGATTTCTTTAAATTTCTTGCTGGAGAACATCAAATTTTAGTAGCGTGCTGAATTACAAAGTACCAAGTTGCCATGCACAAAATCAGCAGCTCGAGTGACACTCCACATAATTTGGGGAGAATCCGGCATCGTAAGCGCTCTAGTGAGGTCAGTTACTGCATTGCTGATGTTTTGTTTAACACTTCCAAGTCCAACTTTCCTATTTTATGAATTAACTGCATGTCTATTTGATTGATTATGCATTCACCTATTCATTAGTCAAAACTATTCACGCTGTCTTCGTATTTGCTGTGCTGTCTGCAAACGTAGAAGCTAATTAACTTTATATCTACTTTATCAATTATGCATTCGCCTACTTTGCCTCTTACGTTTCATTTGATTGTTTGCTATAAAATAAGGATAATTACGGTGTTAATTATGGATAGTCATGTGCATCTTGCTATAAGTTCACTACCTTCCTAAGTGGCAAAATATTGTTGGGTGCGGTTCTTGTTGATTTTATGTTTATCAATGAATCAATTTTTGTTCTATGTTTATTGTATCATTTCAGTTCTTTATTGGAACATTCAGAGAGTTTAATTCCCTTTTCAGGTTTCTTCAGATGCAGATAAAACAAATGGCCCAAATTTGCTTGTTAATGACCGCAGCAAATACAAATCAATGCTTATTCGCACCTATTCATCAGTGTGGATGATAGGTGGTTTTGCTTTTATAATCTACATGGGACACCTTTATATTTGGGCCATGATTGTTGTTATTCAGATTTTCATGGCAAAAGAGCTTTTTAATCTTCTCATGATAGCTAATGAAGAAAGACAGCTACCAGGATTTAGGCTCCTGAATTGGTATATCTTATTCTTATATTTACTGTTTGGATAAATGGAGTCTTTAGTTTGTCCTATTTCATTTTTTTTTATTCTTCATCTTGCAGGCATTTTTTCTTCACTGCAGTGTTGTTTACTTATGGACGCTTTCTTAGTCAGCAACTTGTCAACACTGTGACTTCGGATAAATTGTTTTATCGACTTGTCAGTGTGCTTATCAAATATCAAATGTTTATTTGTTACTTCCTGTATATTGCAGGTTAGATTTCTTTTCCACTGACTTTATTATGTGCAATATTGTCATACTATTCTCTTTATATTCAATATTATTTTATCTGGAACTTGTGTTAAGAGAAAGACTATGTGCAAGTGTTCAAACTTTCTATACCCCTATGACCTTTTACATAAACAAATATAGTATGTGTGGATCTTTTCATAGTCCTACTACTTGACACTATATTTGCTGAGGCTGCGTTTGGCATCTACTTTTGTTATTTTTCAAGGGTGTTTAGTAAAGCTACATTGTTGTTACCATTAGTGTTATTTTGAGTTTTAAAAATTATAATTAAATTATAAAATTTTTATTATTCATAAAAATACTCTACACATATTCTTCATAATTAATTTTTTTATTTTTAAAATAATTAAATTTATAAAATTAGTAATTTATATATTAACTAATATATTAATTAAATATTTATATATTACATTATTACACTAACTAATAAATATTAATTAATTAATTATATTATATATAGTATTATATAACTTTAGTAATATAAGTTTAAATTTTATATTCTATATTATATATAAAATATAAAATATAAAATATAATATCCATCCACTGCCATTATTCATAGGCAGCTCTCGCAGCAGCAAAAGGTGCATTTTCCAGCTTTAGTGAACAGTGCTAGTTTTGCACTGTTCAGTCCTGAAGCATCTCATCCAAAAAGCTCCATAAGCAAGCAGACAATGAATGCAAAAATTCTGCAGTGCTGGTCATGTTCAATCCATAAAATGATGTAGAAATACAGGATGATTCAATATTAGCAGGAAGAAAGATGAATTTTTCCATGGTAAGGAAGGCAGAATTTTTCTCTCTTCTTCAATACATAAAATTGTAGAACAATTTTATATGTTTTAAGGGTGACAACTTTGAGGCTTCAGTTTGAAGCAAAACTAGATATTCTACAAAAAACTAAAGAAAGGAAGTAATTTGGTAATATTGAAGCTTTGTTAAATATGTTCATTCAATACAATGGTAATGTTGTGATAAATAAATTAACATTCATGAGCATCTAATTGTAGCTTTTAAAGAAGATAAAATGAGAAGATGATATGGGTATTATTCAAAGAAGACATAGTTGTAATTAGACAAGGTGATTCTATTATAAGATTAGTAATTCTGAAGAGGGAGAGAAGATGTAGGAGTGACACCAGAAACAAAAGATTAAAAAGAGATTTGGATCCCTTGACCTAATCGTAGACCTAGTCTTAACACAGCCCAATAGTGGGAGAAATCTTTGAAATTGATGCCAAATGGTTGGTTCATTATGGCTTCTTAGTAATACTGTTGTTGAATATGATTGCATAATTAGTCGAGTGAAATTCTTGTCTGTCATCTTCATTGTTGGAATGGATGATAGAATATAACTGATGTATCTTCCTGTGAACACATTGATAATCGGTCCTTTGTCAAATCACATGAATAATGTAAATATCTAAGATAACTTTTGATAAGGTCAAATTATATATAGTTGGAATGCATGTGGAACTGTGTAGATTATTTTGTTCTGCTTCTCAGTAATACAAGTCTCTTTGGAACCAATGACTAAAAATTCTTGTCATTGTTAATGTGTGGATTTTAAACCATGTGATACATTCAGTTAATAGCTCATTGGTCCACAATGAACCTTTCTTAATTTGAAGCATCGCCCTTTGTATACTATTCTGTAATTTATTTCTTATATTGAGTTTTTGTTGACTAATACTGTTGCTGAACAATAATCAATACGATTGGATGGTGCCTTAGGTTTTGTGTGGTTTATTCTCACACTTAAGAAGAAGATGTATAAGTATCAATTCAGCCAGTATGCATGGACCCATATGATTCTTCTAATGGTTTTTGTGCAGTCCTCTTTCACTGTGGCGAACATTTTCGAGGGTATATTTTGGTAAACCTCTCATTTTTTTTCCTATTACTACTGTGGCATTTAGTAGACTTTTTTTTTCAAGTTTGTGCTAAAAGGCAGTTTAAATTGCTCAAATATCTACCTTTGGGGTTTGAACTTATGATCTGGAGGTGCAAAAGCTTTGCCTCCACTACCAAGTGATGTGGGGCTTTGCTTATAACTGTTGAACCACTAATTTACCAGAATAGATACTGTTACAAAAAAAATCATCAACCCTTTATCGATCTTTATGCGCTATAAGCCACAAGTGACCACGAACAAAACAAGTATATAAACTTTTATTGCGCTCAGCTTGGCTAGGCTAGCTTTAGGCATCTGGAAGCTAAACACATTAGGTCTCCTCCCAACACATGCATCAGATTGGGTCTCTTCCTCATAACCTGCTCCGGAAGTTGAATACGCTGGTGGGGACCTTCCAATTCGGCAACGCTTTCGGCCAAATGATAATTCCAAGTCTTTCATCTCAGCTCAAAATTTTACCTTGGAATTTGGAACCCGTAGCACAGCAGGACCTAGCCTGTGGCATGTCTGGAGGATAAAACTTAAGGGACACGACAATGGATTTCGAAATTATACTGATGTTGGAAGACCTGAAGACTCTTTACGCTGTATAAGGGATCTGGACAGTGGCAGGAAATTCATGATTCATGAGCTCAGGAGAGATGATTTACCCAGCATGTTTGGAGAAGTCGGCTCAGGCAAGCTGTTGAGCTTGCAGGACTTTAAAATTATACTGGGTCTTTCACGATCAGTGCAAAGTATTTGCGGATCACCCAGGCTAATTGGTAAGGCAAAAATTGGTAAGGCAAAAGGTAGTAATCTAGTCCCAGGAAAAGGTGGCAATGTGCCACCAGTTTTGATCCCAAACAAGACTTTTAAAATCGGGGATACTCCAGTGCAAGAACTCCAGGTGGTTATGTGCCTAATAATTAAACTAAGTCATCTTTGATGAAGTAAAAAAGGGGGATGCCAAAGAATTCTTCACAGAACTGCACAAGCATAACCACAAGTACAACCAAAAGTCAACAGGAAACAAAAAGGAAAGAAAGTAAAGCCGGCATAACTAAAGACAAAACAACCCCAATTTTTTTTTTAAAAAAAGGGAGAGCTGAACATGTTGCCAAAAAAAAGGAAACAATTGTCAGGATGTGGGAAAGGCAGGAGAAAGCACTGAGAGCAGGAAGACGAGGAAAAGAAAAAAGGGCGCGAAAAAAAAGATGGCTTTTAGGTCATCTGAAAGCTTATAAAAGGGAGGAGGAGGAGCAAAAGAAAGGGGGGGATTGCGAATACGAGGAGGCTGCAGGAAGGGGCGTTCATAGGTAAGAAGGGTAAGTTTCCTTGTTTTACATACATAGGCCTGAGGTGCACTAAGCACCGGTGGCATCACAAGGTGCTGGAGGGTACCACAGCACACACACACACTCCCCTGTTTTACATACATAGGCCTGAGGTGTATTAAACACCGATGGCATCATAAAACGCCGACGGTGGAAGAGTGATGAAATAAGACTGGTGAAGGCGTAAAAAGAAAATGGTAAAGAAATGCGAGACAAAAATAGTGATGAAAGAAAGAGAGGAAATGCTGTAAAAAGAAGAAAGGGGGAAAAGAGAGTGGTACTATGGAGGAGGAAAGTGTTCGAACAAGGAGGAAAAGAGCCATGTTTTTGAAAATCATGAAAAAAAAAAAAAAAAAAAAAGCATATGGCGAAAAGATCCGAGGATCTAGAGGAAAGGCTAACGAAGGTTACCCGTAGAGTGAACTGCTTATCTCCCCCTTTGACTTCCTCTTGGGAGGTTATCCCGGTTCGAACAGAAGGGCATGGAGAGGATTCAATCAGCCAGAACCCTCCTGCTTCCCGTTAAAAGAGGTCCGGCTGAACAATCGATGGAGGATGTCCTTCACCAGAGTGCTGCCAGAGTTTTGAACTTTAAGGCCTCAGGATGAATAACCAGAAATAACAAAAATAAATGAAGGAAATGAAAAAGAGAGAGGAACACAAAGCGTTCGAACAAAATCTATCCTTTCTTCTTACCTGATGGGAACCGCCGGCCACTGCCGAAAATCGCTATCGGGCAAGGGGAGATGATAGCCGTTGAGGAAATGACAAAAGAAAACGAGAGAAACAGAAAGAGAGAGTAGGTAAAGTGGAGAGGTGCACTCATATATTAGGCAGGCCCAACCCAGGCCCATCTTGCCAACCAGTAGAGACTCGCAACAAATCTAACCTAATGCCAGGGAACTGCGTCTGATTCCGAACCCGTATTCACAGTTGCTCCGTGACGAGAAGTCCATCTCCCAAACCTGCTCAGACCAGGCAACTATTCCCCAGCTCGTCATGTCCTGCCCAGAAACCTATCAGGCATCACCAGAAGCGGCCTACAAAACTGAGAAATAAGACTCGAATCGATATCTTACCTGGAATATTGCCAGAGAGTAGCAGAGATGAGCATAGTGTCAATCTGCCGAACAGCTTCATCCCAGATCTGTTCATAAGCTGAAATACCATCACGCTCAAGTAAAGAATAGGTGCATACTAGCGTCACCTGCTGCCGCCGGATCTTCCCCGATAACCATCACCCAGCCATCTCCCAGCCGCCGCCCTTGCCACCGCGCCAAATTACAAACAAAGACCATCCTGCCTTCCGGCTCGAAAGAGCGCCCCTCGTCAATGCCCTTCTAACAAATAGCGAAGGATCCTCCGCTAAAATCTTGATCAGCGCCATCTCCACCCGTCCTCGTCGCCTCCCAACAGGAACCACTGCTTTCGGACGAACCCCCCCTTCTTCACGATTCGCCGACACTTCCACCAGAATAATCGGAGACCTATGATCCTTACCGGCGACGTCTCATGACTATCTTCATTCGAGCCCGACAATGCCAGGAGAGGTCCAGCACCGCCGGAGAAGCGATAATGATACTGATCCCCGTTTCTTCCGTCGCCGATCCCTCGCCAAAGGCAGCAACGTGATGCGATTTGAGAAAGAGTAAAGTAGCTTTACTCTTTCGTGTAGGATAAAAATATAATCCTCAAAGCGAACGCAGATGATGTTACGTGACGGCAGAATGGCACACGACTTGTGTTTCATGGCGGCTGGTGGTTTAGCCACACATGTGGCAGGCTGAATTTAACTCAACATCGTATTTAACTAAATGCCGACCCCAAAATGCTCTCCATTGAACGTTTAAACATAATAACAATATTATTGAAAGGCTTTAGCGCATCATGACGTAACGTTGTTTGGGAGATGCGTACATCGACGTTTATCGTTGGGGCGTAACTCCTCAACGTGACGTAGTGTTTGTTGAGGCTGACACATTACTATCTTCTAAATCACCCGACACGCCGCGAGGCCGGATAAATCCAAAGTTAATTTATCCATCACGCCGTAAGGCCGGGTAAATTCAAAATTAAATTATCCATCAACGCCGCGAGGCCGGATAAATCCAAAGTTAATTTATCCATCACGCCGTAAGGCCGGGTAAATTCAAAATTAAACTATCCATCAACGCCGCAAGGCCGGATAAATCCAAAATTAATTTATCCATCACGCCGTAAGGCCGGGTAAATTCAAAATTAAATTATCCATCAACGCCGCAAGGCCGGATAAACCCAAAATTAATTTATCCATCACGCCGTAAGGCCGGGTAAATTCAAAATTAAATTATCCATCAACGCCGCAAGGCCAGATAAATCCAAAGTTAATTTATCCATCACGCCGTAAGGCCGGATAAATTCCAAAACCAAATTATCCATCACGCCGCGAGGCCGGATAAATTTTCAAATCAAATTGTCCATCACGCCGCAAGGCCGGATAAATTCCAAAACCAAATTATCCACCACGCCGCAAGGCCGGATAAATTCTCAAATCAAATTATCCATCACGCCGTAAGGCCGGATAGGTTATCCAGCATGCCGTGAAGCCGGATGAATTCCGAGAATTAAATCATCCGATACGTTGTAAGCTTGAATGACCCTCCAAACCAAATATCCAATATGTCTAAACGCAATTACGGTGGAATATTGTTTGGGAGGTGCGTACGTCGATGTTTATCATCGGGGCGTAGCTCCTCAATATGACATCGGGTTGCCTAGACCGGGTATCACTCAATGAGCCGCCTTAAAGCTGAATCTCCGACGGACACGCAATATTCAAAATTGATGAAAAGCTCATTTTTCTCATCGTTTAAATACTGCGTCAAATTGTGTATTTCATTACGCTTATGAATGATATTGTCCGGTTTACTTCTCTTATGTCGTTGCGTATTATAGATCTCTTAATCAAAGGTTCCCTATTTTTAGGGGTAATTAACGATGAACGCTTGCGCTCATCGGAAGCCAGAACCCATTAAACAAAAAGCCTTATTAATTTAAGGTGGATTTGAAACGGTCATAATACATTCCCAATGTAACAAAAATGACCCCACAAATTCTGGCACGCCCGGTGGGACCGGCTTCTCCTTTCATCTTTGAGATCTATATTATGTGACCTTCTTTGCCCTTATGATGGCAATGAAGAATCTCTATTCAGTCGGAGGAACACCTGGGCTTTTATCCCTTGATTTGTCAACTACAATTGGGGCAAAGAACATATGCTTTGATTCCATGGTTGAGGCTCCAATTTCTTCCACACATGGACGCCTACAAGTCATCAAGCAAAGGTTGGGTCATTGTTCGCAACCTAAGAACTGTAAGCGCAACAAGCACTTTGGATCAAGGACGACTCACCTCAAAATAGGGGCACCTCTGATAGCGCGAATGACTCCTCTTTCGCGAAGGGCTGCAACCTAAGAACTGTAAGCGCAACAAGCACTTTGGATCAAGGACGACTCACCTCAAAATAGGGGCACCTCTGATAGCGCGAATGACTCCTCTTTCGCGAAGGGCTCTTGTACCATAATTAAGATTATCATCATAGGGTGGAACCTTACTCTTTGTGACGAGAAGAGAGTTGATTCAAGTGATATCATCATCTTGAAGATTGATGTCTATGTCAAAATGTTGATCAATGATGTGACAGAGTCGAAGAAACCATTAGTAATCGTAATCAAGATGGGGGGCAACTAATTAATTGCACTAGTTGCTACAAGAATGCATCTTTCACGTTCTAAGTCTGATGTCAAAAGATGAAGTCGAGGCACTAGCAAAAGAAGAAATACAAAGATTGACAAGTACCAAATCGATCCTAGTCAAGCGGCAGTAAGATCGAAAATATCAAAACCATCTTGCCCTTTCAGCAAAGAGAAGAGACGATGGGGCATGTAGTCTCAAATAAGGGGGGCATTTTGGCTAGCACTCTATATTGATTGTTTGCTTTCTGCCCAATCATTCAGGCACTACATCATGTCATTAAAGAGATCTGATGGGTCAAGGATAAATCAAATGCAAGCTTCTCGCTAACAAAGGACTCATGGAGGAATTTCTTACCAAGAGGAAAAAGACCACCTCTCCTCAAAGTTCATGTGACATCACCCTCGTATAGACCAAGATAACTATTTTGCTCAAATTTTTGGAGACCCACTGCTCCTTAAGGGAAACTACTACAGATATTTGATGAATTCGAAACATGGAATTTTGGCGCATTATGGTGTAGTATTGTTTGGGAGATGCGTACGTCGATGTTTACCGTCGGGGCGTAGATCCTCAATACGACATTATATGCAAAGAAATAACTACATGCTATAATTAAAATTCAAATATTCACAAATCATGAAGACAATATACTTGCTCAAAATTCCTCGTGTCCATGAGCCAAAAGTCGGGCACATATCAAAATTCAAACCCCAAATTCCATAAGCCACAAAGGCTCATCTAAATTGTGAACGTTTGGTCTCATGACCCGTTCACCTCAATTTCGAACGCTTGGCCTATCGGCTCGTTCGTTCGTTCAATTTTGACATTGGGTCCTATGACCTGTTCGTCCCAGTTTTGAACGTTTGGTCTCACGACCCGTTCACTCAATTTCGAACGCTTGGCCTACCGGCTTGTTCGCCCAAATTTTTAACCTTTGCTCTCTACCGGCTCAGTCGCCCGTCTTATCTCTCTGCATCACAATGGCAACTTATATTCAACTCTTGAAGCCCTTCATACTGCCAAAGGAGATTTGAACAAAGTCACATTCGATCCTTCATGAATGTACATTTGCACAAAGCTTCTCAAGGTCCATCATGCCTAAGTACTCAAAGGCAAGCTCAAGCTCAAGTTCAAACTAAGGGATCTATAATTGTGGAAGGTCAAAGATAAATGAGATGAATTATCCGGGGAAGCAAAATGTCACTATGGATGCAGAATCACATTGGGGCATCATCACTTTGACAAATCCACTCATGCCGAAACAAGGATGAAGGAGACAAATTGGCACAGCAGCACAGTCTTTGATTGCTTAATAAAATGCTGGCAGTTGCACTATCGTTAATCGGATTTATAGCGCAGAAGGCTCACCTTAGTCGACAAAGTGCTCCATTCCGATTGACCGATTGATTACTGGGTTATCGCATGTCCCGCGACCATGACGCGCCCCACCTTGGATCAAATCTCCCGTGAGAAGAAGGATGTTGCTGCTGCTGCAACCTCCCTCACTCTCTCCCATCGAGCTCTGTCCGATGCATCCTGTTTAAGCAATTTCCGGAACTTGGAGAGACTTGATCTAAGTTGCAACTGCCTCTCATCTCTCGAGGATCTCTCCTCTTGCGTCAACTTGAAATGGTTGTCTGAGGTGGAAAACAAGCTTGAAACTCTGAAAGGAGTTGAAGGCCTCACTAAGCTAACGGTGTTAAATGCTGGAAAGAATATGCTTAAAATGATGGATGGCATTGAGTCGGTAGCTAGTCTAAGAGCTCTAATTTTAAATGATAACAAAATATCCTCAATTTGCAGATTTGATCAGCTGAGGTTTTCAAATACACTTGTTCTTTCTCGTAATCCAATTGTTGACATCGGTGACTCCTTGATGAAGGCAAAATCTATCACAAAGCTATCTCTTCCTCCCTGCCAAATCAAAAATCGGATCTTCCCTCACTTCATGTGTAGGCTTGAAGGAAGCTAGATTTTCCTACAACATGATCACAACTCTTCCATCAGAGTTGGCTCAAAACATCAAGCTTTAAAATTTGGACGTAGGAAGTAACTTAATCGAGAACTGGTCGGACATTAAGGTCCTTTCTGCATTACCAAACTTAAAGAATCTTAATTTGCTAGGCAATCCTATTGCTGAGAAAGAGAAATTAGCCAAGGTCAAGAGATTGGTACCGCACTTGCAGATATTTAATGCTAAGCCATTGGAAAGAAGTAGTAAAAGGGAAACCACTGCAGAAGCTGAAAAATCAAGTCACAGCAATGATGATTATGTTCTTCCGCGCACCAGTGACAATACAAGCATGACACTATATCAGTTATAAGTGAGCAACGGTTTCAACAATACAAGCATGACATTACACCAGTTACAAGTGGACAACGGTTTCAACAATACAAGCATGACATTACACCAGTTACAAGTGGACAGCGGTTTTGACAATACAAGCATGACACCATACCAGTTTTAACACGTTGCTGAAAGGAAGTCATCATCACATCAATCACAACCAATCAAGAACAAAATGATCCTGAATAGGTAAATGATGCGTCAAAGAGCACAAGACATCCCAAGTGTCAAAGTCCGAACACATGGCGCGGAAAGAAATATATCACAGAGCACAAGATATCCCAAAATGTTAAAGGTCCAAGTACATGTCATAGAAGAAGATACATTGAAGAATACAAAATGTCCCAAAGCAATAAAAGTCCAAGCACATGATAAAAAGAAACACATCAAAATTCTTTGATTATGTTCTGGAGAGCGCGCCTTCGTTCCTTAATGACAGAAGCAAGTCTGCTGCGCTCAACTTCCTTCATCTCGCGCTGAGTCTCTAATGAAGCCTGGTGGACTTCAGTTGCATCAATTAGCTCTGAGTTCTGTGCTTTGGCGATTTCAATATTCTCCAAATTGTCGTCACAATCTTGCATGTCAGAAATTGCCGCATGTCTCTCCGATAGGAGCCTCTCCCTTTCTTCGTCAATTTGTTCCAGGCGCGTGTCAATTCGCCTCACTTTGGCCTTGGCTGAATCACAAGACCCCATTATAGCATTCTTCTCGATAATCAAACTACTTTGAAGGGACCATAAATCCTCCAGAACGGTTGCCTCTTTGCTGATCTGGAAATCAAGAGCGGCAGTATCCAGACTGGTCAATGAGTCCTGCTCGACCTCAAGTTGCTTCAAGACTTCTACTATCTCTCGGCTCAGTCTTTCCCAAGTAGCCTCCAGAGCTTTGAAACTGGTCAAGGTTTGCGAAATGCTATATGAGGAAGCAAAAAACTCTTCCACTGTGGGAAGTGAGTCCTCGTCACGAAGCGTGCCAAGGTAATCAGAAATAAAGAAACGGGCTGCTCTCTCCTGCGATCGCCGGACTATATCTGAAACCCGAGAGGTAGGTGACCCGGGAGGCGGCGGCATAGTACTCCCCCGGACCCCGCTCACAGCCCCTGAAATGACAACATGAAGCAGACTATTAAAGAAAATAGCGGTACATGGCTGGTGTATGATAAACCATGCAGACATGACAAGTTTACCTTTGCCGGAGGATCCATCGCGTTGGAATCCACCATCGCCGAAAGAGCGACCGTCCTCAACACTGGCCTCCCCCGTGCCTGCCATCATAACAAGTTCGGTATAGTCAAGGAGAGACAAAGATCATACACAGCTAAAGGGGGCGATACTGGTCATGCAAATCGATAAGAAACAAAGCGATAACAAAGCGATAAAAAAAAAATGAAATTCTTCTCCCACTACCATGGTAATACAATGCAGCTAAGAAATAAAATGACGGGTGATGAAAATTACCGTCTTCCGCGACCCTCTCGTCCCCTGCGATAGTGTCCATACCTTTCGACACAAGTACTGAAAATGTCACAAAATGATAGCAATAATGAGAACAAAATTCTGCTAAGTGACACCGTCATTAAGATATATGGCAGAGATCCGCGTCCCTGCCATTCCTTGAAACACTCTGCCAGAACAAAGAGGAATAAGAAATTACCATCATGCGAAGAAGACATCCCTTCTGCCTCGATCCCTAACGTACTCGGCGCATGCTGTAGACCTACAAGCAAATCTGACACTGATCAAACATGAAATCGTTGTTAGAGGTGCTATTCAGAAAAGATTTGTCATGTGTAACCCAAATTACAGCATCATGATAGTAAAAAACGACAAGTAGAAGAATATAATTCGAGGACTTTCAGCCTTACTTGTCTCTGAGTTGATCAAGGAATTCCCCACACTTGCGCCGGTATCAGCTTCCATCGCCGGTTCCGCCAGCCTGTGAACAACTGCACCAAGATCAAATTGTAAGTCAAACGTAAGGAATTCTGTAGTCCATATAACCTGGACAAGCCATACTTCTTTTCAAGGCCCCAATCACATCGTCAGACGAGTCGCTCGGATGATGTTTTAACAGTTCGGCGGTGTCAATGTCATCCTCGTCCACTGCATCATCAGGGGGGTGAGCGTGTACCTGCTCAGCAATTTTGGTTGCCGACCAAACCTCTAAAGAACACAGAACACGTCAGAAATAATCACATAAATCAGAGATAATCGCATATATCAGAAATAACTGCTGTGTCAAATAAGCAAGTGCGTAAAAGGGAAATACACGGAATGTTCAATAAAGAAAATAGCACCTGTAATGGTCAACTCGTCCTTGCTCACTCGCTGCGGGGTTGTATCCTCGCCCGGATACCCTTCAACGCTAAGAACAAAGTTGGATCCTCGTACATGTCCTATATCCTGCACCCCAGGTAGAAGCGTCAAATCAAATGATACCGCATATTATAAAAAGAGAGGGGGAAAAGACAGATGTTACCTCAGATAAGCTAGGCGACGCCGCCCCCGGGTCCGAGATCTTTAGCCGCTTGCAGGATGAAGACCGAGAGAGGTCAAACTCAAAGTCGTATAACGATCGACTAGTTGTCCTCTTCAAGAACTTCCGCGGATGGGACTTTTCGGTGGAACCAAGCGTGTCCTTGATGTCATAACTAAAAAACGCCTTCAAATGCATGGAATGCCATCTCAAATATTCGTAACTGCATTTAGGAACCCGGCTGCGAGCCGGAATGGCATATGACGAATGGGTCCCACGCCGAAGCAGCAAACACCAGCAAGAGGCCATTGTCGCAAGATCGCCTGATAACCTTCCATAATCCAGGACATTTTGAGGGATAACCTGATCAAAGCCGAACTGGCGAGCGCATCTATGAGGATTGTACATTTCTAGAGACGCAAGGTTTCCACTCCTAAAGGGTAGCCAGCCCACCCGAATGCTCACGAGGAACTCGGTAGCAAGCCACCCGTCCTCGGTCAATACGTCAATAGGGTTGTCCTGGATATCAACCTGCTCGCTTAGGCATCCCGCTTTGTTTGGGAATATGACCCGACGATGCCCAAAGATCTTATCTTTACGAAAGAGTAAACGTGCCTCAAGATCTTTGAAGTGAACCGGGTGAGCCCCGGCAATGCACACCATGAGAGGTAATTTGCGCTTCATAGCCTCAGAAGCAACAGTGTTATACAGCCCTTGAAACTGCAAATTGAACCACCCAAATAAATAATGAAGCGGAATCAGCGTGTCCCTTGAGCCCGGGAAGTCGGCGGTACACGCCTCCCTCAAAGACCGAAATAAATTCGACAACGCCGCCGGGGCCAAGGAAAGACGGACCCCCCGTGCCAATCTGTCGGCCATGATAAAAACTTCCGGTCTGATACGATTCGGGTACTTGTAGGGAACGGCAAAATAACACAGCCAACAGGCTAAAAATGCCGTGAGAAATGTAACCCGATCCATTTCCTTTGCTGCGATAAGGGGCCGAAGGGGCGCATCATAGTCTTGCACTAGAGTGTTTTCGGAGCCAACGCCGAAGGGATCGCGCGGCGAGGGGAAGCCGGTCTCGTATGAAGTGCCTAAATCGACAAAATGCAGAATCCACTGGGTAATAGAAACGGCCCCAGAATACCGATGAAGTAGCTCATGGAAATGGTGGAACACAGCCCTGAGAGAGGGAGAACATCGAAACTCACCATGGGCAGTCTCACCAAAGAGTGCCTTCTCATCCGGCACGTGCTCATCATACCGGGCACCCAATATAGGAAGCCCGCAGACATATCTCATGTCCTAGAGACTCGGGATAATCTCCTCTTCAGAAAGATAACACGTATTGGTGGCCGGACTCCAATGTTCTAAAATACCTTTTAATAAAGTGACGTCATGCTCATAATTAAATAACGACAGTATGATGGCCTCATGAATCCCGGCCTTTTTAAGAATCTTCCTCTCGCTACGCAAGATGTATCGCGCCCACTCCGTATAGCCGGGATGGTGCGCGATGCTACCGCAAATATTAAACCGTGAGGCCCATCTCGGTACACGTCTCGCGGCCATCTCCAAGCCTAAAAAGAAAGTCGACTCTTGATTGGATATTCTAGTATGGGGCTCAAGGCATAAGCACAATTCCGGGCCCTGATCAAAGATGCGGGACTTGTTCATCGTCCCGATTACACTACGCTCTAAAGGCGTCCAGTTTCCACTTTCAAAAGGAGGGTGAGTCTTATGCTCTGGCAGCAACAGAGGCATAGGTAAATGGCGGGGTATCTTGTTATGAAACACATCCCTACCATCCAACATCATGTCACGCCACTCATGCCATACTCCCCGGAAGTGGCCGAGGGAGTCACACTTCTTGATATACTCCATAATCATCTCGTCATTAGGTTCGTCCAATGGCATGGAAGCGCGGCGGGACCACAGGAAGCCCATGGACGATACAGGAAGATGGAAACAAGAGAGGCAGAATGCCACGTCCAAACCTGAAACAAAAGAGAATAATAAGAAAACACACGGGTATTTTGTCTTCCCAACGGTTTTGTATACGCTCCTGCTTATACAAACCCGTTGGGGGGGCAATTTGTTGAACCACTAATTTACCAGAATAGATACTGTTACAAAAGAAATCATCAACCCTTTATCGATCTTTATGCGCTATAAGCCACAAGTGACCACGAACAAAACAAGTATATAAACTTTTATTGCGCTCAGCTTGGCTAGGCTAGCTTTAGGCATCTGGAAGCTAAACACATTAGGTCTCCTCCCAACACATGCATCAGATTGGGTCTCTTCCTCATAACCTGCTCCGGAAGTTGAATACGCTGGTGGGGACCTTCCAATTCGGCAACGCTTTCGGCCAAATGATAATTCCAAGTCTTTCATCTCAGCTCAAAATTTTACCTTGGAATTTGGAACCCGTAGCACAGCAGGACCTAGCCTGTGGCATGTCTGGAGGATAAAACTTAAGGGACACGACAATGGATTTCGAAATTATACTGATGTTGGAAGACCTGAAGACTCTTTACGCTGTATAAGGGATCTGGACAGTGGCAGGAAATTCATGATTCATGAGCTCAGGAGAGATGATTTACCCAGCATGTTTGGAGAAGTCGGCTCAGGCAAGCTGTTGAGCTTGCAGGACTTTAAAATTATACTGGGTCTTTCACGATCAGTGCAAAGTATTTGCGGATCACCCAGGCTAATTGGTAAGGCAAAAATTGGTAAGGCAAAAGGTAGTAATCTAGTCCCAGGAAAAGGTGGCAATGTGCCACCAGTTTTGATCCCAAACAAGACTTTTAAAATCGGGGATACTCCAGTGCAAGAACTCCAGGTGGTTATGTGCCTAATAATTAAACTAAGTCATCTTTGATGAAGTAAAAAAGGGGGATGCCAAAGAATTCTTCACAGAACTGCACAAGCATAACCACAAGTACAACCAAAAGTCAACAGGAAACAAAAAGGAAAGAAAGTAAAGCCGGCATAACTAAAGACAAAACAACCCCAATTTTTTTTTTAAAAAAAGGGAGAGCTGAACATGTTGCCAAAAAAAAGGAAACAATTGTCAGGATGTGGGAAAGGCAGGAGAAAGCACTGAGAGCAGGAAGACGAGGAAAAGAAAAAAGGGCGCGAAAAAAAAGATGGCTTTTAGGTCATCTGAAAGCTTATAAAAGGGAGGAGGAGGAGCAAAAGAAAGGGGGGGATTGCGAATACGAGGAGGCTGCAGGAAGGGGCGTTCATAGGTAAGAAGGGTAAGTTTCCTTGTTTTACATACATAGGCCTGAGGTGCACTAAGCACCGGTGGCATCACAAGGTGCTGGAGGGTACCACAGCACACACACACACTCCCCTGTTTTACATACATAGGCCTGAGGTGTATTAAACACCGGTGGCATCATAAAACGCCGACGGTGGAAGAGTGATGAAATAAGACTGGTGAAGGCGTAAAAAGAAAATGGTAAAGAAATGCGAGACAAAAATAGTGATGAAAGAAAGAGAGGAAATGCTGTAAAAAGAAGAAAGGGGGAAAAGAGAGTGGTACTATGGAGGAGGAAAGTGTTCGAACAAGGAGGAAAAGAGCCATGTTTTTGAAAATCATGAAAAAAAAAAAAAAAAAAAAAGCATACGGCGAAAAGATCCGAGGATCTAGAGGAAAGGCTAACGAAGGTTACCCGTAGAGTGAACTGCTTATCTCCCCCTTTGACTTCCTCTTGGGAGGTTATCCCGGTTCGAACAGAAGGGCATGGAGAGGATTCAATCAGCCAGAACCCTCCTGCTTCCCGTTAAAAGAGGTCCGGCTGAACAATCGATGGAGGATGTCCTTCACCAGAGTGCTGCAAGAGTTTTGAACTTTAAGGCCTCAGGATGAATAACCAGAAATAACAAAAATAAATGAAGGAAATGAAAAAGAGAGAGGAACACAAAGCGTTCGAACAAAATCTATCCTTTCTTCTTACCTGATGGGAACCGCCGGCCACTGCCGAAAATCGCTATCGGGCAAGGGGAGATGATAGCCGTTGAGGAAATGACAAAAGAAAACGAGAGAAACAGAAAGAGAGAGGAGTAGGTAAAGTGGAGAGGTGCACTCATATATTAGGCAAGCCCAACCCAGGCCCATCTTGCCAACCAGTAGAGACTCGCAACAAATCTAACCTAATGCCAGGGAACTGCGTCTGATTCCGAACCCGTATTCACAGTTGCTCCGTGACGAGAAGTCCATCTCCCAAACCTGCTCAGACCAGGCAACTATTCCCCAGCTCGTCATGTCCTGCCCAGAAACCTATCAGGCATCACCAGAAGCGGCCTACAAAACTGAGAAATAAGACTCGAATCGATATCTTACCTGGAATATTGCCAGAGAGTAGCAGAGATGAGCATAGTGTCAATCTGCCGAACAGCTTCATCCCAGATCTGTTCATAAGCTGAAATACCATCACGCTCAAGTGAAGAATAGGTGCATACTAGCGTCACCTGCTGCCGCTGGATCTTCCCCGATAACCATCACCCAGCCATCTCCCAGCCGCCGCCCTTGCCACCGCGCCAAATTACAAACAAAGACCATCCTGCCTTCCGGCTCGAAAGAGCGCCCCTCGTCAATGCCCTTCTAACAAATAGCGAAGGATCCTCCGCTAAAATCTTGATCGGCGCCATCTCCACCCGTCCTCGTCGCCTCCCAACAGGAACCACTGCTTTCGGACGAACCCCCCCTTCTTCGCGATTCGCCGACACTTCCACCAGAATAATCGGAGACCTATGATCCTTACCGGCGACGTCTCATGACTATCTTCATTCGAGCCCGACAATGCCAGGAGAGGTCCAGCACCGCCGGAGAAGCGATAATGATACTGCTCCCCGTTTCTTCCGTCGCCGATCCCTCGCCAAAGGCAGCAACGCGATGCGATTTGAGAAAGAGTAAAGTAGCTTTACTCTTTCGTGTAGGATAAAAATATAATCCTCAAAGCGAACGCAGATGATGTTACGTGACGGCAGAATGGCACACGACTTGTGTTTAATGGCGGCTGGTGGTTTAGCCACACATGTGGCAGGCTGAATTTAACTCAACATCGTATTTAACTAAATGCCGACCCCAAAATGCTCTCCATTGAACGTTTAAACATAATAACAATATTATTGAAAGGCTTTAGCGCATCATGACGTAACGTTGTTTGGGAGATGCGTACATCGACGTTTATCGTTGGGGCGTAACTCCTCAACGTGACGTAGTGTTTGTTGAGGCTGACACATTACTATCTTCTAAATCACCCGACACGCCGCGAGGCCGGATAAATCCAAAGTTAATTTATCCATCACGCCGTAAGGCCGGGTAAATTCAAAATTAAATTATCCATCAACGCCGCGAGGCCGGATAAATCCAAAGTTAATTTATCCATCACGCCGTAAGGCCGGGTAAATTCAAAATTAAACTATCCATCAACGCCGCAAGGCCGGATAAATCCAAAATTAATTTATCCATCACGCCGTAAGGCCGGGTAAATTCAAAATTAAATTATCCATCAACGCCGCAAGGCCGGATAAACCCAAAATTAATTTATCCATCACGCCGTAAGGCCGGGTAAATTCAAAATTAAATTATCCATCAACGCCGCAAGGCCAGATAAATCCAAAGTTAATTTATCCATCACGCCGTAAGGCCGGATAAATTCCAAAACCAAATTATCCATCACGCCGCGAGGCCGGATAAATTTTCAAATCAAATTGTCCATCACGCCGCAAGGCCGGATAAATTCCAAAACCAAATTATCCACCACGCCGCAAGGCCGGATAAATTCTCAAATCAAATTATCCATCACGCCGTAAGGCCGGATAGGTTATCCAGCATGCCGTGAAGCCGGATGAATTCCGAGAATTAAATCATCCGATACATTGTAAGCTTGAATGACCCTCCAAACCAAATATCCAATATGTCTAAACGCAATTACGGTGGAATATTGTTTGGGAGGTGCGTACGTCGATGTTTATCATCGGGGCGTAGCTCCTCAATATGACATCGGGTTGCCTAGACCGGGTATCACTCAATGAGCCGCCTTAAAGCTGAATCTCCGACGGACACGCAATATTCAAAATTGATGAAAAGCTCATTTTTCTCATCGTTTAAATACTGCGTCAAATTGTGTATTTCATTACGCTTATGAATGATATTGTCCGGTTTACTTCTCTTATGTCGTTGCGTATTATAGATCTCTTAATCAAAGGTTCCCTATTTTTAGGGGTAATTAACGATGAACGCTTGCGCTCATCGGAAGCCAGAACCCATTAAACAAAAAGCCTTATTAATTTAAGGTGGATTTGAAACGGTCATAATACATTCCCAATGTAACAAAAATGACCCCACAATAACTTAGAATTTTTCATGTATGCTTTTGACCGAAACAAGTCAAATATTTTGATAATGACGTCATATTATTCCAATAAACAGAAAATGACATGCATTCAAGTAATAAGTTCTAGAAGGATGGACACTATTCAACATTTTTTGACTACGTTATTGTTGACAAGCAAAAAATGTAATGCGTTAACTCTTAGTAAATGTCACCAATTTCATATATCAAATCTAGAAAATAGAGTGACATTTTTTCTTGTCTACCATCATGTTACGTTCCAGTATGCATTACACTGAAATTATAAAATTGGTTGTTCTCCAAATAAAACATTGACATTTGAATTTAATTGACCCATTGGAATCCTTTAGATCTTAATGAAAACATGAGGGTTTGGCAACTTTAGGATTATCCCCTCTTTGCTTTGTTTAAATGTGTTGTCATTTTTGTGCAGCTTCACTAGCATTCTTCATCAATAATTGAATACCCTAGTTTAACTTTGTTGTCGTTTTTACGTTTCTATTACTAGCATTCTTCGTCAATACCTATTCCTGCCTATACATGCCCGCAGCCAACAATGTTCTTCATCGATTACATGCTAGTGCTCCAAAGTAATGCATTCCTGCTCATAAGTGCAATTACAAATCAAGGTTTCAAATCTCGGTCACCCGCCGGACTGGTACGGTATTGGCAAACTGAGCAGCAGCAGGCGGAAGGCCGGGAAGCTTGCAATGGCACTAGAAGCTTCTGGTGGCAGCAGCAGTGCCGCTGTCTCCCTCTGCCGTCCGCTTGTGAACCGTGTTCTGGGACCGGACGGCCATTGGACTGGTACTATACCGGATTTTTCATCCGGAACGAAACGGTTCCTAAAACCATGAAAATACAAATAACTTATACAACAATTAAAAAAAATGTCTGAATGTATCTCTTACATATATGTTGAATGTTCATGTTCATTTAGAATCTTAATATATATTTTTATATTGAAGTAGTTTTTACAATAACCTAATGCCTTCAACTTTCAATAATCATCACTTTGCTGGGCCAATCAGTCGTGTAGACACTGTGCTTTATTTAGAGACTACTATGCTTACTATGTTTAGCATATTTTTTAGTTCTTTTTTATTTGAAGTGATGGTATTTGTAATGATCCATTCAATGATCAATGTTACCCTTTTCAGGTTTCTTTTACCAGCATCACTTATTATTATCAATGATATTGCTGCATACTTTTTTGGTTTCTTTTTTGGGAGAACACCATTGATCAAACTATCGCCAAAGAAAACATGGGAGGGTTTCATTGGAGCATCAGTGACGACATTGATCTCTGCTTTTCTGGTGAGAATCACTCTCTTGTTTGTTGACCACATATTGTGTTCTCTGATCTCATCTACATATTGTTGTTCACGTTGATCTGTGCCTAGTTTGTTTGTTGACTACTATTTGTTGGAGCTTTATGCCATGGACTATGGTTAATAATAACAAACCTATTTCTCCATGCAGACTACTGGTTTTCTTGTTATGAAGTCTTCAAATTTACTAGTGTTCTTTTTTTTTGCCTCATCTTTGTTAGGATGATGTAGATACTCATTGGGAAATGGTGCCTGAATTAAAGATGAAGAAGAATAGAGGGAAAAACAACACAGTACAAGAGAAATCTACAGGAAGAAATTTGAGAGGATTTACCTTCTGGAAGGAGGACCTAAGGGGAGAGAGGGAAGCAGACACTTTAATAGATGAGGCTGAGGAAAAAGATAGCTTAATGAATGAGCTTGAGGAAACTAACATGGAGAGAGCTAAATAGTTTCTTTGAATGATCTCTGTGCAAAAAGTAATGCAAAATTTATGTTGCTTTATATATCTGAATGGCCTTTAGGACAATTAATTTCTTTTTCAGAATCCATTATCTGATTAGCTTGTAGCTACTCTCTTAAAGAACAAAAATTAGACTTGTACGATCAAAATATTATGTCATTCAAAATATTAAGTTAAAACTAGTTATATTTGTTTCTTTGATATAGTTAAAGTGACATGAATTACAATAATTTAAGATTAATAGACATAATACTTCGAGCAAATGTCCAAGTTTGATTCCACAAATGAGGCATCTCTTCTCACTTGTTGTGGTTTGTATGATTTTCATTGAGGTGTAAATTGGTAAAGTTTGAACATAAGGGCCAACACATCTTCCTGTATGTGTACATAGATTTTGCAGCTTATGATCATTGTTCGTTGTCTTTAAGATAGTCATTTCCTATTGCAGTTAGCACATGTGATGGGTCGCTTCCGGTGGCTTACATGTCCTAGAAAGGTCAGTTCTTTAATTTGACATTTTATCAATTTTCAGTTTGATTATGAGCTGTACGCTGCGTTCTTCCCTTGCCTTCTTATGGGTGGATTACTCGTATTGTAGGACTTGTCAACTGCATGGCTACAGTGTGATCTTGACCCATTATTTAAGCCAGAATATTTTCAGGCACCTAAATGGATGCAGCAGTGGGTAAAACTCAGACTAGTAGACTATGTTTCTTTTCATGCACTACTGATTCAAAATCCGTTCACTTCCATTTGCAGATTCTTTTTTCCTGCATAAGCATCTTATGCTTCATTTGTTATTGGCTCATGCAAATTCTAAGCCTTGGGAAAGAAAATATCTCGTTTATAAGTTTAGAGAATACATGTTTTTATAGTTGGCGTCTCGATGGAAATCTAGCAAAGAACTTGGCCATTTATTATTGTAAATGTTATGCCCGTATGCATGTCCTATAACCTTTGGCTTTGATTGATCGGTACTCGTTATGAAAAGTAATCTACTTGATTTTTCAGCAAAGAATGGTCAACAACCAGATTGATATGACTAAAACTAGTTATGTTTATCTTTATTTTCTTTGAAATCCTGATTCTGGAGGACTTTAAGCATTACAATCTCGTCTATTGGAATACAAATAGTTTTGTCAATATCAAGGTTATCGTTGCGTACTTAATTTCAGTGTGATAGCCCACTCTTGTTAGTATCTCATATTATTATTTTCTTACCCTTCATATATATTTTTATTAAAGCTGTTGCACTTTGGCATCTGACTTTTTCTTTCTTTGCCATAGTTTCCTTGGAAAGAAGTGGCAATTTTGCCTGTGCAGTGGCATGCTTTAGCTCTTGGTCTGTTTGCATCAATAATAGCACCATTTGGAGGATTCTTCGCAAGTGGTTTTAAAAGAGCCTTCAAACTTAAGGTGCTTACGTACATACTTGGTCATGTGTTGAAGAACTGCTTGACTCTTTTGTAACATGATTTATTCTTTTGCAAACATTTGTAGGACTTCGGTGACAGCATTCCTGGACATGGTGGGATTACTGACAGAATGGACTGCCAAGTAAGTTGCTGCTCTACAACATAAGAAACTTTAATGACTCTTCATCGAATATCATAGCCAAATGTTGATGAACAATCAGAAGTACAACTGTGGTTTATTTATTGCATATTTTCCTATAAGGATGCATTCGTCCAAGTTTTAGCTAAGCGTCTGAACTTTCCCGTCAGCGAGCATAATCTATATCCTAACCTAACAATGAATCTGACTGAAACATAGAAAGACGTAAACAGTTGTACTATTATAGACATGGATTCTTTCTAGTGTTCATAAACCTTTCATGGTTGATTCATGCCAGTGTGTTGCTTCCACATCTTTGTTATTACTGTATTTTCTGATACTTTTTCAAAGAGAATTTAGCTTCCGTTCCAGTTTTTATAACCAAATTTCTTACTCTTTCTGGTACTAATTGTGCAGATGGTCATGGCTGTTTTCGCTTACATATACCATCAATCATTCGTCATGCCTCAGAGTTTCTCAGTTGAGATTCTTTTGGAACAGGTATTATTTCCATCTGTCCTCTCTTTGTTAGTCGTTGTTTTAAATTTTATCTTCAACTTTATGCAGATATTAAGGAGCCTTACAATTGAAGAGCAGCAATCACTATATGAGCAACTTGGCAATGTCCTTCAAGCGAAGCAACTTTTGCAAGCCTAGTTTCTTAGTAATTGTTTTACCTCTTGCGTGTACATTTTGTATGTACATCAGAACGTCTCACGCGATTCAACTTCCTTACTCTCTTCTGGCACTTAACACTGGATGATCCTGAGGTTGAACTCGTCAAACTTGTATAATATTAGATTTGCAGTCTGCAACTGTACCTGGATCAATCAGGTCAAGCATCATGAAAATCGTATGCTGCATGGTTCGTTTTATAACACAGCAGCATTCTAACTTGACGTGTATTCGCACTTGTCCACTTAATTTTTGTGTTAATTTAGCCCAATAATAGGGATAAATCAGAGGTTTGGTCTTTAGCAGATGTATTCTTTCCATGTAACCAAAAACTTGCATGTACCCTGGAAGCTTACAGCATGTTTACTATAAAAGAAAATTGGAAGGAAAGGATAGGAGCTCAAAATTTATTGTTTACTAGGATGGATAGATGAAAAATAAAGTAAAATATGGAGGATGAAAAAAATAAAAATTACTCCCTTTGTAAAAATTATTCCCCAAATCGGGCAGAAAGAGCAGCCAATGCGAGCGATGTCGTTGCCGCTACAAATGGATGTTGATGTTGCCGCATAGGGGAGTTTGAGAGGATGTGGATGATGATAGAGATGCTATCGGCGGAGCTGGCAAGATTGGAGTGTGCGTGCTGTGGCAGTAGTGATCTGTGACTTGATGAAGGGGCCACCGTAGAGGTGGGCGAGGAGAGGCGGCACACTGCCCTTGTCGAGGATGATCTTCTTTGTTACGATCGTTGTCCAGGGCAAAGAAGGTGAGGGTTTGAGTAGTGTGGGTGTGGTCTGCGGGGGAGTAGGTGGCGGACTGCATAGTGACAGCGCAGCTCCAAACCCAAGCGAGGATCGATGCTAGTGATGGGAAGGAGGCCTCTATTAATAACATGGTCAATTTTTTTTGTAGAATTAATTCAAGTTCGACTGCTTTTAGATAGGTTATTTTAGGGGTCAATACTAATTGCCTAGTTACAAAAGTTACTGCTCGGGTGTTCACCTGGCAAGAATGAAAATTAGGTGAGAAACCTGGCTATCATTTACTAGGGATTGGGGAATGCACTTAATCCACCTGGAAAACATGAATAACAATTGTTGCTGTGTATAGTAGATGTACATAAATGCAAACTAAATTCTATAGATGAGAGTTCATTCTGGCCATCATTCTACACGCTGAACATTAAACTGAGTGTTCAAATATAATCCAAGCACCATCATTCACAAAAATTTACTGCACATCCACGCCAACTAAAATAAATAAAAAGATGATAAATAAATCCACCATTTCAGGCCGTTCTTCCAAAAACTACTCGAGAGAATAAAAAACACAAGTATTTCTTAATAACATGGTATCATGCACAAATGCCGTTTCAAACACTAATTTGCCAACCCTTCGCCTTCCCACTGTTTATTATACTTTCTAAGAATTTACAAGAACTCAAACAGTAACTCTAAAAAAAGCAAAAGCCTAGCTCTCGTTTGCTTCCTAGAAAGGTCATGTTTTGGGATGAAACGGGCAGCCGAAACATTCTACGTCCTCCCATCAATTACAACCGAGTCGAAAAAAAAAAACATAGTAACCAAAATGAGGCCAGTGAATGAATCACCACCACAAGATATCAGAACCATCCAGGCATCATCCTGCAGTGGGGAACCAATTAAACAGAAACATTGGATAAGAAGACAGACAAAACTGATAGTTACTAATTTAAAGTGTAAAAACCGGCATCATATTCCTAAGAGCTGGGAGAACAAAGCTGTGTAAATTGGGACAAAAATGGTACTAGTCCCAAGCACTAGACACCCCTGAACCACCGTAGCCACCCCCATATCCTGAAGTTCCTCCTCCATATCCACCACTACCTCCGCCATAATAATCTCCTCCGCTCCTGCCAGAGGAATCTCTCCTGAAGTCACGACCACCAAATCGGGGTCCACCAGATCTCCGGTTTCTACCACCACCACCACCACTATAAGAGCGGGCTGCAGCGTAGCGGGACAGCCATTGTGGCACCTCCTGATTTGCTTCTTGCATCAGCTCAGCCAATGACCTTGCCAGGGATGCATTACTCTCGTTGAAGAATGCAGTAGCAAGACCCGACTTTCCTGCTCTGCCTGTCCTTCCAATACGGTGTACGTAGTCATCAATATCATTAGGGAGGTCAAAATTAATAACATGTGCCACATGGGGAATGTCTAACCCACGGGCTGCGACATCCGTTGCAACAAGAATAGGTGTTGCGCCACTCTTGAAAGACCGCAAAGCTTGCTCTCTTTCCTGAAAGCAAATATATGATGTTTCAATAAAGCACTTCTAATACAAAAACAAAGTATGGACATTAAAAGAATCATCACGCTATGTACTGATGCTAGCTACAACTACACATTTTATGTGCCAAGAGGAACCAGATGATAACTCTTTTTTCTTTTTCTTTTTCTTTTTTTTTTTAACCAGATGATAACTCTTGCCAACATGTTTCTTGTTTACAGATATGCTAATAGAATATTTATCCCACGGTTCCCTCCTTCACCACTAATTATCGCTTTCCTTCTCGCCAAAAAAAAAAAAATTGATTTAGCACATTTGATTGAAAGCGCTATTACATATTAGCTTATTTGTGCAAAAGTACTTTGCAAGGATGATGAAGTTGGGAACTTGCAACAGATGCATAAGTTAATACTGGTTCCCATGTATCCCAGTTTCTTTGACAATGTCTTTTAGCTTTAATCAAAGGATCCAAGAAATAATGTATTGACAAAAATTCAAAAGAACGCATCAATGCAAATTACAAAACCAGC
Source organism: Costus lasius (assembly GCA_027563935.2). Lineage (NCBI taxonomy): Eukaryota > Viridiplantae > Streptophyta > Magnoliopsida > Zingiberales > Costaceae > Costus > Costus lasius. Next base: position 11,695,248 of record CM050454.1, on the reverse strand, counting down.
ATGAATCACATGTAAAAGAAGGTTCTCAATCTTAGTATCAACCAGACGTGCCTAACGTTCCAACACAGTGCACCAGAATTATTGTTTTAGATCCGTATGTACCACATGTATCGACTAGTTTTAAAAACCTTATGTAAAACAAACTTTGTTAATCTTGTCCGTGCAATATTACTGGAGGGGCCAACCTTTCATGGGAAATAGTTACAAATACCTAACAACTCACAATCAAAAGCAGAATAAAAACCATAAACCTTTCTATGGTAGTGATTACATAATCAAATAACATAAGATAAACAAATTGCCGAAGTACTTCTGAATAAGAAGACAAATAAAATTGATCGGTTAGATTCATGAACCTGCTGACTCCTATCCCCATGAATAGTGGTTGCAGGAAACCCGTTCATGCATAGCCAGTGTTCCAATGAATCAGCTCCTCTTTTTGTCTCCACAAAGACCAAAGTCAGTGCTTGCTGCAGAAGTTGAGGTAAAAAAAAATTCAAATATTATAAAACTAGAATAAGACACTTCCAAAGGTGTCGCAAAATAAAGACTATCCAGAAAAGAGGCTAAGCCTGTACTTTTCCATGGGAACCATTGTCCCGTTGGGCATGAAGAAGGTCCATAAGGTAGCTTCTCTTGTCCGACTCCAGCACAAACTCCACTCTCTGAACTATCAAATCAGTACTAGAACCAACTCTTCCAACAGTAAGAAATATGTAATTATGAAGGAAATCAGAGGCCAATCTCTGCAGGAATAAAATTTGTCAGTATACACATTTTAAAGATCAACAATTGCATAGTTAAAGAAAGCGGAAAATAAGAAGCCAATATAACAATTAACAAAGACCTGAAAGGAGCAAGACAACGAACCAATTACACATGCCCAGACAAACAAGTAGAATTCATTCCTTTACAGCAGATTGTGCTCAATTTTCCTGCCATTTCAACTTGAAAATGAAGTTCCATAATGCAGCCAGTGGATTCATTCTAGCCTCCAATCTCATCCATGATACAACTATTCCCATATACTCTTCTATAGGCAGAAATATTCCTAATTTATTATCGACAGATTTGACAACTCTTGTATAAGCAAGCAATTAACAATTTCATTTCTCAACTTGAGACAGAATTTTAGGAAATTGATCAAGCCTTGAGATTTTAGAGATATTACTTGTTGACTAATAATTTATTTCACGCTCCAAAACCAAACATATGACCTTATGTTACATCCACTAAAGTGATCGATCTTATATGATGCATGAATATATGTAGCTGAGCTTCACAAATTAGCACCTGAAAATAATTTGAATTTTAAAAACAACAATCAACTAGAACAAGTCTTCACTAGATCTAATGTAGCACAATATCTTCACTGCAATGTTTGTCATCGTCAATCAAATCATGCACCAGCTTAACACATCAAAATCAAGCAATTTTCAAGAACCATCATGTAAATCATGCACTAGTTTAAGAGGAATAATATATAGGATAATTAGTTAATTAGTTGCTGACATGTGTTAGTAGATAATTATCAAGATTCACCATTTAGTGATGAATAAAGTATGTGATCAAGCTTAGATTATGCATGAATTTCTGTAGTTGAACTTCACAATTTATCACCTAAAACATCCTGAAATCAAGAATAACAATCAAACAAATAAATCATACTCCACTAGATTCCCTTGAGGTTATCATCAACATTTACATCACACACCCATTTAACTCCTCAAATTCAAGGTTTTATCATATTAATGTTGGATACAGAGAGAATAGTATAACTAGGATTTGTAGTTAATTAATGTTTGATATGTGCTAATTAATAATTATTGAGTTATGTTAATGAAGGATACCAATTACCAAGTCTTCTCTTAGTAGTGTTTACCAAGTTATAGGCTAGTGTGCAATTATCACGACCGTGTTCATGGTTGACAATATTTTGAGTTAGTGTCCAGACTCCAACCTAGTTTATATATACATATACATATATATACATATATACATATATAATATCTATGTGTGGATTAGTGTGATAAAACAGGAATCATATTTTTTTATTTTTGAATGAATTTCTCAATTTCTCTTTTCTTTTTCTATTAGGTGAACTCATTGCACACGCAGCTTCTTAAACCATTAGAGATTTAGAATTCTACTTCTCACCTCGGTTACATGCCAAAACATGCAAAGATAATTATTAAACCATTAAAGACTTATATTTACTTCTTACTTTCAAAAAGTTTTCCCTCTAAATTTGCCTATAGTTAACTTTTAACAATTGACAATTACTAATCTTCCTTGAAATTATGCTTAACTCCTTTGAGACAAACAGTAACATATAGATGGAAGTCATCTTATAGCATAAGAAAATGGTACATATTTCATTACATCTCCTATCCGTGTGTATTAAGACGACAAAATGCAAATAATAGCATCTACCCAAATTTGAATAAACCACCCAGTAACAGAGAAAAAAGTGTCAGTGACATGTAAACAATTGAGACAGATTCCATACACAACTTATTGTGCAAACATTATATTCTACGACAAAATAAGACAAACCTGTATCTCCTTTGGAAATGTTGCACTAAAAAGCATAGTTTGCCTTTGACCTCGTGGAGGCATGTCCATTTGTTCTACAATTCTCCGAATTTGTGGCTCAAATCCCATATCAAGCATTCTATCAGCCTCATCTAGAGCTAAATATCTAATATGTTGTAATGACACTCGAGCTCTCTCCAGTAAATCTACCAAACGACCAGGAGTTGCCACAAGAATGTCTACACCTCTTTCTAAGTCGCGCAACTGCATAGAGGGATTATAAAAATGTAAAAAATAGTGTAATTGATGGATAATGACTTACAAAAAAAAAAAAATCAAATATCTAACTTATCAACTTAAATTGTTGGCATCCAATATGTTGCAAACTGTTACTGACAATCATGTACAGTATAATTTAAGGCTAAAACTAGTCCAAGAAAAGCAAAATCAAACTATAATCCAGAATTGAAACAACTTTAAGACAAATGATACAAGGTATAAAAATAACAGATAAGCTCGTATACAAAAAAAGGTAGGATGAGATAAATAGTCCAAATAGAAACAAACAAACAATTGTAGCAAGAAATAAGATTATATGCACCAAAGGACCAGCCATCTTATTCTTTTTTCCTCAAAGGCTTCAACATTCTCATAATTGACTCTCTTGGCCATCGTCTCCTTTGCTTTTCTCTAGATGTTCATTTCTCTAATCCTTTTTCAAATCTTCCTCTTGCCAACATTTGCAACAGCGTAAACAAGTATTTTGTATTCCTACATCATGGGAATTTATCCATATTGCCCTATAGTTCATTATTTCACAATTTAACCAACAATATTTTAGGCTACGATCTATGCTTGTCCTAAAAGCAATTTTCCATTCTGTTTCCAAAAAACCACTTTCTAAAGTTATCAACTATCATCCTTACCATTTTTTATTCTTTTTACCTATCTCTTCACTTTCAGTATTAATGCATTAATGCTTCTGTCTGAAGTTTGGCCATTCTCTGTACACCATATGAAGACTTTTGGTTCAGGAATTCTGAAGGATTCATAAGATTCCCACATTAGTTTGACTTTCTTGGAATATGTGATGGACATTCGACCACAAAACAGACAATCGTTACCATAAAAGAACCAAATCCCGTGGATAGATATAATTTCACCTTTCGATGATGATTTTTTTCAACTGATTAAACTATCACAGGCTCCAGATGAACAATTTATATTACATGACAGATACTATGAACCTTCAACCAAAGTGGTGTTTCAGTCCAACCACACACCATATTTGGTAGATAACCTTTGAGATATCATTTTTTTTGTGAAAATGAAACCTAGGTAAGAAACTTATTTGACGAACAGTTTTGAACAAAAAAGAGATTTGAAAAGTTGAAAACGTTATACTATTATTGTATAAATTTTAAAATAATGACAAGAAAGTCTTCAATGAAAACTGAAAAATGCTTGGGCAAACATGTGATAAAAATACATAACTAAAGTGTTGGCATATTTATAAATGATAATTACGCCAAAGATTTCATCCATGAATTCTTCTCACCCATGACTACTATTTCTTATACATGTACAAAATAAGTTTTCATACAAGTAAAAGCTGAAAACCAAAAACTGAAAAAAAAATTCAAGAATTTTACGTCCACCAAAAACTAAAACAGCAACACAGAGCACCTAGCAAATACACCCTAAAGAGCTTGCAATTCTTATTCAACCAAAATATAAGTCATAATTAGTTGTCACTTGTTCATAGCCAATGACAAGACACCAAAATACACACTTTCAGGAAAAAAAACCACATATATCACCAAAATTAGAATAAACACAAATGAAAATTGTTTGCCTTGCACTCAATATTTTTTCTTAATAACCAGTCAAGTCATTCAATTGACAAGAGTGCTAAACAAGAGGCTCTATCTACACCAAGGTTTAAAAAACTGCCGGAGCGGAGCGGCGGTTCGCCGGACCGGTACGGTACCGGCATACCGTCCGGTAAAACCCTAGCAAGCGGCAGCGGAGAGGCAGGCGGCGGAAGCGGAGGCGTGGCTGGCGGGCGACAGGGCGAGCGGATGAGGGGCCGGCGGGTGCAGGAAGCTAAGCTTCCGCCGCCTCCGCCGGCGCTGGAAGCTTCATTCAGCGCCGGCGGAAGCTTTGAAGCTTCGCTGCTTCTCGCTCGCTGCCGTTGCTTGCCCGAAGCCTCCCTCAACCATCTGCCTCGGAGCCGTGCTCCGACGGCTGGTCCGGGACCGGTGGCTCACCGGACCGGTACTGTACTGGCAAAACCGGCCGGTACGGTACGATTTTTAATACCTTGATCTACACTACTTTTGTCACCATGAAGCAGTAAATCTCGTAATGAAGCCCATCACAATTTTCAGATTTACCTTCAGCCCTTTCCTAGTGCCTCAAAAATTACAAAGTTTGTATCTTAATAAGGAGAAAAATCATAACCAGTCAAGGCCAAAACTTGTTCAGCATATGAGAACCTAATGATAAACTAATTTCTCAGGACTACAGAAGTATAACTTCAAGTATTGTGCTTTACATTGTACCAGCATTTTTTCCATATGAAGATGTATCCTATTTGCACATGATCGGACTACTTATCTAAGGAAGGTTTTTTTTTTAATCTCTTAGAAATATAAATCTCATTAACAAAAGAAAAAATACAGATAAATAAAAAACATCATCTTTTAACTTGTATTATTTTGGCTTCTTTTTTCAATAAACAGAGAATAACACAGTTTCAAGTGATGGTATTTTTGAATGATACTCCACGGCAGGAATTGGTTAAAATTATTAACTAATCCAAAAAAAGCAGTATGTGAATTATTTCATCCAAAATATCAAGTCATACTTTCCACTGAAATTCCTTCAACAATGTTCCAAATTGAAGAATATAAGCTTGCAGATGTACAGACACAGAATCGGAGAATGCAATAGATTTCAACATCATAAACAATCAATTTTTAAGTGATGATGATTGTGTCAAATAAGTATGTCACAAGTTGCATCCTTCTTAGTGTTCCCAAAAAAATCTTATCACCGAAAAGATGGACGAACCTGTTGGTTAATTGGTGCCCCACCATAGGCAACAACCACTCTGACACCAGTCTGAAAAGAAAACTTCCGAGCTTCCTCATGTATCTAAGGTAACGAAGAGGTTGAGTTAGAGATTAGAACAAAAAATGTGAGTAAGCACCAAAAGAAAGTTTTTTCCCAGAAAAAAAAGGACTTAAGGGAAACTAGATTGAAAAGCATACTTGAACAGACAGCTCACGAGTGGGTGACAAAATCAATGCAAGTGGGAAGGCAGTTCTTGATCCTCTTTGCCTCGGTCCAGGAGATCCCCTCATGATTGCACTTATGATAGGAAAGCAAAAGGCAGCTGTCTTTCCCGACCCTGTCTGAGCACAAGCCATCAGGTCGCGACCCGCAAGTGAAATTGGGATCGCATAGCGCTGAACAGGGGTCGGTTTCACATATTTGCACCGCCTAATGTTCTCATTCAGAGCAGCACCCAAATCAATCTCCGCAAATGTGTTCACAGGTGGAGGCACGTTCTCGCCGCTGGTATCAACAGGGATGTCTTCATACGCATCAAAATTGATCCCAGAATTCTCCTGGGAATCAAACTCGACCTCAGTGGTCTCATCGTCGTTCGCAAATGGGTTAACCTCCCGCACCCTTCTATCCCACCCACCACCTCTGGAGCTCCAGCCAGCGCCTCCGCTTCTGCCCCCATCAGCGCCAGGGCGACCCACATCACGTATGGGACCACCACCATCAACCCTCCGGCTTCCACCCGCAGGCAGTGCAGCAAAAGCCGGAGGCTGCCAGGCGCCTGTCTGGCCGTCTGGAAGAGACGGGGCTGCTAGGGTATCGGAAGGCTGTTGACGGTTCCGAAGGTGAGGAGGGACGTAGGCAGGCCGACCACCGCGTCCGGGGGCTGCCGCAGCAGGAGCAACGTTACTAGGGGAGGCACTTGTCACGGCCGCCGAGCTTTCGGCGTTCGCGACTGCATCAGCCCATGAACTTCGCATAATTCGGTAAACAAATCGGGATCTTTCCTCCAAGGCAAATCTACAAGAAAGAATCAGATCGCCACAGCTGCCGATCGAGAGCCAAGACTAAACCTTTTGCACCACGAAGAAGAACTAATCAGCAAGGTCAGATCTTTTACCAAAATAAAAGCATCAATCCAACAACCCAACAGAAAGAAGCAAAAAAAATACAGAAAGAAGCATTGATCGAACAGGGAAAAAGTACACGAAAAGATGGCTCGATCGAAAGGAATACCTGTTGATAAACACTAGAAAGAAACCCTACGAAGGAAGCTGTCGCCGTTAGAGAACAAGCAAGTAATCGGGCGATGAGAGAGGTAGAAACCCTAGTTTTAATAAAGAAACAAATATCTCAAGTCAATTTGCCCTTTCCTTATTCGAATCTATAATAAATAGATTTTATATAAATATAAAAAATATTTAAAATTATGGTTTTTGCACTTTATTTAGTCACTTTTACAATTTTTTATACATGAATCTATTTGTAATATAATATATAATTATTTAAATGTTCAAAAAATATAGTTTACCATTTTTAACGCGGTATTGTATCAGTATTACATATAATATTATTTTATTATAGAATATTAATATTAATTTTTTTTGAAGAATTGAATATCACTTATGCCATACAAAGCAACAAATATAACAAAAGAATCGTGTAAAATAACCTTTTTTAAAAAAAAAAAAAAAAAAAAAAAGAGATATATATAATTCTAATAAAATGGAGGCACTTATAATAATTCGCAAGACAACCTCTAATATAGAAGTTGGCTCCATTAAGGGTGTCCATTATTCGAGTTAAACTGAAAAACCTAATCAAATCGAAACGAAATAGTCGGTTCAATTCGGTTTTATAGTAATTTGGTATGGGTCAGTTCGATTTTGATTTTTTATTTTTAAAATTTATATAAATCAAACTGAACGGATTAATAATAATTAAAATTTTAAAAATACTAAAAGGCTAAAGGGTAGAAAAGTAATAAAATTGGATATTTGTACTAATATATTTTCTTATTAGTTAATTTTATGTAGGAAAATGGTGAATTAATATTTTAAAATTATACTATTCGGTTTAATCGGTTTAAATCGAACCGAACAAAAGTTTGGTCAGTTCACTTCTTATTCAATTTTACTAATATTTAATTCGGGTTCTATATAGATCTTAGCAAAATTTAAAGGGCATTGTAGATGTTCATGAAAGTGTAGATTGTGATAGTAGACCACGGATGGAGCAATATTTATAGATAAATATTTTGACAACTAGTACCATCAAAGTTCATATAATTAAATCTCATAGTGGAGATGATAATCAAATAATATAATTAAATCTCTTTAAGTTTATCTTGATAATCAAATAATTTTCATTTATTAATCAATCAATTCTTCCTAGCTCCTTTTAAAGAGATTATTAATTTTATTATCAAAATAAACTTAAAAATATATTATATTATTTTTCCAAAAATCGATTTTATTGTAAGATGTTTTAATTAGACTATTCAAATTTAATTTTGCCAAATCATACAAATCAAACTAAGGTTTTCTTAGAGGAACTAAGCTCCAAAGGCGATTTGTAAGAATTTAGTTTATCTTTTGTTTAAGCATTTATCATATAGGACCGATAATATGTATAATTATTGAAACCTTAATTAAATAAGCAGGTCTATTTAGTTAATAGTTAACAAGAAAGGATTTTTTAGTTAAATTTCCCCAAGGTAGTGAGGTACATCGTTCAGCATAACATGAGAACCACGGAGGAGCTCTTCACCTTGCAGAGTTGCAGCCAGTCTTCCCGTGGCTCGCCTTTGTCCGGCCACCTGCTGCCCTTCCTCGAGAACGGAAAATCCCTGGCCAAGCGACGCCACCGCGTCTCCTTAATCTCCACTCCGGGAAAACATCAACCGGCTCAAACCAAGAGTCCCGTCCAATCTCGCCCCGCTCATACACTTTGTCCTCTTCCCCTTACCGCCAGTAAACAGCCTGCTCGCCAGCGACGGCGGCCCATGCACCAGCAAGATCCTCCCCTACCAAGTCCAGTTCCTTACGAAGGCGCTCGACGGCCTGCAGAGCTCCGTCGCGCGCGTCCTCGACGCCCCGCCGAGGAGGGCCAATTGGGTGCTCTTGCACGATTACCTCGCTCAGCATTGGGCGCGATGGCGGGACGCCCCATCGCGTCCCAGTTAAAGAGAAAGAAACAATGAGGTGCCCACTTCAATTATTCACGATTAAAAAATCGACCCGTATAGCGACTAGAATATATGCCTACCTTACTCTCAAAAGTTACACTCTTTAGTTGGCTTCCAAAGTAGAGCACGAGTCTCAAAATCAACAAACATTTGTCAGTGTTCTCACTGTCATACCAAGAGCAAAAGAGTCCTGGGCTATTGATAAAGCAATGGCTTATAAGTGCTACTAATATTCTGACAAATATTGAATCCATCATGGATGTCGATGACAGTTAGTTTTCCCATACAGCATTCATATCAAGTTGCCATGAAAGTGATCTTTTGCCTAGTTAGAACTAATTTATCAGATACAACTTGAGCTTGCTTATAATCTAAGAAGTGGTTTTCATCAATGTGAGGCTACCTTTGAGTGTCGATAGAACCGTAAACAAGAGATTAACCTAGAATCATCCTATAAACCTTATATCAATTCATACTTCAAACATCAACTTAATTGACACGGGGCAAAAACACAATTATAAGTAGGGGGGTCATGTGTTACAATGTGAACTTCAAATGAGGTAGGACAAAGAGGATTCAAAACTTGAGCATTAGGAGAGGGATCATGTGGTCAAAAAGAGCACAAACAAATACATGTGGAGATTGGGAATAAAGAAAGTTTGAGATAAATTGCTAACATGATCTCAAAAAATTCTAGTGATTAAACTTGAAAATTCTGATGAGCTTGTAATGAATCAAAGAAGAAACTTATCTCACCACACGCCCATTCTCTCATATTAATGATGGTGGAGGGTTATCACACAGCTGAGTGCAAAAGACAGAATGGTTCCAACATGGAAAAAGAATAAATTAATTAAAATTTTATCAGCAAAATCAAACTTTGTTATAACACTTAATGAATGTATTATATCACAAATCACTTTATATTTCATGTAATAAAAAAAATAAAAAAATGAATTTAAATCTTAAATAAAATTTAAACATTATTTAGGTAAATAACCCAAAAAATAATTGTAAGTTCTTTTTGCTATGTTATACTGAATTCATGTTTATCCAATTAAGATTGCCCTCAAGCATACCCACTAAGAGTACATTTTAGCAAACCAAAACCATTTATGTTTTAATACTGCTGAAGTTCCCAACCATCGAGAAATAAAGGTCCCAAAGGACATTGGCTTTAGGGCGGTGATACATACGCACAAATTGAGGTAATAATGAAGGTCAATGATGCACACCCTTTCACGTTGCAACAAAGCCTTTTGGCTGTCAAGATTAGAAGCAGCAAACCGTAAACGATGCCTCTTTGCAGTGTGACAAAGAATCAATCAACAAGTAGTTGAAGAAAAAAAGCACATTTTGCAGAATTAGCTATGAAGCAGCGCAATGATACATACAACTGATGAGCCCGTGGCTGGGTTACAAAAGTAATGAACAGCAGTTGTAACAAATCTGACTTTGATAAAGTGACCATTGTGGACTCTACTAAATTAACCACTCCGTTGTTCAATACAAGAAAGACAACAAATCAGACAAAAGGACCTGCACAGCGAAATAAGAAAGCAGTTTGAGTAAAGGAAAATGGTGGGTGACTGCAAGTTATATAATGTCTTGAATATCAAGTATCAAGTCAAACACATTCGAAGCTTAAACAACAATTGTGAAATAAAACTATTACAATGAAAAAAGTGCAAATTCACACTGAACGTTGACCAAATCCAATCAAACATAGAACCAAATACGATGTAATCTATCACACAAATACAATTCAAGAAACCCACAACAGGTAATCAAAAGCTCCTATGCTGTGTGAAGATTTCTAGCAAAAACTTCAATTTTAATGTGCTTTCACTTGGTAGAGTTTTGAACAAAGTATCCCAGACAATATATAAACTTCAACTCGTATGCATAAAAACAACGGTTCCTTACAAACATAAGCATAATTTAAAAATAATTAGGTCCAAATTAATAACAGAAAACCCATTAGGCTGTTAATTCTTATCTCACTTCTAATGCGGGACAAACAATTGGAATGCCATAATCTATCTCACCTAAAACATTATGTCCTTGCCAAACCTCAAGCTTCACTCATAATACAAGATATCTAACCAAAATTAACAGAAAGCTCATTAGGCCTTTAATTCTTATCTCACTTTTAATATGGGACAAACAATTGGAATGTCGTAATCTATCTCACTTAAAACTGTCCATGCCAAACCTCAAGCTTAACTCATAATACAAGATATCTAACCATAACTAACAGAGAACTGATTAGGCCTTTAATTCTTATCTCACTTTTAATGTGTGACAAACAATTGGAATACCATAATCTATCTCACCTAAATCTTTGTCCTTGCCAGACCTCAAGCTTAACTCATAATACAAGATATCTAACCAGAATTAACAGAAAGCTCATTGGGCCTTTACTTCTTATCTCACTTCTAATGTGGGACAAACAATTGGAATGCCAGAATCTATCTCACCTAAAACTTTGTCTTTGTCACACGTCAAGCTTAATTCATAATACAAGATATCTAACCAGAATCATGCAAGGCCAATCCAAACAATAATCCTCCATTCGCAATACTCCTTTCTTATTAAAATCTAACAAAATGATTAAATATACAAAGAAATAAAATTGGCAATTAATTGGTTTTGCATTGTTGAGTGTTTATTTAAGTCATATTTCATTACGTGATTACACTACTAGACAGTTACCACTAGAGTGCCAAAATCTCTTTAAGATTTTATGTCTTTGCCAAGCCTCTAGCCTAATTCATAGTACAAAATATTTAAATGGAACATGCAAGACCAATCCAAATAACAATCTTCTTTCACAATACTTCTTTCCTATTATCTAACAATTTCAAGGATTAAATTTACATGAAACAAAGTTGGTAATTAATCGATTGTATATTGATGAGTGTTTACTTTATGTTATATTTCAATAGGTGATTATAGTAGTTGACAATAAGCCTAACTCACATAACATAATATATAAATAGAAACATGCAAGGCCAATCCAAACATCAATCCTACGTACACAATACTCCTTTCCCAAAGAAATCTAACAATCTCATGGATTAAATTTATTGCAAGTCTGGGTTGATATTTAATTGGTCATGTATTGTTGAGTCAGTAAAGTCATATTCAAATAGATGATTATGCCAATGGACAGTCATCAATTGCAACATCATAATCTCTCTCCCTGAAGGCTTCATGTCCTCACCACTGAGTTGGTTAATTGGTCATGTATTGTTGACTGTTTATTTAAGTCAAATTCCAATAGATGATTACACTAGTGGAAGGGTGTTCAAGTAGTTAAATATTTCATATTACTATCTTAAGCAAATGGCTTAGATTGTGATGATCATCTTTTTTTGAATGGATTATCGCTTCTCCCACGTTCTATATTTCTCTTTATGCTGTACATGCTTGATATTAAAGCTAAACCCTTCCAAATCATCTTTTCTAGATTTCCTCCCTCTCTCGTAGTCTGATTGTGACCATCAACATCATTGTCAAACAACCTCCCCATTACACACATTCAACTCCTATTACCAAAACGCTCAACCCTCTAAACAAACCATAACTATCAACCCCCTTCGTAAAAAAAAAAGAGGGGTTTGTCACAAAAGAATGATTGCCAAACAACATGGAGTCACATGTGGTGAATCCTTCACCCTTCCATTTTTCTCAGAACAGTGTAGCTCTACACATTATTGCATGTGACTTGATTATTAGTTATCGCTCAATGAACTTAAGGAAAGAGATGTCATCAAACAAGCATGCTTTAAGCATAACTACGCATTGCCGCTCACCTCACTTTTTTAATTTTCATTTTTCTTCTATGTCCTATGCACAACACAAGCCTTTGTGGACATTTTTTATTGGACCATTTTGACTCCACACATTATCAAAAGCTGATAAACCAAATATTACAACTTCAATGGGATTAATTTGACACGTCAATCCTCATTAATCGACACAACCTACTAGGATTTGTTTGAACACTACCATTAACTACCAACTGGTGTGAGTACACATTCTTGTGTTGTCCCATTAATCTATCAAGTCGGAAGATCATGAGGAGAAACCCAAAACAAATAGGAGTATACAAGTAATTACCTGCTGTGCTAGGAAAGGGCACATAAAAAAGAAAGTAAAAAAAAAATCCAAATAAGAAAAAATAGGCAAGGGGAAGTAAAAAAAATTATTAGAAGGAAAATAGAAATTTCATTTCTCAATGTATAATAGGATCATATAATTGATCCAAAATGTAAGGAACGATTTATACAAATTTCAAAAGCATAAATCACTTGCATCAACTTATTAATAACTATTCCTCATTTAAAATTGGATTTCATTTTATTCTATTGGTTTGTATAATTCTTTTAGGATTAGATCTACTAATTTCATTACTTAAAAAAGAAAATCGTTACTTCCATATTATTCACAAATGCTTCCAACCCCAACATTGTCGCATATTGTCTGCATTATGCCTGATTTTTTATTTTTCATCTTTTTCCATTTTTTTAATACGAGGTTACAATCACACCAGTACAAAATATATTTTCAACTACGACTTCAAGAAATATTCTTGAAATTCAAGAAACCGTACAAGATAAATCTGAAACTTGAAAAATCAACTTAACACAATCCAAACTAAACTTGCTACTAAAAAAATACCAGGTTCACAATGATGAGAATATACATTCTACGTGGGATGATGAATTTCATCAGTTAACTAGTACTTGTGGGAAGGTTCAACTCAAAACCAACCTAACAAATATGCCAATACCTTCAGATTCTATAGTTTTGTATTGAAATCATATTCATTGCAACGATCAGAATCTACAGTGTCAATAAGGGAAAACAACATATCTAAGAGAACAAGGATCAATTTTAACACGCCAAGCAACGTAATTTATGTTTTGACCCGTTGAATATACAAAACCATCAACCAGGTAAAATGGCCCCTAGTTTTAGTGACCCAGTAGATCCTAATGTTTTTTTCTCAATGGGTTAGATTGAAAACTAATTTAACTACAATGACATGAGCAATGTTCGACGAGGGGACTTTTATGCTAGAATGAAATTTGGTGCAATTAGAAAATCAATTTAGAACATTATCTAATAATGTTGGCCTATAAGCCTTTAGCTTACAGAGAATATGTTCTTGGGAACTTAACAATCAACTTTAAACCTAATGGACAAATTTGAAAAATGACCCTCACGTATGATGGAATATTTATGTTGATCCAAGGAATTGAATATTTGTTAAGTGTGTAAGAACCTAGATCAAGACTTGATAGGTTCATTGTCTTAAATTAGATATTTGAAGAGAAGTTACGCTGCATTCAAATGAATCTAAAGAAGAACATATCATTAAGGCTATAAAATTGAAATATATATACACACATATCAAATCATCTAGATTCAAAAACATGACCACCTGAACTTTGGATTCCCTACTAAATTAGGCATCGTCTTTCAAAAAGCAAGCTATAACTACCAGCCTAGATCAGATCCTACTAAAAGAAGCACACAATTTTAAACACTAGAAAATAAGACTAACACCTTATTTGAATATGATCAATTCCAGCCTTGAGTACTTTAATTGTCATAAATGGAGTCAAATTGCATATAGATGTCCTTGTCACATTTTGACCATAGAATCCAATGACGCAGAAAACTTAAAACCAGAGAGGTATCAAAATGTGGATCCTTAAAATAAATCATACGAGAAAGATGATAATCAAGACTTTGATATAACCATGTGATGTGAATCCTTTTTGTGTTATCCAAGCTTAGACTCATCCAAGATGGATCCGAGTATCTTTTATCATCGACTACACCTTTCACTAAGTTGTATGCTTGAGTTAGAGAGCCCACCAAAGAAAACAGAGGCCTAAAGTTTATTCTAAAAATCCTTCCTCTGATGCTTAAGTCAGCGTAGAGATTCGCAGACAGTTAGCCATATAAGTTGTCCGTGTGCAATAAATTGTGTATAAATTTTGTTTCTAGGAATGTTATCATTGATCTTACCAGTGGACAGAATGCTTATCAACGTTGAGAAAGCTTACCCATGTTTGGAGGACTTCTCCTATTCTATCCCCTATTGTCGGCCAGACAAGGGGCATTTTATATAAACACTTGATGTTTACTAGCGAAGAGCATTGAAATCCATCAAAGATGCAATGTGTATTAGAAACTATAATTGATGTTATAAGTTATAACGAACAACTACCAACTTGAATGTACAATAAGTACTTAATGTAGTTACTTCAATGAGGGGCAACTGCGGTGGTCTTTAGTATACTTGCACTAGAAATGCATTAGAGGCCAATGCTGTTAGGCTCGCTCAACCATGTGGTCCCCAAGTGACCATAGCAACAAGCCATCAACAGTGCTCGCTTGACTTGAGTGAAGCACCAAGGCGCTTGATCACTTGGGAAAGTCATAGGTGATTCAAGTGGAGCTAAAGCGATTGATCACTTGGGAGTGCCCAAGTGACCTAAGTGAAGCACAAAAGTGTGATCATTCAGGCAATAAACAAATGACCAAGAAACTCAGGCATCTTTTGCTCAAGTATGAACTTCCCGAGTGGAAAGTTGATGTTAGTTAGGGAGGTTTTATATGATAATTAGGCATGTGACTTACCTTACCAAGTTCGCCAAATCTTACCCATATCACAAGGGGGTTTAATTACATGAGTTGTGTCTTATCTACCCTAGATTAAGTGAGATGAAAGTGCAATACATCTCCACACCTTTATAGAACGTGAAGAAAAAGACTACCAAATAGTTATCAATATGGGAGGTTACATGAATGTAATGACTTATACTGCAGTTAGGATGATTCAACTTAAATCTAAATCACACCATAGTCCATATAAAGTTGTATAGAAAGCTACTTCTTTACAACTATCCAAAAGGGAAGTAGATTGATAAATATAGTGACATTCTAAACATGGACGTCACGCATGCATCCTCAATTAACCTTGAGCGTATGACTTGTGGTGATCAAATCATAAGAGGGGGAGAACATTATCTTCAATCAAAGTAAAAGCATTTAATGAAATAATACCAAACTCAACAAGTCAACTAGTATTCCAAACCAGATCATAATCCCAACCATCTAACAAATTGCTAAATCTTACCTAAGTTGGTCTTGCTTTGTGTTTGCAATTACTTAATTTTTAATACTATAAAATGAATTTTAGAAAACAAGATACTTAAGTTGCCAAACTAATAAACAAGAGCCTGTTCAAGAAAATTGATGTCTTTTCAATTCTTAACTTTGTTTCCCTTGAAAAAGATGGATCATAGAGAATATGTGATAACAAGGATTCAAGAACCGGTTTGTACTGAGTGGTACAACCAGTTTGTACCTGGCGGTACAGCTGACTTATGCACAAATCAGGTCAATACTGGATCAAGAGGGCGGAGTCATCGAAGTTGCTCACGGTGATAAGCTGCTCAAGGAGTCACCTTCACCTTCGAGTCTTCAATGTAAGCTACTCGCAATGAGCAAAAGAAGATCAAGCTTCCACTCACGGCTAAAGCTACGGAAGTGTGGAGTTCACCTTTGAGTCTTCGATAGCTGTTGTTTGCGGAAAGTGGAAGCTCGATGAAAATTGCACAAGGAAATTCTATCGCTGCGCTCGATTCCATCGACCACCGCGAGCAATGGAAGCTGTGCTCCCGATATGCACTAGCTTGGATTGCCCAATCCAAGCTTTGACTGGAACACTAGTCCAAACCAATTTCATAGACCTTGATTGATAATTATTACATCAACAAAACAATTATCAAGTATAGATTCCCTGCACTTGAAAATGTAATGGTTGAATACTTGAATCTCACTTGCTCTTCAAAATTAACTTACGAAATAGGTTTATCAAATTAGAATTAAAAATGTTGTGTAAAACAACTTTAGGAGACCAAAATGGTTTGTATAACTTGTTGGTCGTGCATTTAGGATGTAAACTATACTAGTACTTTAATATGAATAATGAACCAAATCTTGCAATTCTTCATGGACAAATTTCAAGTCTAATTTGAAATTTTAATTTACAACCAAACAAATAATGACCATTTAAATCACCTAAGACTAGTAATGAGGTGCTTTGAGTTGAAATATTGTATGCCAATCTTGAAATGTACTCTTTCAAACAAATTATTTTCCTTTAATTCATTTATTTTCCTAAGGATATTTCCACATATAACCCAACAAATATAAGTAAATTAAAGGGTTCATCAAACTCATGATGCCCAAAGTTCTCATAATTTGGTTACTTTATAAAGGGTCACCAAGGACTTCAATACCAGCATGACTACCATCAAGCTCAAAATGAAGAGTTCTATTGGATTGTCACAATATAATGTTTTTTTTTTAAAAAAAAAGTAACAACTAAAACTGTACTAGTCTTTCTAAGATCTTAGAGATTGTATGACATTTTGAGAATAGTGATTGCAAGCATTTGAGTCAATAAGGTTATTCGATTACTTAGTTTAGCACAAAAAACTCTATGAAGTTGAATATTAGACAAGTTATGACACAAAAATATTATTGTTCAAACTCTTGATGTATTGAATATATTGTTCATTGCCTAATGAATTTGTTTTGTTTTAGAATTGTAAGACATTTAAGTTACATTTATTCTTAAAACATTTCATTTTTCCTGGCTGTGAAAAAGATTTTACAATGGATTAAATATAGTTATTGCATTATACAGAATCACCATTCAAGTTTTATAATTTGATTGCTTGAAGAATAAATGCATTACTTGATTCGAGATACATTTTTAGTATTTTACCCAAGGAAACTAACATAATTTAGCTAATTTTGTGATACAATGACTACTAATTTAGGGTCATTAAGTCGGCATTCTTCAGAGTTCAAGGTTTTTCTTATCATATCAGCAATAACATGCATGATTAGAGCATCCCTTTAACAAAAACCTAAGGATAACCAAGGATGTTTTTGAAGATTCCTCAAATTCCATGAAGTTGAAGTTCTTACTATTGGAAATATATGCTAGAGATCGCTCAATTTAGTCAAGATAAAATTGTTGTCCTAGTTGTTGATAGATTCTTTTAGCCATCTATGAGTAAGTACATTGCAAAAGTTGCGAACAACTATCATACCTGCCAGTTAATTACCAAATGAAACATTGGTTATCTCATCACGCATACCATGCTATGGAAAGACCCAAGCATTGGTTTTGTTCTAGAATTAGTACAAATTGGTCGTGGAAAAAAAATGTAATCTTGTTACGAGTGGTAGATTCTACAAAAACCATTGACACCTCTCACATGGCTAAGTTATTTTTAAGGAAAATTACGTAATTGCACAAATTTTGTTAGATAACCATTATACTATTCGCCACACATTTTTTTAATCCATCTTTTATACTCAAAGATCAACGTCTTTGACTGATTCTCACATGGTAGATTCTACGTATAGACTTTGCATGTTGTCCCTAAGATCAAGGTTTTTGGCTGAAAGCTGCTACTTAATAAACTTTATTCTTCCTCCTGTGTGTGTGTTAAATCTTGTTGTTCTCACGGGCTTTAATCATGAATCTCATTTTCTATTTCAGTGTTCGACTTTATTTGGAATCACTTATTAGATCTTAATTTTAACATTCGCAAACATTGGTTTTCAGGTAAAGTTGTTAGAATTTCGTTGATCCTTACAATGTGTTGGTTCCTTTACAGAGTTTGAAATGTGTAATTTTTTTAGGGACAAAAGCCGGTTATAATGCAACTCAGTGATACGGTTTGAATGCAGATCTTTAGAATGGCTCTTATGCATTTCAAGGATACATTTGAAACTGCACTCACTAAGGTAAGGTTACTCTTATAAACAAAAGATTATATCATTGGATGAAACTGCCCAAAGGTTATATCCAGTTCAATATGGATGGTTCTTGGTGATTGCATTCTTCATTGGTGGTTTAGGCTATCTCATTTGGAATGAACATGGAGCTTGTCTGATGGTCATTTCGGCTTATGCTCCAGCTACCTCAATGCTATTCGGCGAGCTGCTTGCTATCCTTGCTAGGTTAAGATACCTTTGTTGGTGGCTGGACTATGAAAACTCGAGGATCATCATGGAAACAAATTCCAAGGCTGCTATTGCCAGTATTGAAGGTCATCAACAACCAGATTTTAGGTCTGATTTAAGAGAAATCTAATTTCTCTTAAATACAATGTTGAGATGTAAACTTACTTATATGCGTAGAGAAGCAAATCTCACGTGCACGTGTATGAGCTATGTTGTATTTTGGTCTATGAAAACCCTTTTCGTTAATATAAATTTTCTATTTTTATAAAAAAAAAACTCAAATAGATGGCAGAACTAAGATTATAGGGCACAGTTATAGGTGTATTAATGGCAAGAAAGTTAGAAATTAAGACTTAGTATTGATGCTAAATTTAGCTACTATGATCAAGGTTTAAATATCAATTTGGCTAGGTAGACGGGCCACTATCGGTACTCATCTACCCACTGTCAGACTGGTACTCACCAATTGATACCAGTCTATAACGACACATGGTACCAATAAATATCATTAAAAAATATTATATACAACCTTATAGCAATTCGTAGATTTGTACTAAATGATTTAAAACGTTGCCGATAATAGGTGTATCAATGTGTAGATTGAAAATTGTTCAATTTAAGTCAAATATGAAGAAAACAATCCATACCTGATGGTACAATTAATATGGACGAGTCAGCATGTACTGATACACGAATACCACTATATTTTTCCTCCCACTTTTGGATTAACATGACATTCCTAAGAATACTTAACGCCAACTAAGATTTCACGCCTCAGCGATTTATAGTTTGCAATATGGATTCTCTATATAACCTAAGACAAAATCTTCTTTTTCGGTGCAAACATAAGCAGCACACTCAATTTAACAAAATAATTAATTGAGCCATATAGAAGAAAAAAAGATCAAGAGGATCAAGCAGTGCAGCAGGGAATATAGGTAGTATAGGAAATAATTTTTTACTTGTTCAGCGCCTATTTCTAGGCGTGCACCGAAATTCTGCTAAAAGGGCTATATGATCAGATGACCATTCAGGAGAAGGAATCGCAGTGTTCTTGCGCAGGTTTTCCTCATCCAAGAGCTCCAACAGAGAATCCACTGACAATGAGTCCGCTAAAAACAAGGGCATGATGGAATTAAGAGCATTTTGAGACGGTTTCGTAAAAGTATGAAAGCAAAAAAAAAAGAAAAATTACTAAAAAGTTTCAATTTTTGGAAAAGATGAATACCGGTATAAAAAATGTAATCAACAGTGCCAATAAAATCCCTGGTGCAATTTGTAAACAAAGGTTCATGTGTCGTGGCATCCATTCTCCTCCTTTGTTGCTCTAAACCTGGGCTGATTCCCGCCAGTCTTGCAAATGATGAGTATGCACTAACCTGTCAAATGTACACCATGCTAACCCCAAAGCTCATACGTAAACAGTATAAAAAACATATTGTAGAAATTACCAGTGGAAGTTGATGAGTTATCTTGTGTGTAGGGTGAAGAATCCCCAGGGGATCTATCATCAAATCTGGATGCAATGGATCAACTTTTCCATTCGCAAGTAGAGCGTGAGGAGCACTGCATCCACAAAATTATTATGTTATCCATTTGTAAAGGTAAATGGAAAAGGTGACAATGTGAAAGATAGTGACCTTCCTGGTACAGAGTTAAAATCTCCACAGACCAACATGGGAATATCTGCACTAACAGCAATTTTCTCCAAACCTTTTAAAAGAGTATGAACCTGAGAGGAGCTCATCGCCAAAAGCAAAAAATGATCATATGTATTGAAGTTATAAAAGGAAACCAAATGTAGTACTATTTCCTAAGAAAAGAATAGGTTAGAATGAAGACCTGCCAAAGTTTAACATCCTTATGTTCATGATGGACATTTACGTGAGTGTTTGCCTGCAAGGACGAATACAGACAAATGATAAGATAATAACATATAATGTTCCATAGATAACAATAGTTTCAACAGTCTTTATGTAAAGTTTAACGAATAAAACATGAGAAATTTTTAGCTGGCAGCATCAACAAAATGCAAAGCAAGTGAAATAATAAAACAAATTGAAACTTTACATTAAGTTGAGTCAATAGTAAAGTCCAAACATAGCTCCAATTTTCAAAGCTCATCTTTATTAAATACTTTAAACCAGGCGAAGTAAGAATCTTTGATTAAAAAGGTCAATAGTAAAGTCCGAACAGAGCTCCAATTTTAAAAGCTCATGTTTATTAAATATTTTAAACCAGGCAAAGTAAGGATCTTTGATTAAAAATGTCAGAAACAAAGCAAAAAAAAAAAAAATAGTGCCCATCTTCACTTTCCCTCGGGGCTTGGCATAAGTCTCTAGGCACACCAAGCACAACGGATGATAATAATTCTCTGGAGTAGACCAACACAAGTCACCTAACCTCAACGTGATTAATTGGAGTCACACAAGCTCCAACACACAAAGGGGCATGCGTAAATAGACAGGGCAGGAAGGCGGGACACCCAACATACACGTGATAACGCAAGCAAGGCCGCCCTTGTTGAAAAAGGGGCAAGCTAACCAATGGAATTTGAGTTTGGACCCAAGATTCAAATTGAAAAGTTAGTGAGCCCAAGGCCCGACTTAACACCAGGCCCTAGTGATGCACAAGTGGCACTCTTAGACGACAACGCATAGTGTGTGGTCAGCAACCCTAGGTTTAAATAAACCTAGGGGGCGGGTGATGACAAGTGTTGATGAATTTAGGTTTCCCCATAGCATAAAACGGCAACGACTAGAACCTTAGGCAAGGGAGTGGGACGTACATTGCACTTTCCCGATTCCACACACCCCAACACACGGCGGTAGGAGATCTAGCGGCGTCCAGCATTTGGTGATGGCACTTGTTGCATCCAATAGCGGAAACATCACCTCAACATACACATCCACATATGTTCGTCCATGGTATTAGCGCAAGCATGAGTCAGTCTCGATGTGATCAAGCAACGGCGGCTTACTCGAGCACGTCTATGAGTCAACGATAGAGTTTGGCTCAAGCGGTGACAACTCAGACTCGAGGCGTCGACGCTAGGGTTTTGCACGAGCATGGCATGACATGAGCGATTTTGGCTTCATCGACGACTTGAGGCGACAACGGCTTTCAAATTCCTCGTTGACTCAAGGGGCAGCAAGGCTGTGCTAGGGTTTTGACAACTTTAGCAGCAAGCAAATGCATCGACAGCAAAGGGCAACATGTGGTGAGAGGCGACATCAAGGTCTGACGTGAGAGGTAGCTTGTGCGTGAGTTGATGCAAAACAGCATGCTAAAAGGGCGACAGGCAACCAAGTGTCCACCCGTGCGCGAGAACGTTACTCCACATCTTCGCTTAGATTGGTGTTGGCGAGTGGCTATATCGGAGAGCTATGGGAGGTGTGGATTAGCGTGTCCACGAGGTGTTCGGCTAAAACAATATGTGGAGGCTTTTTTGACAATTTGAAGCATTTGTAGTAAGGCATGCTACAAGGGTAAACTCTAACCTTCAGGTTTTACCTAAACCTCACACTTGCATCATCGTTTGAGATCTTCTAAGCTCTCCTCTTGACCGACCTCTTTTGATAGTCTGTAAGTCTGTTTAAGGCTAGTTGATTTATTCTACTATTATTTAGCTTAACTCTTCGAAAGATTGGTCTTGCTTGCTCGTGCAAAGGTACTATTAGGGTATTACAACAAGTGAAGTGAGCCAAGAGATCGCCCTGCGAAAATTAAGAGTACGTGGCGAGTCATCCACTCCTACATGCGGGTATTTTATGTACTTCCGCTTAAGTATCTCTAACCGAACATTGTATTCTAGATTAGAGCTCAGAGCTCAGAGCTCAGGAGCTTCGCAAGAAGTCTTACTAGCCTTGGTGCAAGGCTTCTAGATAAAAAGAAAAATTATCTATGACAACTACCATGATTGATGTTAATCATATAGCAATGATCCACAAAGTATACAACTTTACAAATATCACTAAACAAAAAACTCACCACACAAATTAGCTGTCTTTTTCCTGGATTATCAGTACCCATATTACTAAACTTTGCTTCCAGAACCACAATGAGGGCTATGTTATCCTACAGACAGAACTCACCAATAAAAATGGGGCAGCAAAAACAAGCAGACAACAGATAGAGCATAGTAGCAACCTTTAAAAGGCGGCTCAATGCAACCTTCTTCTGGCCAGCTTGAATAGCAACTTCTGTCAAAGATTGTGCAGCCTTGTTAAATTCAACCTGCATATAAATAGGTCAGCCAAACTTATATACGAGCATTACATGGGGCATCCATCAGCATAAGAGAAACATAATGCAAGATGCAGCTACCTCATATTTTTTGACATGTGAAAACCTGTCCCTGCGGAAAAATGTAGCACAACCATCAACCGCATTCAGATTTCCACCATAAACCTGAACCATAAATTTGTTAGCATAAACAGAAGGCAAAAAGATGACACTTTGAAGCTTCAAATGTGAATCAGACCTCTGAAGTTTTTCTCTTATAAAGTGCTTGATATCCATGTTTGTCAAGCTCGAGGGCAAAGAATTCCTCAAAATGGTCGTTTTGTACCTGTACTTATATATCTAAGTTCATTCATGCTATTACTTTAAAGTGAAATAAAGTGATAAAACTTGAGTAAAAAAATAAGTAAAAGCATTGGCTCATTCATAACAGAAAATTAACAATATCTTTAGCATAGGAAAAGCAAACTTGGAATGTATACCTCCTGAAGGCAAATTATATCAGCATGGTAACCAATGATTTCCCGCAGCAAATTTTGCCTGCGGTAGGGCCAAGATAGGGCCCAGGTTGGACAGTAGCTGTATGCCTCACTTGTGGCATATACATCAGAGAGAATGTTGTATGAAAGCACTGAAAAGGTGCCAGAAGATGTTCGTGCATCTAGATCCAATTGCCCCAAAAGATCACCATTCACTGGAATCATGCGACGTGGAGTTGGTGAGGGTGCTGGAATTACTCGTGATGTCAAAACAGTATTTACATTTCCAACAGGTATTCTAGTTTCCACATTTATTGCGACACA
This sequence comes from Costus lasius, assembly GCA_027563935.2. NCBI lineage: Eukaryota > Viridiplantae > Streptophyta > Magnoliopsida > Zingiberales > Costaceae > Costus > Costus lasius. The sequence continues at coordinate 11,671,335 of CM050454.1, read as the reverse complement.
TTCAAACTTAAGAATATGATTAATATCTTCTGCTGTCGGTGTGTATGTCCTAGAAAGTCCAATTTCAGACCAGGCTTCCCCATTCTTATCCGAAACAGTTGAAACTGGAGCATTGCTGAAGCCTGGCGTTTGCATCAAATTTGATGTAACACCAGAAAACCCTGAAGTATAACTACCAGAAGTACTAGCATTAATGCGTCCAAAGGTCTCATCATCATCAGTTACACTTTCACTTAGTGTTCTTTTGGCTCGATCATGCAATGTGCGATGATGCTGCCAAGCATCAGAGAAGCATCTAGGACTACAATGATAACTCTTGGCAATAGGCACTTTCTCCTTGAGGCAAACCAGGCACTGGAGTGTCGCCTGCTCAGTTGGATGTACACTGCATATAGCAACTTTTTGATCACCTTGGTTTCTATACCTGCAATAAGAATAGGAGAAAAAATTACAATTAACAGCTAGTGAAGAAAAACTATAAAGTTTTCAATTAGTACAACTACAAGGACCTTAGTTGTTGATAACAAAGCCTTGGGATCAAATCCTTCTTTCATCACTTAATTGCCTATTTCAAAAAAAAAAATATGAAGTACATACTCTATTGTATTGTGTCAAATGACAGAATTTAGGATCAAGTATAAAATAATAAACATTGAGCAGATACACCAACACTCTCTAATACATTGACACTAAACTGTGTTGGTGGAAGCCTTGTAATTATATAAATAGTAGAATAATAATTTCTATTGTATCAGTATAGATGGAAATAAATACATAGAGGCAGAACTTCCAGATATCTTTTTTCTATTACCTAGTAAAAAGGAGAGATTAACCAAAAGAACATAACACTTGTGTAACGTTGCATGACTCTTAGATTGAAAGCATAATGTGTAAGAATGCAAGGGCACTGATGTTTTGTGGACAGGAATTTTGAGCATTTAGGATATGCACAATTTGAACTTATGATATACTAGGAAGATAAAAACAAGAATGTTAGTGAACATACAATTGAATGTAGCTCTGATCAAGCATGAAATGAGGAAATTTTCTTTCATATGGACATGCAAAGACAGAACTATACATAAATGAAGTAGGCAGCAAGACAAACAATTTAGCAAACAGGTTTAAGAAACCTTTGTTATCAACGATATAAAAAACGATTGGGTTAACAAATAATGGTGGCACAACTATGATTAAACTACAACTAGATCCTTGAATTGTGTTTGTAAAACAATCGAGGATATGTCACCTAGGTCCTTGGATCAGGTGTTGTTTGGCAGAGCACAAAAGCAACTATTGGAGCATAGGAATGAGGTATTGTGTGATTGACATGTTGAATAGAGTCGGAAGCAGCACTATTGCGAGAAGCTAGGTTACCCCTTCTTCTCACACTGTGCGGCTACTATAGCATCACACTCACGGGCTCATTTCTGTGCTCCCACAGATGGCTAAGATCGGAGAATTCGACTAACTTTTAACCAATGCATTGCTTCTCCATCTCCGTGCGATCTTTGTCCTCTGTGTATGCGTTGACAACCACCACAAGTTTGTCACTATTTCTCTCCTACTTTTCATCGCCATTGCCACTACCTCATTCGCTTATTGTTTTTGTCTCATGTTCCATCTGAGAAACACAACACCAGCCCACAAACAAAGTGTTGTCACACATTACTATCACGCAAAGCATCTGTCAACAATTGCACTCACCAATGCCAACTCACATCAGCATACATGAATCTGACTCTCTCTCATCGTGCTATAAACACCACCTTGCATTGGTCTCTCGCTTCCTTGCCCTAGCTCGAATCCATGCCAACACTTGCAGCAAGTGTCCCATTTGTTGATATTGTTAATACTATTATTATTTATTAATTACATTACATTGTAGTTTACACGGCCGTTCATCATCGTTGACACAATCATATGTGATCATCCAACTAATCGTGCAGTATCTGATTCCAACATATACAGAACATTTGGCTTACATTCCAACCAATACAAGAGTTAAACTTATGTTATATAAAACTTTTTATCAATTATTATTTAATCTTTTGGAAGCTCAAAAAGTTTATTGAAAATATTAATTACTTGTTTAGTTCATTATCATTTGTATGTATTAGATGGCACATTTACAAAAAACCATCAAAGGCAATTTAGACCTTACATGCATCACAATTTTTTTGTGATGTATGTGCAATTATCTTAGACATGCGACATATGTTTGTATTAATTTATGGTTGGAAATATATGGTTGAAAACTTCCATCAATTTATGTGTATGTATGACGTTACATAAGTTTGATGGGATCACAAAATTAATAGTTTTACATGATTATGTGTCACTTAGGTATAACATTACACCTTTTATTTGTATTAATGTATGTCATTTATGTCATTAAAAATTATTTGTCATTTTTCTTAAAATAACTTAATTATAAGTTTTTAAAATTCACAACAAAATTAACTGTACTACAACAACTCTACCAAACACATCTAAATTGCAGCAACAATAGCACAACAATGCCAAACACAATCTTAATGTTTTATCCAAATGTTAAATGGAATGTTGCTTTATAAAGTAGGTTTCGTTAGGTTTTATTGAGAGTAAATTCCCCCACTGATTCATGTTTCAATTGAAAACTAAAAAAAAGGCTCAAAAACCTAACCCAATCCAAAAAAAACTCAATGCACAAACCATTTCTTTAAAGCCAAAAAAATAGAAGTAAAAAGCTAAAAATAAAACAGGAAAACTCATGGAAACCCAAAAAACTTAAGCCTAATCTAACTCAACTCATACCCACCACTACCTGTCACAGAACTTGAAGTTTCACATTGAAGATCATATTACTCTCCGTACTAACCTTTTTCTCACATTATTGCTGCTATTCCTGAGATTGGCATTAACATTTTCAACAAGATACAGCGAACTTATTCAATACAAATATTGAAATTTTCAAGTAGTTACTATCTACCAAAAAAAAGTTATTAAAATGCAAATAAAATATAACCCTCGCACTTAACAAAAACATGTTCTTATGAAAATACTTCAAAAAATAACGCATGAATTATCAATCTTCTTAGGGAATGTTGCCTTCATCAGAAGCATCATTGAACTCCTTCTAAATCATCACATTTAGACTTCCAAGGAACAAAGAAATAGTCGCACAAACAACTTATAACAGTAATTTGAACTTGATCTTTAACTAGATATTGATTTGACTTGGAGATACAAACTAATACAAACACCGTACATGGCATATGTGGCAGTGTTTAAGGTTTCGGTCTGTACCACCGAAATTTCAGCCGGTACCGATACGGCGAGCCGACAAACCACCAAGCTTAGACCATGTGTCGAAGCACGGTACAGTAGTCGGCGGCGGATGCAGGCGCTTGAGGCGGAAGCTCTAAGAGCTAGCGCTCGCAGCGAAAGCTCTGCCTGGAGTTTGTGCTCGTGGAGGAAGCTCCGCCTAGAGCTCGCGCTCGCACCACTTTGAGCGGAAGCGGGACCAGGAGTGGGAGGCTAGGAGCTCGACCGCTTCATTTTTGCCATAAATTAGACATTTCATACGGTTTTTGTGGTACCAGTCCGGTAGCCCGGCGCAGTGCCCACCGGACTGCGCTGCCGGATTGGTATTTTAAACCATGATATGTGGTACCATAGTTCTCCAACTAGGTTAGGTTGGATGAAAATCAAACCATCATTTTTAAAATCAAATTGTACTGTCCAGGTGGTATTGTACCAATACAAGATCAATCGGTGACCAATACATTAAGTGACACTACATTCATACTAATATTTTTAATATGTACGGGTTGACCAAGATTTTAAACCTGAATAAAAAACAAGTAGAATTGAGATTGATAAAATCAATCTAATCATAGCCAATATCCTAGGGAAAAATAAAAGATTGATAGACCGATCAAGTTTTGGTCCATCTTACATTTGAATTTTTGGTATAAGACAATCTTAATGATATAAGGCAAGAAAAGGGGACCCTTGACTTGATAACTCATCAGAAATTGCATGCATCTTATCGGTCTATGCCTATAGTAGCAACCCAATTGATAGTGACCTCTTTTACATTGAACTGACTCTTTGCAACAAGATAATTGGACATTAGTAACTATCAAAAGAATCTCGTTAGGAGCACTCTATCAACAAATTGTCCCTTTCCTATCAAGAGCTTAAGCACCTCGACATGCATGAATTGTGTCTTCTCAAAGGCAAGTGACACACACCCACAAATATATATATTACATGACATGTGATTCAAAGTTGATACATAATATTTAATAGACTCAAGTTTAAACTCTTATTAGATTAACACTCAAATTAATGTAGACAATCAAGATTGTCAAAAATGTGTTCTAGGCCTTCGATCCTACGATGCAACCTAGGCAACCCATTCCGAAACAAACCAAGGATCTAAAATATGGTAGAACTGATAGAAACATCGACTTGAGTCTTAGGATCAGATAGGATCTTACATTCCTACTAATCCTAGGTTAATAGGTAAAATGGATCAAATATAATTATAACTATATTAAAAATCAATAACCTATTATGCCAGAAGCGAGCTAACACATTTTCAACCTACAATTTCTATCTTTTGAGTTATCATTGTTGGCTTTGCTCTTTGTTCATCATTGCCCTTCATCCTCTTTGACAAAGATTCATCAACTTCAACTCTTTATCATCTTCAACCATTTGTCACCTTTGACTATTTATCAATATCAAACTTACGATCTTTGTTAACTTTGTTGAGTGTCTTTATCATTATTTTTATTGTCTTCATAGTCATCACCATGTGTACATTTATCTTCGTCATCTACATCGCTTATATCGTGTCATCTTCATTTCATTACACACTTTTATTGTTTCTAGTTCATTGTGTCTTTATTGTATTCATCTTCCAAGCTCCATCATCATCACCTAACAAATACTCAATTTCATAATTCAATAATAAACAATACATACATCTGAATAATAGTATAATAATTTTATATATATATAATTTACCCTTGGTGGTTGATATTACTTATATATTTGTGTTGCACTTAAGTCTAATTAGATGAATTTTATATATATAAGGTGATTTATAGATCTTATAATCCTACAATCCAATACTTCGTTCTGCTTCCACTATTAGGTAGGATCTCGATCCTAACAAACATTGATATAATTATTATTCATGAAAGCAAACTATCCTTAAATTGTTTATTAGTAATTTAATTATTCATTGTACATCTATAAATAGTTAAATCACATTACAAATAAATTTAACTAAGTCTTCAATAATTATTGTCTATAACTATTTGAAAATGATTAGTTACTAACAAATAAATAATAAAAAGATATTTAATTTTATACAGTAATATATTTATTTTGTATATTAATGTTATATTATGTAATTAAAATTAAGTTAACAGTAAAGTGTATAAATATCTAAGATTTATAATTAAAGTGGCCAAAAGTCATGAAAAAAACTTTTAAAGGAAAGAGATAATCTTGAACAAATACCCTCAATTTGATGGGCAAGTGATATACGTCCTCGTAAGACTTTGAAATCAAACAATCTACTAGTTTAATATAATATTACTACTACCTCCTAGGTCATCACTCTTTCCATTCTGTTGTTTCACTTGGAAGCTAGCCATACTACATCCATCTTCCCCATCTATTTGTATGTCTTGTGTATGTAGGTAAGGATACACTAAATCCATCTTTTTATCCTTATAACCTAATATATCTCATCTATCTCATCTACTTGAAATGAAAATAGAACAAACCTTTCTCTCAAACATCCATCCCACGCAAAACCTGTGCTTCATAATGTGGAGTGAAATCTGCCACTAATTCCCTTATATTGATCCCAAAGTCAATAATTGTCTTTCATGGTCTTTCTTGAGATTGCATCCTCGCCAATATCTGTTCATAATTTAAATCAAAATGAGATAGTAAACAGAGTGCAACAATATTGATTGAGAATTCATGTTTTCCTTTTCTAGATAAAGAAGGAAGCATCCAGTCAACTAATTCAATATGAGAAGCTCCAAGTGAATTTCCTCAAACTAAAATATTCACTTTCTAATCTTCAGCATAAGTAAAGGAATCAATCCACCTAATGTGTTATGGGTTGAACATACCATGTCTTTCTCTCTAATATTAGAACCTCATAAAGGAACGATATAGGAAAATCCTAATCTTCTTTTGTATACCCTGCTAGACAAAGTGAAAGGCAATAACATTCACCTTATGGCTGAGGATAAGGCCCTTATGACGAGTGAAAGGTACACATTATATAAAATGGTTCAGATTATGAGTTCACATGATGAGGAAGAGCTCTCGATAACAAGGATGAAACCATATTATTTTAGCATGAACAGGTAGATCCTTGTCCTCCTTGTGAAAAAATTGGTGTGGGACACCACTTCTTGAGTTTCAAAAAGGGATGGATTTGGTCATGCACTTGAGCTGCTAGTTGGTTTGCTTGCTCATATTGGACTGTACTTTAGCTTAGGTGGCTCGAATTAAGATGGAATTCTAATCCCCACCCTCTTTTCATCTCTTCTTCTAGTGAACGTTGTAGAAATCTTGAACTATAAGAGGTCCTCCATGCTAGTTTCTTAAAACAAATAGTCCTTCCCAAAAGACATCTGCTTTGGACCCTTAAATGGGTTGCAGACCCACAGATAGTACCCAAGCCTAGCTTCTCCTCTTATCTACTTTACTAAATTTTTATGAAGAGAATTGGATGTTTTTATCCTTGCGCTTGGTTCTTTGTCTTTTATGAAAGAACTTTTCTAGTAGAGGCACCCAGCTTTACATATACAGGCTTAGCTCTTGTTCGATGGGGGATAGCACAAAGTATTATATAATTCAAAATTTTGTATGCATTAATCTTAGTTGACAGGAAACATGTTTGAATTTAATTAAAGTTTTATTGTGGGATGAAGGAAAGAGTATGTCTTGCATCTATATTTACATTTTACAACAGTTATTCCTGTATTTGTCCTAACTTTTTTTATATTTTCTGGATTTATGATTTTTTTTTTTAATTCTAAGTCTGCCAATCTGATAGCACCAATATCGTATGTTTTGATTGTCTGATCCTGATAACATACCAAGAATCATGTCTGGAACGCTTTGATCTACTGGACTATAAATTGGTCTAGTTGGTATTTAAGCCGCACAATAAAATATTCAACGCAGTAGACCTTTGCATATGCATATGCAACTGCATAGACTGACCGCTTGTTGGAACAAGGAACTTACTGTTGAACTCCATGATTTTCGTTTAAGTCATCTAATCAGACATCTGCTAATAGAAACACAATATCAAAAACCATAAAAAAGAACATGGTTATGGGATATCAAAACTTCGGAATCATGCTCTTACATATCAAGTAATATAGATAAACAAATAAATAATAGTTATTGGAAACCTTACATGGACAGAATAGATAAGAAAATGCAATGACAATGAAATTATGCAAAAAAATACTATTGTAAGTTTTTGAATAAAAATCCAAGTTGCCGAGCAAGCTGACCGATGAATGAAAAACGACCACAGTATTAGTTAAAAGAAAACACACCGAACGGTATCTCACCACTTATATCTCATGCAGTAGCCATTGACCGGGGCGGAATCAGGCACATCATCATTCGAGATGGAACCGTCAGGACGGCGCAAGAGAACATAAGGTGTGATCTCGCAGCCTATGACAGGGATCTCTGACGGAAGATGAACCCGAAGAACGGTCAGCATCCTTCTCCACCGTATAATTCCTCCCTCCGAAGCCGAAACCCTAACCCCCAAACCTCCTCAACCTCCGACTCCGATCCTCCGAATGCGATAGTGTTTCCAAACAAGCGGCGGCGGCGGCGGCAGCGGCGCGGATCCGCCATCACCCGACCCTGGGTTGCGCCAGCGTTGACCACCTGGAATCCACAAGACCTAGCAATCACGAAGCAGCGTGAATGCGCCAAATCGGACACGAAACAGCGTTCCTCCAGGCGAAACACCGGAGGAGCAGATTCCGGTGGGAAATAGTCGGAAACAAAATTACCGTACCTTTCGATCGCTCTTCTTGTAGAAATGCGTGGAAAAAGGGGCGCAGGTAAAAGACTGGGGGTGACGGGAAACGAGATGGAAGAGGGGTTGAAGGGTAATAGTAGGCTAGGGTTTTCAAGGGGAGCGATGAAGAAGACGAACCAGTGGCTGAGCCGAGGGGGAGCGCCGCTAGCGGTGGAAGAGCGCCGTGATGAGCAGGAGAGGTCCTCGTTGTTGCTGTATTTAAACAAGGAGAGATTGGGCTCGTGCAATTCTTTGTTTCTTGATCGTGCAAATATAAATCCGCATCATAATCATAATTATAATAACATTCACTATTGTCGTAATTAAAATATGAATAAATCCAAACTATCCAATCTAATCAACTTATTGTCATAGTAAAATATGCATTGGTGTTTAATTGGATTGAATTTAAATTAATATTAATTAATTAGTTATTTATATAATAAAAATTTGGATGTAGCAAATAATTGTATAAAAAAAGATTAAAATTTACTTAAAGTTGACTACAAATGGTCAACCCAAAATTAGAACTATGAATTCAAGACCAATTCAAACTAAAGTCTATGAGCTACTTTTAGTAACCACATTGAATTCAAGTAAGCAAATAGTTCAACTAAAAATATCACAAAGTTTGGTTTATTACAATCTTATAAATGGTTTTACAATTTTTTTTTTAAAAAAAATAATCATTTCATCCTTTTGTATAGAAAACAATGAAATGCATAATAGGGTCTACATAAGAAGGTGGAAGGGCATAATTTGGATTATAAAATTGTAAAAGAGCCTTTATGCATGTAACAACATGATTAGGAATAGATTCTATAAATTTTTATTACTTTCTTTTTTTCAGATTGATAACAAAGTTAGGTCGATATGATTAAGTTGATAATTAATATTTTATTGTTCAATTGTTGGCATGATTTGTTTGTTTATGTGCAATAATGTATTTTAAAATGCCAACAAATTGAAATTATCGTGAGGATTGAATCAATATTTTAATCATAATTTCGGAGCGCTAATGTAGGGTAAAAAAGGGATTCTCATATTATTAAAATGGTGTGAACCATATATATTTGGTGTACCTTATATCTTTAATAAGGTAAAACAATACTGTGCTATGCTAAATTATTTTAATTATCCTGAGAATTCACTCGCATTCTTGTTTCCAGTATTAAATTATCTTAATTGTTATGCTAAACTGTACTATATTATACGGTGTTGTATTGTGCTTCATTATCAAAATATATAAGATGTTGTTGGGTCTAATTTATTTACGGATAGATTAAATTATTTCTAACTAATCAACAAAAATAACAAAATTAAAATAAAAATAAAAAAACCTGGAGGCGCGGAGAAATCTGTTGTCCTTAGCTATGGGTGTACAATCGGTTCGGTATATTCGGTAAATACCGATTTATTAATTTTTTCGGTAAAATCGGTTCGGTAAATTCGGTATCGGTATTGGTATCGGTAATGATTTTTCTGTAAATCGGTTATCGGTATCGATAAAATTTTTTCGATTTGGTAAAAACCGATTTTACCGATTATAAATAATATTTTTTTACCTAATAGAGTAATAGTTTTAGCGAGAGAAATTAGCGAAAATGAGGAAGTAAAGAAGGAAAATATTATATAAATATTAGATATTAAATAAGTATTTATAATTTTTTATTCGGTATTGGTAACTATCGATATGTTTCTTATTCAGTTCGATATCGGTATTAAAAATTTCGGTAAATAATAAATCGGTAAATTCGATATCGATATATTCGGTATCAGTATTACCGATTGTACACCCCTATCCTTAGCTGAATTTCTAGGCCCTCGTGTGAGCAAAATCTAGAGAGATCACCCAAGATACAACCAAAATTCTTCTCCTACGGATCACAACCATGGAGAAGTTGATCGGCTTCCTTTCGGCGTTAAGCAGCAAAGAACAAGAAAGAAAATTTTAATTTGGGAGCCGCGTTGGCTTTTGAGTAGCTACACACCAATGTGTTTCTACCAAGAGGTCAGACACCTATTTATAGGCTAAACCATCATAGTAAGAACCGTTGGATTAAATCGGACGGCCACAAGGCATTTGCCACTAATAACAGTTTTAATTAATAAAATATTTAATTTAGATCAGGTAAAAGAAATAAAAAATATTTTAAAATATTTTTTTAATTTTATCCAACAATCCCCCACAAAATTAAAAAAAAAAATGAATCTAATTGAAAAAGATTTAATTTAAAGTGTTGTTCATTGCTTATATTATGCGGTCAGTAAAATACACTTAAAGGCATAACCTTTATTTAGTAAAATTATTTCTATCTGAAGGAAAGATAGTGAACTAGTCTTGAACTACTTCCCTTTGACCCAAACTTTAATAATTTTATACATAATACAGGAGATAACTGATCGCGGTGTTGCGCATTTTTGGTCGTGCACATGTATCATTCATGAGAGCTTCTGAGGGTTGTCTATGTCCTCAGTTGCGGCCGTATACAAACTCTCTCATATAGGAAGTTCCCTGCAAATGATGAGTGTAAAGGCTCATCTCATGGTAATTAACCATTTTGGGAAGTTTTCCTTTCCTCTATAATATAAGCACAAATCTATTCTCAAGAATGGGAGTGTATAGTATCAACTCTATCACATAAAATTTTATACACCGTAGTGTTTTATAATTTTATTTTTCAAAGTGCTTATTGGCCAGTCAATCAGCTTGTTATTACCACATTGAACCTCCTTCAAGGGATCTCTTATCACAGAGATTGGGTTCTCACCACTGAAAGGCCTATTTACAGACTGATTCTCATTCCTCTCGATACTTCTAGGATCTCTGTCCTAGGCAAGCCTTTGGTCAAGCCATCGGCTAGGTTGTGCTCAATCTTTACAAAAGAAAGAGCTACAACTTCATGTGAATCCAGCCATCTAATAGACTTTTGTCTAATTTTAATGTGGCGACTCATTTTCATATTTATTAGTTTCTTCTTACAAAATGCTATTACGGCTTGAGAGTCGCAATGAATAGAAATAAGAGCTAAAGGAGCAAAAGAAAATGAAAGTGAAGAAACTAATGCTTTAAGCCATTTGGCTTCAATACATATGGCATCCAAAGCTACTAACTCTGCTTCCATTGTGCTCCTAGCAATTATGGATTGCTTGGAAGATTCCCATGTAATGGCACTTCCTCCTAATAAAAACACATAGCCGGAAGTAGATTTGATATCATTGGAATAAGATATCCAATTAGCATCACTAAATCCTTCTAAAACAGAAGGATAACCAGAAAAGCTCAAATCATATGAGCTAGTACCTTTAAGGTATTTGAATATTCTATTCAAAGCATTCCAATGAGAATGAATAGGATTACAAGTGTATCTACTTAATTTAAAAACAACGTAGGCTATGTCTGGTCTAGTTCTATTTGAAATATATAGTAATGATCCTATACATTGAGCATATATGTCTTGATCTACAGATTTGTCATTATTCTTTTCCAGTATTACATTAGGATCATAAGGACTAGATAGAGAACAATTATTAAAACCAATTTTTTCTAGAAGTTTATTAGTGTAATGTGATTGAGACAAGGTGAAGGAATTTGAAGATTTTATTATCTTCATACATAAAATTACATCTGTTTCTCCTAAATCTTTCATACTAAAATTGTCTGAAAGAAATCCTTTAATTTTATTTATTAGGCTTAGGCTAGGAGTTAAGATAAGAATATCATCTACATAAAGACACAGAATAATATAATCATTCTCATTAGTCTTTTTAACATATAGACAATTATCCGATTCATTAATTTGAAAATTAAAAGAAAAATCACTTTATCAAACTTTTCATGCCATTGTTTGGGAGCTTGTTTAAGTCCATACAATGACCTAATGAGTTTGCACACTTTCTTTTCAGAACCAAGTGAAATAAAACCTTCAGGTGGGTTCATATAAATTTCTTCTTCTAGATCTCCATGTAGAAAAGCAGCTTTCACATCCATCTGGTGCACCAACAAATGATGGATGGAAGCAAATGCAAGAAGAACTCTAATGGTAGTTATTCTTGCTACAGGCGCATAGGTGTCAAAGTAGTCAATACTAGCTTTTTGACCAAAACCTTGAACTACTAAACGCGCCTTATACTTTTCTACAGATCCATCAGTCCTTAAAGATCCACCTACATCCTAAGGGTTTATTCTCTGGAGGTAAATCAGTGAGAATTCAAGTATGATTACTTATGATTGATTCCATCTCACTGCGTATAACCTCCTTCCAGAAAGGAGCATCAGATGAGTTAATTGCATCTTGATAACAAGAAGGTGTGTCTTCAATTAGAAATGTTATAAAGTCATCACCAAAGTTATTTTCAAGTCTAACTCTTTGATTCCTTCTGGTTTCAAAAGGTTGAACTGGATTTGAAACTATAGGTGAAGGAGCAGAAGAAATTTCAGGTTGATTAGAAGAAGATAGAATATTGTGAGAAATTTTTTCTTTGAAAGGAAAGATGTTTTCAAAGAATGAAGTATCTTTTGATTCAATCATAGTGTTATTGGAAATTTCAGATATTTCTAAATTAATCACAAGGAATCTGTAGGTGTTACTATCTAAGGAATAACCAACTAGGATAACATCTATAGTCTTAGAACCTAATTTTCTTTTTTTAGGCTCAGGTATATTAACTTTAGCAAGACACCCCCACATTCGAAGGAAATTAAGCCTAGACTCCCTTCCAAAGTTCATAGGGTATGACCTCCTTATCTTTCAAAGGGATTTTATTAAGAATGAAGAATGAATATAGCAATGCTTCTCCCCAAAGATTTTGAGGTACACCTGAACTCAGCATCATAGAGTTAACCATATTTAGTAGAGTTCTATTTTTCCTTTCAGCCACACCATTAGATTGTGGTGAATAAGGGAGTGTGACTTGATGAATTATACCATGATCTTGACAGAAGGATGCAAACTCATGAGACCCATATTCACCTCCGCTGTTTGATCTAATTAGATTTTCAACTTCAGCTTTAAAAACCTTAAATTTATTTAGAACTTCTAATCAAGTATGGCAATATCTTGAAAAATCATTTATAAAAGTTACAAAATATTTATTGCCTCCTCTTGTAGGTGTGGAAGTTGAATCACAAACATCACTATGGATTAATTCAAGAATCTGTGAACCCCTGAATTCAACTGTCTTGAAAGGCTTTCTAGGTTGCTTGGCTTTAGCACAAATTTCAAATTTTTTATTTGAGCTAGAAATCAATCTAGGAATTAAACCTAAATTGATCATTTTGCTAATTGATTTAAAATTAACATAACCAAGTCTGCCATGCCAAACATCATTTAATTTAGAATTCAAGACAATAGATGATGAAGAAAAAGGATCTTTATAAAATTGAAAAGGAATTACATTTATTTTGAAGAGTCCTTCACAAATAAATCCTTTACATATGAAGTTGTCTTTTTTAATAATTACAACTTTATTTGCTTCTAAAACAACTTTATATCCTAACTGAACAAGAAGTGATCCACTAATGAGATTTTTTTCACATCTGGAACTAGCAGAACATTGCTGAGAAGTAATGTCTTTCCAGAAGTAAACTTCAAGTTGACGTTTCCATGTCCTAGCACATTCACAGATGTTTCATTGCCCATTATTACACTTCCTCCACTTGTGTTCTGAAAGGATGTAAAATATGCTTTATTAGTACAAATATGCACATTAGCTCCAGAATCAAGCCACCATTCTGAATCATGGTGAACTAGATTGACAGAAGGGGTAAAGGAAACTGACTTGATAGCGCTCATGGAAGGTTCACCCTCAATTATATTTACTTGAGGTATAGGTTTGAAGCCTTTCTTCTTAGTTTGAACCTTCTCAGTCTTACGGAAGAAGCAATTTGAAGCAAGATGCTTATCTTTTTCTCACACAAAGCAGAATTGGTCTTCCTTTAATTTCTTATTCCCCTTAAAATTAGGATTGGAGCTTTTGGTTTTGTTGTTGTGGACATTGTTCTTGTTATAATTGGTCCTAGGTTTAAAGTTTATCCTACCAGAGGAAGACCTTTTGGGCTTGAAGGAATTGGATTGAGGGGGTATGAAGGCTTTTATTATATTGATCTTAGAGTTAGGAGTATCCTTTTTAAACTCTCTTGATCTATATTGATCTTTAACTCTAATGGCTTGAAGCATAGAACTGAGAGATTGTGAGGTTTGGGATCTCCTAATATCTTGTCCAAACTTGGACCAAGATGGGGGAAGTTTGTCTAACATATAAGAGATTTGGTATGACTCACTAAAAGTTTGTCTAACATACTTTCATGAATCATGTTTTGGAAAGTATGAATTTGATCATTTATGGGAACACTATTAACCATTAGGTAGGAACTGAAATCAGAAGCGGTGAATTTGACTGCACCTTCAAAATCCTTTAAATAAGTTTCTTCTAATGCAGTCCAGATTTCTTTAGCAGTTTTATGCTTCCTATAGGTTTCATAAAGATTGTCACTAAGACATGAGAGAATATAAAACTTACATAGGTATTCTATCTCTTTTGGTGATTTAGAAGAGGATGATGAAGAAGAAGGGTTAAAGGGAGGTACTTTCCCTAAAGCAGTGATAAAACATAGAGAAATGAGCCAGACTTATAATTGCTCTTGCCATCGAGCAAAACCTACTCCATTAAATTTCTTAGGTTTAAAGTGATCATTTAAAGCCATTTTAAAGGGAATAAGAAAATTATTTATCTGCAATAAATAATTTTCCTAATATAAGCATTATGGTTGAAATGAATAGTTTATATGTTATGGTAAAAAGTTTCAACATAGCTAGAATCATAAGGAATGTTGTAAATAAAAATTTACACATGCTGTTCTAGTTTCAAAACAAATAATAGAAACTATACCAAAGTATGGTGCTAGCAAATCAAGTATTAGGAAAAACACAGAAATAAAATTTATAGCATGCAATTCTAACAAAGATTTAATTCCAGAATGGAACTAAAATCTAATAAATACAATCCTATGACGAAAGAAAAGAAAATATTTACTATTGATTTTTTTCCTTTTTTTTTCACAGTCGCCCACGGCTGAAATCAGATTTTTCCCCCTTTTTATTATTTTTATTTTTATTTTTATTAAACACAGATCCGCTTCTCTACGTTGATATCACCCACGCGTCGGGCGTGATGTCACCTGAGCTAAACGCATCGGGTCGTGTTGACATTAGCCACTCCGAGCAAATGTAGGCGGGTCGGGTGCTGTGATGTGGATCCGGGTGCAAGCATCGTGGATCCGGGCGAGAGAGCAGACGGATGAGCCGACGCCCCCGCTCACCATGCGACCAAGGTCGCTGTGGTGAAACCCTACGCCCCCGCTCCCACCACGCCCCGCCTTCTTTGCTAATTCGAAACCCTGTCGCCGCTGCTTGTGATGCCTGTTCGATGGCGTCTAGATGCTGGCAAATAGTTTTCTAACTATTTTTTGCTTCTACTTTTCATTGCCAAATAGTTTTCTAACTCTGCTTCTGCTTTTCATTGCCAAATAGTTTTCTAACTATTTTTTGCTTAAAAGTTGCTTAAAATAAGCTTAAAAGCGGGGCCAAACAGGCCCTTAATAGCTAGTCATTGTGTTAATTAATTCTAACATTAATCGAGGTTGAGTGTGCACCGCACCCGTTTTCACTATGTTTAATTAGACGGATGAAAAATACAAAAGAAAGTAAATAAATAAATTAAAAAAAATAAATGGATGGAATGCGTTATAGGTTTTCCTTCCTTATGTTTACTTAGAAGGAAATAAAGTTTGAAAGATTAATATATACACTCCAATTTTTATTTTTTTACTCATATTATATATATACTAATAATATTATAAAATTATTAATATTAAATATTAAATACACAACGATATTGAGCATAAGTAGTGGCGACAAGAACGAGCAGTGGCAGTGAGCTTGAACAGCAACGATAAGGACAAGTAGTTGAGGAAAGTTCATACTAAGCAAGGATGAGCAACAATGTGATGAAAAGTGATGTACGAAGTTAGTAAAGTTAAAGTGTAGTTTTAGCTTTTCGCCTGATTCGGGCAGAAAACAAATAGATGGATTAATGCCTAACTTTTCCTCCTAAACTATTCATCTGCTCAAGTAAATAAGCCTACACTCCTTTTCTTCCTACTTTCTCTTCTTTTCTTATAATTTACTCTCCAAGTAAATAAGCCCTTAATAGAACCCTATTAAGGATTAAAAAAATTACTCCACATGAGCTTTAGAAAAGCTATAAGACAACATTTAATTACCTTAAAATATAGAGTTAAACCCTGCGCTCATTATTTAACTTACCTATGTAAAAATATATATATGGGTGGTTAGCCAAAATTAACCTACTAGAATCTAAGAAGAGAAATTTTGAATCTAAAATTGTAGATATCGTTAGATTGTAGTACATATATATTTCTAGTCGTAAATTAGAAGTCCCTACATCTCTAATGATGTGACAATTGAATATAATGATATATATTTATTTAAAAACTAATTTGCTTTCAAAACTAGACTATCATCTAGAGTTCCTTTATTATTAAATTTACCGTCAACATGTTCTTTGCAATAAACTATTGAACCTATATAAGTTAGTGCATGTTTACTTGGGGAAAAATTAGAAGAAAAGAAGAGGAGAAAAAGTTAGGTATTAATCTCTTCATTTATTTTTCGCTCAAATCGGATAAAAAGTTGAAACTATGTCTTAACTTTACTAACTTTATATCTCATTTTTCACCACATCGTTGCTCGTCCTCACTCATTATGAGCTTTCCTATACTACTCGTCTTTGTCGTTGTTGCTCGAGCTCCCTGCCACTGCTCGTTCTTGCTATTGCTACTTGTCTTCGTCGTCGTTGCTCGTATTTAATATTTAATACTTAATAATTATATAATATTAATAGTATATATATATATATATATAATATTAGTAAAAAAATAAAAATTTAGGTGTATATATCAACCCTTTAAATTTTTTTTTCTTTAAAGTAAACATAAGAAAGGAAAATTATAACATATTTTATCCATCTATTTTTCTTTTTTTTTTCTTTTGTACTTTCCATTCGTCCAAATAAATTAGAAAGCTAAAATTTTAAAACATTGGTAATAATTTTATTATAAATTTAATTGAAGGCACACCATGTTCTTTGTAAGAAATTATTAACTCTCATAGTCCCTTTCATAAGGAAGTTGAATAATCATGCATGGGTTCTCACTTATTTACCTCTACAAATTAAGTTTTACAATGTAAGTAAAATTCTAAAAGGAAAATTCAAATTGATTGATGGATCAATAGAAAGATATAAGGTATGACTTAGCATGCCCAAGGTTTTAAATACCAGTTAGTTGATAAATATGATATAATAGCTTGTGTTACCACTATCAAGTCATTGTTGTATTTGCTTTTATGCATGACTTATTGGTGGTACATAAAATGGACATGAAGATTATATTTCTCTATTGATAGCTAGGATATACACACACTATACATATATACAATTCAATATACATTAGAACTTTATCAAAATTTAACTTATCTCAATCAAATCTTAGGAAATTTTGGTTTCTCTAATTGCTCTCCTATTTCTATTCTTTTCTATAAATTTTAAAAAAAAGATAAATTATTATTATTATTATTATTATTATACAAATTATAATGTTTTAGAAATTGTATTGTAACGGTCAATTGAATCAATAACCGAATATGGTAATTTCCAAAAATAGTATAGCAATGCATATTAATCAAAACTAGTTAAAATCGGCCTTGCGAAAGCCAATCAAAACCAGATCGATTGGACCGAATTTGAATATTTAATTCATTGCCTATTTAAAATATACATTAATAACATAATTGTTTGAGTAGATCGAACTTGACCCAGAAATTGAGGAGCAATTACTCTATAACAAGACAGAGAGCTGCAACAGAATTACAATTATGTCAACGCATGCGAATTAATGTTCTTCTCCTTAGTCATAGACTCATAGTTGACATAAATGGCTCTTCCAGGATCTTCGGAGAAGAAAATGGCTTAGTCCAAACTTAGCATTAAAAAGTCTTCCACCCGAAAAACAAAAAAAAAATAGATAGAAGAAATTTTGTGTATTATGCAGTTGATCCAACGGAGGGACAGGATCTCTCCAAATTCTATTGCAAACATTTTTTTTTTCTATTGCAAACAATTTAATATTCCATATTTTGAACATGTAATTAATTTTGTAAAAATAAAAATTGACCGTATTAATCATTATTTTCGTAACAACGCTACAATGTTATAAAAGGACAATATATCGCTGTCTTTCGGCTCTTCTATCTATCCCCATAATTCCGTTCTTTCAATGCAACGCTTGACGTTATAACGACCACTTGATTATGATCGTGACGCGACATAAATTCTCATGTCGTTTTTAGACTGAATGAATTTCTCAACATTGACTCAGGGCTGTACCTTGATATTTACTGGACCATTTGATGGCATCAGGGGAGTCAACTCAGTCAAGTTTGACGTTAGGAGCGGGTTGGAGGTTTGTTTGTCCGTATTGCCGCACGATGTTCTTGTGTGTTCTTTTTCGCGTCTTAATCCGGAAAAACTATAAGAAACAGGGGCAATTAAAATCCCTCGGCCACGATCGACCTTCAAATTCTAAAACGGCCCTGCCTTTGGTCCTTTACCTTTGGACTGCCCCACCTCCACGATCTCCTCCGCCTCCTCCTCCATTGATTCTGCTTCCGACTCCAACCGAACAACGGGAACGGCCGGACGGGAATTGGGGGGGCTATACCGTGCCCTCGGTTCTTGTCTCGTTGTCTCTCCGGCGGCGGCCAGGGGGACGACGATGAGGCGATCGCCGAAGGCGGTGAATGCAGCGCTCTTGCTCGGCCGGAAGAGGCTATTGCAGGCCCTCCTCGCCGTAGCCCTACTCTACGTAGCATTCGTTTTGCTCTTTGAGCTCCCCTTCCTCTCCCGACCGATTTCCTCCTCCGCCCACCCCTCCGCCGGTATTATCGGCAGCGACTTCACGAGTCTCGCCCTCAACCTTGGTACTGAGAGTCGGGCCGCACGATTCCGACCCTCGAGGCTGCCTCTCCGCCACGATGGCTCTGCCGACGAATCTGCTGGCCTTCCGCTCCCAGCCGAGCGGAGGCGGATGATGTTCGTCTCTGGACTCAATTTCCAACTCCTGAATGCCACCTTTACCCACGGGCCGTTCGTCGGACTGGACAAGGCCGCTAGGGACGCGTGGGAGGTCGGCCAGAAGCTGTTAGATGAGCTAAAGGCGGTGCCTTTGGCGGGCCCTGCTACGGAAAAGGACGAGAACCGGACAGAGGAGAATTGCCCGCACTCGATCATACTATCCGGGAAGCAATTCCTTAAGCAGGGGAAGTTGGTGGTGCTCCCCTGTGGGCTGACGTTGGGTTCGCATCTCACTGTCGTTGCAAAGCCGTACAAGGCCCACCCGGAGAACGACCCCAAGATTACGATCTTGAACGAAGGTGAGAAGGACATCATGGTTTCGCAATTCATGATGGAACTGCAGGGGCTCAAGACGGTTGATGGAGAAGACCCACCTAGGATCCTCCACTTCAATCCCCGGTTGAAAGGGGATTGGAGCGGAAAGCCAGTTATCGAGCAGAATACGTGCTACCGAATGCAGTGGGGATCGGCCCAACGATGCGAGGGTTGGATGTCCGCGTCCGAAGATGAAACCGGTAGGTGAATAACATACGTGGTTATGTATCATGTTGGAATTTGAATAAAATATTTGTGCAAACTTACGATCACTTTGCGTAATCAGTGGTTTGTTGTTTATGGTTTCTTTACTTCCTAATGAGTTCCTCGTTTTGAACAGCCTGTAAAAATTTTGAATTATTATTATACGAGAAAATATATTTCTGATTTCATTGTTATTATGTTGTCGCACATATCAGATTCTGAGGGTTATTTTAAGTGCGATAGAAGTTTTTTCTGTGACATAAATGTTGAGAAATGTTGTCTATATGTCACTATCAACATAAACTACTTTGAAGAAGAAAAAAAGGAATACTTTTAGCTTTAAAATTGGAGCTGTGCATTTCATGTTTTCTTTGATTGTAAAAGTGACCTTTGATTAACTTCTGCTGGCTAATGTATCAGTTGATGGGCTAGTGAAGTGTGAAAAGTGGATACGTGATGATGACAACAACATGGAGGAATCCAGGACAACATGGTGGTTAAATCGTTTAATTAGTCGACCAAAAAAGATCTCCATGGACTGGCCATATCCGTTTGTAGAAGACCAGTTGTTTGTTCTCACTCTTAGTGCTGGATTGGAAGGTTATCATATCACTGTTGATGGGAGACATGTGACTTCATTTCCTTACCGAATTGTAAGTTTAAGTTGCAAAATCCCCATGCCTGATGTGATTTGTCTCAACATTGAGATGGACAAGTAACTTCCTTTATGTTTATGCCCACTGTAGGGTTTTGTCCTTGAGGATGCAACTGGCCTGTCGCTGAACGGGGACCTTCATGTGCATTCCATTTTTGCTGGCTCATTGCCTACGTCTCATCCTAGCTTTGCTCCTCAAAAACATCTAGAAATGTCTGAAGAATGGCAGGCACCCCCACTTCCTGAAGGGCCAGTTGACCTTTTCATTGGGATCCTTTCTGCTGGCAACCATTTTGCGGAACGTATGGCTGTTAGGAAGTCATGGATGCATTCAGTTACGAAGTCACCTAATATGGTGGCTCGGTTTTTCGTTGCTCTGGTAAAAGTTTAACTAATGTACCCTGATTTTGCACTCTCTTTATTTCAGAACTATGTTAACTAGTGGAACCATTGTTCAAACAGCATGGAAGGAAGGAAATGAATGTTGAGTTGAAGAAAGAGGCTGAATTCTTTGGTGACATTGTTATAGTGCCTTTCCTAGATAGCTATGATCTTGTTGTTCTCAAAACTGTTGCCATATGTGATTATGGGGTTTGTATTTAGTATAATATATTATTCCATCTTTTTTCCTCCAAACTTGTGATTTCTAATTCCATTATTTTGGTGTTTATTTTCTTTCTTGCTCAATAGGTTCATACTGTTTCTGCTCGTTACGTGATGAAGTGCGATGATGATACATTTGTAAGAGTTGATGTGCTGAACAAGGTTACTAAAGTCACTAGTAATGGAAGCCTATATGTGGGTAACATGAACTATCACCACAAGCCATTGCGAGAAGGGAAATGGGCTGTGACCTATGAGGTAATTCTTTTATACGGGTACAGCCAAAGTCATACACTATCTCTTGTCACATACAAGGTTTGCACCAAGGAATTGTGTAGTACAATAGAGCTTTCTTTATAACCCTAGATGCATGATTTTGATATTCTTTATTTGGTTGCCAATGCTACTGTAGGTTTTACATATTTTGCACTTGTAAAATTGGGTTGCTAATTGAATCATGCTCCATCTAGGGTGAAATACTTTTAACTTTGTTCGTCAGTGATGCTTGATTGATTTGAGAAAATCACAATAATTTCTTGCTGCTTTTGTTTGGTGAACAAATGCTACTTGGGTAGATCAGACTTTTAGGGTGAATGACTTTGTGTGACATGTTGTTCAAATATGAATTTTCTTTATTATCTAAACAACTAATTTTCTAATGTTTATTCTTTATCCTCCATAAGGGAAGGGGGAGAAAAAATATTTGATTGATTTTGACATATTATATGATTTCTGAATTTGAAACATATGATTCTTCAATATATTATAATTAAGCTCATACGGTCATGCCTAATGAATTGGGTAAGTTTGACAAGGAAAGGGCTCGTTAAGTCAATTGCTTAGTTGGCTAATCTAATCACTTGGATCAGATTAACTTATCAACTTCAATGAGCAATTGGGGATCTCCTTTTAGGTTCACTTGGTCTTCTATCTGTTTATTAACTAATTGACTTCAAGTCATAGGTCCCAGCTATAGATCACTTGGGAAGCACTCAAGTGACCATTGATAAATGACAATTAATGAATTAAAATTTACATCACTATGACTATTTTGTAAAAGGGTAAAATGGCATAAAGTTATCTTTATAGTTAATTCTACTAGTGTTGCCATAAGTAGGGGTGAACAAACGGGAATTCGGGACTGGTACCGGTATCGAACTCCCGGTCCTGAACTCCCGAATTTTAAATTGTAGGTACTGGTACCGGTACTGAATTCTAATTCGGGACCCGAAAATTATTTCAGGAAATTCCTGAATTCCCAAAATTTTAGATTTTAATTTTTTTTAAAAAAGTATTTAAGTGTCTAAATTAATAAATAATATAAAAATAAATAATTAATTAATAAATATACCTTATAAATTATAAATATACCTCATAAATATGTCACATAAATTAATAAATAATATATAAATAAATTATTAATATTATATTTCAGTACTTCGGGACTGAAAATAAATCCTGAAGTTTTTTTTAGGTACCGGTACCGGTACCGAAATTCCAATTTAAAAATTGGTACCGGTACCGAAATACTGAATACTGAAAATTTCGGTACGGTACTTCGGTACCGGTACCGAATGCTCACCCCTAGCCATAAGTTACGAACAATCATACACATATTTAATCATGGATAGTTGCTAGATTGTCAAAATTAAGAACTAATCATCTTCTCCTTGATAGAAGGTAAACTTTTTCCCTTGAATAAGGGAGAAGGTATGCCCTTAATTCTTGAAGTATTCAATTAAGTTACTTTTACTATCTACACTCCCCTATTGACTTAAACGAGTATCTTGGAACCTTCTTAGCACCTGCTTTTCTAGGTTCCACTCTTGTCTTTGCACCTTTTTGGATCTTCTATGTCAAATGACAAACTTCAAATTGTTAAGCATCAGTCGCTCGATGATCCCATTGTAGGTTGATGGAATGTTCATCACCAAGAACTGCACTAGCATTTCGACTGGTTAGATGCTATCCCCAGTTTAAACTAGTGCATTTTGACTGGTTAGATGCTATCCCCAGTTTAAACCCATAAAAAGATGAGTCATTGGCGTATTATCCTCCTTAGTGAAGCTTTATTTTCTATAAAGTAAATGAATAGAAAATGTTAGTGGAACTACTTCTATTAGTTAGGAGCCTCCAATCCATGAGCTTGGAGGTGATGACAAGTGCATGTGTCACATCTTCCTCATTGAACTTGCTCATTGAAAATGAGGGCAATGTCTTGTTCAGGTTGAGGTATCTTTACTCTAAAGCTTTATCATAGCCTTGTATATACCTTCATTGTGATGTGCTTTGGTCCCCAACCATTAGTTCGTAGATAATGATATTAACATGTGGCATCACATCACCTATGGCCTAGGAGGAGAGGTTAATTTTGGTTGCCTTTGAGCACTTTGCCTTGAGGGACAAGCCTCATGTAGTCTCAACATGAGATAGCGCCACTAGATCATGTAGCCTTGACATGAGATAGGCCTACTATCTCACATAGCCTCGACGTGAGATAGCGCTGTACTTGATCAATTGCTCAATTTGTTGCTTCAAGTTTCTACCATGATAAATGGAAGCATGGTTGAGAATCAACTCATGCACATCTTCAACTAGTATCGCCTCTTTGGTGAATTATGAGATGTATTGCACATGCATCTCAGCATCACCTTGTTGTCTCTATTTAGGCCAAGGCATCCTTTTAGACTATTTTGCTCCCTAAAAATTGACAAATAAAAGCTTTAGTTAGTAGATTGAAAGTCTGCACCAAAGCTTATGGAAGATTTTTGTCACCTAATTCTTGAAGGCTTTGCCACTTCTAATTGGCTAATTCTTCAAAACTAGTGAAAAATGTAGTCCTAATTGAAGGTTCTACCACAACTTAATCACTTAGTTTTTGAGGAAACCTTTAAAATTGTATCTAGTACCAACCCCAAGGCAATATTAATGCTTACTTACCTTAGTGGAGAAAAGTCAAGTCCTCTAGGAGGCAAAACTTACCTAATGATATAAATTTGGCTTACACATTGATTGTTGTGGCATGAAACCTTAGACTAAATTTCCAAGGTATCTAATTCAAGTAATGTTTTGATTAACCTCTATGGCAATGCTAACAAAATTCAACATGGATGGGGCTCTTTTGAAGTGGGCAGGTGAACTTTGGAAAGTTTGATATTGTTAGAAGAAAAAAGAGGAGAAATATGGATGTAAATTATAATAATATTTCATTAAGAATGGATTTCATCAAATTACATAGTAGATGAAACCTTTATATATAAAGGTCTTGAATACAAAAATAGTAATTATTATTTATGGTTATATCTAATTTGATTCATTCTAATATAATTATTTCTAATATTACTATATTTAATGGTAATTATTATTTACTATATATGTGACTATATCTAATTTGACTCATTCTAATATGGTTATTTTTAATATTACTATCTCTAACACTCCCTCTCAAGTTAGAACATATATGATATTATATCCAGCTTGACATAAAGAAATTATTGTAGAAGTGGTAACACAAGGAAATGATATTGGCTAAAGAGCTCGTTGAGAAGAGTGATAAGGACAACAATATTGCATGAGAGCTTGCTAACAATATTGCATGAGAGCTTGCTGTAAAATTTAATTATAGTAAAAAAGACAATGATGTTGATTGAGAACACTAGAGAGAAAGTCATCCTTTTTCTTTATTTTTTTGAACCTTACAAGATATAAGTTGAGCACATACCACAACATTGGTTGAGAGCTCACAAAGAGTTGTGGTGAAGGGAACACTACTTCATGAGAGCTCACTGTAAAATTTGAGTGCAGTAGAAAAGGGAGTGGTGCAAAAGACTATCATCCTTTTTCATTTTTTTTTTGAATCTTACAAGATTTTAAGTTGAGCACCAATTTTGATACTGAGTTATGGCGACCAATCTTTGAAATTGGATATCACATAACTCCAAGAGAGAAAAAAGCCTCTTGCAAGAATAATTGTTGTGCACAATAATATGCTGAAGATAATAAAAAAAGAGATTGCTATGAAGCTAACAATATAGCTACTAGGATTAGTATTATAACTCGCTTAATAAGCAAACTGACTAATTAACTTAGTGAGCCAAAAAAGGTTTTTAAAACCGTACTGTACCATACCGGTCCGCTCGCTGTCCGATCTCGGAACGGCGGTCGGAGCACGGCTCTGGGGCGGATGGCGGAGGGAGACCTGCGCGCTCGCTGTTGCCGCTGCACGTTGGCTGCCGTCTAGTATGTACAGTACAGTATCAGTACCGTACCTGTCCAGCGCCATATCGGAACGGTATACTAGACCGAATTTTCAATCGTTGGAGCCAAAATGAAAATATAACCCAATTTATTAAAATACTTAAGCCGAAGTTAATGGCAGTAAGCTCACTAAGTTTTATATATTATACTATCTTTTCTTTCATATCTAAGATAGGACTAAACTGGGGTATTACAATCTCCCCTACTTAAACTTGATGTTCTCGTCAAGCCCAAGCCCTAATATATGTCCAGGATCATCCCTTAGTTGGCAGCATGTGAGTTCAACCCAATGGTGGCTCCACTATCCTCGATAGCCCTTCCCTATTGACCTCTAAAAATGCTTATGACTAAGTTTTTTGCTTTGATACTATTTGTTTAGAAACATTACTATAAATAACAAAACCATCGCCACCGGTCGGTAAAGTTAAATTAGGTGCACTAGTAAGTCTAAATTTTAACTCTTGGAAACTCCGCTCATAATTAGTATCCCATTCAAATCTTACACCTTTATGCGTCAACCTTGAGAATGGTGAAGCAATTCTAGAAAATTCTTAACCGGCTAAGCCTAGAAAACTTCTGACTTCCGCCATATTGTTTGGTTGTGACCACTTTATAACAACTTCAATCTTTTTAGGGTCTAGTTCAATGTCTTTCCCAAAAATTACATGACCAAAAACACCATTCTGTAAATCCAAAACTCACACTTAACTTCGGATAAAATTTCTCCCCTCTTAAAACTTCTAAGGTCAAATGCAAATGTTGAGCATGATCATTATGGTTCTTTGAGTAAACCAAAATATCATCTATGAAAATAATAACAAACTGATCCAAATATTCATGGAATATTTTATTCATCAAATTCATAAAAGTAGCAAAGCATTGGTAACCCCAAAAGGCATAACCAAAAATTCATAATGACCATAACGAGTTCTAAAAGCTGTTTTAGTCATATCAGACTCCTTAATTCTCAACTGATGGTATCCTGATCTCATATCTATCTTTGAATAAACTTTTGTCATCAAACAAATCATCAATCTTATTTTTCACAGTCACCTGATTGAATTGTTTATAATCTATACACAACATCATAGAATTATGCTTCTTTTTCACGAAAAGAACAGGAGTTCCCCAA
This sequence comes from Costus lasius, assembly GCA_027563935.2. Lineage (NCBI taxonomy): Eukaryota > Viridiplantae > Streptophyta > Magnoliopsida > Zingiberales > Costaceae > Costus > Costus lasius. Next base: position 11,644,878 of record CM050454.1, on the reverse strand, counting down.
GGTGAGACACTTAAACGAATCAAACCTTTATCCAACAATTTCTGCAATTGCCTTTTCAACTCCTCCAATTCCTTAGGTGAAGTCAGGAGGCTTCGAGATAGGATTGGTATTAGGCCAGAGGTCAATAACAAAATCAATCCCCCTGAAAGGAGGTAAACCCAGGAGTTCATCTAGAAAAGCATCTTCCTGGCTACTGGAATGTCTTCCAAAAATAATTCTAAGTTGCCTTTGAGAAAAACACAGGCAAGATAACCAACACAACACAACTTGAGAACATTAACTGTCATGCTTTAATAGCTTAAATTAAAGGAAAAACCACATCCTGAGTCCCTCGAAAAGTTACCAAGGTCCCATCCTTGGATGTAAGAACAACTAACTTCTTAGAACAACTAACTCTAGCATCATAAGCGGTCAACTAGTCCATGCCCAATATTGCATCAAAATCATGAAAATTAAGCACTGAGGTCGTAAGAAAAATCATACCCATCACTATCAATATCACAATCAATGAAAGCCCAACAAGTTTCAATGGGTATTCCCGCAAGAGTATCAACAAAAAGTACAGAATCAAGTGAGGAAGGTTCATCATCAAATTGCTTAGCAAAATGTGGAGCAACAAAAGAATGGGTTGAACCGGTATCAATCAAAATAGTTGCAAGAATACAAAAAATAAGGTACCTTGAATAACTGACCTAGAAGCCTGAGCTTGCTGCTTAGTTACAGCATAAACCTTGCCTCGAGACAATTGACAAGCTCTCTCATATGCCAGCTTGCTTACAGTAGAAACAAACAGGCTGTCCCTGTGGACAATTCACAGACGTATGGTTAAATTCCTCACAAAATTTACAACGCTTTCAATCAGAAGCACTTCCACTACTCTTGGAAGATTGAGAAGTTTTACTTCCAAACTTTGGTAGCAACTTGAGCCTTTTTAAAAAGTTGGAACCCTTACTAAAGGCTCGATTAGAACTTTCAAACCTCTTCCCTACAAATCTCTTATTCTTCTCATTATATAATTTTTCAGCAATCAAAGCCTTGCACACCACTTCTGGATAAGTGGGCAGCTCGAAAATTGCTAATTGATCTCTCAAATGGGAAACGAGCCCTTTTTCAAAGTGTCTAGCCCTTTGCGGATCAGCAGCCATTGCCGGAGGAGCACAAGGGCCCCAAGCAGTAAATTCATAATCCTCAACTATCCTACTACCTTGATAAATATTTATATATTCTTATTCCTTCATCACTCTTATTGATGCCTAAAAATACTGCTCATTGAAAGCCTGAAGAAATTGAGGCCACGTTATTGGTTCCCCATTTGGAGCAATAACCCTCTTCTTAGTTTTCCACCACGAATCAACAGTATCTTTAAGAAGAAATGATGTGAATCTCACCTTTTCTTCTAGAGTACAAACAACCACTTCAAAAGTTTTCTCCACTTCTCTAATCCAAGCCCGCATCCCCCCAGAAGGTCCAGATCCAATGCATTGGAACTCAGCCAACCAAGATTGAGGAGTCCCACGCATAACTTGAGTAATTGCAGCTGCCAGATCCTAACCAGAAATAGAAACAACACTGACCAGAAATAGAAACAGCAGACCTTCTAACCCTGTTAGCATTTTCCATTCTGCAGTTAGATTTCTAAAAAGAATTATTCACAAAGTCAAGGCCCAACAATTCAAAGCATGAGTAAAAACTCATTGTTCAGTTTCTAGAATGCTTATTTTCTCAAATCCAAGACAAGATTTAATTGTTTTTGCCTCAACAAAAATCCTTAAGGTCATAAGCCTTAATTAATAGCATATCATTATATGGTTCTGAAACTAAAATTCACACTAAAACCATCCTGACTCAATTTCTAAGTTCAAGTTCCAATCCCCAACTTTAATTCTCCTTAAACCTAGAACCTGGAACTATTGCTCTAATACCAATATGTTACACTCGCAAAAAATTTAATTTCAAATAAAAGATGAGTGCAACTTACTCATACAAATTTCTATTGAAAACTTCTCAGATTCAATTTATCAAATTGAAGCAAATACATTGATCATACTCATTGGAACTAGATTTTAAATGCCAGCACAAGAGTTTACTTATTATACGTTATTTATTACAACTTTTCCAAACTTCTAATTATCTACTCTATCACATAATGCTTTGATTCCTTTTCACTTTCTTCTCGTCCCTGGGCCAGATCTGTGAATAAAATACTATCTCACGGGTTAGCATTAATGATGAGTAAGTTCGCCTTCCTCTCAAATAAACATTAAACTCCAATAGCAAAACCAAGGAGACAAATAACAGTTAGCTGATAACAATTCAAGTTATAAGATAAATGAAGTGTATTGCAGGACACTAGAACAAACTAATTCAAAGCAGGCAGAATAGTTTAAAAGCTTGAGAATAACATAACAACTCAAAGATGTGTACACTGGAACCAATGATCGTAAAACCGATTCGGTACTGGCTGATGTCTCCGGTTGGTACCTGTCCGGCGAGGCACCGGCACCAGAGCAGGGGTGTTCGAAGCTTCCACTGCCGCTGGAAGCTTCGTTCGAAGCTCCGCCCAGTTTGCTGGTATTGTATCGATCCCGCGGCTCGCTGAACCAGTTTTATAATTCTTGACTGGAACACATATCATACTAATAACAAAAATATATAATTTGGCCAGTGGGTCGTCACCCAAAATACGCATAATAGTGTGGTACATCACATACTCTATGTGGTGATCACATGTGCTATCATATGTCACGAGTCTTAAGCATGCAATAATAGGGTGACCTTGATTAGTCCATAATTTGGATAACATGTCTCTATCGGGGCAATAACAAGTGAGCAAGCAACATTAAGATATGCTCTTAGGTAACAAGTCCCCAATAAGGGCAAATATACAAGATAATTATGCACAATAAGCAAAGCTTGTCATTATTATATAAGATGCAATATTAAGCAAATACAAGTAAGAGTGTAGTGTTCATGTGTATATTCACTAGCAGGATTATAACAAATCAAGATATTGCAACAAATATTCATGCTTATATATCATAGAAATCAAGATATAAAACCTTTTATTGCACCATTAGAAGGGTTAAGAACTTACACTTTAATCGCGTAAGATCCTGATTTATGTTGTTTATTAGTGTATAAATTTGATTAAGTAATCTGTTAGATATGTATATCAAGTTTACACATAAACTCACATAAGACATTATTAAACGAAGATTCTGAGGTTAGAATAAAAAAAAACCACTGGAAACCTAGGGAACCAGTTCTAGATGTCAAGAATTTGATCAAATTAAGATTGAACTGCTTAAACCCTAAATTGAATCAACCAAACCAGTAGAACAAAACTTGGTTCGGAGCAGTCTAGCTCAAATTCTGAAATTCTGTCACTAAATCACGTAAATTAATCCTACCATCATCTAGAGTGAAACAAGATCTACTTAATCCTAATAAATTATCTCAAAAACCGATTCAATATCAGGACGAACTGGCTGACCCAAGATTGAACCAGTCTAGGTAAGAAAATGAACAATAACTCACCAAATTGTGTAAGAGATTCCGATGAATCCCTCCAAATCCAGGCAAGCCATCTCGCCAGATGACGCTCCAAAGTGGCGACGACGTCTAGTGAGACCAAAGGAAAGGCGTTGGCGATGACACTCCCATCGTCCACCAACCTTGCTACCTTCCCTAATCGATGGAAACAACGTTCGGTCGACGCATAGAAGTGACAACACTAATCATCAGTTGAAATAGTCTGGTGAACAATAACTCACCAAATTGTGTAAGAGATTCCGACGAATCCCTCCAAATCCAGGCAAGCCATCTCGCCAGATGACGCTCAAAAGTGGCGATGACGTCTAGTGAGACCAAAGGAAAGGCGTTGGCGATGACACTCCCATCGTCCACCAACCTTGCTACCTTCCCTAATCGGTGGAAACAACGTTCGGTCGACGCATAGAAGGGACAACACTAATCATCGGTTGAAATCCAATATCGACGGCGAGAAGCTACAGTAAAAAAAGGAGAGAAGAGATGCGTAACTGAGCAGTTGATCAGTGACAAATCCTCGTATCTTCAATGGCAATAAGGGTTTGTGACAAAAGAATAGCAGTCACGCAAAATAAGCAAGTCCCCTAATTTTCAACCAAAAAATCAAAAGAATAGAGGAGTTGGTATCCACTTTCGAGACGATTACCGCAAATGCATCCCCTAAATACTACTATGAAAACCCATTTGCCAAAGAAAAAGCATTACCATTGACGTTGGCGACAAACCGATAGCTCTTGCACATCATCCAAACCTAATCAACCTTAGACTGACTTCCTCAACTTCCTTAGACCTTTTCTGCATTGACCGAATGTTGTTTCCTTCGATTAGGGAAGGTAGCGAGGTTGGTAGACGATGGAAGTGTCACCACTGGCACCTTTGCTTTGGCCTCACTAGACGTCGTCGCCACCTTGGAGCGTCGTCTAGTGAGATGGCTTGCCTGGATTGGGAGGGATTCGTTGGAGATGTTGGGCGGATGCTATTTCTGGTCTGGGTGAGTTATTGTTCATTTTTTTACCATGATCGGTTCAATCTTGGGTCAGCTGGTTTGGCTTGAGATTGAACCAATTTTTGAGATAATTGATTAGGATTAAGTAGATCTTGTTTTACTCTAGATGATGGTAGGATTAATTTACGTAATTTGGTGACAGAATTTTAAAATTTGAGCTAGACTACTTTGAACCAAGTTTGGTTTAACTAGTTTAATTGGTTCAATTTAGTGTTTGAGAGGTTCAGTCTTAATTTGATCCAATTCTTGACCTCTAGCACTGGTTCCCTAGGTTTTCAAGGGTGTTCTTTTTTATTCTAAGCTCATAATCTCCGTTTAATGCCGTCTTATGTGAGTTTATGTAAACTTGATATGTATATCTAATGGATTACTTAATCTAATTTATACACTAGTAAACAACGTAAATCAGGATTTTAAGCGATTTAGTGCAAGTTCCTAACCCTTCCTATGGTGCAATAAAGGGTTTTATCTTGATTTATGTGATATAGAAGCATGAATACATGTTGCTATATCTTGATTTGTTAGAACCTTGTTGGTGAATATACACATGAACGTGACACTCCTGCTTGCAATTGCTTAATACTGCGTCTGATGTAATAATGGCAAGCTTTGCTTATTGTGCATAATTATCTTGTTTATTTGCCCTTACAAGGGACGTGTTACCTAAGAACATATCTTGATGCTGCTTTGCGCACTTGTTATTGCCCTGTTGGGGACATGTTATCTAGGTTATGGACTAATCGGGATCTCCCTATTATTGCATGCTTAAGACTCGTGACATATGGTGGCACATGAGATCAACACATAGAGTGTGTGATGCACCACTCTATCGTGCGTATTTTGGGTGATGACCCACTAGCCAATTTATATGCTCTTTTTGTTATTGGTATTATATGTGTTCGAGGGTACACATTTTTGAGTTGTTCTATTATTCTCAAGCTTTGAAACTGTTCTGTTATATACTTGCTTTGAATTATTCTATTCTACTGTGTCCTGTGATACACTTTATTTATCTTATAACCTAAATTGTTATTTGCCTCCTTGGTTATGTCTCTCTATTGGAGTTTAATTTTTAGTGAGAGAGGGGCGAACTTACTCAGCATTAAGGCTGATATGTGAGATATTATTTTATTCACAGATCTGGCCTGGGACGAGAAGGTGAAAAGGAATGAAAGCATTATGTGGAGTAGATAATTAGAAGGTTGGAAAAGTTATAATAAAGAATGTCATAATAAGTAAATTCTTATGCTGGAATTTAAAATCTAGTTCCAATGAGTATGAGAAGTTTTCAATTGAAATTTGTATGAGTAGAGTGCACTCATCTTTTATTTGAAATTAAATTTTGAGCGAGTATAACAGTTAGAGAGGACCCTAGGATGTCATAAAAATTAGTAGCTAGGGCTTGAAGAAAACCTCACTCTGATACCATGTTAAAAGAAAAAGAGTAGAATTTATTGACAAGAATCATAATAATATTAGAGTAGAATTTATTGACAAGAATCATAATAATATTACATTGAGGTTGAATTTCATCAAATTACATAGTAGATGAGACCTCTATATATAGAGGTCTTTGATATAAAAATAATTAGTATTATCTACTATATGTGTGATTATATCTATTTTTTGCCCAGTCTAATATGATTATATATAACAAAATACAGAGTGATTACACATGCCACATGTGAAATGCTATGGCTTAAGTGTCTCTTACATAAATTTGATTTTTTATGTCTAAGCCCTATGAATATGTGTTGTAGCAACTGATCTACATTCTTTATTATCAATAATCTAGTGTTTTATGAAAGAAAAGAACGTATAGAGGTTGATTGTTATTTCATTCAAGAAGCAATTATGAATAAGGAGATATGTACTCCTTACACAAAATTAGAAGAGCAACTAGTAAGCTTTTCTTCTAATCGAGATTTCCGCTTATTTTTATGACACACTAGAGCCTTCTCTAACCCTAGTGGCTACGATTATTATCGTGGTCATTGTTTATCATTGCTAGCATTGTTCTATGATTAGCAACAAGTATTCTTTTGAGTATTCTCTTAAAATCTTGAAGCCTCTCTAATAAAAGAGCTCTTTTTCTCTCTAAAGAGGAAGATGTTATCTTTGAGAAGTAGGGGTATATGATATCTAATTCTACAGATTGGTTGCTACTACGTGTGATCAAGATTAGTGCTCAATTTATATCTTATAAGGTTAAAAAAAAAGGTGACGGTCTTTTGTACAACTGTCTCTCTCTCTAGTATGCTCTTAAGCCAATATGACTCCCTTCACTATTGCTCTAAAATTTTATAGCAAGCTCTTATGCAGAATCGTTACCTATGTCATAACTCTTTGTATGCTCTCAGTTACCTCTATTGATGCCTTTGTGTTTGCAACCTTTGTACCAACTTCATTCATTACCTTTGCCACTACTCTTTTTTATAGTGCCTCTCAATCTGTGCTACTACTTCTACAATCTTATCTTTATGCCAAGATGGACATAATTGCCATATATGCTCAGCTTGAGGTGAAGTGTAAGAAATAGTAATATTTAAAATAATAGTATTAAAATCTTTATATTATAATTAGTCAAATTAGATGTACCGACATATATAATAAATAATAATAACTAATTTTGTATTCAAGACCTCTATATATAGAAGTTTTATCTACTATATAATTTAATAGAATCCATTCTCTATGTAACATCATTATGATTCCTATAATTCGATTCAGTTTCGGTAATGGAAAATCTTTGGTAAATATTCTTCAGTAAATTTAGTTTTTAGTTTTACTACTTACTACTTGGTGCTTGCTGTCGCCACTGGGTTGGGTTTCCCTAGGTACCCCATTTCCCAACAGGTGAGGTGTGGGATGGATTTTTTTTTGAAACCTAGGTCACATTGTGATTCCTAATATATTGTCATTTTTATTACTACTGTAATATTAATTTATTTTTTGTTTCATCAACATGTAATTTTGATACTCTATGCATCTAAATTTTTTCGGTAGGGTCTCATCATATGATTTGGCTATGTGGACATGCTAGACGATGAATAGACTCTTGCTTGGATTAAAAATGCAATGTACAACTAGTAAGTTGCACTGACAAATTGTGATCCTTTCATTGCAGGAATGGCCTGAAGAAGATTATCCTCCATATGCAAACGGTCCGGGATATATTATATCATCTGACATTGCACAGTTCATCATATCTGATTTTCATAAACATAAGTTAAGGGTAAGTATTTTATTTCTCATTAGGTATTATTATTATTTTGAGAATACTAACATTACTGGGTCAAGGCAACTTGCATTCGAGTTGAACGGTTGTTTTTTAAGCTTGTTGGTGAAAAATATCTTCCACACAGCACTTTTGACTAAATTGAGGAACATGTTAGCTTTTCAGTCATCAGAATAGGATTTCCTGCTGATTATTTTTTTGCTAGCTCTATTCTCTTTCTTCATATATGTTGTCAAAAACAATGCCTTGAGATGCCCCTTAAGGGCATATGCCTTAGTAGGATATAATGATATACATCTTTTGTTTAACCCCTTTCAGAACATATAAAGTTTATGATAAATGATTTTTCAATGTGATACCAAAGTTTCTAAATTGATGCAGTTGTTTAAAATGGAAGACGTGAGCATGGGCATGTGGGTCGAGCAATTCAACAAATCTAAAACAGTTGAATACGTACACAGCGTCAAGTTTTGTCAGTTTGGATGCATAGATGGTTACTACACTGCACATTACCAATCTCCGAGGCAAATGACATGTATGTGGGACAAATTGCTTGCAGGGAGGCCTCAGTGCTGTAATATGAGATGACATGACCTTAATATGGCAAGGGAAAGTTTTAACAGTTGTCTCAGGCGCATGTATCACCACCTTCTGGTTTAATAGAGCTTACGAATTTGTTCATTATTTTTTGGCGTACATATAGCACCGGGAGGCCACGGTGGTCATGGAAGAGCTACCCTGCCACAGACTCACGATGTCCAGCTTCTGTTGCTTCACAATACTATTGATGGAGCTTGCTGACTTTGCAGCGGAGCTTTATACACTCATAAGGCTCAGAATCTATGGCTTCTTGTCTCAGAATTTTTGTAATTTAATCTCAGTTAAAATGTCAGATAAAATGACATCGGAGAGACTAATCTCTTGGTTTCTGTGCTTGTGCTTATTGTCTATTTTAACAAACAGGAGAAGCAACGCTGAACGTGTAAACACTTGTTTTGGTTTAGTCTTTGTGATCTTGCCATCTCCTACTTCAGTTTCATATGTTGAGAGTGCCAGCCTCACGAGTGCTGGTGCCTTTTAAAGTTAGAGTTCATGCTGTTTACTAGAATTTAATTGAATATAATTATATAATAATCTTTAATTTCAAGGTGAAGATCATATATTTTTGTTTTGTTAATGAAGAAGTTTTGGTATTTTCTCGTTGGCAGTGCGGCCATTTTGCTGACCATCAGTGGACTTCACAAATCATGTAGCTCTTCCTCGTGAGGACTTTCAAGGCGAGATTAGCTCGAGTCAACAGCTCCTACTGAATCGGCTTGGCTGGTACTGAGGTTTTTCATTATTTTTTAAATAAAAATAAATTATAGATTAACCAAAAGTGTCTCGGACACCAAAATACAAACTTTATAAAAACTAAGGAATTTTGAAAATGGTTTTTCCTAACTTTATAAATTATACCAAAAATAATAAAAATGTCTTTTAAATTTTATTATTTTAGATAATAATTTGAAATATAATATATTTTTGTAAGTTTACTAGGCTTAACCAAGCATGTTATTGCGCTGTATTTAATGAATTGGTTTATTTTTTTGGATCTAATATAAATAGAACTTGAAAATTCAAAATAGTACAAAATGAAATAATTTTTTTCTTAAAACAAATTAAAATGCAAGATGATGGTGATTAGATTTAGGTCAACTAATTGATTGAATTTAGATCTAGCTAGGTTTACTTGATATGATGGATTTGACTTTGACGTATGTTGTATCTTTTCTAATGTTGATTTTGCATAAAGAGGCACCAATAATTATATCTGAGTGTCCTCTTTCCATTGGTTGGACAATCGAGGTTGTAGGATGAAGAGTAAGCTTAAAATAGCTTAGTTTACTAAAGAACTTGAAACCTTTATTAAAGGGAGTATTTATACCTTTTCAATTGTGTTAGTGCTAGTTTTGTAGGGCTAATTAGTTACAACGATGACACTTCATATAGAAAATAGTTGGTAATATCATTTGTTATGTTGCATTGGTATGACTATGTAATGTGCAACATCTACTCTTGAATGAGTCATGAAAGCTACCATTATAGAGGTTGATCAGTTCTCTTTATAGTGCATGTCAAATGGTTGCACTGTAAAGAAAGATCCCCTAAAGATTGCATTATAGAGGAGATCCCCCAAGATTGTTCATTGACGAATTCTGATGCGAGAAATGGATGTCCTGACAATCAGAGAATGAATGTAACATTTCAAGACTATGCAGCAAGTACAGATAGAGAAGAGAAACGGCAAAGCAACAGAAGCAACATGACTGACTTTTGAAGAGACAAAAAGGAACCAGCATTTCTTGCAAGCTATGTAAGGCTTTGAAGAACATAACAACATCTTGCAGCTGTTCATCATCTATCAGCAATTCCAATGATTGCAAAGTTTGATATCATTATCAGATTCAACATTTGCTCAACAATAGATCACTATATAGTTGAAACTAATCAAAGTTGGTCTGTACAACAATCACAAAGAAGGATTATGCACTACTTGCAATGCTCACCAAAAGATTTGGAAAGGGAGATCATTCTACCTTATCGGCCCATAAAAAAACAGATGAAATAGGTCTTTAGAAGGAAACTAAAGTTGACTTTCTACTGCAATTACCATATTCAGTCTGAGTTTGAGTATTGTTAACATGGCTATCAGGTCACTATGATCATAAGCTCATTACATTTCACTGAATAAATTCCAACATATTAAGTAAACTTACACCAAATGTTTGAGGTGAGACAGCAGCAGCAGCAGTAGCACCATCATGGTAAGCAGCATCTAGAAAAAGAAACAGATTACTGATTGTTCCAAGCAGAAGTTTTTGATTCTGAGCAAAAGGGTGAGATGCCAAGTAATTCATTGCAGGAAATACTGCATTATAATGGATAAGAAAAGAGAGAGGGGAAAAGAAAGAACGAGGAAGATCAATAGCAAGAGCTGTCCCTTCAAGCAAGCAGACAAGTTTGAAGCAAATTGCTTAGAGTTGTCTCACCTCTACTTGTCGTTAAACGTTGAACAGAGGCAGTACCAGGCCATGGATCGGCAGAGATGGGCTGCTCATATGGCCTCCAAGATGGTGGTAGGTCGTCGACTAATTCCTGTGATTCGAAGCATGACAAAGGCATCGCAGAAGACCAATCCTCATGAACTCTGGCTCGCATTTGATCTCGGTGCTCCAGAATTTTGGCGCTTCCCTCGCCCACCGGAAGGCCGATTGGTTCCTTGTGCCTATCAACCGGGTACGGCGAGTTCACGCTAGGTCGAAACTGGAAGTACGGGGATAATTTGACGTGATTCCGGACGTACGGCACCCTTCCGGCGCAAGATCCAAGCATTCCCCTTTCCCCACACAAAGCCACTCCGAGTCGAGCCATCCGGCGGAATAGAGGGAAACACTCGCCGCCGTATTCCCCCCTTCCGAGCACCCTCACACCGCTGTCTAGGTCTCGGCGAAGGCTCCCCTGATTTTCCCGAGGAAAAGCGTGATTTCTTGACCTAACCTGAAATGGGCCGAAGCTACTAAAAGATTCGCCGCCTCCATCCCCGTGCGCAATCCAAGGCGTCGGCACGCCCGAGGGCCTCCTCTTGAACAGGTTGATGCAGCGGCGGACCACCGTAGAGGAGTCGAAATTGGAGATCGGGGTTGGTGAGCGGGACTCGCCTGTCGAAATGGTATGCTTCTTGTTGTTATCGTTGTTGCTAACGACGCCGCCACAGTCACCGACGCCGGCCGCTGCGGCAGGGGAGTCTGAGTGATGGACAATCAGGTGCATTCGCAGAGGTGGCGAGGGCAGCGGTTCGGCGGTCGGGAGAGGAAGGGGCTGCAGGTGCAGACGGCTGATCCAGGAGGAGCAGAGCGCGCGGCTCTGCTCGTTCGAGTGCTGGTACAAGCTACCTTCGCCTCGGCCTCCTCCTCCTCCGTCGCCGCCGCCGAGGTTGGCGTTGGTGCTTTTGCTGCCCACGGAGCTCCTGAGAGACGAAGAGATTGGATTCAGAGAAATGGATGCGCGCGCGCGCGGGGGTGAGACGGTTGGCCTGCCCGGGAGGTGAAATCACGGAGCTGGAGAGAGACGCGACGCGATTGGTCAATTTGGACCGGGGCGATTGAGCCAGTCTGACCCGAGCTCACTCGGCCAGTCGAGCGGGATTCTTCTTTGAAATTAAATGGGCTTGCTTTTGGGGATGTTCGAGCTGATCCGCAACGAAAAGAGTAGCAATGACACTAGGGCGGGCAGCGGCAGGTATTACTAAACTTGATCCCGACTCTAAACTCTGATCCCGCCCCGCCTGGTTTGAAAAAATTAATCTTAACCCTATCCCTGCTAAGAAATCGGGTACCCGTGGGGTAACTCAATCCTGTCGATGCTTGCAATAAACCCAACCTGCCAAGAAAAAAAATGGTAGAAAACCTATAATATAATCTTATCACAATTTAATCACTCACAAATCCTGCATAAAATGCTTTAAAAAAATTAAAATTTTAGACTAATAAATAACTAAAAAAAACTATCACAAAAGAAAAGTCTTCATAACTCCACGACATCCAATATAACAAAATGTAATTATGCATCACATCGCTATATTTTCACATCACAAAAAACCTATCTAAAACATCAAAAATTTAAAATCAGATTCAAATAGAAAAATTTGTATCATACTACATAAGTTAGTTTAATACAAACAACCCCATAAGTCCATTACACCCAATATAGTAAAGTTTGCATCACATAACATAGTAAAGTCCATTACAAAACTCCACAAGTCCATCACACAAAATTATCCAAGACATTAACAAAGTTTGTATTACACAATTGTCCAAGACATCAATATGACAACATCAAATCAATCATTTTCTAACCCATTAGTAACACTACTTGACAATAATTCAACTGCATAAAAAATAGAATAAATTATTGTTAAACAACTAAACATGAGGTAATGATTGGAACTAATTTTTATTAAAAATATACCTTCATCATCATAGTCCATCTCCTCAAGTAATATTGCAAAATGATCCATTACTTTAGAATGAATTCCTATTAAAAATCATATTAAAATTAGTGAGTTAATGATTCAACAAACAAGATATGAAAATTAAACTATAAATTTCTCAACTATAGACAAAGATATACAACTATAAACAAGATATACATAAATTTACTTTGATATTCTCCTTTCCATAACCAACTTCTAGCACACATTAAAGCTTCTAAAGTATGATATTGAAGTCGGTTTCGATGTGGGCTTACTATTCGACCACTAGTGCTAAATGTCAATTCTTATGCCACTGTAGGTATTGGAATTGCCAAAATGTCTTTTGCAATTGCTTGCAACGTTGGATACTTAATTTCATTTAACTTCCACCATAACAAAATGTCAAAATGTGTTGTTCTTGGCAATACATCTTCGTTTAGATAAAGATCAAGCTCTATTTTGATATAAGAGCTTTTTGCTTTTTTTCTTACTTTTTCACAAATGCATCAAACTCATTTAATAAATCATAAGTTATAGAATTGTCAGTCTCATCAAGTTGAGAAACACTAGAATCTTTATTTATTAGCTTATAGTGCGAAACAAGATCATAACAAAGCTGTTGAATTCTATTAACTTCAACCGCTGCATCAACTTCATATAACTTGTCATAATGATATTCAAGCAAAGTCATCTTATACCTTGGATCTAGCACTGTGGCAACACCTACAATATCATGAATGACATTCCAATAGCACCTAAACTTGTCCATTATTCTTATTGCCATGTGTTGAATCACCACACTGAGAGAGGTTTTCTAGCTTGTTATTGTGAGATGAGTCTCACAAAATTTTGGAAAATAAAGATTAGCTGTGGGATAATTAGTACCAGAAAATAATTCTGTAATACTATTAAAAAATTTTAATTTCCCACATACTTCAGCTGCAAATTCTCATTGAGTAGCTGTTGGCAAACAATTGTATGTTATCACGTTGTTTCAACCTATAAAATACTTCCTTACATGATATGGCACTATCAAAAATTTATATAAGTTGAATTCCATCTAGTTGGACAATCTAGACACAAGTTTTTGGTGTAATTCAAGTGAATTTATTGAGCTATCTTTTTAAATTTTTTCATTCTCTTAAGAGTTGTCGTCTAATAAACAACACTATCACTAATCTTTTCAATTCTATCCTTCACCACATCCAATCCATCTTTCACAATTAACGCTGTGTTTCGGAAAAGGGAAAGAAATCAGAAAAGAAAGGAAATAAGAAGGAAAGGAAATAATTATTTTCTCTTTTAGGCCTCGTGTTTCGATGGAAGGAAAGAAATATTTTGACCAGTCAACTAAGCTATTGATTGAGTCAAAATAAACCCAAATCTTACCTAAATTAAATTTTTCATTCCTTTTGACCAGTCAACTTGGGCAATTAAGCTTAGCCTTATTCAAAATTAAAAATTAACGATTCATTCATTTCGTTCACTACTCTTCAACACAAATCCGAGCACGGTGCGGGCAATGCAATCGATCATGCCCCGAAAGCGGCGGCCGCGACCGAGGAGGACGGTGTTACTCTCCGGCGTCGCCACCAACACCAGCCCCATTCCTCGCCTCTGCTACCGTCTCGTGTAACCAGTTCTCCCCCACTTTAGCCTTCACCAGCAACGTTCGTGCAAGCTTTCCCTTTGGTCTCATCCGCCATCGACGCCCCATCACCAGTTCCTCTTCTTCCCCACCTGCGAACCAGTTCTGCCCGGATCAAGGTCGGTGCTAAGTCCCGATCATCTCCATCACCAGCCGCCTGGAGATCTTGGACGAGAGGGTGTGGCGAGAGGGGGATCTTGGATGAGAGGGGAGATGGCGCGGTGAGCTTGGGCGAGAGGGGGCAAGCTTGAACGGCGGCTGCAAAATCTTCAGCAGCACGGCGGAGCGACGTCTCCAGGGCACTGGCGAATGATTTGGCGAAGGAGATAGTCTCGAGTGACGTCTCTGGAGGCAGCGGGCGAGAGGCGGCTTCGATGGACGAGAGGGGAGGGGCGGCTGCGAGCTCAGACGGAGGGGGCGACTCCATCTGCAGCGTGACTTCGTCCGGATGCGGCGCAGTGGGCGACGGTTTCTATGGCATCTTCGGATGCGGGCTTCAGTAGCAAAGCGGAGTGACATCTCCAGGGCACTAGCGAACGTTTCGGTGAAGGAGACAGTCTCAAGCGACGTCTCCGGAGGCGGAGAGCTTCGAGTGAGGGGGTGACTTTTTGGAGCAAGAGGGAGAGGGGCGAGAGGAAGATCGGGAGATTGGGCGCAGGCGTGTTTTTGGAGAGAGGCGAGGGAAAGGAAATCATTTCTGTCTCTTTTGGAGGGGACAATTTTGAAAGGAAAGGAAAGGAAAGTTTTCCTTTCTTTTCCTTATTTCTCTCTAGTGAAACTAGGAAAATGGAAGGAAAGAACCCTATTTGTTTTCTTTCCCTCCTTGTTTCTCTCCTCTGAAACAAACAGTAAGTTCAATATGTGTGCACAACAACACATGTGAAGCAAATATCCATCTTTCAATAAAGAACTTAAATTCAATTTAGCTTTGATCTTTTCAATTGTTGAATCATTGGTACTACAATTATCTAAAGTGATAGTAGATAATTTAGTATCAATATTCTAATCTAATAAACAATTTACTAACACTGTGCTCAGTCTATCACTAGTGTGAGGAGTAGGAACATAAACAAACATAACATAAAAAATAACACACAATAATGTCATCTATTATATAAAATTCAATCAACAATTATTAACATTCATCATAACTAATATTAATAAAAAAATCATGTATACATGAGTTAATAGATGTGTACCTCAAAATACGGTTCTGTAAAGTCCAAGAAGCATCAATATAATGAACAGTGATTGCCATATAACCCCTCTTTTGATTACCTGATGTGCACATGTCTGATGTAATTGCTATTCTTCCTTCAATATTATCCAACAACTTCTCATTATTATTGTTTTCTCATCATCATAAATTTTCAATATCTCCTTCTTAATAGTGTTTCGAGAAGGGACCTTAAATAATGGTTGGAGCGCACTTGAATACCTCTTGAAACCAATATGATCCACTATTGAAAGTGGATATTCATGTATTATAATTGCACTAGCTAACTCTTTTTTTTTTGCAATTTCTGGATCATAAGCAACCGAGGTCAATTCTTGTTTACTCCTTGTTATCTTTGTTGTGAGAACTTTTTGACCCCTCATCATAATCTTTCGTCGAATGCAAGTTTCTAAATGTTGGTGCAAGTGTTTAGTCCCATTCTTTGATTTTTCACCAAGTAATTTTTTTGCAATAATTACACTTAGCCTTATCCTCTCCATTAACTTGAGTCTTACTAAAATGATTTCAAACAATACTTTTCAGCCTCCCAGTTTGTGTAGTTGATTCTATATTTTCATTTGCTTGATTATCATTTGATGCATCTGAAATAGGATTAGGATGATTAAAACTTCCATCTTCAATTATTTGTGATAAATTTGCAATTAGGTGAGGTTCTAATATAGTAGTATTATCATCTCCCATCTATATATAAAATGCACCAAAATAGTTGTTAGAAATATGAATCCAATAGGAAGCACAAGAGAAGCCCAGCTCCAATAAAATTGCAATAAAATAGTAGCAATAATGAATGAAATTCTATACACGTGCAGTCCACAAGCAAGTGACAACAAAGAGATACCTTTTACACTATTTTTGATGCAACCAATCGCACCTCACCACAAAGAAGATAAGAGGGCTTAATTCTAAGCAACAACAATTGAAATCAGCCAAAATACAGGATTCTGTGACTTCTGTCTACAAAACAGAGGAGCAACAATGCTCCAAAATACTAGCACAGGATGAATCAATCAAAGATGAGTAGAGAAAATCTTAGAAGAACAGAAGTTATACTGATTACTGAAGGCTGGTGCGGCAGGTGCAGGAAGGAGTCGTGAGGCTTCGGTGGCGAAAGGAGAAGCAGCGGGTGAGTCTTAGACTGAAGGAGGAGGAGCAATGAGCCGTCGACGGAAGGAGGAGAATCCGATGAGCCTTCGATAGAAGGAGGAGAATCTGATGAGCCTTCGACGGAAGGAGGAGAAGCCAATGAGCCTTGGACGGAAGGAGGCGAGTCTTAGACTGAAGCAGGAGCAGCGGCGAGCCTTTGAAAGAAGGAGTAGTAGCTAGCTAGCCTTTGCTCTTTTGACGGAAGGAGGAGCAGCGATGTGAGGACTGAGGGGCGACTAGGGGTTGGGATTTGGTAATTGGGAGGGAATTAGGTTAGGTTACATAATCTAAAATAACTAGGGGTAAAATAGTCATTTTAATTATCCAGTATGGGTCGAGTTCGGGGCGAGTATCTATAATACCATACCCGACCCCAACTCGATTTTGTGAGTTGGATTTTTCCCGAACCCGACCCGACCCCTGGCCAACTCGGGTTTTCCCCGTCAATGTCGGGTCGGGTCGGGTTGAATCGGGTATGGGTTTTTTAGCTAACACTAGAAAAGAGTATCAAATAAAGAGTTGCGATACAGCACTCGGTGCCCAGAATATTTTATCATTATCTTTTTTTGGCCCACGAATACTCTGTCTCGGCTTCATCCCTTTCTTTGCTACCCATGAAGTAAACCTGACAATTTGGTCAGCGGGTGATAAACAGTTCATGTCAACTGTGATTAAGTCAACCCAAACAAGATCTTGAGTCAAAATGTCTAATCTAATTAAGTCAACTCGAATATGACCCGTTTAATTAGTTATGTCAAAATATTTAACCCAATTAAGTCAATTCGAACACTACCAAATATAATCGGGTTAATCTGATGCGACCCAAATAACCTGTTGATTAAATGGGTCATACATTAACCTAAGTACTGATATGACCCGAATAACCTATTTAAAAATTGGGTCATTCATTAACTTGATTTTCTTGACCCAATACGACTTGATTATAAATTTATCATTCATAATTTATACATAAATAATAAATTAATAAAAATTAAAATTTAATAAAAATTTGGGTTTTGTGGGCTTGTGGTGTGAGCCAAAATTTGAGTTAAAAGAGAGTTAAAAAAAGATTTAAGTTTGTGAGTTAGTATTGAGAGTTGGGCGGACCTATATTTAAAATTTATATGTATAAATATACAATGTAATTAGGCTAAGTGGGTCAACCCATTTATAACCCGACACGATCCGATTATTTTCAGCTCATAAACAGGTTGACGTGTTTATGACTTAAATACGATTATGGTTAATCCAAATCTGCCTAACTTTGTATGGTCGAGTCAGTGGGTCGAGTCAGATTTTGCAAGTGTACCATAAAGGGTGAATTTACGTGTGACCTAACTCCTATTTAATTTTTAAAAATATTTTTATTTTAACAAGTAAATTAGAAGGTAGGATTTTTTTTAAGTCATACAACAAACAGTACAATCAAATCTACTTGATTCATTCGATCAATTTAAACAAATAAGATTCCACGCAGGGAGATCATCTGGTCCTGGAGAAGATGAGAAAAAGGAGGAGCTAGCTCGCTACCATGAAAGCTGACCCTTGAGGAATCCCTTGCAGAGCCTTCTCCAAGCTTCGTGGTCTAGTTCTTGCCCGTCCAAGCTTGCTTTCGCTGCCTCAGCATGACAGGCCTGCACCAGTTCTTCATCTTTTAAATCAACTTGTACCTTGAACTAAGAACAGATTAACTGAGATGATCGAATCCGTTGCACCTGAATGAGATTGCGGTGGAGAAGGCGGTCGAGGAGATGGAGGAGAATGTCTCTGTCGTACTCGGGGTGGCCCTGGATGCCCATCATGTGATCGCCGCACCGGAACATCTCCACCCGCGTCTTCTCCGACCAAGCCACCACCTCCGCCCGAGCAGGAAGTTGCCACACCTGCAGCCGTCCATGCAAAGAACGTAAGCCATTAATTGGTCCATCCATCATCAATGGAGATGTACATATGGACGTAGCGGAGGGCGGACCTCGTCGCGATGGCACTCGATCACCGGAAGACGAGGCGGGAGGCGGAGAGAGGAGAGCAGGCTCGACAGCGGCGGCGCCAGTTGGATGCAGCTCACTCCGATGTCCCAGCCGCGCATGGCTCTGCCGACCTTTCCGCCCAGAGCTCGGGTCAATATCTGCACAGATGGCGATATGTGATTGGCAAAAAAAGCACATAATTGGCTGATGTAATCCCTACACGTCATGCATCCATGGGCCTTAGCCGTCGTATTAGATTCAGGACTAATCGAGCTGACGATTATTTTGATTAATGGAAAGTCAACGAGAGAACTGGAGTCAACCATGCGTGTGCCAAGGAAATATAATCTTTCTATTAAAGTTTTAGAGATTAATATTTCTTTTAAGAGATTGTTTGCATAAAATCGTTGAATGATACAGAAGGTGTTTTGCGTTGTGCAGATGATCAATACTTCAAATTCCGTGACACAAGGTCTTTTACCTGATGGCCGAAGCAGACGCCGAGGACCTTCTTCTTCTTGGCGTCCAGCTCCTGCAGGAAGGAGACGAGGTCGACAACCCACTCGTCGTCGCCGTCGGCGTCGTTGCAGCTGCCGGTGACGACGAAGCCATCGTAGCCGTCCACGTCCTCCGCGCGCGGCAGCTCACCCTGCGCTGCGCGGTACACGTGCCACGCCTCGCCTTCCTCGGCCAGCAGTGCCATGAACACCTTCCCGTACCCTCCGTGCGCCTTCTTCACGTACTCCGACTCGTCGGCGCACAGCAGCACCGCGAACTTTCGCTGCTCCGCCTCATCGCCTCCGTTCCGCTCTCCCATCTCTCTATTTTTGATGTGTATAGTACTACTATATGCTCAAATTCAGCACTTGTTTGAGAGAGAAAGATCAGAAAGAGAGAAGAATCTGAATGAATTGAGGAGGGGTAATTGCTTGAATTGGTAGGGGAGGGATTTTATAGGAGGAATTGGGAAGTGGCTGTTTCCCCTGACAGGAGTTAAAGTTGTTCATGTTCTTTTTGCTGATTGTGGTTTCTGAGCTGGTCTTTTCTTGCATCTGCACTCAGATAAAATGTGACACAGAGAGAGAAAATACTGCAATAAATTAAACTCTGAAAATTTCACTTTCTCTCTCTATTTTGATGTAGAGAATAATCAAAACTAGTTCCTCGTTTGTTGACTTCAATCCAGCCAACTCATACTAATCAAGACTTCAATCCAAATAGGAAGCCATTAGCAGATTAATAAGTGGCTGAGGTGTGTTCATCTAGCAATCTACTTTTTCTACACCTAAAACTCCAGCCCATCAATACTGTTTGAAGGCTCCAAAAGACTCTTCTTTTTCCAATGTGCTCTCTTTGTCATCAGCAATGCTTGCTCAAGTGCTCACTCAATAGCCAGAGCACATGGTTTTTCTTGATCCTCTCCACAAACACAAAAAAATTCATTACCAAACTGGCACTGGCTCTGAATTCTGATCTCAATGTGCCAAGCCATCTGAATTTGCTAAAAGTTTTCAGTCACTTGCACAACAGATGTCAAATTTGCATACTATTTCCTTTGAAACATACCAAATCAGATGAGACAGAGGAGCTCATCCCCCCAGTTATGGGCATTTGTGTCAGCCACTCACATTAAACAATTTGATGTCACTAGCTGCCAGGAAATGGTGTACCTGTCCTTAGATCACATCTAGATTCAGAGAGAGAAAGTGCAGGTTCAACAAGATAGAGGTTGGGGAAAGAACAGCAGTAAGGCAACCATCAGAAGGAGACTTGCAAGTAAAAGCAACAACAAAGCAATCAGAGCTGAAAGAGGAAAACACGAACCTAAAACAAATGCCTCTGATCAGCTCAAGATATTGTTTCTAATATCCTTAAGTAAAGGAACTTGATTTAGATTGTGCTAACTTGAAATGCTGAACCTTTGACTCTGTTTCCACAAAGAAGCTGCATGATTGCATTGTGAGGCAGGCCAAAGGCTTACAACTTTGATCTTACTGTTAAAGGCTCTGTCTCCAAAAGACCTAGGGTTCCTTCTTCATGGGCACTCTTGTGATTCCTTTGCCTTGCTCCCTCCTCCTTGACGGTGTTTAATCGCCGGTGACCTTACTTTCCACTTGATTTTCTGTTGTGCATTTTCGAAGATTATTGATCACTGAATTTTGAGTTGGGTTTTCGGTTGAAACAATTTTCCATGACATCATTTCTAGTTATTTCACCCTTCATTTTAGTCTGTTTGATCCCTATTTTTTACTTTTTTTTTCTTAGAACTATTTTCTTTCTGGTTTTTATTCTTGGTTTAAAATAACACTCAATTACAAGCTTATTTTATTTAATAGTCAATTCATTAATTTTTAGCATGTTAAAAAGTTTGATGAGAAAAATCTCCACCATGTTTATGTTAAAATTCAAGATTGAAGGAGAAGCTCCTAAAGAGAAAATTTTTTTATAGGTAGGGTCATTACCTAACAAATTGGAGAATGATGATGATCTTTTGCTTTGAGATATGTGCTATGATTATTAAAATTGAGATAGATACGTGATATGTGCTATGTATCATCAAAATTGAGATTGAATAACACACATCTCAAAGCAAAAGAAAGGATGTGATCATTACTTTTCTCCAATTTCCTAAGTATTGTTTTTGCCTGAAAAAATTTTTCTCCCTCAAGAGTATTCAAATATCAAGAGTGGAGTACTTTTGAAACACAACATTGCTATATTATGTATCTAACATGTATATCATCATAGAGTAAAGAGCTTAAAAATCATTGTCTTATTGCTTGAGGTAAGAAGTTTGAATGAGTCCATAAGTCATCTTTTAGAAATATAAAAGTATTTTAAGAATTGTGACTTATGCACGTCAATTATGTTAGCATTTAGATTCTTACTCAAATTTTGAGTTCATGCGAATCTGCATAAGTATAATAAAGATATATAGATAAATTGTTTTTTAAAAAAAAAATAAAAAATTTAAGGAATTTTTTTTTTAATTCTAATAAAATTTGACATATATTAATATATTTTGATAATTATTTTATCCTAATTTATTATGATCTAGAGAATTTAAAGCAAATTAGATGACTAAAAAAATACCATAAAATTATTTCAATTATATAAAGTACTGTATTAATATATGCGATTGCGGTACCAGTACCCAGATTGTTCTAATATTAGATGCTTAAATCTAAGCTAATGCTTTTATGATGATTAAACTATTTGAAGCATATTTTTTATACCTAGATCTAATTTATATTTTTATACTTAATTCCCAAAATATAGTTTGTATACTTGCTATAATTTTTGCACTTTTAGAAATTTTTGATATTTCAAAAAAAAATCTAAAATAATTTTTTAAGAATTTGATACTGATATAATAAAAATTTCGAGATTTGGTATTAATACCAATATATAAAAAAAAATAGTTCAAGAGTTCAATCCGGAACCAAAATTCCCAATGCACACCCTAATTATAACAACGATTAAGAAATATTAAAACATATCATAATTTTTATCAAAATACATAAAAGTATAGTTAAATGTGTGTTAAACTTATGCTATAATAAATAATGAATAATATGTTGCACTATTCACAATAATTTTTGTAGATTTTGAGTTTTTCAAGATGTTTTGTAAAACATATTGTAAAAATAAAACGAAGTTTTATTGAAGGTTAGAATTTAATAATATGACACAGGAGAATATGGTAAACGTATTTCATTAAATCTCACAAAAGATGAACGTACTTTACAGTACAAAATACTGACCGCAAGCATTGCACATCACTACACCAGCGAAGAAGCTCTTAATTATGCGACAATGTGATTAGGCAGAAAAGATTCTTTCCTGCAAAAAGCCTAGCGGCTGATAACGAGCCAACAATCTTCGGCTAGCGATCTTGAAATGACGAGTTCATGAGGTTCACCGCTGAATCCATAAACTGCGCAACGGAAAAAGAATTAGCAAGTGAAAAGAAATCAGAAACTACATTTAACATTTAAATGAAGATATGAAGTTCTATGCAAAGAAGTAACACTAATGCAATCATGGGTGATTTTGTCAATGAATATTACACATTCATCAATTTAGGCATACAATTGTGCAGTTTGAATCTGAATGCAGCGAACTATCCTCGTTTTAAGGGTACCCCAACGGCGCAGCTCCAGGAACCTCAATTGAAGCCAAAGTTACATAGTAATTACAAGGCAACACATGTAAGTTTGACAAGAGAATCCCGAATATAAAGCAGCATAAGATTAATCAAGCATAGTGATACTCTTCAGTTCGTGAATGTTTGTAGATGAAAACCACCACTTTTAATGGGCTAAATAGCTAGAATTTTCACTCTACATCATTCTAATGGCACTTTTAAGTGTATTTAATCAAGCATAAGTTAGATGAGTGTCCATTTAAAATTATGCACCATATTGAGCAGTCCATAACTTTCACACTTTTCCAACTAATGAAGGTCAGTGGCTATTATAGCCACAATTTAAATATTTGTTCCCAACGATGGAAAGATTACAATTTTTGGATGCATACTATCAGGGCACTACTCTAAGATTCATGTTGCGTTGCGTAATATGATATTTTATGCAGCAAATAATCCATCCATTAAACAAACAGATAAATTTTATCTCATTTCCTTATTTATGTGACCGAAGTTACGGATTACACAACACATAAGTTGGAATATCAGTATCGAGAAGTTTTAAGTCTTTTATACCCAGACCTACAACAGAATGAAGCCATTTTCAATCAACTAATGTTTCTCACGTTCATAGTCAACTGCATGTATACAGATAGTGGTGATAAAATTCAAATCCTTGCCAAACCATGATAACACATTAGCAACTAATTCTAGCCACAATGATAGTCGATTAAATGATATTAAAACTGTAAAGGTAGGACACTAGAACCTGATATTAGAGATTAGATTGAATCCTGAAGAAGGATTAGTGATCTAGCTTTGGATATAGTAATCTAACTAAATGGTTCTTACCAAAATTTATATCAGAAGAAAAATTCAGGGCCAACTTTCATACATGAGCCAGTTTCAAGACAATAATGAGGCAATAAATGTTTCAGGAAGTGGAACAACATACTTTGAACACAACTTCTCACTGCCTGATAAAAGGATCTACATAGTACAAGGTAAAACTTTTCCAGTAGTCTTACCATAACTTTCCCTAACCAAAAGGAAATGATCATATCAATTTAGGAAGGTTGTGGAGAGCAGGAATGGATCTTGCCATATGACTGCTCAAAAATAATTTCGCCAACCATTTCAGCTTAGAAAACTGGAAGGACGTTTGAGAATGCATTCAGATTCTACTATTACCATCAGATGAATTTCAAATGATATTACAAATGCATCATAAACTGTTCAAAAGGAAAAGATGGTCAAGTTGCTATTCACCTTTCCAAGAGCCTTAAGTTCCCGTCCTACAGGTTCCACAAACTTAAAATTGATGTCTATAGGCCAGACCTGTATCCAGTGACAGCAAATTTTCAATGCATGGAGAACTATAAGTCACAACAGTAAAATATAGGAAATGCAGATGAACGACTCTAAAAGGCAACAACTGTGCAATTCACTAGGGGAAGAGTCAAGAGTCAAGACATAAGCATAAGATTAGCTTATCCATTACCAATTTGAATGTAACTCAACTAGGAAGACAATTTGAAAAAGCAAATAGAAATATATCAAACTTAACAGAGGAAATAAAATACTAGATACCATTCATATCAAAATATGGGGTTTAAGTACAAAATTGAAAAAAACTTGCTCTGGATGAATAAAATGAAAGGATAACAAAACAGCAAATATGTGAGACCAGAAACCATTCATGAAGCTCAACAAGCATCATCCTGGCAACACAAGTCAGAGTGGCGCGATTTGTCATCCCTATTGCATCAAAAAGCTCTGGTCCACTTCACTCATCTTAAGCATCATTAGGTTGCAAGCTCAATGCTATGTGATTGCTTTTGCAAAGGTCAAGGCTGTTCTAGCTTTGAAGTTGATAATCCTTGGATGTCTGAGGTTTTTTAATGAACAGCAGTTCTTGAGTGGTTTTACCTCTTAAAATTTCTATTTGGCTTCCGAATCTTATGTACCAAAAAATAACAAGGATAGCAAGTAACCATGTCCCTGAACCAGAAAGAAGGAAGACCAGTGGACCAAACAAACTGATATGTGCTTGACAAATCACAATTTTGTGATCATGCTAAAAAAAATAAAGAAAAAGAGAACAATTAAGCAGTTGCAAAGAAATAGAAAATTCCTAGTAGTTCTAAACAGCAAAATCACATAACGCGAAAAAGCGTAATTCCCCCAATTGATTCACGATCATATCTTAACGATCCCAATTACATATCAGAAACGAAGCGATGAAGCTAGACCAAATGAAAACATAAACATAGCAAATTAAGACTTGTGAAGTCAAACCTTCACTCCAAGCAACTTCACCGGTGTGGCCAATCCCGGCACGATGCAATCCGGCCCCGCGGCTTCCAGCCTCGCCTCCTTGGCAAACCCACCGCCTATAGGATCCGGATGCTGCACAAACGAGCAGAATCAAGAGGTAGAGGAACCGAAGCGCTAGGGGAACGAATCGATTAGGGCGCTTGTGTGAGCAGTCGTACCTTCATGACGGAGAGGGCGTAGTTCGTATCGGGGTTATGCTGGAGGCGGAGAACGGGGTTATGGTGGATTCGAGGGACGGGCTTCCGACCGGCGGGGGAGGCCCTCCAGGGGACGTCCTCGGAGAGCAATGCTTTCTTGGAGACGGCGGTGGTGGCAGCGGCGGTGGCTGACGCCATGGGATCGGGTGCCCAAACGGCGGACGGCGGCGGAGAGAACGGAGGGAGGGGGGCGTAGATTATCGAGAAGCGTTGGAGGCGGGCAGCGAGTGATGTAGGCGAGGATGGATGAAGAGACGTGACACGTGAGGAGAAGATAAAGCGGAGGGGGGGAGAGGCTAGCGGTGGCGTTCGGAGGCGTCGAAGGGCGTAGCTGGGCTAACGTGCAATTTAGTTGATTTTCGAAATATACAAATAAATTTATTTTTTTTTGTTTTTTATCTATAGTTTTATTTTAGCAAATTATACACCTTGGCCAAAATAAAAATGTCATTCAAATTATTTAAAATAACTAAATGACCTTTTCTAAAAATTATCAAATTGATTAAACAATAAAGCTATTTCTAACAAAAATTTATAATTCTATTCAATTTAGTTTTAAACAAGAATTTTATTAATTTTGTAACTATTCAGTAATATGTTATTAAAATTGTTATATAGAAAATGTAAAAACAACAAATTTTGATTAAGTTGTAGAGGAACATAATGATATCACAGTAGTATATATTAATTCATTAAAACATTTTATTGGTTTCCAATATCAGACTAAGCTAAAATTCTAACTGAACATATACAATTATAATATTATTATGTTCCTCTAGAACTTAACATGAACGTCTAATTTGCTCAATTGTACCAAACTGAAAGATCAAATTAAATGGAACCAAAATTTTCAATTTGATTGGTTTTGTGAGCCTTCACTCAATTTGGTGGTAATTTTACACGCTCAAACCCATCTTTAGCCCGTTCAACACACTAACAAACGAATAAAAATAAATAGCACCCAATAAGATGAACTGGCAGTCTATGTCGAGCTCTAGTTACCAGATACTGAACCATCTCAATTATAAAACCCAAGACAAATACCCTATTATATAACCCAAACTAAATTCGAGATATTTAATCTGATACCCACATGTACCAAATTAAATAAAAACAGATTTAACACTTATTTTTTTATTTTAAAGTATTCTATAAAATTATATAATTACATTAATAATATATATTTATATAATAAATATTTTTATTATTTTATAAATACATTATTTATTTATTTTTTAAATCAGGTATCAGTATCATGTATCAAATACTAACACCTATAAACCTGAACATAATTAAAATCCAATCTACCAAACCCAAATCTTCTCATTTAGCTAATCAAATCCGCAAACCTGCAGTAAACAAGTTGAGCACTAGAGTGGGTAGAGTCCCCAGTCTGATTAAATTATCATCCTAGCTGAAAGTAATAGTCTCGAATCTAGTAAGCCTAGAGAAATTTTATAGAGACGTTTCATTAGATGTTATACGGAGACACTCTTACAAGCTAATATACTTGGATGAAAAAACAAAGGACGTTAAGATCCGACAGCTGAAATATATAGTGAGCTAATGCATAAAATTTTCTACAATAGAATTAACACCAAACCTTCACCCTTGCAACAGAGGATAAAAGTCAGATGCTTTCTCGACACAACCAAAGGGTTATGGCTCAAAGTAACAAAGCTTAAGAAAAAAAGGTGAATCAACTCACGAACGCCTGATATATTTGCACATTCTATTAGGCACACTAATAGAAACTCCTTGAGTTTTCAGAACACCTATCACAGCTTGATCTGTTGCTAGCTGAATGTTTGCCATCAAATAATTGTTCTGGTAGCATTGGCGAAATCTCTGAAAAAATACCCACAAGGTCACCTTTCACTCGAGTCCAATGATCTTTAAACAAACAATAACTATGAAGGAGAATCATCAATTATTTAGAAAATCTTTAAACTAATAAAGTCTATGAACTTAAATGCACTATCCAAATGGAACAAAAGGACAACACTGTACTCTTAAGGAAAAACAATTTCAACTTCTGTATTAGGTATCCATGTGGTTTGTTGTTTCATACACGCAGTCGACTTCTCTAGTAAACAAAAGGTATCCCATCCCAACATAAGAATAGTCGTAACATCATTCAGAAATTTGTATATTGAGAAATACCTCATATGCCCCTGCGACATTCCAGCTCCTTTGTGTTCTCTAATAAGACCTGGTACCATGAAACCAGAAACCAACATATGAGTTAAACACAATAAACAAATAATGTAGGATTTCATTTGAGAAAACAAAATTACAAGATATCTTAGAAGCAAGATTAATAGATTCATATTAATATATGGGCATCGGCAATATACAGATTTAAGAAACGCTAGCCTAAGAAGCTAAGGGTATGTTTTATTAGAGAGAATCTACATGGAAAAGAAGAGAAAATGCAATGAATCTAGTAGGTTTTACATCCAGATTCTTTGCATTTTCTCTTCTTTTCCCTATAGATTCTCTGCATTTTCTCTTCTTTTCCCTATAGATTCTCTCTAATAAAATAGACCCTAAAAGAACATAAGACAGTGAGGGGAAGCTGCATAGACAATCAGATATAGAAGAGAGGGCATGAAAATAGTGATTGCATTGTCTCTTACTCCTCGGATGTACTGAGCTATTGCCTTGCACCCTTCTATTGCAAGTTGCATAACATTTTCAAAGATATCAATTGGTAGTTTTGCATCCATCTGCGAATCAGCTCACACAAGCATTAGTGAAATGCATGAAGTGAAGAGAATGTATACAACAGCCAACTACATAGTTCATTCAATACAAAAGTGCTGTCTATAGGATTACGATTTCTTACAGGAGTGTATATGAGACATTGGATTTGGTACGTACAGTACACTATTTATCATATGAATTTGAAGCAACTAAAATAACAAGAAAGAAATCAGATTGCCCAGTAAAAAACTTGTCTCTCATGAACAAATCAGTTAAATAACACATAATCTTCTCATTGATTTTTACAAAGAAAGGATTTAATTTACATGAGAATATGTTCAATGAACTCATAGAAACACAAAAAACATAGAATTATGTATCAATCAGCTTTTGTTCAAAAAGTGAGTTTTTGATTTAGATACCTGAAGAAGAGTTATTTTATCCATCTTAGCTAGAATTCCTACAGTGACATCTGGACCCCCAGCACTATCTTCTATATAGTTAAGATCTGCCCAAATTAAACAACAAATATTATATGAAAAGGATATAGAGATTCATAAGGGGAGAGCTGGCAATTCAATAACAAAGCATCATAGTTATACCGAGCAAAGGTGTGGACGAAAGATATCCAGCACTGCAGGAGGTGACAATATCCCGCATAGGGATGCCAGCATCAGCAAGTGCCAGAGTTGCAGCATTAATGCAAGCTGATCTAGTTCCTAAAACATCCAAATGTGAAAATGACCATTGAAAATAAAAGTTGATTGGAAATGCTTAACAGCAAATATAATAAAGTATAAACTGGAGGGCATACCTCCATCTGCTTGAAGAACTTGGACAAAAATGTCAATCTGCATAATTCAATTTAGGAACACAACAGATTCAAATAAAATATGCAAGAGCAACTACACTAAGGTTACCTGGGAACGTGGCATTAAATGTGTTAATATACATGCTTCCATTGTTTGCCGAATAACCAAAGAAATTTCTGTAGAACGTCTGCAAAGCCCACCAGTAAATTCAATAATTCTAAGATATTAGAATAAAGCTTAAATCTGATATCATTCTTAGTTCTTCGAAGTTTGAAGTTTGAACCAAAGTTTAAAATACAAGTCCATACCAATCTACTAGTCTTAGACCAGGCTAGTAGATACCACAGGTGCGCAGTGTGTCAATATATATACCGATCCTGTGGACCTGTGGTGACACGGTGTGTATTGCTACCAGGGTGGACTAGTACGTATCTCTTGGACTGATTTTATCAAACATGCCTTATACCAAGATTTTTAATCTCAAGTTACCGTGTACCAGTAGTATAGATATACTAGTACCAATCATGCCAGCATATAATATATAATAACATCAATTATATCTCACACCAATATATATGAATGGTACCTAAACTATGTTCCCAACTAATATAAGTCACAATTGACAATATGTCAACACGAGAAAAGTGGCATTTACCTTCAAAGCTTGAACAAATTGTCACCTTTAAGAAAGGATCTATCAACATTGCTATTAGTTTAGAGAAAAGAAAAATTAAAAAGGAAAAGGCCAAAATTGGCAGATTATGATAAAAGTAGAATAGGCAAACAAAAATATCCTACTGTATAATTGAGTTCAAGTTTCATAGCACCGACAAGTAAAAACATAACAATCTTATAACCATACTTAAAAACAACTTTAAAAAGAAAAGTCTCATTCTAACTGATATTTGATATGTTAAACTACCTGTCCCCCTTTGGTCTCCTTGTCCGATCTCCTGTGCTAAAATTAGCCATGCTATATTCACAGCGAACCTGCAAATATAACCAGCTAATATAAAACATAACATACATTGTAAAATTACTAGAGCACCCAAAACAACTAGAGGTGTTAAGAAAAACTTACTAACGCCTGGTTGTTAACCTGTTGGTTCTTATTTTGGACCTATATCACAAAACAACTAAAAATTATTTATGCAAAATTTTTTTACTATGTCTGATTATTTAAGTTTGGAAACTTGAATGTCACATGAATAATCACATCCACCAATGAGCAAGAGTAAACAAGTCTGAACCAAGAAAATTTTCTCAAAACAACCGTTTTAGCTAGGAGCATGTAGTTTCTGAATGGATTAGAAGTATTCAAACCTCTCTTGGGCCATATACAGCAGCAATAACCTTCGTGTTTCCCATCTCAAACAAGGCAGAGCTGAAACAAATTTGAAGACAAAACACAAACTTACCTCCTTCCTTTCCTTTTCCCATTAGTTTCTCAATGGAAATAAGATCCCAAAACATTGAAATTTGAATACATACCCATCAGCCTTTGCAACGACACCAATCTCTCCACGTATTTGCCTCATCTACAAAAGAAAGAAGCATCATTGCAGTAAATAATAGCATCAAACAAAATGTCTTAAGGGGAAGTGAGTAGACATAAGTACGTCATTCGGACGACGACCATCCAACCGGAACCCAGTGAGCGAATCCACATACTCCATCACTATATTTGCATGACACGATAGTTTTATTAGTAAAAATGAGAATATAGGAATTTATAGAATAACCATAACATAAATGCAATTCAAATTATATTCAAAACACAAGATGAACCAAATCATATAATAACTACAACCGATCTAAAATATAAATATCATCCACATTCCAACACTAGCAAATATCATCATGAGTCACCTGCAGTAGTGATCAGCAACTAAGGTGGACAAAGGAAAACTGGGATTTGCTTTTCACGTATTCAATGTGATTTAACTTGGGCACTTGGGTTGGGCCCAGGCAGCACAATAGAACGAAAAAGGTGGGTTTGGGCTCATGGGCTGTGGATTGCAGTCAAGTCGATTTGGGTACTTTAGGAGTTATTGGGTTAAACAGTCATTTATAACCCAATTTAATCTAATTATTTTTTAATTATAAATGAACTAACTCAGTTAGAATATGTACTAAACTTATTTAATTTAATGTTGAGTTAATCAAATTTAATAATCAATCAAGTCATCTTGGAATAGAACTTGATTGAAATAGATTGGCTTCTGATGTGTCCACTTTGAACATTAGGCTCAACCTCATTACCTACATCAATTCTCCTAAGGTAGGGAAAATTAAACTTTAGTAAATGGAGCTCAATATAGCTTTTCAAAAGATATGGTTCAATAAATCGAACCTTCTAAAATCCACGTATTATCCGCTTTTGATTGATTATGTCACTTTAGCGAGTATTGATGTTTCAACTTAGTAGGATGGAGAACAATCAAGTCAATATAGAAAACTCTATCGTCTTCTAGCATGACTATTAAATGCTCTAGTCTACTCATGCATAATATAGTGATGTCTTTCACATTAAAAATAGTACCAATCCACAAATCCTTAGGCACATCGGCATTATCACTTATGCTTTATCTTAAATGGACATATTTCTTATATGAAACTTTGTTATAAATCATAATAGAAATCTCTTAGCTCTCAATCTTACCATTACTTTTGTCATCCACAACATAGGCATTATCAGTATGTTTTTGTACATGTCATTGCTTTAAGAGATTTTGTGCCAAATTTTAGTATGAAGTTCATGAATGTGTCTGGCAAAGAATTTAGCTGAATCTGAACTAAGGGAGGAAACAAATGGTGGTAAAAGATCAATAGGTTTATTAGATCACATACCAAGGACTACGTAAAATGGACTAAGACAAGTTGTCTTATTTATAGCATTATTGAATGCAAAACTCAACAGTATGCAATGTTTGATCACAATTAGAGACATGGTCACTAATGAGACATCTAAGTTTAACTAGGTTCATAGAATAAGTTACCTAGGTTCGTACTGATGATCTCAATCCATTAGTTTGGGGGTGATAGACATATGAAAACTTTAACTTTGTACCTAGATGAGCCCACAAGGTTTTCTAAAAATAAATCACAAACCATATATCTCCATAGGAGGTGATCATTTGAGGGACACCATGCAGTCTAACTATCTCTTCAAAAATTATGGTAACAACATGAGATGTGTTGACAACCTTATGACAAAGTATAAAGGGCCATCTTCGAGAATCAATCCATTATAATAAGAATGAAGTCGAAAATCAATCCATTATAATAAGAATGAAGTCCCACCAAACTCATGTATATGACAATCTAAGCACAAAAAGCACCCTGGCATCCTCTTCACATAAGGATGCCATTGGCAAGGGTGTGTACAAACTTGTGTTTTTCTTCCTCGTTTCTAGTGTAACATCACTAGGTATACAAGACCAATAAAGTCTATCGATAAGTATGCTCTAGTCCCAACCATGGTGTCCGTCAAC
Source organism: Costus lasius (assembly GCA_027563935.2). Lineage (NCBI taxonomy): Eukaryota > Viridiplantae > Streptophyta > Magnoliopsida > Zingiberales > Costaceae > Costus > Costus lasius. The sequence goes on along the minus strand of CM050454.1, from coordinate 11,612,380 downwards.
CCCGCTTAAATGCCGAATACTTTAGCTTTGCATCATTCAATTTCTAACTAAAAAAATGCTACTAAATGGCCTTGCTAACTTAAGGTGCTTTTGAACCCAATGCTAGACATATCACATGAAATATGAGTGCAAAGGTCATAAACTCTTTGATAGTTTAAAAAGCTTAATTTGCAACTACTATCCATTAGAATTCCCCCTTACATATACAATCAGTAACAAGGGCCATTATTGTGCTAAAATTTTGAATGAACATTCAATAAAATATTGCCCATGAAATCTATGCACCCTATGAACAGAGGTTCGTTCAACCTAATCCATGATGACTCTCACTTTTTTAGGATCAACCGGCAATCCAAATGAGATAATGAAGCCTAAAAAGATAACATGGTCTGGTCTCTCAGGACAAAGCACTTCTTTAAATTCACATATAATCTTCTACTCAAAGTGTCTCAAAAGTGAGCCTATGATGCTCTAGATGCTTCAGTCATGGCTTATTGTAAATTAAGATATCATCAAAATAAAGAGGAAGTTTTCTAAGAAAAGTTCAAAGGATTTGTGTCATTACTCTCATAAAGGTAAAAAGAGTATTAAACGATCTAAAGGTCATAACAAGTCACTAAGAAAGACTATCCTTAGTCTTAAAGGCCATTTCCCACTCATCACCATGTCAAATCCGAATTTGATGATAATCATGTCTCAAGTCAATTTGAACAAGCGAGTAGGTCAAGCATGTCATCTTGCCTAAGAACATGGAAATGATATTTAACAACAATTTATTGATAACCCAATAATTAATGCATATCTTTTGACTTTTATTTTTCTTAGGAATAAGGAGAACCAGAACAACACATAGGCTAAGAATTTCCTAGATAAACCTTTAGTGGAGTAGGTCATCTTTTTGGCATTTTAGTTTTGCATGGTCAGTTAGGGTCATTTGATAAAGTTGGGGGTTGGGTAAGGATATCCCAAAGACAAAATTAATAGCATATTGGATGTCTCATGGAAATTTATTAGGCAACTCATTAAGTGCAACATTAGCAAATTGGTCAAGTAAATCCTGAATATCTGGATTGAATTGAAGACCAATAGGAGAAGAAACCTCATTAGGCAACTCATTAATTGTAACATTAACAAATTGGGAGGGAGATTAACAGAGTTAGAGGGTTACTTGCCTGAGTTGATGATGTAGAGCATCAATATTCAATCTTTTGGTGATGTTCAATCTCACAAGCTCGTTAAAAAGACACTTTTATTATAACAAACACTTTTATTATGACAATAGTGTATTATTGTAGAAGTAATTTTGGAAAATGAGCAACCTTTTGGTAATGTTCAATCTCAAGCTCATTGAAAGGACACTTTCATTATGATTGATGGTGTGAGGCACTATTTTACAACGAATTTTAAGCCAAATGCCCTATTCAAAATGAGTCATGTCTTCAACAACTATGTTTGCCTTGGCATACACTATTGTATTGTTGTAGAAGTTGTTTTTGAAAATGAGCAGGGACATACTTCCAAGAAATTTATATTTTATTTCATCCCACCCATCAATAATGGGTTATCAAATATGTTCCAACTATCATTCAATGTTGATCCAATAAAGCTTGGTAAGTTTAGTTAAAGTTATATTAGCTAGCTAACTTTTCGGTTTTCAAACATGAGACACCAATCAAAGTATTGCTCTATTGCAATAAGTTAATAAACACACAGGTCAAAACAACCATCAAAATAGGGTGGGTTGGGTTAGATAATTCAGACGATGTCATCATTATCATGTTCCTGATGTGAATGTTGATAAACATTAGGCTCCCTATGTTGAGGTGCATCAATCTCTCAATTGGAATGATCAAGAGAAGACTTTACTATGGCGGGAGGCTACTCAAAGTCAATGTTAGGATTAAAGCTACACGGATCCACATGGGTCCATGGTCTCGATAAGCTTTAGACGGCTATCAAGATGTCCAAAAGGTTTTTCATGATATTCCACTCAAGCGTATATTGACCCAAGCTAGGCAGACAATTGTTCAAAAAGTTTAGTTAAACGATCTTATTCATTAGTAGAGTCCTACTCAGGTGTGAGTAAAGCTGGTCCAAAATATCTCATATAGCTTGCTAGGCCACCAATGGCTCTATAGCCTTAATATCACTCAATTTGGGCATGATAATATTTATGTTTTTTTCAGCTTGGTGGTCACAAGATTAAGCTAACTATGTTGCCCTAAAGGAAGTTTAGGGTTGCAACCTATAAAGGTGTGATTAATGGTAACTCCTTAGACCAGCCACCAATTGAGCATTCTTCTATTTGCACCTTTCCTTTCTGTTGCTCAAGTTTCAAATGTCATGTTCACATTATTGGTCAAAGAGGTATCTTCTCCTACCAAGCTTTAGTTTGATCTAGACATTTAGACTTTGCTGATGTTACACTTGACAAGATGTTTGATGAATTGCCACCCATTCAGGGCATTCAACATGCTATTAATTTAGTCATTGGCTTGTCCTTACCCAATAGGAATGACCCTAACTAAGCATGTAGAATTAAAATGCCAAGTAAACGTCACGATCCGCAAAGGGTTTATCCAAGAAAGCCTTAACCCACATGGTGTAACTCCTCTCTTTACTTCTAAGAAAGATGGGCATTGGAGGATGTGCATATATTGTCAAGCTATCAACAAAAATCACTATTAATATCAATTTTCTATTCCTAGGTTGGATGATTTGCTTGACCTACTTGCTTGGTTCAAGTTAGTTTTCCAAAATGGACTTGAGAAGTGGGTACTATTAAATTCAATTTCACCATGGTGATGAGTGGAAAATAGTGTTTAAGACTAAGGATGGTTTTTTATGAGTGGCTTTTATGCCCTTCAAACTGTCAAATGCTCCTTCTACCCTTATGAGGGTCATGACAAAAGTCCCTCCGCCTTTTATAGGAAAGTTCCTTGTTTATATTAATGATATCTTGATCTACATCAAGATGCAAAAAGGAGTTTAGAGCAGCTTAGATTCACTTTTGAGATGCTTTAAGTTGAAATTTTGTATGTGAATTTAAATAAGTTAGATCTTTCCTAACAAACCAGTCTTTTTTGGCTTTCATTGTCTCAGCTTAAGGATTTCAATTGATCCTGAAAAAATGTGAACTATCATAGACTTATAACAGTTTATCGAAGGTTCATTCAAAATTTTAGCATAATAATGACCCTATCAATGATTGAATACATAAAGGGGAATTCCACTAGACAACGTCTACAAGCTGAGCTTTTCAAGCTATCAAAATAGCTTATGACAAAGTTGATTGCATCTTAGATGGTCAAATTATTCTTCATGCTAATAAGTTGAAACATCAATAATTGGTAAAGTAGCATAATTAATTAAAAGCATGTAATACGTGGATTATAGAAGATGAGTTTCGATAAATTGCACTATTTGAAACTCCATTGGCCCCATCCGACATACCTCAACTTTATGGAGTGAGGCAAAGGTGGAGATCAAAAGAAATGAATTATTACTTTCCAGAACCTAGACAGTTCAACTTTTGGATCACAAACAAGAGATGAAGCTAGCATAGACCCAAAGTCCTTAAAAGGTGACTCGATTCCTTTTTAATTCTGGCTCAAGTTCACTAGGTGGTTCTAGCAAGTCCTATATGCTAAGTGTAATGTCTGATATTTGAATTTCATTTGGGAGAGTTTTCTTAATGTCAATGGGTTTGGATGATGTTTAGATGATATTGTCATCCTCACACTCTCATGGTAAATGTCTATGAACAATAGGTTCCCTTTATTGTAGTGTTTCCACGTCCAAATTGTACTTATGTGTGTCTTCTTGCATTTTTTACATTATCACAATGCTCTAGTCGAGAGTCTATGGACCTAAGCCTAACATTCAACTCTGCTATAAGTTTAGTCAATTTAAGAAGTATTGTCCATTTAAGGATTTTCTTCAGATGGAGATGGGAGTGGTAATGGACTCCATATCAAGTAGACATATCAAAGTCCAAAGGTAGAAACCCTAGGGTAGAATCGGGGTTTGCTCTGAAACCACTTTGATGGATGGACAGATATTAAAATTAAATAATGATAAATGTTTTTAAAGGTAAACGACTTAGAAAATTGTAGGTTTCTACACAAAAGTTGCAAAACTGATGATATTGATCTTGACATTAATCAAATTAATCTCGCAAAATAATAACCGTACATTATCAGAAGGAAAAAATGTGTCTTATGTGCCAACAAATTATTGGTGGATGGATCTATGAAAGTGCACAGAAATCTAGAGCCAATACGATAACCAAGAAGACAGGTGAAATACCTGAATAGATTAGCGGGCAGAAGTTGGGGCTACGCACTGTCCAGGTGGGCTGTCGGATTCGAGTCGGACGGATTCAGGTCGGAACACTGAGGCGGGCTCAAGGATCCCTGCCGAAACTGTGCAGAAGGATGGCAGATTTGGGCTGAGACTGCAGGTGGGCTGGCAGCCGCGTCGTGAAGCCTGGCAACGGCGTCGGATTCCTCAAAGCGGTGTCAAACCCTACAAGAAGATGGCGGAGCAGTCGACGATGGGAAAGGACGGAAACGGACGGGTCAGAAACGCTTCGTGGCTGTTGGGAGAGGGTGGGAATTCCACAGATTTCGATGGCTGCTCGCTGGTGGATCACGGCCCCAAGAAGCGAGCGCGGTGGTTACAGGTGACGTACCGGTGGTGACAAAGATCCGTCCGCAGCGCGGCGTCACGGCTGCCGAAGTGGGCCGATGTTGTCGATTGTGGAAGTGGCGGTGGGCTGGATTCTGGCGGCGGAGATCAAATGGTGGAGTCTTGCGACTGTGGAGAGAAGAAATGCAGCAGCGGCGACTGAGGGGAGGAGATCTTCGGCAGCGGTAAGGAAGTGGCGGCAACGGCGATGGTCGGCTGGAGATTTGCGGCAGCGGCAGGGAGAAAAACTGGGAGCGGGAAGCCGAGAAAAGCAGCCACGGCGGTGGAAAAACAAAGCGTGGGTTATCAACATGAAATTATTTTTCTATATACGATAACCCTAATTCAAAGTTTATAATGTATTTTTTTTAAAAAAAAGTTTATAATGTATTTAAAAGCCAATACACATGTCATTCATTGATAGTTATTATCATAATTAATCTAAATAGAAATAAGTTGTTGTACAATAGAAAGGGTATAATAGAAAAGATCAAATAGTTCAACTAATAAGAATTTTATTGTTATCGGATTAAATTTTGTTTTTATTATTTATGATAAAAAAAAGTTATCATATAATAGATTGACTTATGATAGACTCACTTTAATGTCCTCAATAATATGTTTATTGATATCTTTTTTATGTCCTAACTCCATAAAAATTCATATGGTAATCATCTAATTCTTTTATCTTAGATTCATTTACTTCCCTAACACATAACTTAAAATTTATATAAAGTTTTTGAATTTGACTCGAGATATCTATATTCTCAACAATGAAAAATCATCTATTTGAAATATCTTAAATCTTGTTAAAAATAGTCTCATTTACTTCTTTTTTCACTCGTGTAATTTCCAACTTTACTCCTTGATTTTTGTAAGCATCAAATATTGCCAAAAAAAAAAACCAAGACAATCACTTTTTTTATTTCATGATTGGATAATGGTTTTGACTTCTGATTTCATTCTAAGCTCAAAAATTTGTGCTTCTTGCTATAACCTCTTTTTAATAAAGATTCTTAATTTTTTTTTAAAAAAAAATACACTAGGATTTAACCAAAATTTATGTTAGGAATTACAATGTACAAATTGCCAATCCAAAGTAGAAATAGCTATGATTTTTAAAAAAAATATGTATATGAGAAGGAATATTATCAAAGTACAATTATCAGAACTAATATTTGTAGATTTACCAATAGCTCTAGTATTACAAAAACAACCATACAGAAAGGAAAAATTACAATTAGGAATGAAATATAACCTGAAAACATTGTTGCTAACTTGCTATTATACTTCCCATTAGTAATGTTTATCTAAAATTGACGTCCATTAAGGGAAAAATGCTGAGAGGAAACACTAACTGAACTTTATTATTTCGTAAGTAATAGTACAGAACCTGTAATACATACTCTATTCAGACCCAAATTTATACATACATTGGTCAGAAGGCATTTGATAAGCTCTATGATATGCATTTAGCCGTAAATAGCCGTAAAAGACCAAATAACACAGACTATGTACACAAAGCCCAGCAACGAGCGAAGTATTGGGTGCAAACACTAGTAGCTGCATTTTCAAACAACTCGAACATAGATATTAGTATATACAATCATTTGGCAGCACTAGGATGTAACATGTCATCTTCGCCGTCGTTTGGAATCCACCTGCCCATCACAGCAAATTTTATTTTACCTTGAAGCAGATTGAGTTGAAATTGAGTAACAAGAAACCGAGCAAACACAAAAGATAGATATAAGGCAATGACAATAAAATTCACAAAAAATGCATATTGCACAAGAAGACAATAAAACTCGTGAGAATGTGCAAGGAAATATAAGATCGATATGTTTGCTCAGATATTTAGATCGAAGTTCTTTAAAAGTACAAATTTATGATAAAATGAGAATATAATTCCACTGAAACAGATTGTAGCATACCACTGTGTGGAGATCCTTGGTTCGTTCACAACACTATAATTTAGAGGAGTGTCCATCGATATTACAAGTTTGATAAAATTGTAGAATGGATCAACATAGGAGCAGCAGCTTGAATTTGGAAGAAATTAAATACTCGCCAAAGTGCGTAGAAATTAAACGAGTTAAAGAGGGTAGTGCATGTAGAAATGAAACAGAGATAATATTATCACTGTCAATGAAGTTCCGATGGAAATTCTTACTTACAAAATTCAAATATGAATAAAACTATAGGGTAAGAGATAGAAGTTCCTGACATATCTATCTTGTAGAATGAATCGTCCAAAGACTGCACACCAAGAAAATACGAAGCTCTAGTCTTGCTTTTGCAGAACTTTTTTCTCTTAAAACCTTCTCATACCTTGTAGTTTTGCCATGACAGAAGGGTGCTCTTTCACTCCCTCCTCTGCCTTTGCTACTTTCCCCTGCTAACTTCCCCTAACCTTGACACAATCACCAGAACTTCCAACCCCACATGCTCCCACTCAGAAGGATACTGAGAGGGATACTTTTCCAAACCCAATGGAGGGAATCTTAAATATCTCATTTGTGCTCCATTCCGCCTCCTCAGAGAGCAACACACCTCAAATACCATCTCCTTCAGTTGAGATCCATGCTCCTATGTCACATCAATAGCAACTTCACACTCCCGCCTCAACATCACTAACCTTGGCACATCAGCAAGGGTATAAAGGTATTCCAAGTTAACCAAATTCTTCAAGAAGCCATTCTAATAAGCAAGTGATCCTTTCCTTTTGTTTACATCTATTTACGGATACGAACATCTAGGATTCCAATAGGTCATTTGCCAACTATTTACCCTCAAGGATAAAAGCCTCATCACAGAATAATGTTGAGACTGAAGATACTAAATGATGTTTACCTTCCTTGTGCCTATTACGAAAGTTCCTTGGTTGCCCCCTCCATTATTCTCTTACAACCTAAGCTACTAATCGATTCTTAGAGATATAAATAGATTCTTCCTTTTTTTTTTGCTTCAAGCCTTCAATGCCCATTGCTATCATAAAAGTACTTACGGTATATCCTAGACCTATACAGGAGTTCATTTCTTCCAATGTCATGAAAGGCTAATTTCCAACTATTCAAAGAAACCATATATGGGTTCAACAAACAAGGCGTGACTTTGAATAGTAGAATTATTCTAGAATCTGTCATCTTTCCTTGCTAGGATGCTCTCTAAAGCTTGATGATAAAGTCTTTTTACATAGACTGTTTTATTAGGGTTCAAGTCAAGGAATTAAAACCAGTCCATATCACCCATATCGGTACAAGGTGATATTGTTTATATTTAATCATATCTATAATATATATATGTAGGTATATATATTACAAGTACAGGACCGGACGGTACTGGTACCATGTGTCTTACACCTAGGTTCAAATTAACCTACAACTTTCTTGTCCCTTGAAAAAAAGGAGATATAGTCTAGCAAACACAATTAGGAGATTTTTTTTCATGTGCTTAGTATGAAAAATATTGCATAAATCCATCATAAGGGCTAGCACTCGTAGAAAGAGATTGTTCGGTCATGAATTTTTGATATTTCTTTTTATTTCTCATCTTACCCGATGCAACTTACTAATAAAAAGGCAAACATACATATTTCAACCCTTCCTTTCCTCATATATATATAATATATTATACATGGCTATGTTATGCATTTTTTGTATTGGTAGTACCAACAGGCTATAACATTATTGGACATCGTACTTGTACCAATTATATACTTGGAAGAAATGCAAATGTTGGTCCTTGGATCAAGGAAAATTGGCCCAACCTTCGTGCATCATCCAAGGGTGATGATAGCCCAATCAATCACTCATGTTAGGATGTGCACATTTTTGAACTATGGTTTATGTTCTTGAAGTGGTAGACTCTCTTGTTATGATTCTTTTATCTTACATATAATGAGAAAAAATATGTATGCATGGTTGTTGGAACCATTATGTAATAGCGATTAGAGGTGGCCAACGGGCCGGGCCGCTGCCGTGCCTGGCACGCGGGCCTGGCTCGGCACGTGATTGGGCCATGCCCAGGCCGGTCCAGGCATGACACAGGCCGGTCTAGGCACGACACGCAATTAACGTTTTTTTTTTTAATTTGGCGCCCAAATTCAAATTTTTATCTATGTTATTTTACCTTTATACACCCTTAAAGTATCTAAAAAATTTACAATTATGGGTATAATTGTCTTTTAGTTATAAAATTATTATTTAATTCTCTTTTAATAATATAAAATAGAGGACAAATTTATAAATTTACACTCATTTCATCCCTATAAATTCTACGATAGTTCCCTACATTTTCACACACACAATTTTAGTTTCAATTATTTTTTTATTTCATTCCTCTTAATCACGTGAGTTTCAATTACTTTGTTAATTGTGTTTGCAGTCTTGCAAGTGAGCACGAGGCATGGAGAAAAATGGAAGATAATAGATGAGTGAAGATAATTATCATTCTGTCAAATTCTAAACGTTCAATCTTCCTTACGTCTACCTTAAATTTCTTCAATGCTGATCAATGGAGAATCACTGTCTTAAGTATTATCGAACGTGTTAGTCAAATCACATGAATTGATGTATTCAGGTTCGAAGAACACTTTATCCACTTATCTGATCATGCAAGATAAGAATTTTTGGCTTCTCCGACCCCTTCTCGAGTTGAGATCGAGATAGAAGTTGAGGACTTTCAAATTAATGATAATGAGAATGATAGTGACAAATGAGCCAGAGCAGCATACCGAAGCAAACCAAGTTCAAGACTCACTTGAGTTTTTCATTGTTGAAGAAGGAGGTAGAGCTGCAAGCATGGAGTATGCAATATGCATAAAGAATATGGAGTACGGAGAGCAAACATGTTTAATACAATGCTCGCACATCTTCCATAGTAGTTGCTTGTGTTTGGTCAACTGTTTGTGCCCATTATGTCGGCAATTTATTTAAGTTAAAATGTATAATTTATAAATATAAAATTTAATCTAGTTAGTTTTAACTTTCTTCGTGAGATTTAAGTTGCAAATGTGATAAGCTTATTTTAATTTTTTTTATTTTTATATTATTACTTATATTATTTTTAATATATAAATAAATATTTTTTACATAATTTGTATATTATTATTACTATATAAAATTTTAATGAATTTATATTATTATTATATAAATAAAATTTTAAATAATTAATATTTTTATAATTTTCTTATATAATTCTTGTCAATATATTTTTGTAAAGTGTTAATATGTGTATAATAATTTATAATATGTTAATGTAATCTAATCGTGTTTTTTTGGTTAGCTGAGCGTAGTGTGGGGTTTATATTGTGGCAGCGCACATAAGATCGAATCTCGAAAGCAACATTTTAATTTATGGGCGTGTCTACATGGCCCACGGGCTTGGCACAGCCCATGGGCCGAGCGCTTCGATTGGGTCGGGATTGGCCCGCGTGCCGGATCCAGGCCGATCCAATATTGAGTCGTGCCTGGGCCGGCACGACTTAACTGTGCCGTGGGCTGTGCCAAGCCTGAGGTTTCTTATGTCGTGCCGGCACGAGCGGGCCCAACACGGCCTGTTGGCCACCACTAATGGTGATACATCTAGTTTGTACTCGGTGTACACTGTTTGTCACGCCCCGGTCGGATCGGCCTCAAAACAGCGCTTATCCGTTGTCTCAGGGTCGTCCGGCGGAACACCGGAACACAACTATCTAGGGTTTCCGACCCAAAATTGAAAACCCTAACTCCCCGAATGATTTTTATCCCCAAATTACAGTTCGCTCAGAAATCCTAACCCTAATTTGGAAATCAAGAAAGCAAACCCTAATTCAAAATCCCAAATTACCTTGGCTGGTCAACCCTTGATTTTGACCAAAGTCAAAATTACCACGCCGCTCAAATCTCCTCGAGTTGCTGACGTCAGAATCGCGTCTGCACCCAATTTCGCCGCTCGCCGCTTAGATTCGATCTCCGCTGACGTCATGCCTCATCAGCACACCAAATCGAATTCGCCAATTGAATTCGATTTCTGCTGTTGACCCCAAATCTTGTTGACTCGCCTCGAAGCTCGCGCCCGAGCTTCGTCTCCTTCATGCGAACGAACGCCGCTTCGTTCGTCCACTGAAACAGAGCACCGCCTGTGCTCTCGACCTTGTCGCCGTTCGTCGTCGGAACCCTAGCAGCCGCTTGCCGCTACGGTCTGTGACCGATAGATTTAGAATCGAGGAAGGTAGAAGAAGAAAAGTTTATTACTATTCCAAGCTTACAGCTCTCCCTTCTTCGTCGCGCCGACGGCACCCTGCCCAGCGTCCCTCTTCCCTCCCTCGCCGGAACCCCTGGTTCCGGTTACAATCACTCAAGATCTCACCCAAGATCCGCTCAACTCCCAGTGCTACTCCGTAGTAGATCCTCCGAGTGGTGGTGCTCCCACTTATAGCCGAACGCCCGTCGACTTCACTCCTTCTCAAGCCCGCGTCGTCCGCGAACCCTGCTTTCCGAATAGCCCGCCAAGCTCGCCCGTTCCGCTTTCCTCGCATGCCGCTGCGCCTCTTGAAGACGCCCTCGTCCGCTTGCTCAGGGAGGAGGTCTTCTCTGCGTCCGAAGCATCCGGCGCGCTGTGATTGCGTCACCAGCAACTGACGCAGCCGCTAGCTTCCGCGTCCGTCGCACGCGTTGAAGAAGACGCGGTCGTGCGTCTTTTGTCTTTGTGCGGGCTAGACTGCGAGTTCGGGCCATCTGGGTTTGGGCTTGGGCTAATTCTTGGCTCCCTGGGCCTTGGGCTGGACCGGTTGAATCGGGATCTGACATTGTTAGTGTCAGTGTCAGGCCCATGGACTATCGGGCTGTGCTAAAGCAGGCCGGGCTAAGAGGCAGCCCAAATAAGAGAGGAGCTCGGTCAACCATTAGCGTTGACCCCAAATTAAACGAAGCATCAGCTTCGTCTTCTCCGCGTACGACAGACGCGGACGATGCCGGCGGTTGCGATCACGCGCGGAAGGCGGAGAGGCGTTCGGCGAGGACTTCGGCAGAGGCGGCGATGGTTTTGGCGAGCTCTGCGGACGCGAACAAATTGGACGACAGCGACGATTTCGGGCGCAATGGGAGACGCGGAGCTTGAGGAGACGTGGTCTGCGTGAAGATCGGAAGCTAAGAGGCGGCGGCTCTGGGCGATAAAAGAGGGGCAATCGAGTGATTAGGGGATCATCGAGCGACACCGACGAGCTTTAGGGTAGCAAGAACGGTGAGAGCTTCGACGTCTGAGGAGGCGTTGGACGAGATTTGAGAGACTTGTAACTGACGGTGGGTGCGCCGTCGGCGAGGGAGGGAAGAGGTACGCCAGCGGCCAGGGGGCCAACAACGGCAAAGGAGAGGTTTTGTAAGCTTTCGTAGGGAATAAAAGCTTTTTCCTCTCACGCTTCTTCTTCCCCGATTTCTGTTTTCTTCAACGGTGACGACAGATTTTTGCAGCAGGTCGCTGCTAGGGTTCAGGCGACTGTCTCCGGCGTCAAGACTCGCCGGCGAGAACGAACGCAGGCGGCGTCGTTCCCACGAGCGAACAAAGGCGAGGCGGACGAAAGGAAACGAACGCGTTCCAGCGTTCAGTTCGAGGCAAAGTCAGCGGCGGTCAACGAGCAAAACTGAAATCGATTTGGCGAAATCGATTCCGAATGATGCAGAGGTAATGTCAGCAAACGAAATCGAATTCGGCCGAAGCGAAATTGGGGCGGCTGATGTCAGCAGTGGAGTTGATTTCGGCAGCGGCGCGCGCGGTTCAGACGTTGACTTTGACGTTGACGAGGAGGTAAAATTAGGGTTAGGGTTTCGGTTTCATTCTGATTTGGGGATAAATTTTGGACGGCAATTAGGGTTTTCAATTTGGGGGTGATTTCACACCCGGAAACCTAGGGATTTCACACCGGTCTAGAAGTCCGTCGGAGTACCATTAGGCCGGGGCGTAAGAGTTGGTATTAGAGCTAGACCATGGACCCATACCCACAGGTCAAAGATACATATTGGCAGGTCAATGTGGTGTGGTCAACACGACTGCTTCACCCGCGAAAGTGAAAGTTGGTCGGAAATTCTAGAAGATCATGCACATAGCCAGAGGATCGTCAGCGAAAGTTTGGCCTCAGCGTGATCAGGGTGGTAAAGCCAAAGGGACGGCCAAACTACCTGAGGAGATGATGAATTAGGCAGACCGCATTGACTGGTGATGGGGACAACGTGGTGGTTCCCTTGATTGAGCATCTTCAATGCACAGTAGAACAACAAAAGTTATAGATCGAGGTCCTGCAGCAGACCTTGAAGGGTTTGATTGACTTGCCAGAGCAAATGGCAAGGATGCAAAAGGAGATGCAGGCTGAGATCGTCGTCCTACGCTGGCCTTGACGCAGGTATCACGATCAAGGGCGATGGCAGAGCAGGAGGCTCCTAAGCCAAAGGTACGTGTTCCTGAACTAGCGACGTTCGGGGGGGCCGGATTGTCCAGGGAGGTATAGAACTTCATCTGGGACATGGAGCAGTTATTCTCTACGAGCCATGTTCCAGAGAAAGAACGGGTGCAAGTGTGCATCGCATATCTCACATCCGACGCGAAACTTTGGTGGCGGACCAAAGTTATCTCGACGTTGGGAGCTTATAGTTGGCTATAGGAGACCTTCCGTGAGGAACTGCGGCGGTAGTTGCTTCCCGGAAACCTGGCGGATCAAGCTCGTGGCAAAGTGAATCGGCTGAGGCACACAAAGTCGATCCAGGAGTACGTTAGGGCATTCTCTGCACTGATGTTGGAGCTATCAGCTGTCGTCCGCTTTTTTCGTGCACCACCTCTCCCCACTTGACGCCGTCATCTGCGTCCGACGAACATGGCGAGGAAGGCGAAGCCGCATCCTCGCTCTCGCGTACGCGTTCTACGCCCGGGTCAACATTGGAAGGCGTTGACCAGGTAATTTCTCTCCGTGGACAAGGTTCCTCTCTCACTTCTCTGAGTTGGGTTTGGGCCATTGCCCAGCCCACTTTGTCTTGGCTCGGCCCGGAACTCCACGCGCTTAACAATTCTCCCCTGCCCAGTTGGGTTTGGGCCATTACAGGTGTTTCTCTCGCAACCATTGCTGAGATGAACCCAATACGACACTGTGGAACCTCCGTGACAATGCTCGGAGCTACCTGGATCGCACCGATCCTCAGTGCCTCGGTGTTGATTTCAACTTCCTCTACTGGTTCCTGCAGGACCATTGCCATGATCTTTTGTCTGGTTGGGCAATCCTTCATCCAGTGAAGACCGCCACACAAGAAACACCCCTGTGGCTTTGGTTCTACATGTGTCTTTCCAGCAGGCCGATGTGGCTCTTGTCGTCCCGGCAAACCCCTGTCTCCCCGGGGAAAGAGTCTACCCCTTTCTGGAACTCTAGCCCTCAGCGGGGAGCCGCGCTTCAGTGGTGATCTCGACTTCCTTAGTAGTGTTGATCTGGAATTTCGATTATCCACCAATGATTCGGCCACCGCCGCAGCCGCCCTCCAGTCTGGTGGTGAGTGTCGTCGGACCTCCGTCTCCACCCATGGTTGAAGGTTGCGGAGAAAAAAATATCGTCTGTCTGCCTCCGTTATATCCGATAGCTCTAACATCAGTGCGGAGAATGCCCTGACGTACTCCTGGATCGAGCCCGTGTTCCTCAGCTGATCCACTTTGCCACGAGCCTGGTCTGCCGAATTCCTGGGAAGAAACTGCCGCCACAGTTCTTCACGGAAGGTCTCCCATGGCCAACTAGAAGCCCCCAACGTCGAGCTCACTTTGCTCCTCCACTAAAGTTTCGCATCGGTTGTGAGATATGCGATACATACCTGCACTCGTTCTCCCTCTGGAACATGGCTCGCAGAGAACAGTTGCTTCATATCCCAAATGAAATTCTCCACCTCTCTAGACGATCGGACCCCTCCGAACGTCGCTGGCTCAGGGATGCGTACCTTTAGTTTGGGAGACTCCTGCTTCGTCGTCGATGTAGCTCGTGGTGCTTGCGCTAAGGCTAAGCGCAGCACGACTATCTCTGCCTGCTTCCCTACCATCTGCTCTGACAAGTCTATCAGACTCTCCACGGTCTGCTGCAGAGCGACAATCTGCAACCATTGTTGCTCCACTGTCCGTTGAAGATGCTCAACCTGAGGAACTACCGCATTGTCCCCGTCCCCGGTCAAGCCGAGCACCTGCTCTAGTCGCGCTATGCGATCTGCTTGATTTACCATCTCGTCAGGTAGTTTCGCCGTTACCTTGGCTTTGACACCCTTGTCACGCCGGGGCCAAACGTCCTCTGATGATCCTCTGGCTATTTGCGCGATCTTTCGGAACTTACTCCCGAGTTTCAACTTTTCGGGTGACTCAACCGTGTTGACCGCACCAAGACCTGTGGGTATGGGCCTAAAGTGAACCTTGCTCTGATATCAATTGTCACGCCCTCACCTAAGGTTCTCCGACGGACCTTCGTACTGGCGTGAAAACCCTAGATTCCGGCCCCAAAATCACCCCCAAATTGATTTAGAACCCTAATTTTGACCTTTTAACCGATTTTCACCCGGCCAAAATCGCCGCTAGATCGAATTCGTCTGTTGGCTAGCTGACTGCTAACTCGGACGCTCACTACGAACCGAATGTCACGTCCGCATCGTCCTCACACCAAACTTCGTCCGCCGCCTAGTACGAGCGCCACCCGCGCTCTCTCGTCGTCCGTCGCCGGAGTAAGAGGGCATGCCTGTAGGGGAAGCCGCTCACCTCACCCTCAGCCTTCTCGCCGCCGACCCAGAAGTCGTTGTCGTCGCCGGAGACGACGGAAAACAATGCCGGAAAGACCCGAAAACAGGGAAAGATAGGTGGAAAGGAAAAGCCTTTATTCACCGTCGAAAAGCTACAAAAACCTCTCCTTTGCCGTCGATGACCCCTATCGCCAATGCCCCTCTTCCCTCCTTCGCCGATGATCCCCTGATCACCAGCTACAATCACTCCAAGCTCGCTTACAACCCTCACTCGTCGTCGGCATCTCCCTAGACGCCGGAACTCTCACCAAAGCTCTCTCTCTCCTTCCCTAAGCTATGGAATAGCTGGTCCCTTCGATGCCCTTTGTCGCCGTCTCCCCATCGGCTAAATAGGGCAAAGGTACGCCTCTGCTATTTTTAGCATCGGCCCACGTCTTCCGCCGGCTGCCTTCCAAGGATGGCATGAAGACGCCGTCTGTAGCTGTCGTTCGCTTCTTCCGCGCGCCGCCTCTCGCCACTTGACGCCATCGTCTGCGTTCGACGAACGCGGTGAGGAAGGCGAAGCCGCGTCCTCGCGTACGCGTTCTGCACCCGGGTCAACATTGGAAGGCGTTGACCGGGTAATTTCTCTCCGTGGACGGGTTCCACTCTCACTTCTCTGAGTTGGGTTTGGGCCACTGCCCAGCCCACTTTGTCTTGGCTCAGCCCGAAACTCCGCGGGCCTATCACCAATACACCTATGTTACTAGGCTGACATTAAAATGGTACACTGATAAGGACTAAGTTGGAAACCTTGCATTTATTAAGCTGTAAATAGAGTACAGAAATAATTAAAGTCATCTTGGTGATAATGAAGAAAGATAAAAGATAATTGAGATCAT
Source organism: Costus lasius (assembly GCA_027563935.2). Taxonomy (NCBI): domain Eukaryota; kingdom Viridiplantae; phylum Streptophyta; class Magnoliopsida; order Zingiberales; family Costaceae; genus Costus; species Costus lasius. The sequence continues at coordinate 11,596,086 of CM050454.1, read as the reverse complement.
TGATAAAGATGGACATGACAATTTCAACATCCATTACATGCAGCATGCCAATAGAATTTCATTATTGCAATCAAGCTATTTAATTGGAGAAGTGCTTCAAGTAGTTTAGATGAATTTATTCAGCGATTGGTTCTGAATGTTGAGGTGCAAGATAAAATAATAAGTTAGATACTTGGATGTTCTTGAACAAGAAAGCTAAGGAATTATTAGGGTTATAGTGACCGTAAAATGATCAAATACTAAGCCCCATGTTCCTTTTCCAATTCAATAAAAGAAAATAAAGTTAATCTATTTCTCCCTTGATATTGAATTCTTTTATAAATTTGTATCATAGCAAAGTGGTGAGCCTTATTTGTGGATTTCAGCTCCAAATTCAAAAGTAGCTATCAAAATTTTGTTTGATATGCAGTGCAGAACATCGTGAATAAGGAGTTTGTTTGAACAAGTGCAGATGTTTACATGATAGTAGCATGTATTATCTACGAAATGGAAAGACTATTTATAATATGATTTTATGATACAGATTCATACAATGAAAAGAAACATGTTGAAGCGTGACAGATTGCACAAATTGGTGTACATCAAGTACAATTAGAAACTTATGGCTCATCAAGACATGTGCAATGTTATTGATCCCTTTTCTTTAGAAGATGCGGAGCTAACGAAGTTAAATAAATAGGAACCCAGATCAGACGAGTAGTAATGTTAAATTATAGTACAAAAGCATCAACTTCGAGGATACTAAATGTTGGAAAAGAAATAAGACAATTCAAATGGTATGAAACAACAAATTGAGGGAGATGCAGCTGCTGACGATGATGACACCATAGGACTTTGATGATGAATGATGCTTCGCTATAACAAATCATTCCATATTGCTACCATAGTTTAGTAGTTATTCAGGCCAAGAAAAATCCACATTGCCACCATCCAAGCTGAAAATAATTCACTAATTCATTATAGTGAGCAAATCAACCTCATGTTTGTTTTCTGCTTTTACAATCTCCGGACTAATATGAACGCCTCTTAACATTTAGAGGCAACTTGGCCTACTCTTCCCAAATTGCCCTCTTAATGAAATCCTAAGTGCATTGACTCTATGAGTAAGAGTAAAAACTTAGGCATGGATGGCTTTATTGTTAAGTTATATGAAACTTATTGGAACATCTTAACTCCTACATTTGAATCCTTTAATCATCTCCATGAGCATTCATTCAATCCTACTTCTTGGAGTCCAATTCTTTACTTCATTTCTAAGTGCTTTATACAATGTTGGCTAATAGGCTCAAGCCTTACCTCAATGATCTAATAGCTAGTTATCAATTTGGTTTTATCAGGATTAGGTTTACTCATGAAAATTTACTCATTGTGCAAGAGGTACCCACTCAATCTACAAATCTACAATCAAACACTCATATATGCCCATTAAGATCAATCTTCATAAAGCCTATGATACTTTTCCTTAGGACCCTATTCTGTGTTGTTCACAATATGAACTTTCATGACAAATTCATTGTTTGGAATTAGGAATATATTACACCACTGCTTCTTTTGCTTACTCCAGTAACAGGTTATGTTTCTTCTTCGTTTCAAGCCAAAGTGAAATTAGACAGAGAGATATTCTCCTTATTTGTACATTATCATTGCAAAAATTCTTACCGACCTCTCAAAGGCCTAATTTGACAATGCTTGTACAACCTGCAAGATTACTCATTTTATCACTAAATCTAACTTGAAGTCTCTCATCTAATATGCAAAATGATATCTTCTATTTTAAACTTGATCTTACCTTCTGCTGCAATCTTTTGGAAGTTTTCCAATCTTATGCCGGTATTATAAGTCAAAATTTTCAATCTTGAATCTCGATATACCAGTCCAATTTTGAATTAGTACGTATCTATTGTACCAATATACTGGCAGATAGTGCACCGGTTCTAGTAACATCTTAAACTGGTACATAGAGCCACTGTTAGATGGTATGAAAAGGTACTTCAAACCAACATTTTAAAAATCAGTTTGTACCTTCCAGTATGGGCAGTATGTACCGGTCTGATGCAAAGCCGACTTCAGAGCTCTTAGAGAGAAACGGAGGAAGGAGAGAAGAAAAAAAGAAGGACTAAGAGGAGAGGAAGGGGGGAAGAAGAGAAGGAAAGAGGAGGGGGCTTACAGGATGCAGAGGAGGAGAGGAGGCTCGCGCGAGCAGATGCACGAGCTGCAAATACACAAGTGGCGAATGCGTGAGTGGCGGACGCATAAGTGGCAGAAGGCGATGACGGACACGTGAGAGGCTGGGCCTCTCCGCCTTCTCCTTCCTCCTCCTCCTCCTCCAATCACCTTCTGTTAGTTCATAACCCGTAACAATCTAGGCCCAGAGGTTTGGGCCTTAACCCAAGGTTTACAAACCCGAATCCGGTACCGTCCAATATGAATCGGGTATGGTACCGATCTGAGCCTGAACCGATACAATGACTCGGACCAAATTTTGGGACCTTGCTTCAAACTATATTAGAAGCTAATTTATTTACTATAGCAAGTATGAAATTTCTTCCCAAAATATAATAACGTCACTATCAAATCTAAAATTTGTTCCATTCTTATCATTAAGGTAATTATGCTTTCCAATACTTGATTGCCGAAATTACTCAAGAAGAATTCCTCTAGTTAAACATAATCATATCTATATTTTGGACCGCTAAATTGGGAAATTAGTTGGGCCCTTCCTTTCTCTTGTTGTTCATGTTACCATGATTAACTTTTTTCTTGAACACCCATAATCTCTTGAATGCCTAACTCTTAGTATTGACAAGATCATCCAAATTACCTTATAAATTTCTTTTGAGTCAAAATAATAGCACCAGTAAGTAGTATACATGTTCTGCCTTGGAGCTAAATATCCTTGCTAAAACCAAGGAAGCATTGGAATCCATTATCTCCTCCACACAAAATTCCCTTATTTGCTATACACATTTAGAGCTACCTAAATAAGAACGGTGCATTAAAGGTGCAACTTGGTAGAAGTATTACAATATTGACTTGTAGACTAGTGCTAATACCATAACTCCAGCTAGAGCTAGACTCTTTCTTGTTGCTAAGAATGTCTCAAAGCATAGCTTTAATAAAACAAATTGGTAAAGGTAATTTGACTATTATCATCATATCATGCAAGACTATTTGGATTGTGATTTAATCATTTACCTATTTGTATTAAGACGACTTTCATTAATGCGGAAAGAATGGACTACTTGAATCTTCTTTCGAGCTGTTTTGCAGTAAGGTCAACAGAATGTTAGCCATTGATAATTGTTTTTGCTCATAGTTATTGGGGTTCCTCACACCAATGAGAATAAATAGATTTGGTTTCAATTTATCCAATTTCATAAGCAATATTGCTTGCCTACCCTTTTGCAAGGTTTGAGATACCGAGATACTAGTATCTCGATCATTGACTAGACCAGTTCGGTCCACTATACCAACGGAATTAGCACTCGGTTTGGTCCGACATATCCACGGTGTCGACACACAGTTTGGTCTAGTATACATACAGCAGTATGGTCAGCTCATTCGCACTTTATCACTTGATCACCATGCTTGCCGCCCTTACCCATGGACTCGTACAGCTTCCGTTAGTCATAGTTGGTAAGGAATAAGGGATAAAGGAAGGAGTGGAGGAGGATCCATGCCAGTGGCTACGATAGCATAGACATTTAAGGTTGGGAGGGCCTACAACGTGAGCCACTTCTTAAACATTACATCGGCAATGTCAAGCGAGGCCAAGGGGTAGCACTAATGATGCTCTCGCAGAGTAACACTAAAATACATTTCTGGAGTGGGCTAAAGAGGGCAACAGTGCTGCTCTTAGCAAGGGAAGTGTGAGGATCCCAAGATGTGCCGCTGGAGTGGCGGGCATCACTTGTCTCGTTGGTGATCTAAATGGCTGATCAAGACTCGTAGGAGCCTTGCTTGGTCGTATTGTCGCATGTTTGTAATTTGTTGCAACATTGTCACAAAATGAACTCGTCGGAAGGGCATACATAAGGGACTGTCATCAAGACCAGCCTGCAAACTTGGTAACCCAAGTTGCAAGCCCCTTTGCCGAGTTTGTTTCACCTCGTTGAGACCATCTCTTAGTCAAGTAAAGGGTCCATGCTCAAAGGTCAATGCAGAGGCGGGTCGTTGGTGAGGTGCGGTCAATACCGATAGTTCATCCTAGCTCTGTATACCGGTTCAAGCTCGGACCAGTACATATAGGCAATATTGACAGGTATAGACCGGTATTGCAATTCTTGGTCTTTAGAAACTTTGGATAGCCCCAAAAACCAAAGGTTTTTTTTTCCTAGAAATGAGTGCAATATGAACTCCTATCTACTGAGTACTTGAGCAAATTTGGTCAAGATAAATCCTAGACCTATTAGTTTTGTAATTCTAGTGGTGATTCAATTGCTCATTTTTTTGCTGCAATTTCATAATATGTATGTGAAACAGGACATAAACATAACTATGACCAGTTGCTCATAATAACACTTGGCACCTAGGAAAGTGACTTTTAGAAGGAAGCACCCCTCAAAATTTACAGCCCCTAGACTGCCTGAGCTTTAATCCCAATGTATTTTAGTATGTTAAGTTTACCAGGAATCATGCTAAGTTTACTGGAAGTAGACCTCCCCCCTTAATAATTTTATCCAAAACTTTATTTGATACAACTAAAAATACTGAAACAATGGGTTTTGAGGATACAAGGATACCACAAACTCAAAATACTAACTAGGTAGCAGCAGGCGCCTTATCAAAACTTGTGTTATTGAACTTTATGAAGCAAGAGAAGGAAAAGGGGGAGTGGATTTGCTGTATGAAATGACATTGGAATGGCAATCCAAGCAAGTGCTACTTCATGGAACTATGCTCTCTAAACCTAATAGAGGCATAAATGATTCTCAAGGGCCTCCAAACTGTACTAAACCTGGGATTTCAAAGAATCATAGCAATTTGATACCCATGTCACAATCGCCAATGTGTATAATGTGAAATGTGAATCCTCCATGTAAGCATAAAATCTTGGATATTGTCTAGCCTTCTCAGGCTATTATACGTTTTGCTTTGTTAATAAGGTATAGCGTTATCCATTCAGGAGCAAATTGTGTGTAGAACTTGTAGCTTTTTGAGAAAGTCAGACTAGCCGGATGGACTGTATTATATTTTCAACTCGGGGTTGTTGTTGCAATGTTGTTTCTTCCTTAAGTCTAGTGCTATTTTATGTTGGAAAAAAGAGTGGGAAACAAAACTGTGATTGACGTCATTGCGCTACCAAATTTTATTTTGTTCTGTTGATAATTTACCGTACATATGCCCTATGTGACTCAATCTTCAATAAGTGTGTATATGCAGTTGTTGAAAATACCTTCACTTCGGATTGCCTCGAAGCATTTTGGGGTTTTTCAGTCTTCTTCCCATCTTCAGTTGAGCAACTCTGACAAAAGAAGTGCTCAACTTTCTTGGCATCCTCAGCAGACATATCTATACAAGGAGGATGGTACCTGGAATAGGGAGAATACACTAATGCGATTGATAATATTACAACGTGCATGTATACAAGTGTAGTATGCACAGATAAGCTCAAGCTTCATTCTAGTAAACTGACTGAAATTTAAAAGTCAAATGTTTCTAGATAACATTGACTTCATAAATAAAGGTTCATCTTAGATAATCCAGATTTTTGTAAGGATTTTCCAGTAGTATTTTAGTTTGCAGTAATCAGTAGATTTAGAAATAAAAGTAACAAGTGAAATTTCAGCATAAAAAAAAAGAGAATGATAAACCCTGCCAGTCTATTCTAACAGAATGTGCAAAAAATGTACTAAATCTAATACTGACATTCTGTACATCAACTAAGCAACAGATGAAGATGAGGACAATCAATTTTCAACAATCAGACGATGTGTCCAAATTTTTAGTTATATCGTCCTGGAACATAGCATAACAAACTATAGGGTAAAAGATGAAATGGACTGAAAATAAAGAAAGGAATGTGACAGTTCTTTTCTCAATGAGTGATCATAAATTCATAATATGGGTGCATGAATAATCCACCTACTTTGATACATTTGAGGTGAAATGAGAGGGTACGAATATGCAAAACCCTTGTAATGAAAAAGGAAAAATAAAAGCAATAAAAAGATAAAATAATAAGTATTAAGTGAAGATTTACAGAAAATAAAGGCTGATAAGCTTCTAGTATAAAAAAGTATTCTTCTTGAGCATCCCAGTTGAAATGATAGGAATATCTTTACTTCCAATGTTGGAGATTCTTCTGTTACATTCTGGCTATGCATTCCAGCACCATAAAATTTTCCATATATCCCTGTTGCTTATCAACTCGAAACCAACCTTATTTGGCAAAAAAAAAAAATCCTTATTGGGAATAATATCTAAATTCCCTCAAGTTACACCAACCAAATTGGATAAAAATACAACAAACAACATGTCAACATTCTTTCCTAATTGTATTTAGTTGGTAAAATTGAGGTTTTAGAAATTGGTTCATACCGGTATACCATATGCCAATATGACTTATGTTAGTACATTCTAGTGTTGGTACTACCAGCATGTACCGGTCCGAGACTAAGCTGGTCCACTGGTATTAAAACCTTGAGTAAAATTAACTTTCCTATCCAAGTTTTTTAAACATACAAACATAATAATTTTCATACAAACTCATGTAATTGTTCCATCACCCTTAATGATGACAAGATTAAAAATCTAAGTCAGGAATATCACTCTAGTTGTAGGAATAAAAGGTATGGAGTATAGTGTTCCAGCACTAATGGAAACACCATTAGGTCTTTTCATTATGATTATATTGTAATTCCCTAATTATCTTTCATATTAATCAGCATATATGTCACAGTATTTTCATTATCATTGCAACCCAACATCTATATCAGAGGAACCATTTAATCACTCCATATGTAACACAAAATTCCAACTTTTTTTCCAACTAGAAAAGAATCTCTTTGGTTTTAAAATAACTCCAAGGTGAATGTGCGCCTTCTTTTACAAAGCATAAAAAAATTGGTAAAGAAGCATCATTTGGACCAGAATGACATCATATTCTCCCCCAAAGAGACACGGTTACTAGCTACATACCGATGTTCTTAAGACTGAGTATGCTAATTTAATAAAAACATATTGTATGATTGCCTGCTATTATTGATCAGTGCTTAATATGGTGGCCCAATCATATGGATTGCCTAGATATTTGTGGAGGTAAGTGAAAAGTGATTGTTCTCATGTTTATTGGTTATATCGTAGAATTGTATATTAATAAAGAATAAATGCATTAATATGGTTCAGAAAAATCCAGAACAAAGAAACGAACATCAATCCCAAAGCCAAGAAACATTGAAGAGATAGAAGATCAGAATTAACACAACAAAGATGAGATCTACAACTCACCAATCATAGCAGCTCTCACACTGAATCATAAGGTCATCAGGGTTATAAGGCATCTCACATTTGCAAAAGCTGAAATAGAAACATGATGGTTAATATGAACTGAGTTTTTCAGTTGTTATGTGAAACAACAACAATAACACCAACTCTCTAACTATTGGGGGGTTAGACCGCTTATTATATGGATCTTTGCTTTCATTCATTAGTCAAATTGAGAACAATCAAATAATTTTTATATTTTTTTCACTAAGGTCTGCTATGAAAATATTTTTGAATGTTGAGCAGTTAATTGCTTCATAATAAATAGGATGATACATTTTTCAAAAATATTTACTCATATACTTTTCATAAACTTCAATACAAAAAACAGAGATTAAATGTGCAATTATATACGGAATTGAAAAACTCCTCTTTACAACTACTATAATCATCTCAAAGCAAAAATAAACCATGCATCTTAGCCCACTCAGTAATAAATGATACCAATAAGTGAGAAGCAGAAAGTTGCATAATTTGATAATGAAGACAATTAACACAGCATATTATTTGTTACGGAAATGTGCAATAGCCAACTTAAGGATCAAAGTAGGCTATAACTTAATTAAAATGAAGACCAAAGGTCTGATAGTTCATATCAATTTTAATAAACTTATAAGCTTGAAAATGATATAATGATGTCCATTCAATCAAGGCAGTATAATGAATTTTACAATTATTTCTTCATCTAATATAGTTTATCCAAATAAAGTATAGCCACTGATACAATTGGAAATATTTAAACTACTAGTTCATCTATGATGCAATAACATCAGGCAATGTTAAACTACTATAGAGTGATTGAAGCATGTCAGACAACCATAAGCTACTTGAATAGTCATTAGTTAATGGATTTAGTTCATAATGAAATGAATTGTTAAGTTATCTCATGTGTAGAACACCTTTTGTATCCATTTAATGAAATTATTATCTTACTCCTTCAGATTTTGTATCAGAACAGCCCTCTCTCCTCTCACTTGTCATTCTCCTCCTTGCTTTCATCTCCTCTGGCAACATTCTAGCTGTTAGGCAACTCCTTCATTCTCTCTGCTCACATACTCCACCTTTTTCCCCACCCATAAGCCTGCTCACCCCTACCTCTTTTCATCCTCCACATGTAGGCATCACGAACCGGTACATAGATAAAAATTATTTTTTTTATTATACCGACAGTCCGCAACCGCCTCACCGGTACGGTACAAACTGGTCGGTACTGGACTGGTTTTTGCTTCCTTGCATCCGACACCACAAATGATATTTGGTGGCCATCCAATTAAGTTGTTCTCACATATCTTCTCTGTAGCATGTTCAATATTGCTTTCATTATCATGTTCTTAAAGATTGCTAAGGAAGATTGAAATGATTTTGTCACCACATATTCCTGATAAGAATGCATTTCATGCTTATCAATTGTATGAAGAGACTTTCATAAGAAGTAAAGCAATCACCACTCATTATTATGTGCATCTTAAAGGGAAGTATGATGAGTTAAGTGACAACCTCAACCTTTTGAAGCAGAGGATTTCTTAGCTGCCCTAAATTTTATGGCCTTCGTGATGGATGTGCTTTTCTACAACAGATGTATTAGTGGATCTCATTATGCCTACTTTGCAAAATGTCTTTGCTTGATTTCTTATAATTTCTTCTACAAGCCCCATAGTTTTTAAAACTAGTCCATAGCATCCGCCACATGCAATATGTACCAGTTTGAGATACATCCAGTACTAGTATATTATCTATCGGTATGCTTGACACGGTATTGTGTCGTACTTACATGTTCAAGATAAAATTATAACATCAGTACATACCAATATTTTAAATCCTAGCCAACACTAATTCATCAGTACATGTTCAAGATAAAATTATAACATCAGTACATACCAAGATTTTAAATCCTAGCCAACACTACTTCTACCTTTATGTTGATGCCTTTTGAGGGTTGAGGCTACTGCTCTGGTTGATTCTTCCTCTTGGGGACATGAGAGATGTATGACCTCTAGACTTGGTTGTAACTATGGTCAGAATTCTTCGCCCTATGTTTTTTTTTTATGGGCATTGCTACCATGCTCAACGATTATTCATTGAAGTTTAGTCATCCCCCCATGCCCATGTTTCTATAACACCTCTTACTCTTGATGTTAATGTTTCTCTTGCATGTCTACAGCTAATCTTCCTTACTTTAGGACATACTATCATTATTTTAGTTGTTGACTATGAGGCATTCTTATAGTCCACTGTTCATGGTTCAATTTCTAGCTTGAAATTTGTTGTTTCTAGTTCTTCTGCTGTTCTGCATATGATGTAGCTTCTTTGGCCTCTTCTATAACTCCTAGGATCTTAGATTAAGGAGCTCCCACTAATATGACAAATAATTGGACTTGCTTCATGATCTCACTCCAGGCACCTATCATTTACTTGTATTGCTAATGGTTCATATGTCCCCCCTACTAAGGACACAGGCTGTCACAATTTATCTCTACTTATGTCTTTTATCCTCAATTTCTTATAAATCTATTACTTGTTAATTCTCTTGCACATTCTTTGAACTGCTCAATGACCATTTTTCCCTCTCATTCTATCTTTAGGGCCTAAAAACAAATACAACAATTTGTAGGGCTTGTGTCTAGAGGCACCTACATCCTTGTTGATAGCTTATCTTTACCTTGACCAACTCTCTGCTTTGACACACTTCATCTTAATAGCACTGAGGACTTGGCCATCCTACACCAAGATCTTCAATTTTGTCTCTGGAGTTTTCTCTATCCCTTATGTGATGCTAAGGCAAGAATAATGTCACTGTCTCTTTCCCCTTATATCGTACTAGTGGATGTACATCTCTTTTGAGTATGTTCAAAAGTTCTCCATCCACTTAGCCATACGCATATTAACAACATGACATTTTTTGAATGAAAAAGTTGGCAATTTTCTTGTGTTGCTCATATTTTGCACCATGTGTTCCTTGCGTTTATTAGGGACATGCTTTTCCTTAATAATTTTCTAAGTAATTGAGTTTTTATTGTTGTCTAAAGAGGTCCTTCACTCTTCTCATTGATTTATACCCAATAATCATTTTTTCATTACACCTTAAATCTTTAGATATTTATGCTTTGAGACCAGGATCAAATAAACATAGCACATAGTCAATTCATTGTCTTATATACTAAACAACTAAAAGGATTGTCATTGCTTTGATCCTTTAAACCACATCTGTCGCTTCTACTGCTACTAATGTACCATTCTTTAAGTCTACTGTACATTTTTCTAATTTTAAGAACGCATGGTACGTTCTCCTAGGTGTCTCTACTCTCTACTCATATGCCACTAAATCCTTTCACCATTGTCACTCCATCAACATCTCCACCTCTTGTTCTCTTTACACACCACTACCATCTCATTCCCACCGGCACCATCTTTATATAGGAGTGTTTTCAAGTGCAAAGTGCATTAAGGGACCAAGATTCAAATTCACTGAAGTCGCAAGGAGTGTACCTAAGTGTGCACCCAAGCGAAGCAAATAACAAAATTATATTAAATTATATATATATATATATATAATCATGTGTGTGTACACAATTGAATGTATAATCATGTGCATAATTATTATACAAATATATTTATAATTATCACATCTATAAAATCTAGATTAAAATAAACATCAAATAAATAGCATGCCGTCTTGCTAAACTGAAACTTACTTGAAATAAATGTTTCAATGTCCAAAGCTAAATGGGAATTACAAATTCTATACTAAAACTTCAAATAAATATTATGACATCAATGTAAGTTAAAGTGTTAACTTCAATAGAAAATAAGCTACTAAAAGATACGGCTCAAATTTTGGATTATCTTTGGCAAAGTAAATTTGGATTATCATATTCAACAAATGAAAAGTGATCATCTTATCATAACAATAATGAGCAATCGTAATACCCCAGTATGACATCGCAATCTCAAAAATAAAAAGATAAATGAATCATTTACAGTCATCAAAAACCCTTTAGATCATCATCATTATCATATTTATTTTATCATCAAATAAAAAGATAATCACATATTCAAGCGCACAATTAGAGCTTCATCCAAGTGCTTACTTAAGTGGAGTCTTCTGAAAGAGATGTAATTGAAAGTTTTCAAGGCATTGCAACAGCGCATTTGAGCTTTTTGTGCATTGCGCACCTTTGATATTACATTATTACTACTTATAAATATGTTAATTCATCACTTCAACCACCTTCTTTGACTATAGCTCACCATCAACTTTTTCTATAGGTCTTGAACCTTATATTAACATTCCTATTACTCTTTGGAGAGAGAAACAATTGACAATTAGTCATCCTATTTATCCTTATGTTTCTTCTGATCATTTATCTTTGATCTCTCTTAAATTACTAAAAATCCTATTATCAGGCTATATTAGCTCCACAATGGAAATATGCAATTGATGAAGAGATGGAAGCCCTTTACACAAGAGGCACATAAAACACTTGTTTCTCCTCCTACCATTTCCCTTTTTTCGTGTAGATGAGTTTATACTACTAATATTATCCCGACAGAATCATATATATACTTGATGGTTTCATTTAGTAATATGAAGGGAATTACTTTAGTACATTTTCTCATGTTGTTTGATTAAATTTTGTTTGATTCTTATTCTCTTTAATTGCTAATCTAAATTGGTGAATATACTATTCCTTACTACTATATCAATTCGTGCTTGGGAAAGGTTTGATGTGAGGAGGGACAAAAATGCTAAAATAGAAGCCAAGAACGATGGAGATCATGCAATGCTAATAACAAGCACTCTATTTCAGATTTTTGTACTTATGTTGATGCAACATTAGTCACTTGAAAGATCAATAATAGAATTCTGTAGCACGGTCCACTTGTGAGGTCAAATATGGGCATATAACACATACATTTGGGAGATAACATGATTCCACAAATCTTCTTAAGGATTTTGGTCTCACTTGCTCTACTCCTAAGAACATGTATTGTAACAATTAATATGTTATTTGTATTGTTAGAAATACTGCTTCTATGAGATGTCCAAATGCGTGGAGGTGACTTCCACTTTATTTGTGATGCTGTGTTATCTAAATAAATTTAGACTTATTTTACCACGTTAGAATATCAATTTGCTGATATATTTGCTAATGCTCTCAATTCTACTTGATCTTATTTTTTACATAATGATTAGGTATTTTTGTTATTTATACTCTAGAGTGAAGGGGAATGTTAAACTATTGTAGATTTATTGGATAGTCATTAGTAATTGGGTATATTATTTATGGAATTAGTGGATCATCTCCACGTGTATAATGTTTTAACTAGCCCATTAATAAAATGATTCTCTTTATTTGCCTCCAAGCGCCAGAATGTACGCACGAAATTCATAGATTAAAATATCATTCAGGATAGAAATTGAGAATTTACTATTTTGCAATTCAGGATAGAAATAGCAGTGAACCCCAAAGAAACAAGTTCTTTTCAAGCCCATACCAGATATTAGACTGGAAGAAGAATAAGAAAAAAGACTCGAGTTGAATTTTGCTTCTATTGTCTTATTCAAACAAAGGGAGAGAAAGTGAGATTCTTCTCACCTTTTTTCCTCTCCTTTCACAATCTACTTTTCCTTTTTTTTTTCTCATTTTTCTTTTGTTTCATTTCTCCACATTCAATAACATATTACAGACTCGATATATTTATAGTTTGAACAGAAATAAACGTCATACAAACACCAAAAAGGCAATAATAATCATAGCATGCCATCACATAAAGAACATCTCCGCCGGACATCAAATAGAAACTTTAAAAACATGAGATGGAAGTCACGGAATTAATCTCCGATACCTACTGAGTCACTGACCTACAGTCAAAACTCAGCCCACTAACTACAATCAAACAAACAAACAATCATCGAAAGAAGCAAGGGCAAAAAAAGCGCAGCAATTGAAAGACTCACACTGCGATTCTATCAGGGACGAAGCTTCCGGTGGCGGACCTATATTCGAACCGACAGAAGAAGTCTTCGTTCCCGACAGCATCGAGCTTGGTATAGTTCTTAAAGCTGTGGACGAAGCACTTGCCCTCGATAGTGTCCGCACTCTGCACGTCGTAGTGGTCAGACAAGAACACCTCCTTAGCGCCGTGAAACTGTCGACGCCCGCCGATCGACTCCTCCGGGCGGTAGTACCACCTGACCCTGACCTTCACCCCGCCCCGCCCGGCCGCCTCGAGGCTCTCCACCTTCGCCACGTACGGCGGCTTCGACGAGTCCGGCGCCCGCATCAGCACGCAATCCCCGGCTGCCAAAAACCCAAAACGCTTACGCCGAATGCGGACGGGGCCCGGAAAAATCGAGCAAAAAAATGACCAAAAATCATCTTGCTTTTGATGCAGAGATAGGGAATACTCTTGATCGCTTTGTTGCTGCCCTTGATCGTGTAGGATTCGAGACTCCGCTTCGCCTGCCGCGTCTTCGCCATCGAGGCGAGGGGGGATTCAAGCAATGCACGCTCCTGATTAAATAAGTACACAGAACTAGAACGAGATTCAAGATTTTTTTTTTTTCCTCCATGGCTAAGGGTTCATAATTGCAAATGGCCCCCTATAGTTTCGCTTAAATATTTACACTAATCCTCAGTATATTCGTTATGCTTTAAATTAACCAACCACACTCATGCTTACACGCACACCAAACTTTAAGTTGACTTATTATGGTTGACTTGTTGACTTATTAACTTCGCAATCAAATGTTTAAAATTTGATATAAATGGAATGTGTTAGTCAGTCGGTCAATTGGTAAGCACTATAATTATTGATAATAAAATTTTAGACTCAAATTCATCCTTAAAAAAATTAGGATATCAATGTCTATAAAAGCATCCAAAATCTCATTAAATTGAAACATGATAATGTTTTCTTCTTTTTATTATATATATATTTTTTTTTGCTGTCAACGCCAACACCGAAAGGATAATCAATCAATTTCTCTATCATTAATGTGTAGAAGCTTATATGTGATTATTAAAATATTTAGTGTATTAACACGTGTAATTAAATTAAAAAATTTATAAATTTAAAAGATTATTTTTTTTTTCAAGGAAAGAACAAAAGAGTTGGTTGCCTTGCATTTGCCGACAGAAAGGGGAGACGGAGAGGGTCAACAGCCACTTTTTCACGTTGCTGCATTTGGCCGCACACATTTTCAAGTGTAAGTGACCACCAAATCCTCCATCACACGATTGTCCGCACTGCAGAAGACTCGGGACACAATCAGACGTTGCAAGCAAAATTACAACTACCACTAAAAAATAATAAAAAAAAAACTTGCAAAATCTGCTAAAAGATCTCAGAAGAAGTTTCACGAATTTGGCCTATTTTCTGATTTTAAAGAATTTTAAAATTATATATAAACAAATTTGTACTTTAACACTACATTTAATAGAGACAAAAAGAAGAGGAAAATAAAGGAAAGAGAGTGGGAAAAAAGTTTGTACATGTTTAATAGGGTGGATGGATGGGAGGGCTTGTCCAAAATGCATTTCTGCCTAAATTTGATCAAATATCTTGTATCAATGTCACATATACAATACAACTCAACTTATTTAAAACTCTAATTATTATAAAACTTACAAAAAGTAGCATCATATAATGTTTATACAAATATTTACGACAATATTAAAGTCTTTTTAACTACTAAAACCATTAGCACAATTATTACACTAGTTTGAGGGGTCTCTACGTCTAGCTGGAACTCCTACCAAACTTATCTATACTAAGGTGCAAGTCAAAATGGAAGTTAGTATAATGCTAAGTATAAATTAAATCAATATGAATACATGTAAAACAATAAGATACTACAAATGTCCTATTACTCGAGAATATTATACTCATCAAATATAAATAACTAATAACTAAAATACAACCTAACTCATAAAATATGTGAGTTTCAATAGCAACAATTTCACGTCCTGAGTTGCACTCTTAGAAGAATAATTCCACTATCAAGTCGTATAGTGGAGCAACTGTCCATAGATAATCTAATGGTGTTTCATTCAACACCTGACAACCCTAGTATTATTCGAAGACAACTTGGTGATGGCCCTCGTTAGCTACAACCTAGTCCGATGTAATATTCAGCACTAAGGTCCCAATGTGATTTGCTAGCGAACTGACTTGCACAGCCAATCCAATCCAATATAGCATATCAATATATAATGTCTTTAAATCATGTCAAATATAAATACACATATCTTGTATATAACATCCTGTACTAATATGCCAATGCAATAATACATTAATCAAACATTTACTATACAATAATAATCATAATGTAAGGAATATAAAAGTAGAATCTCAAATCAATAATAAGAAGCTAAGATAACAAAATAAAGTAGATCTCTAGCTCAAAAACTAGACTCTATACTCAATACCAATTATACTATATTATCTTTTATCTCTTCCCTTTTATCTACAATTATACAATTATAAATGATATTAATAATTTTTCTTGACAAATAACATTCACTGTTCAATGCAATTCTAGTACGTATATAACTTAACTAGATTTCTATTTAACAACACTTGTTAACTTTTATAGTTTAAGAGAATTTATTACATATTCTCTTACGTTCAGTTCATTAATCAATTTTATCTAATTAATCAAAACCAACTTACAACTATTAGCACAGCTCATGCACAAGATTTAGGAATCTTAGACACGTCTGGAATTAATCGTGATAACACAAACTGAAGCTAGAAACTTTCAGATTTTAGTTTATACATGCTCAAGAATAGGGATGGTAAGAATGTCTATCCGTGACCTAACTCAACCCGAAGTCCACGGAAAAACCCGAGTTGACTGACTCTTAAGTCGGGTTCGTGTAAAACTCGACTGGATAAATTTGGGTCAATATCGGGTATGGGAACTTAGGTACCTGCTCCGAATCCGACACCGAACTCGCTTCAATTATTAAAATGATAAATTTATCTTATTCTAAGTAATAACCTAGTTACTAAATTTTTCATAGTTTGATGCTTTATTAATCATTTTTATTATTATTTATGTAAAAATAATTATATAGTTTATGTAAAATATTTTTTACATATATATTATGAATATGCAATAAAAATGAATTTAAAGTATATTGTTTATAATATATACTTATTTTTTAGGCCGATCACGGTCAGGTGTGGGGTTAGGTTTTCTAAATCTGTCGGGTTTAGGGTTGGGGATGGGTTTGGAGAAGTCGGGATCAGGTCGGGAAGACAAAACCCATCCCCGACAATATATACTTATTTTTTAGGCCGATCAAGGTCAGGTGTGGGGTTAGGTTTTCTAAATCTATCGGGTTTAGGGTTGGGGATGGGTTTGGAGAAGTCAGGATCAGGTCGGAAAGACAAAACCCATCCCCGACCCCCCCCCCCCCCCAACAGCTACCCTGAAGAATCTTATTAGCAACAATAAAAAAAGTTTACCTAGTAATTTTGACTGAAATAAAAAAGAAACAAGTGTGGAAAGGTGTAGCATTCTTTGCATCTAGTTTATGGGTTCATTTAGGGAGGGGTGCCTTGCCTATAATTTTTAGCAGGGTAAATATATTATCATCTATTTGGTGTGGTGGAGATCTTAAAGCATTTTTTTTATATAGAAGAAATTTATATAAGATGGTAAAAATTTATACAAAATGGTAAAAATTATTATGAAAAATATTTAAATCGTACAAATTTAGTATCATATAATTTTTATCCTTGTTTAATAAAATATTTTTAAATATATATATATATATATATATATTATTTTTTAAATTTTTATTTATGGTAAAAATTTATCCAAGATATATAAATTTAATGTGATATATTGCTAAGTAATGGATTTATATGTTTTATATTTTTTTCTATTCTCCTTATTTATGGCCACCTCCTCAACATCTTATTTATGCCCACCTCCTCCGCTACACGCGCTCGAGCTCGTCGCCGAAGACTCCGTCATCGCGCCGCGAGCTTCGTCGACGTCCTGCGTCCGATCTCCATCCGATATCTGCGGAGAGGACGCCGCCGCGTCCGTTTGCTTCCAAGTTCTCTGCGAAGGAATCGCGTGCGAGCGATTCGGCGACGAATACATTGTGTGGTCAACATTGGGCGTTGACTAGCCTGATTTGGTGCGTGGGCCAATACCTGTCTGGAGATTTGGGCTTGGGTCGGACCGGTTAAACCGGGGCCTGACAATTCTCCCCCGCTCAACTTGGACATCGCCCTCGATGTCCGTCACGGGCGGATCTTCCGTAACCATCGATGCGATCGTCAAAACACCGATTCTTGCCTCTTCGGTGATCTCCTCGGCCTTCTCTGTCAATTCCTGTGCCATTATCGCCATGAGTTTCTGTCTGTTGGGGCAGTCCTTTATCCAGTGAGGACCCCTGCAAGCGAAACAACCCTGTGGACGTGGCTCTCGTCGTCTCGGTGAACCTATGTTCTGCCGGTGAAATGGCCTCCCTCTTTCTGGAACTCTTGCTCCCGGCGGTGTCCGTGGGGAGCCGCGCTGAGAGCTGCGCTTTGGTGGTGTCTTGGATTTCTTTGGTGGTGCAAGTTTAAAAATTCTGTTATCCACCAAAGACTCAGCCACTACCGCAGCCGCCCTCTAGTCGACCGGTGCATGTCGTCGGACCTCCGTCTCTGTCCAAGGCTGAAGTTTCCGGAGGAAGAAATACCTCCTGTCATCCTCCTCCATGCGTGGAAGCTCCAACATCAGTGCAAAGAATGCCCTGACGTACTCCTGGATCGAGCCAGTATGCCTTAGTCGATCCAGTTTGCCACGCGCCTGATCCGCCGAGTTTCCGGGAAGAAACGGCCGCCGCAGTTTCTCACGGAAGGTCTCACAAGTCCAGCTAGTAGTCCCCAATATAGAGTTGACTTTGGTCCTCCACCAAAGTTTTGCATCGCTAGTGAGGTATGCGATGCACACATGCACTTTGCCTTGTTCTGAGACACGGCTAGTAGAGAATAGCTGCTCCATGTCCCAGATGAAGTTCTGCACTTCTCTGGATGATCGGGCTCCCCCGAACGTCGCTGGCTCTGGTACTCGTACCATCGGCTTAGGAGCCTCCTGCTCCGCCGATGTCGCCGTTGATTGCGATATTTGCGTTACGGCCAAACGCAATACCGTGATCTCTGCACGCAGGTCCTCCTTCATGCACGCCATCTCTCCTGGTAGATGGTTCAGACTGTCGATAGTCTGCTGCATGCGTGCTATCTTTGCTTGTTGTTCCTCACGCATCTTGACCATCTGCTCTGGCAGGTCGAGCAGACTCTCCAGGGTCTGTTGCAAGTTCTCAATTTGCAACTTCTGTTCCTCTATGATCTTTCGAAAATACTCCATCTGAGGAATGATCGCCGTCTCTCTGTCGCCTGCCAGGCCAAGCGCCTGCTCTATCTGTGCGATGCGATCTCCCTAGTTCACCATCTCTTCAGGTTCAGCTGTCTCCTTGGCTTGACATTTGGGCCAGACGTCCTTTGACGCTCCCTTGGCTGTGTGGGTGATCTTCTAGAACTTCAAACTCTTCTTCACCTTCGCGGGGTGAAGGTGTCGTGTCTGCTGTAACACATTAACCAGCTCTGATACCAGTTGTCACGCCCTGGTCGGATCGGCCTAAAAATAGCGCTTAACCGCTGTCTTAGAGTCGTCCGGCGGAATATCGGAACGCGAGCGCTTTAGGGATTCCGGACAAAATCACGCTCCAAATAGAAACCCTAATCTCCCCACTTAAATTTTATTCCCAAATTACAGGTCACTCAGAAAAACTCTAACCCTAATTTGGGATTCAAACCCTAAATTAGAATACCTCTATCGAATTTTGACCCTTTCGTCAAAATCGCCACGCCGAACTACTCCCTCTGCCGACGTAATCTCTGCGTCAGCGATCTCGATCGAATTCGAACGATTTCGAATTCGTTCCGTTGACTGCCCCGGCGTGTTGACCTGAACCTCGAAACGAACGGCGAAGCTCGTCTTCAACCTTGCGTTCGTCGTGTTCAAGCGCCGCCGCGCTCCTTCGCCGTCCGTCGCCGAGGAAGCAGAGCACGCCACGCGCACCTCACCCCCCGCCTTCTCATCGCCGACCCGAAGCCGCCTGCCGCCGGGATCGAGGACACGCCGCCGAGTTTGAAGAACAGGGGAAGAAGGAATAGTTCGAAGAAGCCGACTTTATTTAGCAAACCAAATGTTTACAAGCTCCCTTCTCCGCCGCCCGCCGGCGTCCCTCTTCCCTCCCTCGCCGGAACCCTCTGGTTCCGGTTACAAATCTCTAAAACTCACACCACTCCTCTCGTCAGTGCTTCTCGAAGCGCTGGAAACTCGTCCTCTCACAACTCGGTGGTCCAGATCGCTGGTGACGGAAGAATCTCCTCCCTAAGCTTTCTCGCTGGCTTCTTATAACGGGAGCCGCCGCCTCAAGCTCCCAATCTAGGGCGTCCGCTACCCTATTCTTCCGCTACGTCCGATTCCTTCGCCCATCCGCATCCGCTTTTCTCGCGACAGTTGCCGCTACACGCGCCCGAGCTCGTCGCCGAAGACTCCGTCATCGCGCCACGAGCTTCGTCGACGTCCCGCGTCCGATCTCCATCCGATATCCGCGGAGAGGACGCCGCCGCGTCCGCTTGCTTCCAAGTTTTCTGCGAAGGAATCGCGTGCGAGCGATTTGGCGACGAATACATTGTGTGGTCAACATTGGGCGTTGACCAACTTGATTTGGTGCGTGGGCCAATACTTGTATGGAGATTTGGGCTTGGGCCGGACCGATTATACCGGGCTGACAATTGGTGCATCCCCTCATTATATTATAAGCCAAAGCCCAAGCCCAAGCCTCGACCCGTTCTATGCATGTATGTGTTATATTTGAGTTAGATTGAAATTTGGTTTAAATAAATTGACAATTTTCATAGGGTTGCCCAAAAAAAAAAATCATTAATTTTTAATCTACAAATACCTATTTATAATTTTATATCATACAGGGTTGCCTACTTTCAAAAACAATACCTATTTATTAAAATTTAATCCACAAGTACAATATTATTAATTTTTATATCAAAATTATAATTATAAAGGTTTAGACTTTAGATGTCATCGTAACTTAAAATGTAATATAGTAATATTAAAATTAAAAAATATCTTAAATGATATTACTTAATAATAATGAAATATATAATACTGCTACATGTATTTTATGAATATCTTAAATGTCACGACATAAGATGGTTTTCATACTATATCCTATAAAAAAAAAATTTCATATTCAATTTTTTATTTTTCCTTTAATTTCCTTTGATATTGTATGAGTTATTTTAATCTCATAATTCGAATTACTATTTGTTTTTTTAGAAATAAAAAAATTTCCGACCTGCCGGATTCGAACCAGCGACCTAAGGATTCATCTGCTTTCACTACAGTCCTCCGCTCTACCAACTGAGCTAAGGTCGGCTTGTGATTTATTTTCGTTAATAAAATTAACTAATCCATTTGACTACTGAATTCAAGATTTAGTCCAATTTTGGTAAGTTTTGTAATAAAGGAATTCTTATTTTCAAATTAAAAATAAGTTATAAAATTGAAAAATCTAGTTCCTAAGTACTTGAAAAAATTTTAAAAATCTTATATTCAATACAAATCTACAAATATTTTCAAAATTAATATTCATATCTTTTTTAAAAAATATAAGTAATGCATAAGAAATTTAGATGTAAATCATACAAAATTTGCAAGACCTAAACATGCAAATGACTAATACTTCATATACTAATCTATTGAGATGAAATGAAATCTTTAGTTTAGCACACCTTGTTTAAAGAACTTAGTTTTTAAAATCAAAATCGCGTAACTATTTATTGAGCTTAATATTCGTAAACAACATACACATATATATAATAATCCCAGTCCATACACAAAAAATAAAGAAATCATGCCACCATACATTGTTCATACAATAAATACACATGCAATTAAGCTCTTAAGAGGGGGAAGTTCAGCTTCTATCCTTGCTCTTGTCCATCGCTCTTGGTGCTGTAATTAAGAGAGAAATTAATTTTTTTTAAATAATTAATTCAAAAAAAAGTTTATTAAGAAACTAATAATAATTATGATATTCAACAATATAATTAAATAAAAATGACAAAAATAGAGTTCAACTATTACCAAGCCCACTAGCTTCTGATCCCTTCATTATTCTCAAACGCTTGCATGAATCCACAAACATCCTGAATTAATCAATATTATGTAATAAGTTAATTTCGCTTATTAACTAAAGCAATAAAAAAGATATTTATAATCGAACTAATCAAACTTAACTCCCACGGAACATCTCCAACGAGCATCCAATCTCCGTCCTTATCTTCATAGGTCGCCATATACTCTGATCCATTTATAAGACTCATCACTTTAGTGTTATCTTTTTCGCTTAATTCGTTTCCTACGTAAATAAGTATTATCATCGTATATAAGATTTAATGAGTTTAATATTATAAAATTATTTTTAAAAATTATGTTTATCATAATTAAAGTTGAAAAGTGGAAAAAGTAGTTGGCGAGCATGAGTTGCTGTGGTGTGACATGGCTACATAGCTGCCCACCATTAATGGGGGCATCTGTCCATTGTGCGTTCATGTTACTCACATGTTTGTCTTTTTATTTATTTAATTAATATAAAATTATAATTAGATTACACGAAATTCTCTGAAATTGATGGATGAAAGTGACTCTGATAATATCAGTAACCTATGATGAATGAGTTACATACACCGCACTAAAACTTTTTATAGAGAGATCATGCAAATAACATGAGCTATATCGCCAGAGGAAATTAGGGTTTTCGCTTTAAAGACTAGATAAGAGAATATGTAAAGCAATTCGTAGTAGCTTTTATGCTGAATGTTTAGAACATGTTAGAAGATGACAAACTTTTCTATTTTTATAAGCTATTGAATCGAAAGAAGAAAAATTGTATCCATAAATTTTGATATATATATATATGCTAATTTGTATTTTGATATCTATTTTAATTCAGAAGGTTGATATGTGTTATGTAAATAATTGCCATGAGAGGAGATTTTGGGAGGGTATGCTCACCGGTGGTGAAGGCGAGGAACATGTTCTGCAGGGCGACGGAGAGCTCTCCGTAACTTCTGTACGTCTTGAGGTCGACCTTCCGCAGGTACGGCGCGCCGGCCATGCTCACCTTCACAAAGCTGGTAGTGGCGGAGGAGTTGGAGCTATGGATGCCTGACTTGTTCCCGCCACCGCCCTCCTTGGTCCCTTTCTCCGATTGGGCGGAGATCATGTTCCTCCTGAATGATCGGACCGGCGGCCAACCCACGACCTGCGCCCTGTTGTGTTTGTTGAACATCGACGTAAGAAATTAGTCAAGGAGAGGAGGTTGTAGTTAGGGTGTACTTGGGAGCTGGAGGCTTCTCAGGCTTCTCCGCCTCTTCTTCTTCTTCTGCTGCTGCTTGTGCTTCATCTTTCATGGTGACAGCCGGAGTGTGAAGCTGGAGCTTGAGATCAAGGGTCTGTTTGAACCCCCTCTTCCCCAGAATCTTCACCGCCTCGGCTTCCTCTCCGCAGCCGCCGGGCAACCCCAGGCGCAGCTCCGTTTCCTCCATCCCCAACCCGCTCGCCATTGATAATTAGAGAGAGAATGAGAGAGACAAGCCACTGTTTGTGCTGGAGGGAACGCTGGAGGAGCTGAAGCCGTAGCTGCTTGGTTGGTTGTATGTTATTTATACACACAGTGGCGCCGTGCGACCCATCCGGAATCACGACACGTGCCCTTGTTTCCTAGTTGGATCTCGAGGCCGTTGTACAGTACCCGGTAAACAACCTCCCTTTCTATTGGCCCAGGAGTCATCTGCCGCTGGCTCAGTTTTAATTATTTAGTAAGAATGGCGGAACAGGTGGGACCCAGGGGTCAGCATAGGGTACATGTGCTGAGATTCGCATAGAGACAAGGGTGGGGACGCGCCCATGTGAACCCTGTCTCCTCCGAATAGGTCAGACCCTAAGGAAACAAAAAGCTCTCATCTTACTTTGATGCCCTCCAACGATTATTTTATTGAACGTGGCTCTCTTTAGAATAAAATGCAAATTTTTATTTTTTTTTAAATTATTCGTGTAATGGTTCAATGAATAGGGCGGGCAAAAACTAACACGACCCGTTAACCCGATCCGACCCAACACGAAGTTAAGCGGGTTCGAGTTTGATATAATCGTGTTCGGGTCGTAAACAGGTCAACCCGTTTATGACCCGGAAATATTCGGATCGTGTCGGGTCATAAACGGGTTGACCGGCTCAACCCATTTATTTTTTATATGTGGAAGCCCAGCCCAAACATAATGAACTAGCCCATTAGTATTACTTCATCTATTGATCTCCACCCTTCAATTTCAAATGAAGGGTGAGATCGGCTTAACTTATTTCTCAGTTCTTTGTTTACTTTCTACTTCCTGTAGCCGCTCGACAAGAATCAACCCTAAGCTCGAGCCGCCTCCACCGTTCTCACCATCGCAGGCACTTTCTCCTACCATTTGCAGCTTGTTCCAGCGCCTCCTCTGTTGTTCGAAGCCTCCATCCTCGCCTATTTGCTGCCTCGCCGCCGGTTCGGCTCCCTGCTACCCTCACAGATCCGCCGCCGTCCTCACAAATCCTTGCTCTGTGATCTAAAGAAGTTATTTCTAGTGCTTTCCTCTACCGATCCTTGCTCTGATATAGTTTTTCCTGCTTAGAGTGGTATATCGTTTTCTTTCTATTCATCTCTTTTCTTTCTATGCTCGTAGTTATGCTTGGTTTAGTTAAATCGACGTAATCTTTCACATTTGTGAGATCTATATTACTTCATTTGTAATTTGTTAGGGATCACGAGAAAGAAACTGTCCTCATACTTGATGACTGAATGTTTTTACATGCTGATTTGACCAACTTCTTATTATTATATTTGATTCTTTTCACTCATGATTCACAAAGCCTTCTTTTCCTTCAATTACTTGCTTTTTCTTTGTTTTTGATCTAACCAATAAGTTATTTTCTATCACTAACGTTCATATTTGTCTTAAAGCATTTATCAAGTTGTATAACCGTCCCCAAGTAGATTCATATATTTGTTCACACAAAGAGTTTTTTACAATTGAGGTAAATCTAATAAATCTACGGATTTAGTGAATACTTTCTAAGTTCAAAGCATTCCTTTACAAGACTCGGTTCTCATTGTGAATATGTGATGTTAGAGCTTAAATTCTAATTGATACCACATTAATATTATCACAGTACTTAATTTATATATATATTTACATGATTACATCAAGTTTGGGTCAAGTTCTACGAAATGTATAGCAAGTTCGACAATAATTATTGTCGAACTTGCTATACATTTCGTAGAACTTGACCCAAACTTGACCTAACTTGACCCAACTTAGGGATAATGAATGGACATTGACTTGGATATAATAATACTTAATTTATACATTATTTTCAATCTCTAATTATTTGTTATTATTAATTGATGATATCGTTGAACTCATTCTCATTTCGTAGAACTTGATCCAAACTTGGCCCAAATTTGACCCAAACCTAAGGATAAAGAATGGATATTAACTTAGATATAATAGTACTTAATTTATACATTTTTTCAATCTCTAATTCATTGTTATTGTTAATTGATGATATCGTTGTACTGTCTTCTTATTTCGTAGAACTTAACCCAAACTTGACCCAACTTGACCCAAACATAGGGATAATGAATGGACATTGACTTGGATATAATAATACTTAATTTATACATTATTTTCAATCTCTAATTCTTTGTTATTATTAATTGATGATATCGTTGAACTCATTCTCATTTCGTAGAACTTGATCCAAACTTGGCCCAAATTTGACCCAAACCTAAGGATAAAGAATGGATATTAACTTAGATATAATAGTACTTAATTTATACATTTTTTCAATCTCTAATTCATTGTTATTGTTAATTGATGATATCGTTGTACTGTCTTCTTATTTCGTAGAACTTAACCCAAACTTGACCCAACTTAACCCAAACATAGAGATAATCAATGGACATTGACTTGGATACAATAGTACTTAATTTATATATATATTTATAACAAGTTTGGGTTAAGTTCTACGAAATATATAGCAAGTTCGACAATAATTATTGTCGAACTTACTATATATTTCGTAGAACTTGACCCAAACTTTACCCAACTTGACCCAAACTTAGAGATAATGAATGGACATTGACTTGGATACAATAGTACTTAAATTATATATATATGTACATCAAGTTTGGGTCAAGTTCTACGAAATATATAGCAAGTTCAACAATAATTTATTGTCGAACTTGCTATATATTTCGTAGAACTTGACCCAAACTTGACCCAACTTGACCCAAACTTATGGATAATGAATGAACATTGACTTGGATACAATAGTACTTAATTTATATATATATTTACATCAAGTTTGGGTCAAGTTCTACAAAATATATAGCAAGTTCGACAATAATTATTGTCGAACTTGCTATATATTTCGTAGAACTTGACCCAAACTTAACTCAACTTAGGGGTAATGAATGGAGATTGACTTGGATATAATAGTACTTAATTTATACATTATTTTCAATCTCTAATTCTTTGTTATTATTAATTGATGATATCGTTGAACTCATTCTCATTTCGTAGAACTTGACTCAAACTTGACCCAAATTTGACCCAAACCTAAGGATAAAGAATGGATATTGACTTAGATATAATAGTACTTAATTTATACATTTTTTCATTCTCTAATTCATTGTTATTGTTAATTGATGATATCGTTGTACTGTCTTCTCATTTCATAGAACTTAACCCAAACTTGACCCAACTTGACCCAAATCTAGGGATAATGAATGGACATTGACTTGGATACAATAGTACTTAATTTATATATATATTTATATCAAGTTTGGGTCAAGTTCTACGAAATATATAGCAAGTTCGACAATAATTATTGTCGAACTTGCTATATATATCGTCGAACTAGTTCAAACATAACCAAGTTCGACGATATATATAGTAAGTTCGACAATAATTATTGTCAAACTTGCTATATATTTCGTAGAACTTGACCCAAACTTAACCCAAACTTAACCCAACTTGACCCAAACTTAGGGATAATGAATGCACATTGACTTGGATGGAATAGTACTTAATTTATATCTATATATTTACATCAAGTTTGGGTCAAGTTCTACGATATATATAACAAGTTCGACAATAATTATTGTCAAACTTGTTATATATTTCGTAGAACTTGACCCAAACTTGACCCAACTTGACCCAACTTAGGGATAATGAATGGACATTGACTTGGATATAATAGTACTTAATTTATACATTATTTTCAATCTCGAATTCTTTGTTATTATTAATTGATGATATCGTTGAACTCATTCTCATTTCGTAGAACTTGACCCAAACTGAAGCAAGTGTTTGTACACAACAAAAAGTAAGAAGAACATACATGCAGATAGTATTAACCAAGGGCTGATAAATTGTATTAGATGTTTCAAAGCCTCTAAATTTATTTTTGATTTATAGGATAAAATGGATAATACTCCAATTAATGTACAAGAAGATAAAGATGATGAGCTCAATGAGACAATTGAGGTAGAGAATGTGAATGCCAAGGGAAAGCGTAAGAGAAGGCAAACTTCAGTGGTGTGGCAATATTATGAACCTGCAGAAAAAATAATTAATGGTAAGCCTCGTTGTAAGTGCAAAAAATGTGGCTCTTTATTCTTATGTGATAGTAAGTATGAGACTGGAAATTTAAAGAGGCATACTGAAACTTGTGTTAAAAAAACATTAGAGATATTGGTCAACTGATTTTGAGTCGTGAATTGGCTATGAGAAAAGGAGTGTTTGATCTTATGCTCTTTCGCGAGTTACTAATTACTGCTGTTGTCAAACATAATTTACCATTGTCATTTGTAGAGTTTTCTGGAATTAGAGCATTATTTACATATTTACATGAGAATTGCGCTACTGTTAGTAGAAACACAATCAAAACAGATTTGTTTAAAATGTACAAGAGAAAAAAAGCTAAATTGAAATGCTCACTTGAGGAAGTACATGGTAGAATTTGTTTGACATCTGATCTATGGACATCTATAGCTATTGATGGTTATATCTCACTTACTGCACATTACATTGACAAAGAATGGGTTTTGAATAAGAGGCTACTTGGATTCTCATATATGCCACCACCACATAGTGGGATAGCTTTATCTGAGAAAATAAGTTCTTTATTGGTTGAGTGGGGAATTGAGAACAAGTTATTTTCTATCACTTTGGATAATGCTTCCACAAATGATACCTTTGTAGGGTTACTAAAGCAAAAACTTAATGTCTCAAAAGCCCTTTTAAGTAATGGTGCTTATTTTCATATCAGATGTTGTACTCATGTTCTTAATTTGGTTGTTCAAGATGTTCTAAAAGAGGTTGACCATGCAGTTGAAAAAGTGCGTAAAACAGTAAAATACATCAAAGGTTCTCAAGTAAGAAAGCAAAAATTTCTTGAATGTGTGAAATTTTTAAATATGGATGAAAAAAAGGGCTTAAAACAAGATGTACCAACTAGATGGAATTCAACATACCTTATGCTTGAAAGTGCAATTTATTATAGAGATGCACTTTGCCATTTAGAGTTAAGCGATTCCAATTATAAGGATTGCCCAACATCATTGGAATGGGAGAAAATCCAAAAGATTATGAGGTTTTTATCTGTTTTCTATGATATCACGTGTGTTTTTTCTGGGGTGAAGTACCCAACTGCAAACTTATTTTTTCCATCAATTTATAAGTTGTGCATAACATTGAAAGAACATATAGATTGTGAAGATGAGTACTTGAAGAAAATGGCTCTACAAATGTTTGGAAAATTGGATAAGTATTGGTCTCAATTCAGTTTGATCTTGGCTATAGTTGTGATACTAGATCCACGGTATAAAATTTAATTTGTTGATTGGGCTTACAAGAAGCTCTATGGATATAACTCAAATGAGTTTAACGAGGTTCGAGATAGTTTGTTTATGCTTTTTAATGAATATCTTGAAAAATATCCAAGTAGTTTAATGATATTGGGTCAAAAAGATTCTACAACAGCTACTTTAGGAGAAGGATCATCAAATAAAGGCAATGACTTATTACAGGTATTAATTTTATTTTGTATAGTACCATTACTTAATGAAGATTTAATTTTTTTCATAGACTAACTATTTTATATATCATGCAGGACTTTGATATGTTTGAAAGTGAGGAATTTGGTGATACTTCACGAAAATCACAATTTTATATATCATGCAGGACTTTGATATGTTTGAAAGTGAGGAATTTGGTGATACTTCACGAAAATCACAGCTTGAGCAATATATAGATGAGCCAAGACTTGATAGAAAAACAGAATTAGATGTGCTAAATTATTGGAAGTTAAATCAACAACGGTTTTCAACTCTTTCAAAAATGGCTCAGGATATATTAGCGATCCCTATATCTACTGTAGCATCAGAGTCAGCTTTCAATTGTGGAGGGCGTGTCCTTGACCAATATCGCAGTCCATTAAAACCAACCACTATAGAAGCACTTCTTTGCACCAGAGACTGGATATTTGGAGAAATAGGTAAAACCAACAATTTATTATTTTCTTGTCATCTTATGTAATATATTATACTTCTCAAGTATTTCTATTTTTGAAGATGAGGCAAAAATATCATGGATGAGCTTATTGATATGGATTATAATGTTGAAGAGGCGACAGAAGAAACAAATATAACTCAGGTATTGAATTTGTGATATTATGTAATGTATTTTTTTAAAAAAACTAATCTACATTGGCTTATTCTTTCTTTTAGGTTTGAAGATGGATTGTAGGAATACTAACTTTTGGCTAACTGATACTTTTTGTAAAGTTGGACAGAACAGAAGAATGTCAATTTTGCAACTTTGACATATCTGTATTTTCTCGTGACACTGTGAATAGCGTGGGGGAAGAAAATCTAGAAGGCTCTACTAATTATAGATATGAATATGTTAGCAGCATACAAGAGCATTTTGAGGATTCATTTTGCAGTGAATATTTGACCAATACTGTAATATTAAGTGTCAATTGTGATATTTTGAATTTGGACAATGATGTAACTGAAATATTTTGGCTTCTGATGATACTTTTATTTAGTTTGTGTTGATGGAATGTTAATCGTATATTGATATTTATGGATCATGATTATTATGTTATTTGAATTATATCATGAATTATGATTATGTTTTTTTGATGTTAGAAAATTGGTGGTATGTATGGTTATTATGCTATTTGAATCATATCATGAATTAACAAGTTATTTGGGTCGTGTCTAATTGGTTTTATAAGTGACCTATATAATAAATAGGTTATTTGGGTCATGTCAAGTCACAGGTTAATACTTAACCCGTTTAATAAATGGGTTACTCGGGTCGTATCGGGTTGACCCGTTTAAATGCGTGTCGTGTTTGAGTTATACCCCTTGACCCAATTAATTAAACGGGTCGTGTTCGGGTTAGGCTATTCGGGTCACGGGTCATAGCAAACACGACCCATTTATGACCCGTTGACCCGAATTGCCAGCTCTAGCAATGAATAATCCATCCATATGAATGACATTTCCCTTGCTGTCATCTTGTGAATTGATGTAATTTGACAATCATGATGCTTGTATACTTAAATTATTAGACGATCATGAGAGTGTTCATTGGTTGTGGACGTTGTGATTCATAGAAATCATATTTTTGGGACGGATCAATCATCCAAAGTACATGATACATGAACTGATTGATAGATTCTCTAGCTTAAGTGTATAGACATAGAGTAAGACAATTAATTGTATACCTAGATTCTCGCTTTTTAACGGACTTTGTATTAGGGATAGCAATAGAGCAAGCGTAGACGGGTTTTGAGAGTGCCAAATTTGAATAAAAATCCTAAGCGGGAGCGAGGTATTTGATCTAATTTTTTTTAAAAAAAATCTGCCTTTTGAGATTTACACATGCACAAATCCTAAGGATAACTTTAAGATTAAGAAATTCTGAAACAGCGGGATATCTACTTAGGCTATGTTCGATTGGGTGAAAAAGATGAAAAGTACAATGAATCTGAATAAAAAGTCATTCAGATTCATTGTACTTTCCATCTTTTCCACGATGGATTCCACCCAACCGAACATAACCTTAAGAGTTTTTTTCGTCAATTTCAAAAACACCCCATCCCCCCTAACTTTATACTCGATATATATTTTTTTCTTAAACCGCATGTTTTTTCTTCTACTCCAAACAAAATTTATGGGACCCATGGCCACTGTTTCATGTAGTGTCAATGAGCTCATCATAATTTGACACATAGAAAAAGAAGAGAAAAATAAAGAGAGAGAGAGAGAGGGACAACTCACTCTGTGTGTCTGTTTTGACAGCTGACATGGAATTAATTAATTGCACGCATACTTATCCGTCCGTACAAATTTGTTGTGCGTTTAGCGTCCTTTGTCCTCGTCTACTTCACTCTTTAATTGTCTTTTCCTTTTTGTCATGTGGCACGCATGCTTACACGTCGACGTCGTTCCTCTTCTTTTAAACATGCATGCAAGCTCACGTACTCACGTGTGCACTCTCACCATTTTACACGTCGGCACACTTTTATACTGTGTTTTCTAGAAAGAAAAAGTGCAAGAAAAAAATAATAAATTTTTACTATTTCCCTAGGCGGACAAAAATATTTAGGGCATATTTTCTTGGACGAAAAATGCGAAGGGGCAGATGGAAAACAAGGTTTTCTATGGTTTCCTTGGACGAACGGAATTGGAGGGAAGGAGAAGGAGATGGATACAGTAGCATTTTAACAGCCCGTTCGATTTGGGCAAAAAAACAAACGGAACAAAATCTGCGCTCGAATGTCTCTTTGCCAGAACCCTATGCTCGAATGCCTCTCTCGACCGAACGCCTTTCTTCACTTCACTGAACTTCTCCTCGACGTCGGAATCTCTCCAGGTGGAACCCTCTCCTCCTCTATCCCTCAGTCGGAACTCTCTCCCGGAGCCTGAACACCTCGCCTAACGCCCTTTTTACCCAAACACCTCTCTCGCCTCACCGACGCCCGAAACCCTCACCACCACTGGAACTCTCCCCCCAGTCGGAACTCTCGCCCGAAACCCTCCCCTAGCTGGAACTCTCCCCCCAGCCCGAACTCTCACCCGAAACCCTCGCCCCAGTCAGAACTCTCGCCGGAACACCCAAAACCCTCTCCGTCGCCTCTCATCTCGCCGAAGGGGATCACCTCTCATCCCTTCTCCATCGAAGCACCAGCGTCAGGATTCTAAAGAAGAACATCAAGCACCTCTTGACACTGAATCGAGGATTGGTTGGCTCTTCTCGCTTCAAAGATCATCAAGTGATTGGTTGGCCCTTCTCCATCTAGTTTTCATTTCCTCTCAAGGAAACACATATAAAGATCTGTCTTTAGATTTCCATTCCTTGCAGTTCTCTTTTCTTTACAGTTTTCCATCCCTCTAAGGAAACACAACTTATAGAGAGAAAATTTTAAATTTTTTACTCCCAAACTTATCCATCCAAAACGAGTGAAAAAACACGTATAAACGCTCCGACACTTATCCAATGTTCTTCTCCCACAAAGACCGCAACGTGTTTTTCTCCCATGACTATTGTAGTCTCTAATGAAGCAATGTTGGATCCTTGTCGCCCAATCATTCATCGCTGCTCCCTCAGAATGGCGAGCCATTGCTTGCACAACGTTGACTCGCCCGCTTGCTGCAGCAGCTCGCCCTTGCCATCCAGTCCACCGTCCCTCGCTGCCGTCACCCTCGCCATCTAGCCAATTGTCCCTCACCATCGTCACCCTCCAATCTCAACCCGCTCACCGCCGTCGCCCTTGCCATCTAGCCCACTGTCCCTTGCCGTCGTCACGCTCTAACCTCAACCCGCTCATCGCCACAACTCGCCACCGACATCCAGCCCACTATCCCTCACCATCGTCACCCTCCAACCTCAGTACGCTCGTCGCCACAGCTCATTCTCACCATCTAGCCCATTGTCCCTCACCACCATCGCCCTCCAGCCTCGGCTCGCTCACCGTTGCCGCCTAGAAGAAATTTTGCCTAGAAGAGAAGAAATTTTTAATCATATGTGAAACTCATGTGATTATTTTTTTCTCTCCTTTTCCTCCACTCCTACATTTCTATTCCTCATGGTTTTCCTTCCCTAGAAGGAAACACAGTGTCAAAGACTATCCCTAAAACTTTTAAAAAATAATAATAACTATTAGATCGCCTATACAAGGAGATTTCATCCAACAATTTCAAACAAAATAGTGTAAGACTAAAATACAAATCTTAATGCAAGTCAATTTATATGAAATCTCAATCAACATACAAAGATAAAGTCAATATATACAATATTCCGTTAACACGTAACTCTGTAGTTAATATATACAATATTCAGCCAACACATATGAAATCTAAAATCAATATACATGATATTTTATTAGAATTTTGTATATATTATCGAATATCGTGTATATTAACTTCGGATTGCGTATCTTAAAAGATGATAAGATGATGAGATCCAAAAATTTTTTTGAGAGAGACCGTCTCTTTAAAAATAAATTTCTATACTTTAACGGTAGCATTCACGGCACTGTTCTTGATTCATCCGGAGTATGTATCACTCTCTCCCTGTGGAGTACGATCGGGGGAGCAGGCAAGCAACCTGAAATTGAATGATCATGAAGATCGGCGTCCTCACCCAAGAATAGGATGAGGAGGAGTGGCTGCACAGTCCAGGCATGCATTTAAGTGGCGTTATGGGCTCAGATATGTAAGCACGCACAGCATCCAGCTGTGTGTCTTGAATCAGATTCTTACTGATATTTCATCTTTTTTTTTCTTCTCCACTGCATGATTATGAGCAATAAAGGACCATCTTCCTCCATGTGAATCGCTTCCATGCCGAGTTGGAATCAGTTGCTTGTATTGATTTCTGCGTTCCAGGTTCAGATGATGATCGCAACCAGGCTTGGCTTCATCTTGTTGGAGCTGTCTGCAGAGGAAGCTGCTGCTGTAAGAAAATTGCACCTGAAAGTATCACTTTGAGGACAAGCAGAGAGGATCAAGGAGTATAGATTAGATCAATATATTAATACAGATTGAAATTTGAAATCTTGCTGGATGTTTCAAACAGTTATGTTCAGCAATCAGCAGGCAGTCACTCTTTCAGTAAGAGTGTTGATGATCCTCTTCATGCCAACAGTATCATCTACAAATTTAAGAGCAAGTAGTAATAAGTAGAAGACGACTTATCAAGGTTAAACATCTGGTCAAATCATTCTCTCCCTGATCTCAAGCAAGCAAGTGAAGAACTGGAGTTGACTTTTCAGAATGGGCATGCAGCAGGATCTACCGTAGTAGATCACGAAAACCTAGAACGGAGTGAGAGAAATTTCTTTGACTTGCAGCTGTAATGAATTGAAGCGAAGCACCTGAGTCCAGTGTAGTCAACTGTGCTTAATTTTGTTGAGTGTAACGAGTTTATGACAGTTAATTATTCGTTAAGTAACTCAAAGTTTTGTCATGTTGATGATTAGATGATAAGATTGATTACCTTTTTTGTATGTATTAGGCATTTAAATGATAAGGTGATTTATATAGAAAGACCTTTAGTCCTTTCATTGTGATGTATCAATAATTTTGGGGAATCAGGCCTTTAGTATGAAGTTTGCATTTTGCTCCAATTCTTGTATTTTTTACATTGCAGTCCTTCTATTTCCTCTATTTACAATCTACTCCATACTATTTCTCCTCTATTTTCCATCAAATTTTACCCAATGAGGGGTTTTTTTTGCCATTAATTCATAAAGCTTCACCAGCATGCTTGTGCTTAAAATCAGGATTCTTGTATTTTTTACATTT
This sequence comes from Costus lasius, assembly GCA_027563935.2. Taxonomy (NCBI): domain Eukaryota; kingdom Viridiplantae; phylum Streptophyta; class Magnoliopsida; order Zingiberales; family Costaceae; genus Costus; species Costus lasius. Next base: position 11,561,577 of record CM050454.1, on the reverse strand, counting down.
CAGTCCTTTATTTCCTCTATTTTCCATCAACTTATAGAAATACATTATAAACTCTAAAAAAGGATCTTTTTGTAAGATATTTAAGAAAGATGCAATGTCGCATGTTGGATGCTACTAGATTAGTAAATGACTTCCCCGAAATATTTAATGCAACAACAATAATAATAATAACAACAACAATAATAAGTATAGAATTATTCTGATATAAACCAATTTATTGACCATTTCGACTGAATTTTAATAGCTATAGATTTGGCTTTTCAAAGGACTTTTCTTAATAATAAGTGCAATTTTTTTATAAAGAGGTGAGCCCTATGTGGTGTTTATCATTATTCGTTTAATGTTTAGAGAGTAAGTACTATGAAAGTTAAATAAGCTTAAAAATGACATGGAAAATTGTTAGAGAGCTTATCTTTTCCTTGCACTAGGAGGGAGTAATCATACTTATTATTTTTTTAACTTGTGGATGTTTCTACTAGTTGTTGGCATATTGTGTTAGGTCTATGACTCATAAAAAGCTAGGCCCAGAGGTTTGAATCCTAACCTAAGATTTACAAACCCGAATCCCATTTCGATTCATGGGCCATCATGCCCCCGAAAATATTCGGTCTGCAGCGGGATTCAACCTCTGGACATGACCCTTACGAGTCATGACCTTCTAACCATCTGAGTTGCAATATGTTAGGTCTATGACTCTTTAACCATTGAAATATGCAGTTCAATGGTTAGAAGGTCATGACCCTTTAACCATTAGAGCTACAGCTTAATGGTTAGAGGGTCATGTCCAGAGGTCGAATCTCGCTGCAGACGAAATATTTCCGGAGGCATGATGGCCCATGAATCAGAACGAGATTCGAGTTTGTAAACCTTGGGTTGGGGCCCAAATCTCTGGGCCTAGCTTGTTACGAGTCATAGACCTAACATATTGAAGAAAAATGAAGTAATAGAGCATAATAACTAGGTCACGGTGAAATTATTAGGTTAAAGTGGTATCTAATGAGCATCAACGACTGTATGAGTGTCTTTGAAAATAATATGAGATAAGTTGTCATGAAACACTTTAGCCTTCAAATGTTTGAAAAATAGGCTTTTTTATTATAAATTAAGTAAATATGATATGAATATATGAGTTTCTTTAGAGTAAATAAAAGCTTGTTATAATATTCTAGAAATCATAATTAATAACAAATAATAATAATCATCATCATTGTACATAAAAATTAACTTATCACCTTGTAAAAAATTTGTCGTTAATCAAGACTAGCTAGCACCAAGTGATATCCAACTCTTATTTCAAGGATATCCATAAGCATCAAGAGCTTGAGCTTAGATTGCTCGAGCATTATCACTTAAGCAAATACCTTCGAATTATAGTCACTCAAGTGGCACAAAGCCGCATGCATTAATCAGTCCACCTTTTTTAAGTCAAACCTTAGTTAATTAGATTCTATGATTCCGACCTTAGTTACTCTGAGTATGGAGGTAAATGTGGGAATTTGTTATTTTCAATCCCACATATGTCACTTTGTAATTTTTACCTAGAAGACATCTTAGTTTTTGTTTTAAAATGATGGCTCTCCCCTATAAATAGGTTATTTGTTCCCCTCACAACAATGTTCTCCATTTTCTTTTTCCCTCGGCATACTCTCAATATCTTATGCATTTGAGCTCTCCTATTCTCAATTTTCACTATTGAATATTGAAAGATGTTGGTCATTGGTAGGGAAAGTAACTTTGGTAGTATCTTCGATTAGGGATGATCACATGTAGGATATCTATATTTTTCATACTACTAATATCTTAACCCGAATAACTGTTTTATTATCCATAACCGAATAACTACCCATTTATTTTTTAGAACTCTGCCTACCCTACCCTAACTAATCATTTAATACTCGAACCCTATAAATACTTGATATAATACTTGTAAAATTTTAATCTATATATTTGGTTACCCTATTAAAATTTGGATGTCGACTTTATAAAAACCCTAATAATAGGTAAATTTTGGGTAATTTGACTAATATATTAAAAAAATATATAATTTTTAGTGTATATATATATATATATAAAATCAAGTTTAGGTAATAGGTATCTACCATATGCTACTCGAACTCTATTCGAATTTGACTCAGGTAGCATATGCACTATGCCTATCCGAACCCAAATAATATATACCCAACTAGGTTTAAACGAATTCGGATAAGGCAAGTAGCCGCTAAATTACTATCGAGTTGTTATCTCTATATTTGATGAAGGATTACAGCGGAGCCCAAAACTCATTCACCTGTTGGTACTTTTCTCTAACATAGATACCAATTTTCTTCTAAGCGACCGATGAAGCATCGGAGAAAGGAAAGAGTGAACGAAGATTTGCTGCGAAGTACTGGCGGTCCCTAACTGAGATTTTACAAGTGAACGGGTGCGAATTGATATTTTGTAGTTATTGTGCAAGAAATATCTCGCGCGAATATCCTCATTCAATACTATTACATTTGCAGGATCGATTTGAAACATTTCTTCAAATTGGTATCAGTCATTTTTTTCACGAAACAATCAGAACTACATCATATTTTCACATTTTTAACAACGAAATAAAATTTAAGTTCAGAATGTGGGGGCATACATCCATTCATCTTTTTACCTTTTTTTTATAGCCATTCCATTTTCATACTAATTAATTGCGTGCTTTATATCAAAGAAAATTGGGAAATTACAATAAATCAAACCAAACAGTAGAAAGCCATAGTGAAGTAAGAGTAGCAACAAAATGCAGCATGTTGATAAATCAGATGAATCACCTGTAATCGAGCAAGTATACTGAGGCTTAGAATAGATATCAAGAGGTCATATATAAGCTTTGCTTTCATGTTAATGACAGTGAAACACCCTCAGTCCTCACGCATGAAAATTCAATCTCACAAAGTTGCAACCCCACATGAGTGGCATATGTTGTGGCAGCTGATATCTCAATTGAGCAGCATCTGTCACTGAGATCCTGAGAACCATCCGGAGTAGAGTGGTTTAGCTTATCATGTGAATAGCTTGAAGTGCACAATAAACAGGATCCATGGCGGCAACAGGATCGGCATTGGAGCATGTACTTCTTGAAATATTAGCTTCAGTGCTTCATTAATGCTCGCAATTAATCACACGTAGCCTAGGAAAGGGGAAAAAGTACAATAAGGTTTCTTGAAAATGAGAAGGGTGAAGTGGCAGAAGTAGCAAACTAAAGAAAACATACTGCAGAAGACTGTGTCCCTTAACGTACTAGATATTAAACCCAAAATCGAGGAGTCACAAAAACTTCTCTCATCTAATCTCCCAAACCAACTCTCGTTTAGGCTTCCAATACATCATTAAAACTTTAGCCTTTCCCAAAACATTAATTTCTCAAACTAATTCAAGTTTACTTTCCCACATCCCCCACCTTAAACTTGAATTTTTCATATGTGGTAAATTACTATGTTGACTTGCAATTTGCTTCATAAAGTCTACTAGGTCAGGGGTGTCATTATCAGCTTTTTCTTCATCTGCATTTTCTCTAATTCCTCTTAGTCAAAATCTTGACTTTATTTGTAATTGAGTCTCCTCTCGGCCTCAAATTCTGCAACTCATGTGCCTCTTCCAACTGTCTTTTCTTCAATTCTTGTCTTTCACCAAATTTCTTTTTTCCCATTGTTTTTTTCTCTTTTTATAGTCGCTGCCCCTCTTTTTCCTCCTTTTCTCCCCTCCACATTTTTCTCCTCTTTTCAATCAATCGGAAGTTTCACAAAAGCTTACCAGATCTAACTTTCCTTTCCAATATTTCTTCCAAAATCGGACTGTTCTCCCAATTTTTATATTTCACAGCTTCTTTGTTTTGTCACTTCTTCATTGGTACTTACTTCTTAGGATCTAGGAATTAAATATCGTTCTATACCAGGGCAATACAGGCAATGTGTGCTAGTCCAACCATAGACCGGTACCAGTATATATAAGTATATGTAATATATATAGTTATATTTGGTACCGACCGGGACCAACGGTGTCGGTATCCCATCAGTATAGTATCGGTCTAGAAAAGAACCAGTATACTGGTACTGACGGTATTGCAAGCCTTGGTCAAGATGTCATCTTCAGGGTGCAGACTAGTAGTTATTGGCAACGCCTTCACCCTGACCGGGTATTGCTCATCTCTTCTCTCCTTCTTTGAATCTTCTTTGAACTCTCTTCTTCTTACTTTTGTTCCGGCGACAACTTCTCCTTGATGATTCTAGCACCCTTGCAGTTGGCTTTCTTGGCAAGCACGAGTTCTACCTCTCGGCTACTCCTAGAAAGTGCGCGAACTCCTTTCTCAGTTGCCCAGCCCATCAACACTCTACAGCAATTTGATTGTAGTTGTAATGTTCCTCTTGCAAACTGCAACAATCTTGGACTACAACAGCCCCTTTTTCACGATGAGATTGCTGGCCCGTCGACAATAGCACAGCTTCAACACCACACACAGATTGTTCAGTTCTGATACCAATTTGTTAGACGCAAGCAACCGCCAAGGCGCCAAACAACAAGCAAAAGCATGGTATTTTTACAATAGAAATTACTTCTACGGGTTCTTATTAAAACATTGATAAATACATGAATATATAGAGGACTAGTGTCCCTTAATCTACTAGGCATTGAACCCAAAATGCATCACTCAAGGAGTCACATGGCTAACTCTCGTTAGGCTTCCAATACATCATTAAAACTTTAGCATTTACCAAAACATTAATTTCTTTAACTACTTCAAGTTTATTTTCCGACAAGTTTCTAGCACAGTAAGAGATGCGTTCAGTTTGTTTATGACATACCACATTGACGACCAAAAGTGATAAAGTCAAATGTTTGCTTTTTAATGAAAAAGAAGTAAAGAATTGATTGTTACCTGAAACTCTTAACTTTTTGAATAATCTTACCAGCATGAGGCAACAATACCAATAGCCGGGTTGAAGTATAATAATGCACACACTTAATACACCAAGATAACATACTAACACACCTGTTTTTTCTTCTTCGGCCTACGTTTCCTGCGTGGTTTGTGAGTCTCTAAGCTTGAAGTCAGGTTACTCTGTTGACCACTGTCTTCGTTTGTCATCCTTTTGGAGAATGGGCCACTTTGACCATTCATAGTATTGCGCGATGTAGATGTCCCAACATTTTGCATGTGGCGCTTTCTGCTTGGTTGGAGTGAATGAGGTACCGGCACATTAGCTCGGGCTGGTATATGTTTCTGTGTGGAGGTGTTAATCAGAGATATGAAGGAGAAACATAATAAGCAAAATATATTATCCTAACAGAGGAAGAACCTGATTCCTGTTATCACTGGATACGCCAGATGTTGCTTTCGCTGAATCACTTGGAGCTGATTCTCTGCAGATATGACAGCAAATTTTCCATGAACTTTGACAATTTGCAGATGGGTTGGAAGAAAGCATCACATTAAATGAAATAAAACATCTCATATGCTTAAAAGTTGACAATGAAAATTCAAATTATTCCTCTCAAATAGAACAAAATCCCAGGCCAGCTTTGCAGGCAGGTTACTAATGAGCCTTGCTACTGGCAATCAGATTCATTGTGTAAATTGGAACATTTAATTTTGCATTGCTTAAGTACACTACTGTACTTATTACACACAACAGCAAACCAAAGTCATCGATAATAGACTTTACTGAAAAGCATGAAGTTCAGTTTACAGCAACAATACTTTATAGGAAAAAAACTTATATGATCAATTAGCGTCACCAAAATTTTCAACTGCAATCAGTGTACAACAATGGAGATGACTTTGTAAGAATCACTATTAGGCTGTGTTTTTTTAGAGGGGAATAAAAAAAAGAGAGAAGAGTAAAGAGGAAAGGAAGAAAAATGGGTAGGAAGAAAAAATATACTCCCGTGACCTTTGATTGAGAGAAGAGAGGGAGCAGCTGCCGGCGCTCATACTGAAGGTAGCAGCCGACGCTCATAACGAAGGTGGCAGTCGGTGCTCACGAAGGCGAAGGCCCTAGCAACAGTTGACGCTCATGACGGCGAAGGTGGAAGGTGGCAGCTGGCGCTCGCGCTCACAATGAAGGCAAAGGTAGCAACAGGGCGAAGGCAGCAGCAGCAGGGCGGGGCGGCAGCAGCAGCAATGGAGCGAAGGCAGTAGCGGCGAAGGGAGGGGAGGGGCGGGGCGAAGGCGATGGAAGGTGGTAGCAACGAAGGGAGGAGGAGGTAGCAGCGAAGGCGACGGGAGAATGAGGTAGCGCCGTAGCGGCGAAGGAGGTCGCAGCGAAGGGGCGCTCGAGCTCGCGGCGAAGGCAATAGCAACAAAGGGAACGAGACGAGAGGAGGACAATGAGGTGCGGGAAGGAGAGGGGGTGGCGAGTCACGAGAGTCAGGAGGATGAGGTGGGGACTTTGGGGAGGGAGGAGGGAGAGAGATGAGGGAAGTGGGTAGGGGTGGGGGCAGTGACGGCGAGGGAAGTGGACGAGGACGACGACCAAGTGAGCATCGCAACGATGTTTGATTTTCTCTCCGATTTGGAGAGAAACAAAAAGGGGAAAAAAATACCCCATTTTTCTTTCCCTTCAAATCAATCCTTTTAAACGGAAGAAAAAATGGGTTTCATTCCCTTCTCCCCTATTTTCTTTCCAAAAAAACAGGCCCTAACATGTTTAAGAACCCAACTCCAAGTGCTCATCCACTAACCGAATTCTCCTTGAAACCCCACCCCCCACCACCAAGTGCCCTAACCCTCATGATTGTGCATGCCACAATCGATCTTGCCACTGAGGGAATTGTTGTTGAATACTTTCAACATCAATGATCCTCCCAGCCACTCCAATTCTCCCCCATCCTTCCAACTCTGCTCGCAACTCCTCCCTGCTTCGGCTATTGATTCCAATCCTCTCTTTACACCACTAGCGGCACCCATTTATCACAACCAGCGTCTTCTCCCTCTTAGCACCTCCCTGCCTTTGTTGCCCTCTTTAGCCCCCTCTCAACCTCCACTTAATTTGCTTGCACCTCTTTTCCCTCTTGCTCATCCTCATGCCTTCCTCACTTGCTAAATTGCTATCTAGGTGAGCCTAGACTTGTTGTAACACATGATCAGAAGCTGTGACGTATACTTGGCTACACACAACTGCTGAAGTTCCTCTTATACCTTATATCCTTGTCCTTGTCATACATTGTAGGAAATCGCATTGCTGATTAGTTAAGTATCCTTGGCCTGCCTAAGTTACTTGTGTAGGCTTGTTATCTGAATTAATATAGGTTTAAAGTTCATCTCATATATTTCATTTTTGCTATTTAGGCTTAATCTAGGATATGAAATTATTTGTTTAGAATTACTAAGGTTATTTAAAATTTCTTGCTTAAATAAGTCTAATGTGTTAATATTTCATGATACGTGCTACATCGTTGCCGATTTAATGTATATCATGCATACTCGATAAACATAGACATGTTCAAAAATCATCAATTGGTGAAATCAATTTCTTATGATCATAGAAATTTATTATCATTCAGAGTTAATCTTTCATTTCTGTCCTTTATTTTGTTCTGAAAATAAATCATGAATGAACTTAAGACATCATGAAATATTAAAGTAATAAAGTATGACTTTTTCTTCTCTATTCTCTGTAACTTCTGATCTATTGCGCCAAATTGTATAAAATTTATTTCATGAAAAACATTACTTAAATACCTTCCAAATAAATGCTATGTTTTATAAATTGGAGAATATTTCTTCCTTAAATAGTTTATTGAAGTAAACACTAGAAGTCTGTAATCACCCATCTTGCTAGCGTTCAACTCATAACTTTTACTAGAAGACCCAAACCATAAATAAATAGTTTGTTACAATCCAGCTTGATTATCATCATGCAGAATTGTTAATTGATTTATTTGGATATATATCGATCTCTTAAATAATAAGTTCATGTGAACCAATAAGCTCAGAATCTAAATTATGTGATGTATGACCTCTAATCAATGATCCTACTCCCACAATTTTGCATGTGACAAAATTGTATGAAATCTATTTTGTAGGAAATTTACTTAACTTTTTTAGTTTGGTGAAAGGGTTAATGAATTATACTTACATTTCCACGTGAAATTCCAAAGTGAGACCCTTAAATTTTGGTTACATACTTGTTCCAATTTGTCATAATTATGTATATTATAGTCAGCTTGCTGACCATCTAAATTTATCGTTAAAGTAGACAGAAAATGTCTTCAGCTAACGACTCAATTACTTGACTTGGATTGCGATGCAAAGATTTATATTGAATTTGCAAAGATTTATATTGAATTTAATATAAACAAATTAATGGCATTGTGCATATCAACTCGCTGGGAGATCCACAAGGACCCTTTATCACTCTCTACCAACTAAAGAGATCTTAGATCTGGTCTGGCCAGACTCAAGTTCAAATAAATATATTGAATTCCAGTGGCATAACTAGTATATAGATGGACTAATATTATGGAGTGCTCGCTGCTGTCAATGTTAAGAAGAACAAAGTGAAAAGCTAAATGCATGATGCACAACAAGCTCTTGAAGAAAGAATAGAAATGCCCTTTACTAAAAAAAATAAGTACGTTCCCATGCTGCAGCAAAATATGAACTAAATTGTTCACGATGAGTAAAATGAGACTTACAATATCATATGCCACAAAAATAGAACATCAGCAAATTCAAGTAAGTTCAGAAAGTTTTTCCACATAATGCAAAGTTGTACCTTGTACTTTTATCTGTCCATTCATCATCTGCATCCGCTTCATCACAGCTTCCACTCAAAAAGAAATCATCTTCGCTCACATCTAAAGCATCCATGTCGCTTGCAGTTTCTGCTATGATAACACAGTCCAAACTTATTTTGGCTACTTGATTGCTTAGAAAGTGCCTACTTTAAAAGAGGAAAAATGCACAATGCTAGCATTCACATTTAGAATTCAAATAATCAACTAATTATAAAATATGGAATTAAACGTTTCAGTAATTTACGATTAAATAAGAATATTTTTAATTAACAGATAAATAATTCATGATTTCATGGACTCAAAATCTAAAGAACCTATGAATTTAAGAAATGGAAATTTTATAAGTTTCACAAATAGTAAATATGAAATATCATGCATTCCAAATTTTGAAAAAATTAAAAATAAAAAATTCAAGAAAACAAATAACTAAATAGTAGATATGACATTTCATGAATGCAAAATAGATTAGTAGCATGGTGGTTAAACTAGCAAGCCAACTCATCCTACAATTCTAAGTTCTAGAATAGCCCAAGTGAGTTGGCTTGGGTGTTAAGGATTTTTTTAGTAAACTCCATGTGACTTTGCTTGAGTTCACCAAGTTTGGGGTTCACTAAATCAATAACATATATGCAATATTCCAACACCACTTGCCACTAAATTTATAGTTTGTGGCTTTATGCATTGCCTCTTCACATTCCTTGCTCTCTTGCTCTCCGCTCTCTCTACATTAATATTATCATTAGGCCCTTTACTATTCTCACAACCACTGTTAAAATTATGTTTCTTAATCTTTATTTATTATGGGGTCATATTCTCACTAATGAATAATTCTATTTCTTATCAATTAGTCTGTTAGTCTTGTTTCATATATCCTTTAGCAATCACGATTTGTTAATACTTAGCTTATATCAAGGTTTTTTTCAATCTTTATGCATATTATTGCATCGGTCAACGTCAAACTAATATGTACTAGATGTATACACACAAATATAGCATACTGACACAAATGTACTCTTAAGTCTTAACAATCACAGTGATATTGATTACATCTCGAATTAGGTTTGCATAGTATTTTAATAATATCAAATAATGAACTCAATAATGCAATTATACTCTCTTGAATTCAGAAATAATATGAGCAACTATTTTTTATTGGAATATGAAATTTGCATGAAATATTATAATTTTAGAAAATAGCATAATATTATGATCATATGTACCATTCATAGGTAGGGAAACATATTTGACAACCTTGCTAAATAGTTGTAAGAGATGTTGTTTAAACAATACTAGTTTTTCTTCTTTTCTGATGTTTTCCTCTATAACAGTTAAAACTGAATGTGACACTTATTTTTTTAACCCAATTAAGTGAGAATCTTTGAAATCAAAATTACAAAAATCCAAAAGGATAACAAAACCTTCCAAATCTTTTCCCTTAGCAGCAGCTGCTATGAGATTGCCCTTGATCTGATCACGTAACTTATTTCTTCTCTCAATAGCATCTGGATTATCTCCAACAAATAGTGGCACATATCTTTCAGTCTTCGGAAAGAACTGCATCAAGAAAGAGAATGAACTAAGTTAATCTTGCATGATATTTCAAGCTCGGTATCAATTAGCCAAATTCTATCATAACATTATTGAATGCAGATTACATCTATGACATAAGTGTAAGGAGAAATATTCAGACACTATCAGCAAAATTATGAATTTCTTTGATGCCACAACCAATTAGGGAAAGGAGACAAGAAAAAGAAAATTAATGTCAGAAGGACAAATAACCCATAACTTACTCTGATATAATCTAGATCTTCTCTTAATTTAGAAAGCTGCTCCAACATCTCATCTGAGGCATGATGGGGTGATGTGCATTGTTGCTTCTCGAGCCGCCTTATCATCCTTTCAATCTTTCGCCTCTCTAATTTGAACATCATAATCAGACAATTAGAGAAAGGTACAAAACATTTGATCCTATGAATTACAGTCACGAGATGGAACAAACGTACCAAAAAACTTTATTCTTTTGTCATGGAACCGCATCTTATGTACTAAGGCTAGGCGTGATTGAGTATCCTGCTGTCTTTTAAGTTCTTCCAGCTTCTTCTCTTGAGCCTGTCTGACTTCACCCGGAAGATCCTAGAAACAGACACAAGTTAGAGGAATCTCACAGGAAAATAAGGCTGAATTGTCATAAACATCACTTTTAGCTTATCTAAATTGTTTCAAAGTGGAACCTGAAAAATGTAAAGCATTTCAATAAATGAGCACAAACATTTCGATTTGACTCCATGAAAACCCTGGTAAGAACCATTCAGGGCCGAAGCCATATGACACAAGTTGTTTATATGAAAAGAATCAACATAATAATATGCCATTAACAGCTTAAGAAAAGCTTAGGAATCATACTCTAGGGTTTTATTTAAGATCTTAGATTGCCTTCTTGAGCTTGCACAATTGCACCTATCCCCTTGATCAACACACTCTAGAGATCGCTCCATATACACTCGTTCATCAAGATCACCACATAAGAAGGCATTATTAATGTCAATTTGATGTATGCTAACCCTAATTTCCATCTAAGAAGTATTCATATGTGTGTAAATCTCTTTGCAACAAGTAATGTCTTGAATGGATAACAGAGTCATATGGATACTATTTGATATTTAACAAGCATTTACGCAATAGGGAGTTAACACAGAGGAATCACAAGCTCCCAAATGTCATGAGATATGAGACTTGTCATTTCTTCATTCATTACCCTTCTCTAGTTACAATCTAGAGTAACTTTTTGAACATTATTAGACAAAGGGATAGCAAGAGAGAAATGATTAAACCAGGATATAGATAATCATATGAGCCAATAAGAAAGGTAACAAAAAGAACATGGTCAAGAATGGTAACGAAAGTTAAAAGAGTTGCCAACAATAAAGATAGCTGGTATATAAACTAAGAAACAAGCTGATATTACCTTCCATATGAAAGGAGGCTCCAAATTAAGAACCCAGGGGAACCTAAAGAGGTCAAGGAAGCTATAGAAGTAGTTTGGATCCAAGTCAGCAGTAGAGATTAGGGTAATGGAAGCTATGCTCTAAGGTGACTTGGGGGGTCTCAATAAAGGCAATCCTAGCACTAAGCGGTACATCATTCTTACCCCAATAATGGTTAGGGGGTATAATAAGAGTGGCCACAATGAGAAAACTTTATGGTCCGCACAAAAGGAGGATCAAGATCGACTAGTGGCAACCAATGCATCAGAAATTGTAATAATTGAAGTCAGAGTAACCCAAGAAAGCCTAGAAAAGGTGTTCTTAAGATCAAGCACAGTATCATCAACCAATAGTTGGTTGTGAGCAACACCATAGTCATCATCAATAAATAGAGAACGCAATCCCAGTTAGTGTGAAACATACGAGTAATACTATAGGAGAGGTTAACATGCTTGTTTAATATTAAACAGTTCTGCATAAGGGTTTAAACTTCTTCTCAAGAGAATAGATCTTTTTCTAAGAGTCTCATATTGCTTTAACAGAGGAGAGGAATATAACTGATCTGAATATGAGATTCCATGCTAGTGAGTAGTCATATTTGAATGGCATAGTCATATGCTTGCCAAACCACAGATATCTTTTTGCCATAGGCAAGCAAGAAATATATACAAGCATAAAAGATTACAGCGTTTAGGCCATTACCAACAAAATACCCAATCTCTCTACATCCCCTCACCTAAGTGAACCTAAAAATACAAGCTAATATATCACACATGCAAGTCAATGAACGTACAGCGACCTAGTTTAACTCTAGTTAAGGAAGTCAGACATAAAGAAAGCTTGGTCAAAGTTAGCCAAAGGAAGGGACCTTCACCATCCCAGATTTTTAGAATCATTACTTATTTTCTTGGTCAATTGAATACGAAAACTCAAGGAGCAACAGAATCAGGTTGAATAATTTTTGGACAAGGCTCCTAGTCAAATATTATTATTTATTATAGTTGTAGGATCTTACCATCCTATGGAACCTCTATCATTCCTAGGTAGAATCTCAATCTTGACAACCATTGATGGGAGAGAAGAGATAAGGTGCCGACAACTAGAGTTAGGTTAACTTATTCTAACACCACATTCAACATAAAGTAGTTTCTATATTTCATTCAGACAAAGAAGTACACATATTTATATAAACTCTAATAGATTAGAAAGATATGATAATGTACATTCATACTCTGACATGTTAAAGTGGCTCTTTCAAACTCTTTCATGTTGTAAATGACTCATTCTAACAGTAACATTAAATAAAACTCAGTCTAACTCTACCATATTCTAATGATTTATTTTGTCATTTAAATTATAACATAACATTAGGACACAAATTATAATTTGATTTCTATTCCTTTGTTTTATAATTTTTGTTATCTCAATGGCTGGATGTTCATTTTAAAATAGTTTGAATTTAAAATTTAGGCATACATAAGGCAAGAATGCAATAAACAAAAGATTCCATAAAACAAATGATGTGCTATCATTAACCTTGCATCCCAAAGTTTGTTTTTATGAATAAGTATATTGTCACATAGTTGAGAGTTATAATGGATTATGATAAAAGAAAAAGAATCTAATGGCTTTCATAACAAGAAAAAGCATATGTTTCAACTAAAGACAAATTAAACCACCAAAAAATTTGAAGTTATATATTTTATTTTATGGGTTATTTTCACAATAACATATTCCAGATTATTATGGAACACCTTTTACTATGTAACTAGATATACATCTGCATAATGTGTGGAATGTTTTAAAAAGTATTTAATTATGCATGATTTAAAAATTCTCATTTTGATATATATTTTGTCATGTTTGTATATATTTTTACAACATTTTATTTAAAACCATGAATAATTGACTCCATCAGAGAATTTCAATATGGGTATCATGTGAGTGAAATACAGTCTATATTAAAGTGCTAAAGAATTAAAATTTTCATAAAAGACCATGAATACTTGCCTCGTTAAGAATTTCAATGTAGTTTGAATATGGGTGTAACAGAATCACGTCTCCATTACAACTAAAATATTTTAAAACCCTGAATACTTCCTTAGTTAAAGAATTTTAGCGTAGGCTTAACATGAGTGTAACAAATAGGCAACAAAAATATTTAAAATTGTATATTTTTCTAAATAATTTTCCATATATTATATATGTACATTTATTATAAATAATTTGTCGCATCTTATATATTTTAAATATACATACATCTTATATATTTAAAATTATATATATAGCTATATGTATGCATGTACCATTCATAGTAGAACTCTCTTCTGATATGTCAAACTCGAGAATTACAAATAACCCTTGCAGCACAACTAACCAGCTTTTGATCACATGTAAAACTAGCCGAGCGCAGTTTACCAGTCCAGAAACATCATCTCACAGCAAAAAAATAGTGAAAGTTTTTTCCAAAAACAGAAGGTTACGTTCACTTCAAGAACACGTGAGGGGTACCTTTCGGAGCAACCGCTCAGTAGAACGGATTAGATTCTTAAGGGAGGCATGTTTGGAAATCTTCTGATCCTTTGCAGGCCCTAGTCCCTTGGGTCGCCGACCTGGGGGTCTCCGCTCCTCTAACCGGCTCCGGGAAGACCCGCCGTGAACCATCTCGACCGCAGCAAAGAGGAGCTCGGGATCGCCGGACAGTTTCGGAAATAGTCGTATTAGGGTTTATCTCGGTGGAATAAGAACAACATCGGCCTTTAAGCGGGCCTGCAAATGGGCCAGAAAAAGATTACTGAAATTAATGTGAATTAAAAAAAATTATATGGTAATTGATATAAATGCACTACCAACTTAACCATTATAATATAGGCTTTTCCCCTCGCTTTTAAGCTGATTTTAAGCAGCTTTTAAACTGAAAATAGATAGAAAACTATTTGATAATAAAAAGTAGGAGTAGAAAAAAACAGAAGTTGATAAAGTTATAATTTGATGTTTTTACAATTTCTACTTTTTTGAAAAGTAATTTATATGATTTTATTTAAAATTTTAAGTATTATTATTTTAGATAATTTAAAATTGAATACTAAATAAAAATAAAATATATTATTATTTTAAATAATTTAAAATAATATATTTATTTATTATTTTAAATTTTGACAGCGCAGTACAGTGCAGCACAGCACAGTTTAGCACAATTATAAAGTTATTGACAGTGGGCCAAACAAACCTATAGTATTGTAGATTTATAAAGTTATTGACAGTGGGCCAAACAAACCTATAGTATTGTAGATTGGTCTTTAAGGATTATCTATACATATATTAGTAATTATAATATACTAATAATTTATTTTTTATTCTAAATTCAAAATATGTTAATTTACACATAATTTCTAAAAATCAAAAATCAAAAATAATTTAAATCAAAATACAAGAAAATTGAAATAATTGACAATATTTAAATTTGAATTCTATAAAATTAGAAATATTTGAAATTATTTAAGTTCAAATTAGTTAAAATTCAAAATAGTCAATTTTTTTTATAAAAAGAATTAGGTAAATATTAAGAATTCCCTAGAAAATAATGTGATGCAAAAAAGATGTGGATGGCTCGTTGACCAAAGAAACATATGATAAAAAGAATTATGGCTTTGCCTCCATCCTGTTTACCTAGACGGAATCTATCAAGCTTTAATTTTCTCTCCCTATCTAATATATTTTATAAGATAGTTGCTTAGAGCTTTGACAACCACCAAATCTACGTGACATTTATTCTAATCATTTTCATATTGCTACACAGCACAAATTTAATGCACTATCTTTGTGGATGATCGTCTCTGATCCAATCTCCCAATACTGTTTTAAGAAAATTCATGGCCGTCATCATCATTATCAATCCATATCTATGAAAAGTTTGTTCATCCACACACAGTTAATTACCTTTTAGTTACCACGCTGCGCACTACAGTACAGCAGTCCCCACCAAAATGTACTGGAGTTTGTGCATCAGCCTATCTCTTTCATTAAGAATTACATTCATATACACCAAGGAGATTATATATTCAAGAAATGAAAATGAGAGAATGACATCTAGCATTTGCACCGGATGCAGGAACTTTTAGGCGACGTCCAACATGCTGTTGATGCAATATGGATCAGCAAGCGTAGGGGTATACAGACTGATGGAGACACGCATTAGTGGTTGAAGTTGAAATTTTGGTTGATTTTTCGGCCTACGAGGGATACTGTTGGGGTTTTTATAATGGAAATCTAAAAGTCCCTAATTATGTGGGGGCGAATAATTATTCGTATACTATTTTCTCATATGGTATTTATTTTAAATCTCTTTATTTTAGCCTATTTATTTTATTATTATTATTATTATTAATGACAAATAAGACTATATTTTGTGTGCCTATTTAGAGGTAGGCATGAGACACGTTATTAATAATAATATTATTTTGAGAATGTTATTTTTTAGCTTTCTCGTTTTAGCATCGCCGCCTTCTTTCTTTATATAATAGAAGGCTGGGCCGACAGGCGCGTGACTCATACACACAGACGCTTCTCTCTCCTTTTGTTGAACGACGTTGAAAGGTGACAGTGACAGTCGTTCCACCGTCACGTAGGCATGAACGCACAAGGCCTGGAAATTTGCCTTAAGACAGACCTACGTCGTCTCTGGTTTTTCTATTCCCTAATCCTTTATTTATTGTTTAGATATGTATGATTAATAAGTTTATTACATCATTTTACAGCATATGCGCAACATTTCTAAGGCAAATTTTATTAATTGGTGCATAATCTGTTGTTAATCATATGCCTTTTAGATCTATTAATTTTAGATTTAATTCATATGCGCATGCTTTGTTAATTTCCATACATTCCAATCTAATACATTTTAATCGCATTAATTAAATCTGCTAGATCTATTAAATTCGATTGCATCTGCTAATCTAATAAGAGATCTAATCACTATTCACGTCATTTGCATATATTCTGATTGATTTACTTATTTGAAATCTGTTAAATCCTAATCTATTTTTAATCAGTTTCTATATCTGTTATTGTAAATCATTTTACGTTTAATCCTTGATTTATACTTGCATTTAATTATTAATTATCTGCATTAATTACTGTTGATTAGATTATCGGTGTGTCGGCGCTGGTTAACCCTAATCACGCCTGCGACGCTCGCGAAACGAGCTGACGTCACGTTTGCGTGTACGCACGCGTCGCGCACATGACATACATGCAAAAGTTCAACACCGCTTTACGCGGAAGTGTAGGTTCGAGCCCGCGACCTGCGGGAGCGCGGGGAATTAGCGCACGCGCGTGATCAGCAAGCCACACAAATTCTCAACATATAAAAGCATACTTTACTATTATATAGATTCCGTTCTGCGTCTGTTAATCATATTTATTAGATTTATTCGCATATGCAATCAATCTTAATTACGAATCTGTTAATTACGCATCTCCTAATTACGCAGTTAATTAAATTATTGATCTAATTCATATGTTTTAACTTGATTTATCTGTTAATTGTGTATTAATACTGCTAATCAGATTGGTTAGATCTAATAATTGTCATATTAATTAGATCTGTTAAACATATAATCTGCTTTGATCTAGTCGCATGATTGATTATTTTGGTGATTAAATCTGGATACATTTTAATTGCTTAATCCGATTGATTCACTTATTTTAATTCTGATTGGTTCACTTACCTGCATACTATTTACGCATTAACAGTAATTAATTATTCATTTGCAGTTAATCATGAATTATCTGCTTTAATTACCGTGTTGTCGGCGCTGATTATCTGCTTTAGTTTAATTACTTTCTTGCTTGTGTTCGTACTACCTTATGATGATTATGCTTTTCTATATATGCTGTGTGAAATTTTTCTATAAGTTTGCATGTGAATTGTCCTATGAAAGCTATTGTGAAATTTTAAAGATGAATGCATGATTGGTTAAGAATGATCAAAGAATTAAGTCTGGAGTATAACATCTTGTTAGAGATACTTTTTGAACAATATCCAAATGTTCTATGATTTAGAAATTTTGTGATTTGAATTGGTTTTGAGTTGTTCATTAGTGGGTCAAACATTGATATGATTGTTCAATCAACTCAAGCTTGCAACTTACATGAGAATCATATTGAGATACATATTCACTTAGTTATTCTTTGAATTACTTTCTGTTGTTGGGGAAACACTACATTTGTTAAAAGGATATGTTATCAACTGCTGAGCATGAAATAATAATAATAATAATAATAATAATAATAATAATAATAATAATAATAATAATCACCCTTAGATTCCTCTACTTGGCACTGTGCAAAATTTGCAGTGGTACCGAAGGATATGAGTTGAATCTAAGAGTTATGAATTGAAATCAATAAAAAGAGACTCCTTTACTTGGCATTGCGAAAAATTGGCAATGGTACCTAAGGTTATGAGTTGAAGTCTTTTGCAATAATCAGTGTATCATACCCTGATAAAACATTTGAGTTAACCCCAACGATTTGATTTAGGAAGGATTGGAATTGCATGAGTGTTTTGTGTAAGCTTGATTGAATCCTATGTTTGCTGCTTATTAAGTTGTTTGGCATCTAGTTATTGTGGGATCAAACAGTTGAACACTTGAGACAACTATTTACTTAATTTCTCCTGATTAGATCTTGGATTGTTATTAAACGATTTTCTAACTTGGTCGTATACCTTGGCACGAAAGATTGCTCTTAATCCATCATGTATCTCATCTTATTTTATTGCTTGAGGACAAGCAAAGATTTAAGTCTGGAGTATTTTGATGCATTGCATTTTGGTAGTATTTTTCCTTTATATTTCATGTCAAATCTAGGCTTATTTCAACACTTTCATACTCATTATAGCCTTATTTCCTTCATATCTTCGGAATCTTCAGTTTTTGGCACTTTTATGGAATTTCAGGTAAAACACCCTTTTTTGGGCATATTTTGAAGATTCTGATGCCATGAGACGATTTCTTATGCGAAAACGAAGCCGCCCGTCGAATTTGGGCTCATTCGGAGTTAGCCTAACAATTACGGCCAGGTGAACCCCACGGGGTTCACCATCCCAGTCGCCAGCCAGCGAAACTCACAGAGAGCTTCACTGCTAGGTGAACCCCAGTGGGGTTCACCAGAATTCCTTCATGCCGAAAATATTCCAGAGGATATCACAGCCAGGTGAACCCGGCGTGGTTCACCGCGCTTCTTTCAGCCGAACTTCATAGAATGAATCATGGGCAGGTGAACCCGGCGGGGTTCACCCGTGATTCTGATCCAGACTCGTGCACGGACATGACCTCTACTCGGTATTTCATCAATTTCTCACCCGTTTGGAGTGTAAATTTGGCAAGTAAGGTGTTTATGGAAAGCTCATTCAGAGGCGAACGCATAGGATATAAAAGCCCTAATTTTTATATCCTAATCATCAAGGAATTACATGACGAAGCGGTGCAGGCGGAAGAACAAGGCAACAACACGAGTTCGAAGCGATTTTCAGAGATTGGATCATCGGAGAATCACGATTCTTGCAGATTTACTTCGGTTTATCCTCTCCTATCTCTTAGAAACTCTTTCTTGTGATCTTCCTATGTTAAAAGAGAGATCTTTGAGCGTAACAATGACGATTGTAGCGTAAACCCTATTTCGGGGCTTGGTTTAAACCCGTTGATGAATTTAATCGCAAACATTATCTTTATTCTATTATTTGGATTGTATTGTGATCATATTTTACTTTGATGTGTTTATTTCATGATTTTACCTTGGCCGAGTACTTTCACGTGTTAGCCGATACGATTCATATCGAGAGAAAGATCATAAGGGTGGATTCTCTCAGTAAACTTGCGAGACTTCGACATGAGAGTGCTTGGTCTTAGAACGATCCACCGCGAGAGTAGGAGGTCATTCTAAGTCGAACACCAGGGTGTACACTCAAGAGAGGACACCTTGTACCTTAGGGTTAGATTCCTTGTGCAAAATCAATAACCCAAATAACTGACATCTACCTTGTGCGATTAAAATAGTCATCGTGGTGAAAACCAATGCCCTGATTTCTCTCTCATATTTAACCCTTGTCGTCGTAGTGGTAATTGCTTGTTTTTAATTTTTGCTTTCAAAACCCAATTTCGATTCGCCTAGCTATTAGGACTTGGATTTTCTGGTACTCAACCTTGTTCTCTGTGGGATTCGATATCTTTTATATTACTTCGACATAACTATGCACTTGCGGTATGTGTCAATGCCCTGGCCGTGCCTCTAGCCGTTGGTAGGGCGCTGACAAACCCGAATCGGGTAAAAACAAACACACCGCCAAGGGGGGGGGGGGCGGCTAGGGGTGTGCAATCGGGAAATCGGTATTTTTTTTGGTACCGATTTCCTGAAATAATTTCGGGAAATTCCCGAAATCCTGAAATCCCGTGGTTAGTTAGTTAGGTAAACTAAAAAATTAATATTAGATAAGCTAAAAAATTAATTACGAATAATAGGTAATTAGGGTTTTTTAACTTTTTCTTAAATTATTATATGAAATATAAGCTTAACCTTTCATATAATAATTTTATTAATTTTTTATAAAATAATTTTGGGAGTTCGGGATTTTCCCAAATTAATTTTTAGGTACTGGTATCGGTACCGCAATCCCGAATATAATTTCGGTACCGGTACCGAAGTACCGAAATACTGAAAAATTCGGTATGGTACTTCGGTACCGGTACCATATACTCACCCCTAGAGGGGGCAGACATCTCGCCGGAATTATTCGCCATTGTTGTGCCGGGCGCGTAGAGGCGTGTGACGAGGTTCAAATATCAGTTATTCAGCCCTAATTGTTAGGCCTTTGGGTCAAATTTTGGGCGTGCCCAAATTGCAGCGCAAAATCCTACCCTGCCCAGCCCAGTCCAACACGAGGTCTCCTAGCTGACCGGGTCAGCAAAGCGGATCGGGTCGTTGCCCGGATCCATTACGCCTCAACAGGCACTTTCACGCGAAAAGCTCGCGTGCGCTGGTGGATAGGACGTGGTAGCCTCGACTTATGTGCCAACGTGGAGCGGGCGGTGTGGGGCCTAAGTTGTTCGATGCCTTTACGGAGTCGAGGGCAAACACGGTAGCTCTAGCTTTTCCAGTGGTAGAGATGGATGCCCTGGCCGTGCCTCCGGCCGTTGGTAGGGCGTTGACAAACCCGAATCGGGTGAAAACAAACACATCGCCGCGGGGGGGGGGGGGGGTGTGGGCTAGGGATGTGCAATCGGGAAATCGGTATTTATTTTTGTACCGGTAACGATTTCCCGAAATCCCGTGGTTAGTTAGTTTGGTAAACTAAAAAATTAATTAAGAATAATAGGTAATTCAGGTTTTTTTTTTTAACTTTTTCTTAAATTATTATATGAAATACAAGCTTAACCTTTCATATAATAATTTTATTAATTTTTTATAAAAACATTTTGGGAGTTTGGGAGTTCAGGATTTTCCTAAATTAATTTTTAGGTACTGGTACCGGTACCGCAATCCCGAATATAATTTCGGTACCGGTACTGAAGTACCGAAATACTGAAAAATTCGATACGGTACTTCGGTACTGGTACCTTATACTCACCCCTAGGGGGGGGGGGGGGCAGACATCTCCTCGCAATTATTCGCCATTGTTGTGCCGGGCGCGTAAAGGCATGTGACGAGGTTCAAATATCAGTTATTCAGCCCTAATTGTTAGGCCTTTGGGCCGAATTTTGGGCGCGCCCAAATCGCAGCGCAAAATCCTACCCTGCCCAGCCCAGTGCAGCTTGAGGTTTCGTAGCTGACCGGGTCAGCAAAGCAGATCGGGTCGTTGCCCGGATCCGTTACGCCTCAACATGCACTTTCACGTGAAAAGCTCACGTGTGCTGGCAGATGGGACGTGGCAGCCTCAACTTGCGTGCCAACGTGGAACGAGCGGCGTGGGGCCTTAGTTGTTCGACGCCTTTGCGGAGCCGAGGGCAGACACGGTAGCTCTAGCTTTTCCAGTGGCAGAGATGGATGCCCTAGCCGTGCCTCCGGCCGTTGGTAGGGTGCTAACAAACCCGAATCGGGTGAAAACAACACACCACACCGCGGGGGGGGGGGGGGGGGGGGGGGGGCGCGGGCGGGCGGGCTAGGGGTGTGCAATCGAGAAATCGGTATTTTTTTTAGGTACCGGTAGCGGTACCGATTTTCCGAAATCTCGTGGTTAGTTAGTTAGGTAAACTAAAAAATTAATATTAGATAATTAAATAAGCTACAAAATTAATTAAGAATAATAGGTAATTAGGGTTTTTTTTTACTTTTTCTTAAATTATTATATGAAATATAAGCATAACTTTTCATATAATAATTTTATTAATTCTTTATAAAAATATTTCGGGAGTTCGGGATTTTCCCGAATTAATTTTTAGGTATCGGTACCGGTACCAAAGTACCGAAATACTGAAAAATTCGGTACGGTACTTCAGTACCGGTACCTTATACTCACCCCTAGGGGGGGCAGGCATCTTGCCGGAATTATTCGCCATTGTTATGCCAGGCACGTAAAGGCGTGTGACGAGGTTCAAATATCAGTTATTCAGCCATAATTGTAAGGCCTTTGGGCCGAATTTTGGGCGCCCACAAATCGTAGCGCAAAATCCTACCCTGCCCAGCCCCGTCCAGCTCGAGGTCTTCTAGCTGACCAGGTCAGCAAAGCGGATTGGGTCGTTGCCCGGATCCGTTACGCCTCAACAGGCACTTTCACGCAAAAAGCTCACGTGCGCTGGCGGATGGGACGTGGCAGCCTCAACTTGCATGCCAACGTGGAGCGGGCGGTGTGGGGCCTAAGTTGTTCGACGCCTTTGCGGAGCCGAGGCCAGACACGATAGCTCTAGCTTTTCCAGTGGCAGAGATGGATGCCTTGGCCGTGCCTCCGGCCGTTGGTAGGGTGCTGACAAACCCGAATCGGGTGAAAACAAACACACTGCCGGGGGGGGGGGGTGGGGGGCTAGGGGTTTACAATCGGGAAATCGGTATTTTTTTTTCGGAAATAATTTTGGGAAATTCCCGAAATCACAAAATCCCGTGGTTAGTTAGTTAGGTAAACTAAAAAATTAATATTAGATAATTAGATAAGCTAAAAAATTAATTAAGAATAACAGGTAATTAGGGTTTTTTTTAACTTTTTCTTAAATTATTATATGAAATATAAGCATAACTTTTCATATAATAATTTTATTAATTTTTTATACAAATATTTCGGGGAGTTCGGGATTTTCCCGAATTAATTTTTAGGTATCGGTACCGCAATCCCAAATATAATTTCGGTGCCGATACCAAAGTACCGAAATACTAAAAAATTCAGTACGGTACTTCAGTACCGGTACCTTATACTCACCCCTAGGGGGGGCAGGCATCTTGCGGAATTATTCGCCATTGTTATGCCAGGCACGTAAAGGCGTGTGACGAGGTTCAAATATCAGTTATTCAGCCATAATTGTAAGGCCTTTGGGCCGAATTTTGGGCGCCCCCAAATCGTAGCGCAAAATCCTACCCTGCCCAGCCCCGTCCAGCTCGAGGTCTCCTAGCTGACCGGGTCAGCAAAGCGGATCGGGTCGTTGCCCGGATCCGTTACGCCTCAATAGGCACTTTCATGCAAAAAAGCTCACGTGCGCTGGCGGATGGGACGTGGCAGCCTCAACTTGCATGCCAACGTGGAGCGGGCGGCGTGGGGCCTAAGTTGTTCGACGCCTTTGCGGAGCCGAGGCTAGACACGATAGCTCTAGCTTTTCCAGTGGCAGAGATGGATGCCCTGGCCGTGCCTCTGGCCGTTGGTAGGGTGCCGACAAACCTGAATCGGGTGAAAACAAACACACCGCCAGGGGGGGGGGGGGGGGGGGGGGCTAGGGGTTTACAATTGGGAAATCGGTATTTTTTTTCGAAATAATTTTGGGGAAATTCCCGAAATCACAAAATCCCGTGGTTAGTTAGTTAGGTAAACTAAAAAATTAATTAAGAATAATAGGTAATTAGGGTTTTTTTAACTTTTTCTTAAATTATTATATGAAATATAAGCATAACTTTTCATATAATAATTTTATTAATTTTTTATAAAAATATTTCGGGAGTTCGGGATTTTCCCGAATTAATTTTTAGGTATCGGTACCGCAATCCCAAATATAATTTCGGTACCGGTACCAAAGTACCGAAATACCGAAATACTGAAAAATTTGGTACGGTACTTCAGTACCGGTACCTTATACTCACCCCTAGGGGGGGGGGGGGGGCAGGCATCTTGCTGGAATTATTCGCCATTGTTATGCCAGGCACATAAAGGCGTGGTGACGAGGTTCAAATATTAGTTATTCAGCCATAATTGTAAGGCCTTTGGGCCAAATTTTGGGCGCCCCCAAATCGTAAAATCCTACCCTGCCCAGCCCCGTCGAGCTCGAGGTCTTCTAGCTGACCAGGTCAGCAAAGCGGATCGGGTCGTTGCCCGGATCCGTTACGCCTCAACAGGCACTTTCACGCAAAAAGCTCACGTGCGCTGGCGGATGGGACGTGGCAGCCTCAACTTGCATGCCAACGTGGAGCGGGCGGTGTGGGGCCTAAGTTGTTCGACGCCTTTGCGGAGCCGAGGCCAGACACGATAGCTCTAGCTTTTCCAGTGGCAGAGATGGATGCCTTGGCCGTGCCTCCGGCCGTTGGTAGGGTGCTGACAAACCCGAATCGGGTGAAAACAAACACACCGCCGGGGGAGGGGGGGGGGGGGGGCGCTAGGGGTTTACAATCGGGAAATCGGTATTTTTTTTTCGAAATAATTTTGGGAAATTCCCGAAATCACGAAATCCCGTGGTTAGTTAGTTAGGTAAACTAAAAAAATTAATATTAGATAATTAGATAAGCTAAAAAATTAATTAAGAATAATATGTAATTAGGGTTTTTTTTAACTTTTTCTTAAATTATTATATGAAATATAAGCTTAACCTTTCATATAATAATTTTATTAATTTTTTATAAAAAGTTTCGGGAGTTCGCGAGTTCGGGATTTTCCCGAATTAATTTTTGGGTACCGGTACCGGTACCGCAATCCCAAATATAATTTCGGTACCGGTACCGAAGTACCGAAATACCGAAATACTGAAAAATTCGGTATGGTACTTCGGTACCGGTACCTTATACTCACCCCTAGGGGGGGCAGGCATCTCGCCGGAATTATTCGCCATTGTTGTGCCGGGCACGTAGAGGCGTGTGACGAGGTTCAAATATCAGTTATTCAGCCCTAATTGTTAGGCCTTTGGGTCGAATTTTGGGCACGCCCAAATCACATCGCAAAATCTTTCGATCTTGACCGCGCCCCAGCACGTCGTTGTCTTCTTCCCCGATTTCTTCGTGCGATGCGGACGCTGACGGCGCTTGCGGGAAAAGAGGACGACGAGGCGGCATGGACAAAGTGTGGAGGCATTTTGGGAGGTGGAGAACGTCACTGCGGATGGGGGGTTCGTGTGGTGACGAACGGACGCGAGTAGTGGTATCCATTCTTCCCTTTAAGACTCGGCGCAGGAGGCGACGAGAGGGTGAGCGGCCCCTCCCAGCCGAGAGCGTCCATAAGGCAACGAGAGCGTCGTTCTTTCCGGAGCAGAGGCTTTGATGCCGCCAGAGGGCGAAGAAGTGAGGAATCCGGCGCCAGAGGGCGACAGTGAGCGTTGTAAGTTGACGGCGATTGTGCCGCCGACGTGAGGGAGCATGAGCGTGAGTCGACGAGAGTGAGCGAGGGGTTTTATGTATCTATTTGAGGGGAATAATAGAGAAACTTTCCCCTAACCCCTCAGTTGAGCTTTTCCTATGATTTGCTCCTATTTTACAATCTTCTCTGACGAGATTGTAGTGGCGACGAGTCTTCACCATCTCCGGTAGTAGGGGGCTGCCGGGGTGCTATCAGGTAGTGGCGTCGAGGCTGAGGGCGAGGCACGTTCTCTCCCTGCCAGCACGTCCCATCGGCTCTGGCGACAAACGCGGTTGACGGACGAACGCAGGCGGCGTTCGTACATTGTTGCGTGATGAAGACGAAGTTGACGCGGTGACTTTCGTAGATTTTTTTGCGGAGGGGTGCCCCTTTGCGTAGGGGTGCTTAATTTTACCCTCTAAAATATTTTTTTTAATTTTTTTTAGAAACGTTGTTTATCTCCTAAGCTATCCAATGGTATAAATATTAGGGTATTTTAGATCTTGTATCCTTCTAAAATCTATGATGCAAAATCACATATAAGACAAAAAAGAATTTATTATATGAAAAAATTGATTTTTGCATAGGAGATTTTAGAGGGATACAAGATCTAAAATATCTCAATATTTATACCATTAGATAGCTTAGGAGATAAACAACATTTCTAAAAAAAAATGAAAAAAAAATATTTTAGAGGGTAAAATTAAGCACCCGCAAAATTTGCATAGGGGCACCCCTCGGCAAAAAAATCTCCGTGACTTTCGAATGCTACGGCGTTCGATTCGAGAAGTCAGCTGAGTCATGGTCAACGGTCAACAATCGGTCAAAATTGAGGAGATCGAGTTGGGCTTTTGGCACATAGTTATATGTTCGCCGGGTGTACCGATTGGCAGGGCGTGACACTATATTTACTCGGATGAGAAATGGGTGAAGGAAAATTAAAGAGGAATATTTCTTTTACTTGGATAAGAAGACAAGTATTGAACCAAATGTCTTCCTGGGTGGCTCTGATAGAAGGGGCATTACATGTAGCTGGTATTGATAAATCAATTAAAATTGCTCAGTAAGTTCCTTTGTGAGTGCAAGAATGTTTGGAAAGCATATGAGTTTTTTTTGAAAGAGTTTAAAGGCTATAGGATTTCACCAACCATCGGAACATATAATCATCTTATTATTGTGCTACTTGAAGTCAATTTAATAGAAGAAGCTGAAAGGATTTTTGAAGAGACCAAAAGAATAGGCTGTTCTCCTTATACTGTTCCGTACAATGCTCTTCTAGATGCGCATGGAAAACCATCAAAGATCGAAGAATTGCTTAAGACGCAAGGAGAAATGAACTTGAGAGGCTGCAAATCAAATGGCACAACCTACACTGCAACCATGGCAGATTTCGTTAAGTCTAGATTGTTGGACAGGGCAATTGATTCGCAAATGATCTCATGTCCTCTGAAGATGTTCCCCTACGCCGTGTACATATCGTCCTCTTCTAGATGAACACCTTTTAGTTAGGAAGGGTGGCTGAAGCAAAAAATTTTGTTCAGTGAGATGGTTGATAATGGATGTGAACCCAACTGTACTATATATAGTATTCTCCTGTCCAAAAATGGTTAGACAAGTGTTGAATCATTTGTTTCACTTGACAGAACCACTCGGATGCTTGGGAAGAAGACAGGAAAGCAATTTAGCATGTTTCATATGTTGTTCACATTTTGATGCCCGATAGCACCACTAGATACTAGACTTTAACCAAGCTTACTCACTCCAGTAGTGTTTGTTGTTGGAATTCTAACCAGACACGCAATAAAAGATTAGCTTAAAAAAAAGAGAAAAGAGCCTAGAATCAAATAAGGGTGCTGGAAGCTTTCCAGGAGATTAATCCATCTCTGCATGTGAACATTTTAGAGTTTCGAAATGACGTAAAAAAAATTGGTGATCAGATCTTTCGTGAGATTACTTCTAGTAAGGACCTATGTTGAATTATTCATTTCACACAAAGATGCATACAGAATAATTAAGTCAAAATTAATTTTGACTCTAGACAATGTTGAAAATGGATAGCATTTGCGGCAGCTAATCAGGCAAGACATTACATTTATAAGGATGCAGAAAATAAATGAAAGGAATCCTGATTAGAAATCAGCAATAGAACTTTGGCAGGAAATGCAAAAGAGGTAAAGAGGACTCGGCAGCATAATAAAATCAGGAAAGGAAAGCTATAATTCTCTTTAGACAAAAAGAATAAAATCTGGAGAATTACCGATAGTTACGCAAATCAGCAAAAAAATTTAAAGGGCTCGGCAACACCAAAGATGGTAAAAAAAAAAAACAAAAAGCTAAACAGCCAACAAAAAAAAGGCAATCATGGCTTAAAAAAAAGGAAAAAAATAGACAGCAATCAAACAAACAAAAAGTCGAATGGAAAAGAGTGCCGGGTATTAAGAAAATGAATCTTAGGCGCGGGCGAAATCCATTCCTTGTTCATCCTTTAATACCAGTGCACAAAAGTGTTATGTATGGATCATCATTTTATAGGCGGTCCTGATTTAATCGCGCCTAAGTTTCCTAAGAAAATTTTCTCGGGTATTAAAGTAAACACAAGGAAATAATTAAAAAAAAAGAAGCGTAGCTGGAGGCTTATTAAAAAGAAAAAGGTAAAAAATTAAACATGTAATTTTATTTTATGTTATAGGAACGCATGATGCCTAATTGCATCATGTTGAAACCCAGTAATTAGAACTGTCATTTTATTTCGTTTTAGTAGGAACGCAACTGCATCAGATTGAAACCCCCCTCTCCAACCAAAATAATTAGGAACATTATTGTATCGTTAGTTTTTTCCGTTAGTAGGAACCATGATGCCCGCCTAACTGCATCACGTTGAAAACCCCCCAAGCAATTAGGAACATTATTGTATCGTTATTTTTTTTCTATTGGTACGAACCATGATGCAGTTTGAAACTCTCTCCCCCCTCCTGAATTTCTGTCATGCTCCTGAGCTAAAAAGTTGCACAAAGAGAACAACACTGGCAGGCTGCTACAACGCTACTAGAACACTGCTCGTCTGAAAGTCCATAATCAGAAGTTTTAAGGAAATAAGAAAGAGAGAGGAAGATACTGAGACAGAGATATACAGCACAGACGAGCAAAATCCGAGATAAAATTTATCACCTGTTGGAGAGATCTTTCTCCCCTCCTAAAACGAGAAGAATTGGTGGTAAAAATGCTGCAGAAGAACGAATAATTTTTAGTAAAAATATTTGCGAAAGATTAAACATGTAGAAGAATTGTTCTTACGAAAAGTTGATGGATGGACTTTGTCACAGTGGGAAGAAAAATCGTCTCAACACAACGAAGAGAAAAATAAAATAAAAAGTGTTAGAAATTATGAAGCGTAGCGGCTTCTAACTCAATGCATAGCTTGTTGGCTCACTAATTTCTTAGCTCTTCTTAGCATGATGTCTTTGATAGCAACTCCTCTTAACATACTATAATGACCCTAGGTTGTAGTAGCGACTACCCTAGAGCACGACTCCTTTCGTTAGCGATGCAACTTTTCTAGCGCATGACGACTCCTTCCATCAGTGATACTGGCGGCTCTACTTTTGACACAGTTTCTGTTACAATGACACTGGGCTGTAAAAATAGGGATATCTCTCAGCTGAATATCTTCTGCTACAGCAACATTGGATTGTGGCAGGCTTATCTTTTAGGTGAGTAACTTGAATGACTCTATTACCATGTTAGAAATTATAATTACGAAGCGTAGCAAGCGTTCCATAAACTACGATGTTGCAAATAGGGGTAGAGACGTGGGGCAAAGTTGATCAGCGTTGTTTGCTCTGACACGGCTTCAATTTTAACCACGAGGATACTTCTGATTAGTTTCTCATGGAGGCGATGCGAGCGTGAAAGATAGCTCTGATACCATGAAGAGATACGTAGAGATTGGAAGGAGAGTTGAGAAGAGGATTTGTTTATTTTCTCTTGATGTTTGAAAGAATCGTACATGATGAATTTATAGATCTAGTATACAGAATTGGTAATGTACAGAATGATTTCAAAATTAGGATTTGGTTCGTAGTCAAGTTTTCATAGAAGGAGGATCAGCTTTATTAGGTAGCAATGCTGGCTGTCTGCCCTTCAAAATAATATTGGCCGAATCTTCCCGGTGGCTTCATAATTCTGGATTTCTTGATAATTCTGGATGCGTTTACACAAAACGCCTGGCCTGGCCGTCGATGGCGCCGCCTAGGATGGAGAGGCCGTCGACGTACTTGAACAGTAGCCAGTTCACGGCGGAGCTGTATCCGGAGGGAGCAACGAGAGTGCTGGCGATGAAGATCCTGACCTTGTTGTTGCGGCAAGGACCCTGAAAGGTTGCCTGGCCGATCAAGAACAGGCCAGCCGGCACGTAGATGGACGCCGGCTTGCTGGCGGCGCAGGCGTCCGACCACGCTCCCAGGAACGCCCGCGTCGAGTCGGTCATCCCGTCGGGTTTTGCCCCGTAGTCCACCACGCTGTAGCTCGCCATTGCTGCTGCTGCGAGAAACGAGAGGACGAGGAAGAGCGAGCTCACTGCTGCTCCCGCCGTTGCAAGGATTAAATGTGAATTGAATTCCTCAAGTGATTGGGCGGTACTTAGAGCTGGGGAGCAGCAGTTAGTGGAAGGTCAAAGGTTCGGGAGGCGGAGGCGGAGCTGCTTACATTAAAAAACTCTTCACCCTCCATTAATGGCGACTGCATGGCGAGCTGCTCAGCTTTCACTCTCTTTCAACAATCACACGATTGACGAACCGAAGCAAGTCTTTCTTTGCACACTTGCAAAACTAAATCTAATCACATCCATGTGGCCTCAATCATTGCCAAAACTAAGACCAGCAGCAAACCCCATGTGCATTGGGATAGTGATTTCAATATCGAAGAAGAAATTAGTCATCAAGATTTTAGTTTTGGATTCTGAAAAAGTCTCTTTATCCCTCTTGATTCAGCGTTGTGCAGAGAAAGAAAAAAAAAGATGATAGATCTGGAGTTGAAATTTGTTTAATTGGCAAGGAGAGGGAGTTCATATCCAAGCATGTTATTATAGTCTAATCTCATTTCAGTGATCATGTGATGCCCACATGTCCTCTGAGGAATTGTGTGAGCCAATCTGAACAATTTAGGCCCCGTTTGGTACACCCTAGATTATAGTTTTTGCTGGTGCGACTAGCTGTTTTTGATCAATTCACCTGTTTGGGAATGCAGCTTATCAGTCTCAACCTGAGGAGCTGCACTATTACCCACCAGCTCCTGTCGCCAGCTTTTGCAGTTTCTCGCAGAGTATTCACGCGTCTGCGACTCTCCTTCATGCCACAGCCTTGCGAGCTCTTTCACGCCTTCACAGCTCTTGACCCTCCGGCGACTCCTCCCGATGCTCCGGCGACTCGCAGCTTTCACTTCATGCGTTCACGCGTTCTCTCCTACAGCGTTCTCCCCCGTTCACGCCCTTCTCCCAGACGAGCTTCTTCCGAATTCGGCGAGCATCAACCCACCTCCAGATCGGCGAGCATTCTCTCACCTCCCAGATCGGCGAGCATCCTCCTAGGCGAACATCTTCCCAGATCTGCGTCCGCGAACATCTTCCCAGATCGGCGGACGCAGAAGCTCGGCGATGTCCTATGCCCTCTGCTTGTAGATCCCGCGGTAGATTCAACAATTGGACCCGGACGCGAACTTATTCCCGATGAAGAGCTGCGGAAGGTCCGCCGTCCACTCCTCCTGTGGTGCTCGCCTCCATGCTCTCCGCATTTTCTAGATCCAGCAGCATCGACCACGACTCCAGGCTATCCCACCTCTTCTTTTCCATGATCTCCATTTTCGACAGGAAAGCATTCCTCTTCGGCCACCGCGAAGAAGAAGAGGAAGAACAAGCAGGCGGAGCAGTAGGAGGAAACGAAGAGGAGGAAGAAGCGGACAGAGGAGTGGACGAAGACATGCTAATTGGATGCCGCTGAGCACACCTGTTCTCAACGACGTCCTGTTCTCGGCATCCAATTTTAGTTAAATTAGAAATTTGATGAAATCTCTTAGAAATTTAATGATAATTGATGAAATCTCTTATAAATTCAAACTAGCTTCAGCTAACCAAACGGGCCCTTAATCAGCCAATGGTTTCGGTGGTACCTTTTGCTAATTGCAGCGTTGACTTAAAAGACTAATACCTATATCCGAGTTACAAGTCAACCACTGAACGCTTGCTTAG
Organism: Costus lasius; assembly: GCA_027563935.2. Taxonomy (NCBI): domain Eukaryota; kingdom Viridiplantae; phylum Streptophyta; class Magnoliopsida; order Zingiberales; family Costaceae; genus Costus; species Costus lasius. The sequence continues at coordinate 11,529,845 of CM050454.1, read as the reverse complement.
CAGCTTAAGTTTTTTGCAGCTTAGACGTGCTCATCTTTTTCTCTGAACATTGACGGTTTCTGGTACGGATTTTGCGCCTATCGTTCATTGAATCATCAAGGGAAATGCAGAAATGGGTTCCTTAAGTGCAGCAACTTAGAACTACGACTGCCCAATGCGGTTTAGTTTCTTGTGATTCAAGATTAAGATAGCCGCCTTGTAGGAACATCACAGGGATGTTTCATCATGTTCATGCACCGAAATCTTTTTCTTGCAGCTTAAAGATCGTGCAGTGCGACGGAGTAAATTAACCAAAGGAAAGTACCATCAAGTAGAGAGTTGGTCGTTGTTCTTGTTCTTGTTAATTGGGATGCAACAATACAGACCTGTGTTCCCACTGATAAATGAATCCTCCGTCTTTGTTTAAACCTTGAGCTTACCATGGCACATATTTTTGGATCAATTTTCATTACTACACTAATACAAATCACATTCTCCTCTAGTCCAAAGGCAGCTACAGAAGATCGATCGACCCTGAGTAGGGATAACAATAAGCCGTATTTGATTTTTTTTATCTAATATTCCATTACAAAAATTTAATATAGGCTATAGTAAGTTTTTAGCTAAATTTTAAAATTTTGATTGTGTTTCTTGGAATGAATCCAAGACGAAAAGAAGAAAAACAGTGCTTAATTAGTATTTTAATTAAGCATTTCCCCTTCTTTTCGCTGTAAATTCCTTTTAAGTAAACACAAACCATTTCAATTTTAGTAGGATATGGTCATAATTGAGTGGAGACACTCGTTACTCCGATTGTCACGCCCAAGATAATTGACCCCGTCCATGTCATCGGATTTTGCCTCGGACCGTGCACCAAACCCAAAATCTAGCCGGAACCCGCCACGCCCACGCGCATCGATTTTGACCATATCCGTTGACCTTGCCTTGCCTCCTTTCGAACGCCACTCATTAGAAACGCTCGCTTGCCTCGTCGAACGCTGTCTGCGTTCGGTTGTGAGCACGCCGGCCGCCGTTGCCAGAAGAGATGGACGGGAAGGGACGTACGACAGGCGAGGACCTCGTGCGTCCTTGCCTCAGCCTTTGTCAGCGCCCTTCGTCGGCACACCACCGGAAGTAGCCGTCGGCGCATATGGTGAAGGAGACATGGGAGGTTTCGCCGGAAGAATCAGTGGCTCGTCGGAGTCGGAGAAGACCACAACGTAGGGGAAATTTCCTCTTTATTACTTACCTAATAACAGAGTACCAAAACCCCTCAGATCCGCTTGCCGGATCTCCCTCGCTCTTGTCGATGGTGACGCCCGTCGTCGACTACAAGGTTGCCCTCAACCCTCACCGTCGCCTAGATGCTGCTGCCATCGATCAGGGGAGGCGGAGGAAACACACCGCCAGTGGTTCAGGTCCCGCCTCCCCCTCTTCCTTCTGCTTGGACGAAACCTGGAGGAAGCTGTCTGCTCGGCGTTGTCTCCGCGACACTCGAAACAGAGGAAGTCGCACTGTCCCCGTGTTCCCTTCCTCTGCCGCTGCTGCTTTGTCCTCTTATGGAGGAGGGGACGCCTCCCCTTTTTGGAAGGCTAGCCAGTGTCAGCACCCGTCCGCTGTTGTCGCCAGCCGAGCTTTCCTTCTCAGCGCATCCCTCCCCGTCGATCCCACCGGAGATGACGCTAGTGAAGCCGCCCGCAGATCTCGCTCGCCGTTGACTCTGCCGGAAATGGTGCTGCAAATGGCGGCTGTGCTCGAGCTGACGATGGCTTCTTCGGCTCGTCGAATCCACGAAGCCACCGCACGCTTCACGTGTTTCGTCCGTTCGATGGATCAGGGACGGCGATAGAGATTTGGGCCATCGGGGAAGTTGGGTTGGGCCTCTACCCAATTTGGTCCATTTTGATTTGCACCTCACACCAGTCATACTCAAGTCATACTCAAAGTACTTAATAGGTCTCTTTGGGAAGTATTATGTTGGAAGATCAAAAGGATTGTTATTAATTAGGAAAATATTATAGATTGCTAGCATTATAAATTATATATATATATATATATATATATATATATAATACAATCATACGGAAAATTATTAAGTTTACAGGTCACATGTATATAAAATTATAATTTTTTGATATGATCCTAAGTTAAATCTATATTTTATACATATATATTAAAAAGTGGTAACTAATTTTTAAAATTATAAATATATAACGTATGATATTCATAAACTTAGTTTTTATTTTAAAATAATTAATTAAAATAATATATATTAATATATTTAATTTAGTAATATATGTTAATTAAGATTATATATAGAGTGTGTACAAGGAGTGAAGGGCGGGCAAAATGTTTCTTTTTACTTACATTACATGACATGTAGATCAGGCGAGCATGGGGAGAACATTAGCATAACCTATGGGCCTGCAGGCCACAATGCAAGGTAAAAGCAAGTGTGGCGCATGCACTGTGGTTAGGGTTGCAAGAAAACTTAGACTCGATCTACTTTAATGAAAAAAATTTAAGTTGATAAAGTAAAAACCTAAGGGCCTGTTTTATTAGGATGAAAAGAAAGAAAAAGAAAAAAAAAATTTTAATTTATTGAAAAGATAGATTTGAAGGGAAAAAAAGTGAGCTATTTTTCTTTTTTTTGTTCTCTCCAATTAGAGAGAAAACGAATCACTCCTCGCGATGCTCTCTTCCACACTGTCGAACTGTCGAAGCTGCCTCGCCTCCTTCCCTTTCCCGATGATCACGCCTTCTCCCCACCTTCTCCTAGCCTCCCTCCTCGCCTTCGCGAGCGCCGTCGCAACTGTCGACCGCCTTCGCGAGCGCCGTCTCGAGCGCGACTGCCTTCGTGAGCGCCGACCGGCTTCGCGAGCGTGAGCGGCCTTCGTGAGCGCGAGCGTTGCAGTCGAGCCCTCCGCCACTGCGCTGTGCCCACGAGCGGCCTTCATATCCGCTTGCTGCCATCCGCAAGCTTGCCTTCGCCATTGCCACTGTGCCCACGAGCCCTCCGCCACTGCGCTTGCGAGCATGCCTCGCCTCGCCTCCGCCGCACCCTGCGAGCTCGCGAGCCCTCCAGCCCTAGCGAACCCTCCTGCAACGCCTCGCCGTGAGCCCTCCGCCACAGCGCCTTGCTCACGCCTCGCCGTGACCTCTCCCGCCTCTACGCCCATGAGCTTGCCTTGTTATAACCTTAATTTAAAAAAAAAAAAAAATTAATTTCAGAAATTTAGGAATTATTTAGGAATTTTTTCTATGTTTTTTTCTATATTTTTGGGAATTTTTAAAAGGGTTTAAGTTTTGATTTTTATAAAAAAACTTAGATTTGCGCTCGCGGGGGTCTCGAACCCGCGTCGCGTGCGAGCAAACGTCGCCGTCTAACCAACGCGGCGAGTTTTGATTTTTAATTTAATATAGGATTTGATCTTTTTATATTAGCTTTATATTTGAATTCGGGGACCGAGTCAACCCGTCATCTTCCCCGTTTTTCTCGGCGATTTTCTCGCCGCCGCGTTCTCGCCGTAGGGAACGCGTTTTGCCTCTATATATTAGGGCTTCTGCTCTCGTGGGTTCGATTCGAACCCTGGATCATCTTCAACCCTCGACGCGCCGCCAGGAAGGAGAAATCGCCCTCAAACTCGTCGCCGGAGTTCGAGCGGAGCCGCCTCGTGTTCCAGCCTTCCAGCACCTTCGAAGACGGCGATCTCGGTGTTCTGGGCTACGACACATCGTCGTATCAAGGTATGTAAGCTTCTGTGAAGTTTTAGTGAAGTTCCGTTTACGTTTGGTGAAGTTTTGTGTATCGACGGCGGCGGCGCCACCGTTGATCCCCGCTGTCGCTTCGGAAGCTTCGACCGTGGGTCGAAACCTCACCGAAGCTGGTCGTAGAGCCCCGTCTCGTCGTCGGGAGTCTACTTGAGAAGTTTGGCGGTGATCCGAGCTTCGACGCGTCCTCGGGAGCTCGCCGGCGCAAGCAGCGGACGCAAGTCCGGCGGCCTTGCGCGGCGGCGTTTGGGCGGCGCGGGCTAATTTCGGTTCGGTCCGAAATTGGGTTTGGGCGGCGGTTTATTTTTAAATAAACCGGTCGCTAAGTTTTGAAATCGAATTGAACCGGACCGAGCGGTTCAATTTCAGTTTCGGGTCAGTAATTGAATTTTGACCGGTTCGACCCTGATTCGGTTGAATCCGGGCCGGTTCAGGTAGCCGTTGGAAAGATAATTAAATTTCCCATCTAATGGTAATCTTTATATCTTTATATGAGTTTTCTATTTTGTGTAATTTAAGTTAGAAGTTTCGGTTTAACTTGGTTCAGGGTGAATTTGAGCGGTTCAGTGCAATTCTGTTCGGTTCAGTGGGTTTTAGGTTCGGTTCATATGATCTGAGACTGGTTCTCTAGGTTTAGGGTTATGTTATACATGTTGGTAGTTTTGGTTTTCAAATTAGAATGTTCTAATGATAGAGTTCATGTACAAATTTATGTTACAGAGTGGTTGGTCCAATTATCGGCTTGCATCGAGTGATAAACAATTATTGGCTTTTCAAAAGAATTCAGGATAACAGCGATTGAGGTAGGAATCTTACCCTACTCCTTTGTTACAGTGTCGTGAATTATGGGAATTGTTGTTTGATCCTTTGATTTAATATATGATGCATTTGATAGAATGACACTGGTATCTGATTGCTTCGTCTGCTTGATTTGTTTCTGAATTCCTGTTGACCTCAATTATCTTGTTCATTGGTCATATTCTATTTCTGTGTGCATGATTAACAAACCTGTTTTGAGATATCTGATATATTGGCTTATGAACCTGGTTGAACAATTGTGTATCTGAGATATTGACGTATAAGTATGTGGAACCGTTGTAAATCTGAGATGATAAAGTCGTGATTTATATTGACCTCTGACCTGGATGATTTATTCTCCAGTGGCCTGTTTATCTGAGTTATAGTTCTGATTATATCAGACTATCTGAGTTATAGTTCCGACGCGCATCGGACTATCTGAGATGCCGGTACGGCACCGCCAGTTGTCTTAGGACAATACTACGGATGTCAGTGTTGGACGCAACACTCCGGACTGTTTTGGACAGTCGTTCCATTGCATGAGCAACAGTGGAAACACTCTGAAAATGAGTGCGGCTCTTAAGTGAGATCTGAGTGGCCAGCTTGATGATTTGCACGACATTCCTATATTATTTGTATACCGTTATTTCAGTTATTGTATTATCCTGTTATTTGATTCTCTCACCATGCTTGTTGATTCCTACTTAGCATTTCTGCTAACTCCCTTTGTTTCTCCTCCAGGTACAGCGTTAGCTTCTGGGAGGGATAGAGTAGATAGCAGATACCAGCCCGAGTTGAGATAGTTGTCTTTTGTATTTTATTCAGTTGATAATTTGGATAGTTGTATTCAGATATTGTGATGATATTAGATTTGGATTGTTTATTAAATAAAGGAGTTGTGATTTTTGTAGTTCTCTGGTTCCTATCAATATTGTTACTCCCTAGGGAACCCTGAGCTAGAAATAGCCGGCTTCCGCCGGGGCGTGACATGCCTCGCCTCTGCCGCTGCGCCGTAGCGCCCGTGAGCTCGCCTCTGCTGCTGCGAGCCCTCCGCCGCCGCCCCCGTGAGCTCGCCTCTGCTACTGCGAGCCCTCCGCTGCAACACCCGTGAGCTCGCCTCCGCTGCCGCGAGACCGCGAGCCCCCACGCCTTGCTCGCGAGCCTTCCCGCCCCAGTGGCCACGAGCTTGCCTCTACCATCGCACGCTCGCCTCGCCTCTGCCGTTGCGCCCGCACGCCCTCCGCCATTGCGCCCGTGAGCTCGCCTCCATGGCTCCGCTGCGTGCAGTGCCCTGCTCACGCCTCACCGCGAACGTCGCTGAAGGCAAGTGTTCTGATCACGTCTCACGTGATTAGTTTTTCTTCCCTCTTATATTTCTTTCTCTTAATTCTTTTCATTCTATCTTTCCTCCCCCCCCCTCCTTCCAGCTAGTCAACGTAGCTGATGCACAGGTTTATGAACAAGGATTCGACTTTAGACCTGGCTGATTTCAATATCCAATGGTTGTAGTCGATTGGTTGGTCCACCTTGAACGCCTGCGATTGAAAAAGTAACGTCATATTGACCATCGATCGATGTTCACACGCCGCGATCTAGACATTCAATGTGAAACCCATCGAAATGAGTGGTAACTACAGATTAAAAAAACAAAAGAAATCCTCTGATCAATGGGCTTGTGTTAATGTATCATTGAAAAGGCACGTATGCCTTATGCAAGAAATTTTTTTTGCAATATCTCCATATCGAAACCGCTGTCGATTTGTTAATGAGGCTCCTCAAGGACTTTGGGGTCCATTGCTGGCGTTGTTGGTTCTGTAAGATCAAGTCTCAAATTGAGGTAGTATTCAATATTAAACAGTTTATAATGAAATGTTTAGAATGTGCATCATATGCCCTACTTTGGTAAGTAATTGAAACAACAATTCCTTCGTCCTCTAATCTCTGCATAGAGTATGAAATTATAAATACCTATCTGGCATTAAGCAATATTATGAAACCAAATAGCAATACCCCAACAAATCACCAGCTTTCCTCAAAAACGACATGATGCAGGAATTCTTAACAACACTCTCCTTTAGATGAGCACATGGAGATATTTCAAAGTTCTACTATGGTGATAATGCGGTGTCTACTACCTTGCAAGTAGCGGACAAGGTCTCATTGGTTAACTTTCAATATAAATGACATGATATTCTATATAATAATAAGTCAAGAAGGAAGCATACATCTAGACATGATGCACATGAAGGTAGGAGTTATTTTATACTCATGTTTTTTTTTGTTTGAAAATTTGGACTAATTACATATGATTAACTAAATTGAAAAAGCATACATCATTAGTGATCAGAAACATAGTAGCAGACACAACTAACTCATATACAAATACAGTATACAACCCACCTCAGCACAATCCAGCTAATTTGTTTCCAAGTGCATCTAAATTGTAGATTTCCAATTGAAGCATACTTAATATGAACTGAGAAGACGATGCAAGTTTATATTATTGAATTAACTAAAGACAAAACATGCTTAATATCAATTTTAAATATTTATGACAAGTCCAATTTAATCAAAACATGCTTAATTCCAACTAAGAAATATAGCAAGTTTTTTATGATGTGAGCAAGTAATTGATGAAGGTGGAAATTGATCTAAGACATTGTTATCAATAACAATGGCCCTTACCAGTTGAACTTGACACCTCCAAATATTCTATGTTTGTATCACTTCAGAGTACACACAATGCTATTTTAGAAACAAAAAAAATATAATTTTATTACTAAATAAATACATGAAAGCTAATGATCATTATTATCATGATTCTTTTAATGGAGATAGTTAGAAAAATATAAGTGGTGCGAATAAGTAGATTAAGAAAGATGACATAACAGAAAATAGTGGTGATTGATCAAGTAGTGAAGATGTTGAATCACAATTTTGCTCATAATATTTCGAGGTGAATAATTGAGATCACTCCATCCCAAAAAAATTTGAAGCCAAGTTTTGAGGGTTATCTGCCAATTTAATTCACTTCCAAGTTCCAACTGAACACATTACTTGTTTCCTGTGGGTGTTACAAGAAATCAAACAAAACCTCAAGGACTTGTTGATCCCAATCCAACTCAGCCATTCCTATTGTTAAAAGAAGAGGGAAAAGAGGAGAAAGGGGGAAACCCTAATGGATTACATTGTATTAAGTTGGATCTTACACAATAAACACCACCTCTGTATATAGAGGTTGAGAACATAAAACCCTAATTCTAATATGACTAATATACCCCTAACTATTACATATTCTAACACTCCCCCTCAAGCTCGAACATATATGACAATTACGCTCCAGCTTGTACATAATAAAAAGAGATAACAAGATAATAAAAGGACAAGTACAAGAAGAAGACAACAACATGGGACGCAAGCAAGCTGTCGTAGAGAGCAACATAAGTCGTCGTAAAAGGCGATGCAAGCTGTCGTAGAGAGCGACATAAGGCGTCGTAGAGAGCGACATAAGGCATCGTAGAGAGCGACGCAAGCTGTTGTAGAGAGCGATTAGCTTTGTAGAAGACCTGTATGGAAGCTTAGTTTCAGCTTGTTGTCGAGATACTGCATGCAGGCAGCGAACCAAGGAGAAAAAATAAGACTACACACAGGTAGTCAAAAACAGGACACCAGCAAGAACCATGCGAAGTAGAGAAAGCCACAGAAGTCGCTAAAGCCATGAAGGCAAGGGTGCTGACGCCGGAATGTAAGTCACCATATACTTTGTATGCTTAAGATGTAAGTCACCATAGAAGTTATAATTCTCATTAATGTAATCTTTCATTGAACATCAACAAATTTCTTATGAACACATTTAACAAAAGTCTCAACAAGTTTAGAGCTATTGGCAAATTAAACATGAATTAGAATAAGCCTAACGGTTATGTGATGTCCATCGTATGCATAAAGACAGTTTATTAAATGAGTTTTTAGGAAAGCGTTCAAAGTGATGTCAACAAGAATTTAATTATCTACATTGTACCTTGTACTCTTATATAAGTCATCATGGAAGTTATAATATCACTAATGTAATTTTTTTTGACATAGATAAGTAATGAAGACGGACCTAACCGAAGACCTTATTATCAACAACTAAGATATTTAACTAACTAATGTAATTTTTCATCAAACAATAATATACATATGTGAACACACTCAACAAAAGTCTCAACTAGTTTTAATGGGCAAGATAAGCTATCCAAAACAATAAGGTTAATAGAGAGGAGCAATCATAAACAACTTCAAATGAATACTTGACAATGGACTAGGCAAATTTAACAACAGAGAAAAACAAGTCCTAGTTTCCTAAGAAGGTTACTCAACTCTCAAACTACGGTTCAAAATATCAATTAGAATGTTTGTTTGAGAATGAAAGGAATATGGAAACTTAAAGTGTCTCAAAAACTTTTCAAAGGGTATTCCAAAAATAACTATGATTCCCCAAAACAAAATAAGCCTCATGAGAGGCATCATTGATTTTACTACATAAGATGAAATGTGACATGTTAAAGATCGTACAAGCCCAAACTAAGAAAAAATATCTATAATTAGCTTTTAATAACCTAAAATAAAGTCCATTCTAGGTATTTAGATAGAACAGATGACATAGAGATTAGGTATATAAAATAGCATTCAATTTTGTAGTCTTGGTTAATTAACAAGTGTGACACCAGAGACAATTTTGGTAACATCTAATTTCACGTGATAAGAAAATTTGATTGGTAACTAAGGTGATGATTTTATCTTGAACAAAATGACCAGCAAGCTCTATAGTTCGTAATTCTCGAACAATGAACTCTTTAAATGAAGTTTGTGTTATACAAAGATGAGTTCCTTTAGATTGATAGAAAGCATGGATCATACAGTCAACAAAATTACATTAGTTTCCCTAGCACAACTGATGAAATTAAAATAATGACAAGTAATATGTTCATTCTTCAAGTGATCAAATTCTTGAGCCTTTTCTTGGGCAAAATGAATGGGGTTATGCTTGTGTAAGAAATTTGTATAAAAGTTGTGGCTCCCAACACTAACGCAAACCCAACACCAAAGTCTGCTAATAAAATCTATATCCAGCAAATCAAAAACAAAGAATGGTGTCTCCCTCCTTCGTAAACATCCTCATGATGCTAATTTTATGTCATATTAACTTGCTGAACCTTCATAATGTCAAGATTTTCTTTGTCATGTTTTTCAATACTGTTACGAGCCCATTTGTTACAGGCCCATTGTCTATTAGGGTAAGGAGGAGGGGGAAGTGAAGGGAAAGGGTGCGAGGGAAAAAAGTGTGAGGGAAAAGGGTGTGAGGGGAAAGGGTGTGAAGGAAGGGGTGCGAAGGAAGGGGTGTGTAGAGGGGAATATAAATAAGGGTCTAGGGTTTAGTTTGGGATGTCCAGTGTCTTGTATTCTCTACCTTGGGCGTGCTTTGCACGATTCTCGCTGGTGACGGCTGAGGGGTTCTATCAATTGGTTCGACCTGCCGGATCGATCGCTGGGAAACTGGTGGTCCGGCGACAGGTAAAGGCGGAAGAGAATTCCGTTGTCGGTATTAGATCTACACAGCGGATCTAATATCGTAGGTAAGCTGAAAAAAAAAAACCCTAGGGTGGCAGGACGCGAGCGGTAGAAGCGGCTGATTTGGTGGAAATCTCGACGACGTTGCCTCCCTTCCACAACCATCCACTCCCAGTCGGCGACCTTGCTCTAGCGCTGCACATCTTCTGTGTTGTTCCTTGCGTCGGACACCATCTTCCCGACGACGAACGAAGCCGGCGCGACACAACTCGCGTTCGTCTGTCGGGACGAGCTCATTGACGTATCCAGGCAGGACGGCAGAAAGTCACATCGTCGGCGACGCAACGACGAACCTCCTACCGGGATGCTCACCTCTTCCCCGCCGGAACCCTAGCCGGCGAGCGCTGTGACCGGAGAAGCAGGCGCAGGCGGATGACGACGCGGTGCGGAGATTTAGATGGAGGCAACAGTGGCGAGCCTTCGTTGCCTTGTTCCGCCAGCAACCAGCAAGCGAAGACCCTCCTCCGACGCCGGAACCCTAACCAGCGAGGGTGGTGGCTGACGGCGAACGGCGGACGCGGTGTGAAGCAGGCGGCTTCATGCGGCGGGTGCGGCGTTAGAAAAGGTTACTGTAGCTAGGTTTTTGGAAAAAAAACAAAGAGTAAAAAAAATTTGGTTACTGTAGCTTACTGTATCAAGTTACTGTAGCACGAAAAAAAAATCACGAAGGAGTATGAAGAGTAGTGAGATAGATCATGTTTTAGATGAGTTAAAAATGATGTTGAAGGAGTTAGTACGAGAGAACAAAAGGCAAGAGGGTGTGAAGGTACGTGTTGATCAACTGACTTATCCAACCTCAAGCAATGTCCTGAAGAATACATCACAGAGTCAGAGTGCCATGGAAGATAGACAACCGTTTCGTATCTGTGTGGACTTACGTGGATTTGACGGAACTGCTCCAGCAGATTGGATTGCGCAAGCTGAATATGTTTTCAACATTCGAGGTACGCGAGATAATTACAAATTTCCTATGGCATTTGTTCATATGGAGGGACAAGCGTATGATTGGATTCAAGGATTAAGACAACAGATTCTCAATCTCTCTTGGGAAAGGTTGAAAGAAGAGATGATACTAAGATTTAGTGCAATTCCTAATCAAAGCTCCTTTGAGAAAGACGATCTAACTCATGTTGATCAAGGCTCTAGCGCATCGATTGATACCTCTTTTGATCACCATTCCGAACCAAGTGTTTACCCAATGGAGATTGATTATAATACTGATAAAGAAGAGGAAATGATTGGTGTTGTTGTTGAAACTTCCATGAGAGAAGATGAGGAACCGAGAGAAGAAGAATCTAAAATTGAAGACATTAAACAAGGAGTGGTAACAGGGGGTTCTCATCAGATGGAAACCGGCCGTTTGGGTATGGATATCAACATGTATCCTTCATCATCTCTATGGGGACAAAACAAGGATGAATCCGTGGTTGCTTTGCCAATCGATGAATTAATTGAGAAGTCTGATGGTTTTGCTGGCGTGTTTCCTGCGCACAAATATGAGATTGTCAAGCTTGAGGCGACCATCTATGATGTTCCTGCTTCAACAACTTATCGAGCGATTTGGGATCCCGGCAACTTGCTTGAGGCCGAAATGTCTGATGTACCGGCTTCTACAACTTTCTGAGCGATTTGGGATCCGGGCAAATTGAAGTTTCAGCCTTGAGGACAAGGCTAGTTTGAGAGGGGGGCATTTGTTACGGGCTCATTTGTTACAGGCCCATTGTCTATTAGGGTAAGGAGGAGAGGGAAGTGAAGGGAAAGGGTGCGAGGGAAAAAGGTGTGAGGGAAAAGGGTGTGAGGGGAAAGGGTGTGAAGGAAGGGGTGCAAAGGAAGGGGTGTGTAGAGGGGAATATAAATAAGGGTCTAGGGTTTAGTTTGGGATGTCCAGTATCTTGTATTCTCTACTTTGGGCGTGCTTTGCACAATTTTCGCCGGTGACGGCTGAGGGGTTCTATCAAATACCAAGGTGTAATGAAAATATTGAAATTCACATTGACCTAATTGTGACATAGAAAGCACTCAATTCTTAGATTAGTTACAATAGAGCAAGGGTGTAAGCTTTCTTGTCTTCTAATGTTTTGTGTGGTAGTGGTAGAATGTGGCTGCACTCATTGAATGACTAATCTAGGTCAACTACTAGTAGTGGACTTCCCAAAAATATGTGACGGTTTGATAAAGAATCTATTATATGACAAGGCTGCAATTTTGAGGATAGAGGATCCAAGGCACCTTTAGTTACAACTTATGGTGGAATTACTTTACATATTTAAGTGAATGAAAAATGAATTCTCTACAAATATCTAACATAAAGCCATTAATGAAACTATTAGTGCTAACCTAAATTATTCACAAACTTCACAACAAATATGCAATTCCTTAAACAAACTGCATCGAATATACTATTATACTTAAGGATAACTATTTCATGTTGATCTATTATGTATAGATGTGATCCTTAAAGGTATACAAGAATATATGTTTCTCAAAGCCTAGGACTCAAATTCAACTGGTGCATGATAGATGCCCTAAAACACTCACTAGCTCTAAATATGTGTTAGTATTTTTAGGTTGCATCAACAAGTTGAATTTTGTAAAATAGGCTCACTAAATGTCATTCATCTCAAACTAATTTACGGACTCAATATCTACTAATTAAGAAGATATTAGAGCCTACTTAATCATTAAAACTAGTGATTCAATCTTGACTAATTTCATGATATTGCCTAAATTATTCCTTAGTTTATAGTAGGCTTACTAAATGTCATTCATCTCAAACTAATTTAAATACTTCATATCTACTAATTAAGAGGATATTAGAGCCTAATTGATCATTAAAACTAGTGATTCAATCTTGACTAATTTCGCGATATTGCATAAATTATTCCTTAGTTTATAGTAGGTTCACTAAATGTCATTCATCTCAAACTAATTTAAGTACTCCATATCTACTAATTAAGAAGATATTAGAGTCTAATTGATCATTAAACTAGTGGTTCAATCTTGACTAATTTCAAGATATTGCCTAAATTATTCCTTAGTTTATAGTCTTGTTTATTTACTTGGTCGAAATCTAAAGTTCTATTGGTAGGCATATCCTTCGCCGAGCGACAGAGAGAGCTAAGAGAAATGAAGGAGAGAGACCCAGAGTGGTGGAGGAGAGAAATGTGCTGAGAGATTCCGGCGAGCGTTTGTAAACGGCGGCGAGCACCGTCGCCAGTGAGAATAAGAGCGAGAGGAGGACGAGAGGTTAGAGAGAAGAGGTTTTGTAGCTTATCCAGTGAAATCCAAGCTTTCCTCTTAGATCTGAATTTCCCCTATTTCCCCTGTTCTCCGCTCCTTCTTCTGAGTTTCTGATGGAGGAGGGGTAGAGAAAAATCTCCTTAAAGCAATAACCGTAAAGTAACAGGAGATAAGCATGTCTAACACGTAAACAGTATAATGGTAGGATCTCTCAAGTTGTGCATGATTATAAATCAAATACGAGATGTAAAATATGTAATGATACCTGTGTAAACAAAGCCAAAACCACTGAGCTTTCTTGTGCGCTGGATTAGTCGTTGGGCTGTAGATGATCTTGGACCTAGTCCAAGGACTATTCTTGCATAAGGTAGACTGGGCTATGGAGGTGGCCCGGCTCCAAAATGTTTGGTGTTTTTTTTTTAATGTTAATATTAGGTTGGCTGGTTGCCGACTCTTCTCACGCGCCGCCTTTTTTCCCAGCGGAGGCCGGCGATGTTGCAGCAGGGCGGTGGAGCAGGTCGGTGACGGCGAAAAGGTCAGGGCAGTGGCGTGAGGACACAGGGGCGAAGGCGGGCTTTGGGCGAAAGCGGGCGTTGGGGATTTGGGGAAGACGACGAGGAATCGTGGCGACTGGAGGTGGCTGCGTGACGGAAGAACAGGAGAAGAAAGACTGCTGTCGGAGGTGACGAAATCTTCGTTGGGGATGAAGGGACGAGGACATGGGCAAAGGAGGTTCAGCGGCGGAGTTCTTCGAGGGTGTGGCGGAAGGCACACGCGAGGACTCCGGGCGTGCGTGGTGGTGTTGCGAGCAAGGACAACTAGCTGGAGAAGAAGATCAGGCGGGGAAGGACGCTGGAAACATTGTCTGGAGATGGAGGCGTGGCGATCGGCGGACGATGGCGTCGATGGCAACGATGGCGGGCAAAAGTGGTGAAGGAAAACCGGAAGGGCGGCTGGAGTCGGAACGGGGTCGGTAATGTAGCACCGACCTTGATTCGGGAGAAGCCAAAGGGAAGATGTGGGCGCGAGATTTTGCTTGCAGGGTGAATTGAGGGTGGAAGGGGAGGAAATCGTTGTGGGCGAAGGAGCCGAAGCCACGGATTGGAGATGGCTGGAGATAGCAGAGGCGTGACGGGAAGGAGAACGCGTGTGAGCTTTCGCGGGAGTGAAGGCGAGTCGATGGGGGTATGGAGAGACTGGCGCGGAGGTTGGACGATGTTGAAAGAAGAGAATTCAGCGTTTGTGGGAAAGGAAAAGAATGCAGAAGAGTCGAAATCGAGAGAGGGGAAGGGAATAGAAGAAAGAAGAAAATAACCACACTTGAACAACATAACTTTGATTTCATAAGTGTACTGGACTCCCTGTTACAATAGCATAGAGACTTATTTAAAGCTAATTAGACGAATCAGAGTGTGACATATGTCTCAAATCGGATCGTCTAATAACAAAATAAAATATTCTAATACATCATAATGTCAACAAACCATGGAAAGACGGGTAGACCTCATCGTTACTTGTGTTCATAATAGTAGTTATCCTCAAAAAATGTGCAAGATTAATGCTGCTTACTCCTGAAATCGTGCTAGGTTCGGATCCCCATCAATTATACTTGCGCCATCAATGTTATCAGGATAAGTGTCATTAATGGCAGCTTCTCATTCGCTTGGACCGGATTTGGATCTCCATCAATTATACTTGCGCCATCAATGTTATCAGGATAAGTGTCATTAATGGCGGCTTCTCGTTCGCTTAGATCGTCGGATTGGGTTCGGATCCCCATCAATTCCCCCGGGCTGGGGAGAATCCACCTCCTGGTGAATGATGCTCGTTGTACTGTTCTAGATCCCCTATTTAAAGCCCGCTTCCTAGTTCACGGCTTCCTAGTTAAAGCCCGGGCTGGGTTCGGATCCCCTATTTAAAGCCCGCTTCCTAGTTCACGGCTTGGGCTTGGGCCGCCGCCCAACCCAGTCGCTTTTGGTACGGCCCGGTGGTCCACGGGCCTAACATACAGCCTCACGAAATCAAACTGCCTTTAAGTTTTTTGATCACCGGAGAGAAGAGGCTTCGTCCCATGTTTTTTTTCTCTTTTTTCTCTCAGCTGCAGTGCGTCCTCCTTCGACCCAACGAAGAGGATGACTTTTTCATCCTGCCCCACACCGCCCGCTCCACGTTGGCATGCAAGTTGAGGCTGCCACGTCCCATCCGCCAGCGCACACGAGCTTTTCGCGTGAAAGTGCCCGTTGAGGCGTAACGGATCTGGGCAACGACCCGATCCGCTTTGCTGACCCGGTCAGCTAGGAGACCTCGAGCTGGACTGGGCTGGGCAGCGTAGGATTTTGTGCTGAGATTTGGGCGCGCCCAAAATTCGGCCCAAAGGCCTAACAATTAGGGCTGAATAACTGATATTTGAACCTCATCCCATGCCTTTACACGCCCGGCACAACAATGGCGAATAATTCCGGCGAGATGCCTACCCCCCCCCCCCCACAACCGCGGTGTGTTTGTTTTCACCCGATTCGGGTTTGTCAACGCCCTACAAACGGCCGGAGGCACGGCCAGGGCATCCATCTCTGCCACAGGAAATGCTAGAGCTACTGTGTCTGCCCTCGGCTCCGTAAAGGTGTCGAGCAACTTAGGCCCCATTTCCGCAACGGCCCCCGCCTCACTAGGGCTGAGCATTCGGTACTTCGGTACCAGTACCGATACCAAAATTTTGGTACCGAAGTACCGAACTTATTTTTTTGGTACCGGTACCGGTACCGAAGTACCGATATTTATATCGGTACCGGTACCAATTTCCCGAAATACCAAAATTTAATTGGCTAAAAGGAATTTAAAACATAGACTATCATTTTGTGAGCATCAGCCTCTAGAGTACTGAAGAAGAACATGATATATCACAAAGAATTTAAAGCCAAATCACTCAGCAAATTAGTACACACTAAAATAGGCAAAATCAACTGATTGCACCTTAAGTAAATAGATAAAGTAATAACATACATTGCCAATTTGCCACAACAATCAGAGCCTGATTTGGAACATATACATTACATCAAAAGCTTCCTATAGATTAGCAAGTAGCAACTGCGTTCATGTCTTCAAGCTGGTGCACCTCTTGTGTTATACCTGCCTTAAATGCTGCTGTCCGTAAAAAAGGGGAAGAAGAAGGTCGCTGGTGCACCTCTCACGTCGCCGGAGTCCACCCACTCACCAGTTAGCCAAGCGTCACAACCAGAAATGGTAGGAGGGGCCCTAGAACAGGGAGGAAGAATGGAAGAAGAAAGATTGTCGGACGCCGCCGCCCGATCTCGTTGCGTTGCCGAACGACGCCGCTCGCACCACTACCGATGCCGAACACCGCAGGAAGCAAGGTAAGGGTCGACGCCGCCAAACACCACCGAAAGAGGAAAAGGCGTCGCTGGAGAGTGGAGAGGACGACTGGAATGGAAGAGCGCTGAGCGGAACAGCGGATTAGGGCTTTTTTTTTTTGGAGGAAAAATGTCGCAAGAAACAACGCCAGGTTGCCAGACGCCAGCAGGTAAGTGTGCGTAAGGGTTAGTGGGTTACGGGCCTTACGACTTTTTTTAGGGAACGCTGAAATGGACTTAGGGCTTTGGGCTTTTACATTTTAGCCTTTTAGTTGTTTATAAATATAAAAAATAATAATAAAAATTTCGGTACTTTGGTACCATAAAAAAATCTCAAAATTATTTTTTGATCCCGGTACAGGTACCGCAGTCCTGAATTAAAAATCGGTACCGGTACCGAAGTACCGATACCGAAATACCGAATACCGAAAATTTTGGTATGGTACTTCGGTACCAGTACCGTATGCTCACCCCTACGGTCAGCTAGGAGACCTCGAGCTGGACTAGGGTGGGCAGGATAGGATTTTGGGCTGCCATTTAGGCCGCGCCCAAAATTCGGCCCAAAGAACTAACAATATATAAGACTGAATAGCTAATATTCGAACCTCGTCCTTTACGCGCCCGTCACTAATCACCAATGCAGGACAATTCCGACGACTGGATGTCCGCCCCCGCTGGCGGGGTGGTCACCTTCACTCAACACGGGTTTGTCAACGCCCTAGCGACGGCCTCCGGCACGGCTACAGCATCCATCTCTGCCACCGGAAAGGCTCGATAAACTGTGTCTGCCAACGGTGTCATAAGGGCGTCCAACAACTTCGGCCCGCTTTCCGCAATCGCCCCCGCCTCGGGGACGGCTACCGCCACACTCTCGGCCACCGGCGCCGCATCTGTGGTAGTCTCCCATGGCGGTAGATAAGTCTTCTTTCTTTCTTTTATATTTGTATTGACAATATAATTGTTCGGCAAAAACCCATGCGATTTGAGAAATGGATAGAGCCTTTTAAACTTTGCGAAAATTGAATGCTTTTTGTTATATATCAAGTTTTCTTGTTTTGTCCTCACGAAGATGAGTAAAGATTTGAGCGTGCCCTTAAAAATTTGTGAAAATGGTGGAAAAACCAAATGCTTGCTTGTTGAATATCCAAGTTTTCTTGGGCTATTTCGTCCTTGAAGGTGATTAAAGATAAGGCGTGAATCAGTGCTCGAAGTCGTCGATCGACGTTCGCCCAGGCGATTCACGGAGATCGAGTCCGTGATTCTTGCCTCACGCACGATCTTGCCAGCTTGCCTGCCGGATGCGTTCATCTATCGTCTCTGCTAGCATTGCTGTCGCCGATGGCCCCGTTTGGGGTTACAAAAGCAGCCCCAATCTGTTGTTGAGCGTCATCCGCCGGCGGCTCACTGTGTAAACGCATCAAACATATTGACTCAGCACGCTTACCTTATCAAGCCGACTGCCACCGTATACACATCGAGGATATTACAGACTCAGCAACAAATATTACAGACTCAGCAACAAATAAACAGCCACCATTGTTTCCCAATAAAGGTGATCTACCTTCCAAGCAAACACCATTGTTTCCCAATAAAGATGATCTACCTTCCAAGCAAAACTAGTCGGAGATCAAATCAAATCAAATCAAATCACATATTGATTTGCAAATCAATTGTAAATATTGACATTTATGTATCATATCACTCTATATATGCGCCTGTATGATTCTTTTGTAAAGACAAGGAGAAATAAAAATATTTCACTCCACACATCCATTGTGGTCATACAAGTTCTCCTTTACTCTACGTTCTCTGTTCTTACATGGTATCAGAGCGATCAATTTTTTTTTCTTCTCCAAGATCCATTAGGTGCGCTACCCTCTCTGCCCCTGTCAGAGTTATACGCCACATCCTCTCTCCGATTACTCCAGATTCAGTTCTTCAACCGAGTGCCCTCTTGGATTATTACTCCTGCCGCTTTGCTTTCTAGGTGGACGTTATTAGCGGAGCCCATCTGAAGGAATCTACCCATCTGACATCTGGATCTTCGGAATCAAAATTTTCTTTCGGACGTTTCTGAAAAATATCGTGGTGTTCTTCTCTCGGTCGCTTCCGTGAGTTATTCTCCTGAAAATAGTTGCAGGATCAATCTACTTACCGAAGCCTACTCTACCTCCTCACTAAGCGGCGGTTCATCTCTGCCTCCTTTCATTACGACTTCATCTCCGGTTGGTGAGAGATTCGAAGCCCTTCCTTTTTTTTTCCGAAAATTTTCTGTTATGGATTCTGAACTCAATTCCGCATCCTCCCACCAATCCACTGGTCCAACAAATTCATCTATTTCACTTAGTGGAGTTCCCATCTTACCACTAAAATTAAACACTGATAACTATCTGCTGTGGAAGACTCAGTTTATTCCTCTCTTCTGAGTTCATAGATTACTTGGTATTATTGAAGGCACCGACCCCATACCATCACCGACTGATCCAAACTTCCATGACTGGATCATCAAGGACCAACTTATCCTCACCTGGATCAACGCTACACTTACTGAAAGTGTCTTCCCCATGGTGGTTGGCCTCAACTCTACTCACGAGGTATGGACTGCACTTGCTAGGGCCTTTCAATCAAATTCCAGAGCTCGTGTACTACAACTTAAAAATCAATTACATATGATTCAACGGGGGAGCGACTCTGTTCATGACTATATGCAAAGGATAAAATCTGTTGCAAACAGCTTAGCTGCAATTGGAAATCCGATTCCTGATGCGGACTTGATTATGCATGTTCTTAATGGGCTAGGTCCTATATACGACAATCTTATACCTACCATTACTACACGTGTTGATGATTTCACCTTAGAAGAAGTTCACGACATGCTCTCCTCTCATGAGCGCCTTCTTCAGATGCGGCACACTGATTTTCTTGCTCCTTCCGTCCACATCACCAGTCACCAGGACAATTCGTCCAACCGCCACGACAATATCAGCAGCCAAGGTAGAGGCTTAAACATCAGCTATAATACCAATAGCCAAGGCAGAGGCCACAACACCGGCAATCGTGGCCGTGGACGATCCTGTGGCCGAGGCAGAGGTAGATGTCAAATATGTTTTATTCCTGGACACTATGCTCATGAATGTCGCAAAAGGTATGACACAAATTTCGTTGGGGGGTTCTCTCAACAACAAACAAGTTTTCAATCTCATCCATGGGCCTACTCAATGACTGCGGCATCACCTAATCCAATTGAGTCACTACCTCCTCATGCATCAGCTTCGTGGTATCCTGACTCAGGCGCAACTCATCATGTCACGCCGAACCTTCAGACCTTACAAGGGGCTGCACCTTATGATGGTCTTGATGAAGTCTACATTGGCAATGGTACAGGTTTGCATATTACTCATGTTGGAAACACATTACTCCCCTCTTATGCTCACAATCTTACCATGCGTAATGTCCTTTGTGTACCATCTATAACCAAAAACCTTCTTTCTGTTCGTCAATTTACTCATGATAACAATGTCTTTTTTGAATTTCATCCTAATGAGTGCTTTGTGAAGGATCGCACAACGGGGAGCACTCTTCTACAAGGAACAATTAAGCATGGTCTCTATCACATTTCTTCACCGTCCAAAGCCACCTACCTTGGAGAACGCGTCAGCCCATCGCCTTGGCATGCCCGACTTGGCCATCCATCCCTTCGCATCGTTCGACAAATAACAAGCCACTACGGCCTTCCTACTCATCGCTCTACTTTTTCTACTTTATGTGATGCATGTATGAAATCAAAATGTCATAAGCTTCCATTTTCTCCAACTCACAATAAAACTTTGGCTCCTTTGGAAATTATTTATTCTGACATTTGGGGCCCTGCTCCTATTCTATCAAACACTGGCTATTCCTATTATGTCTCGTTTATTGATCATCATAGCAGGTATACGTGGCTCTTCCTAATGAAGCGCAAGTCCGATCTATTAGATATTTTCTGCCATTTTCAGAAACACGTGGAACGTTTTTTCAATAAAAAAATTCTAAACGTCCATTCCGATTGGGGTGGGGAGTATCAAGCACTGCATCGGCATCTCATCAATTCTGGCATTGCTCATCGCCTTTCCTGCCCACACACTCCTCAACAAAATGGCACTGCTGAACGTAAGCATCGCCATATAATTGAAACTGCACTTGCCTTACTGAATCATGCATCAATTCCCCTCAAATTTTGGGATGCTGCCGTCACCACTGCTGTCTACCTCATCAACCGCCTTCCCACTCCTCTTCTTCAAAATAACACGCCATTAGGTAAACTCTACAATTGCGCTCCCAATTACAAGTTTCTTCGAACCTTTGGTTGCGCGTGTTATCCTCTTCTCCGGCCTTACAACAAACACAAACTTCAACCTCGCTCGGACTTGTGTGTTTTCATTGGCTACAGTAATATGCATCTTGGCTACCGTTGTCTCCATGTTCCCACTGGGCGGATATATATCTCTCGACATGTTATTTTTGATGAAACTTCCTTTCCTTTTGCAACAGCCACACAGCTAGGCTCGGCCTCCGCCTCGCCATCTCCGCTCACTTTACCCGGTCTCCTTGGCGCGGCTCCACGCATGCCTGTACCTGGTATACGTATCCAACCTCCGGTCCAGGCTGACGACAACTCTCCTGCTGCTGCTAATTGCGGTCCATCCACCGCACAGCTCGACTCAACCTCCTCGACACCAAGTTGTGTTGGCACATCTCCACGCCTGCCAGATCATCATATACGCCTCCCGTGTCCAATGTCGGCTGGCGACGAACCCCTTGCCGATGACTGCACGTCTTCCCCGCCTCTTGCCAATTCTCCGGGCTCATCTGCTGCTCCGTCATTGGCGACCGGGCCTTCTCCCGACTCTGCTACACCACCTCGACGCACTCGGCCTCTTACAGATATTTACAGGGACTCTGATCCCATCGTTCTTCACACGAAATTTCGGTGTAAACATCCTCTACCTTCGATCCTTATCAACTCAGTCACAGCAGTTGAACCCAGCTGTTTCTCTCAAGCTTCCAAGGATCCAGCCTGGCGGGCAGCTATGGCGTCAGAATTTGACGCCCTCCTTCGCAATGGTACCTGGACCTTGGTCCCGCGGCGCACCTCTATGAATGTCATCGGCTGCAAATGGATTTTTCGCTTAAAGCGTCATGCGAATGGTTCTATTGAACGGCACAAGGCTCGCCTCGTTGCGAAAGGTTATCGTCAAATTCCAGGTATCGACTTTACAGATACCTTCAGTCCTGTTGTTAAAATCACAACCGTGCGATTACTACTGGCCATCGCCATAAGCTCCAACTGGACTCTGCGTCAATTGGATGTCTCCAACGCATTCTTACATGGTCATCTCAATGAAACTGTCTTTATGGATCAACCACCAGGATTTGCTCATCCTCAATTTCCTCACCATGTGTGTCATCTTAAAAAGTCCCTCTACGGCCTTCGTCAGGCCCCTCGTGCTTGGTTTCAGCGTCTAGGTGGTTGGTTACAACAACACGGCTTCGTTGGCTCGAAAACTGATACCTCTCTGTTCTATCACTGCACCTCCTCCTCCAATGTCTATATTCTGGTCTATGTTGATGATATCCTCATAACTGGCGATAACTCTCCATTCATTGATGCCTTGATCAAGGCGCTTGGCACTGAATTTGCAATCAGAGATCTTGGTCCGGCACATTACTTTCTTGGCATTCAATTATCTGACCACTCATCCGGCTGTCATCTCAGCCAAAGCAAATATATCATGGATCTTCTTACTCGCGCAAAGATGGACGGCTCGCGGCCTATTTCGACGCCCCTGGCTGTTGAGTCTAAACTTGTCTCCTCCTCTCCTCTGGAGGATGCCACACTCTATAGAAGCACCGTTGGAGCCTTGCATTATGCCACTATCACAAGACCCGATATTACTTATGCTGTCAATCGTGCATGTCAGGCCATGCATGGACCTACTATCCAGCATTGGGAGGATGTCAAGCGTATACTCCGTTACTTAAAGGGTACCATTCTTCATGGCCTTCTTGTTCATCGAAGCTCTTCTCGCGAGCTACATGCTTATAGCGACGCTGATTGGGCTGGCTCCCGCACCGATCGGCGCTCCACAAGCGGTTTTGCTATATTTCTCGGCCCAAACCTAATCTCCTGGTCCTCTAAGAAGCAGGCTACGGTCTCACGCTCCAGCACCGAGGCTGAGTACAAAGCTCTTGCAAACGCCACAGCTGAAGTCATCTGGCTCCAATCTCTCCTTTCCGAACTTAACTTGTCTTCCACCATAACTCCAACTCTCTGGTGCGACAACATTGGCGCTACATACCTCGCGGCCAATCCTGTGTTTCATGCGCGGACAAAACATATTGAGATTGATTTTCATTTTGTCCGGGAACGAGTCGCGGCTAAACAACTCAATATATCATTCATTTCCACACGGGATCAGCTTGCAGATATATTCACCAAACCTCTATCTCGTGTTCGTTTTTTATACTTAAAGACCAAGCTCAACGTTGTACCTACTACCGATGAGCTTGTGGGGGAGTGTAAACGCATCAAACATATTGACTCAGCACGCTTACCTTATCAAGCCGACTGCCACCGTATACACATCGAGGATATTACAGACTCAACAACAAATATTACAGACTCAGCAACAAATAAACAGCCACCATTGTTTCCCAATAAAGGTGATCTACCTTCCAAGCAAACATCATTGTTTCCGAATAAAGATGATCTACCTTCCAAGCAAAATTAGTCGGAGATCAAATCAAATCAAATCAAATCACATATTAATTTAAAAATCAATTATAAATATTAACATTTATGTATCATAACACTCTACTCTACGTTATCTGTTCTTACACGCTGCTCATCTCCCCCAAGCGTCCGCACGCTGCCTGTTCTGTCATGCCCTCGACTTCCTATTTTGCAGCATGTGCGGATGCAGATTTGTCTTCCTATCCACTGCCTCCCAAGTCTACGATGTCGTATGCTACCAGATCTGTCGCCACGTTCGCACCCTCGTGCTCTTCGTCAATTACCGCCTCGCCCCAGAACACCTCTACCCGACGCAGTATGAAGACGGGGGGCCGAGGTCCTCTGCTTTCTGGACCGCGGCGGCCTCGCCTCCGCCGACTCCACAACAGGGTCGCTCGCCGACCTCTCCTCCTACTTCCTGGCGGGCGACTTCGCCGAGGGAACATCATGCACCACGTGGCCCGCCAGCGCAGAGAACGGCGCGTGGGAGCGGGCTCGGTTAGTGGGTGGAGGGCTGCAAGGACGAGCGGAGGAGGAGCTTCCTCGAGAACGCAAGCGATCTCAAGCACCGCTTCTCCTCCGTCTCGGAGTCCACCGGACGAGACTCCTCATTCCTGGTCTCCCGCTTACGCTCTGCCATGTTGCCGTGCAAAGAAGCCATTGGCGCTTCGCAAGAAATTCGCGAGCTGCTGAAAGCCCGAGCTTTCCTCGAGGCAAAGTAAAGGAAAAAATTCTTAAGCGATTGGATACAAATTTTTTATGTGATAATTAGTATAGAATAGACAATTTGAGAAGACATTGAAATTTGTATGAGACATTTGAGACAAGTCAAATTTTTAATAATAATTTATTTAAAGAAAATAAACTTTGATTATACATTATTTTGTGAGTTAATCGTTAGTGCTATTGTTAGGGCCCGTTTGGGTTCTGGGCCACGCGCACGCGTGGGCAAAGCCCAAACCCAAGCTGCAGCCCACTATCAGTCTGCAGCGGCTGAGAATTTTTTGAGCCAATCATTCAGAATTTGGGTGAACGAACTAATAGGCCGAGCATTCAGAATTAAGTGAACGAGCCAATGGGCTAAACGTTTAAAATTTGATGAACATGTCGTGGGACCAAACATTCAAAATTTGGATGAATGAGCTAATGAGCCAGACATTCAAAGTTGCATGAACGAGCCAATTAGCTAAGCGTTAAAAATTCGGATGAACGAGTCATGGGAACAAACATTCAAAATTTGGGTGAATGGGTCGTGGGACCAATCATTCGGACTTTAAGGTGAACGAGCCGATGTGCCAAACATTCAAAGGTTAGACGAACGGGTCATGGGACCAAACGTTCAAATTGGGTGAATTTGCTGTGATCCAGATTTCTGATCAAAGATTTGAAGGTGGATCTAAAAAATCTGACTCAAAAGAGTAATGATAGATATTTGGATCATTTTGGAAGTCATCTAATTGACTGAGATTCGGGTGAATCAATTTTAGCTATTGAAAGTCTGATTTGTAGATTTGCTATGAGTCCATATCTCTAATCAAAAATATGAAAGTGGATCTAGAAATATCTTATCCATTCGAGTAAGGATCAATATTTGGATCATTTCGGAAGCCATCCGATTGGCTGAGATTCGACCGAATTAATGTCTACCATTGATATTTTAATTCATCGATTTGTTTTGATCTAAATCTTTGATCGAAGATCCAAGGGTGGATTTGGAAAAATCTATGCCAGATGAGTGAGGATCCTTGTTGAGATCATTTTGAGAACCATTTGATTAGCTGAGATTCGAGCGAATTAATGTCAGTCATTGATATTTTAGTTCATTAATTTATTTTGATCTAAACCTCTGATCGAAGATCCGAGAGCGGATTTGGAAAGACTTGACTCAAATGAGTGAGGATCCTAGTTTGGATCATTTTAAAAGTCATTTGATTGGCCGAGATTTGTATAAATCAATCTTAGCCGTTAAAAGCTTGATTCACAGATCTACTTAGATCCAGGTCTTGAATCAGAAATCCGAAGGCAAATCTGGAAAGATCTGATCCAAATTTGTAGGGATCAACATTCGGATCAAGAGTTATTCGATTGGTGGAGATTTGTGCAAATAAATCTCAACCGTTGATTGTATTTGAATTTAGATCAACAGATTTTTAGATGGTTTAATCAGAACCTTTGATTTTTGGGTGATCAAATCTTATCCATTAATTCTAAGTTTAATCAAGGTTGTTTGATTGTAAGTGATTAGATCCGAGCCGTTGAACTTGCATTTAATCTTGGCCGTGGATCATAAGTAATTAGATCTGAGCTGTTGAACTTTTATTTAATCTTGGCCGTTGATAATATTTTGGCAAACTTGGACCGTTGGATCAGATTAAAAATCTGATTACGCATATAACGTGCGTCTTCGTCTTCCACCACCCGACGCCTTCCGTCTGCCGCTCGTCGTCCGTCGGCGAGATGCTCAGCGACTCCGGCCAAGGCCTCTCCACATCTCTCCGAAGCAGTGGCAGGATTTCAGCATCATTTGGTGGCGGGTTAGCGTCGAACGGATGATTCGTTCGGTCACAATGACAAAAATAGGGTCGCCGGAAAAAGCTTTGATTCCAGCGATCCATACATCTGATGGATGAATCTCTTCGTCTACCGGTGCGCACACCTGAAGAGAAGGTGTGGGAAAAAGTTCTACTTGATCCGATGGTTAGATGAAGTGTTTGTCAGAAAATCGAAAGCATTCGCAGCTGGAAGGGAAAGAGCGAGGATCGCCGAAAAATCATTCGATTCCGGGGATTTGGCTGTCAGATGGCGTGATCCTTTTGCCTGTTGATGCGCACGCTCCAGGAGATGGTATAACCGAGGTTTGAACTAGATCAGATCACCGGATGCCGTGATTGTTGAGACAAAGCGTCTGTAGGTGAAGGAAGAAGGAATCGCCGAAAAAGTCGTTCGTTTTCGGCGATCCAGGCTGTGGAAGGCTAGATCCTTTGGTCCACTGATGCGCATACTAAGGAGAGGGCGTGAACGAAATCTGGACTTAGATCGGATGCCTGGATTTGCTGTAACAAATTTTGGAGATGCGGCGTCGAGTGAAAGGTGATAACGAACGCAGCTACGAGTGCAGCGTGGTGACGAGCGTTCGTTGCATGGTCAACTCTCAAATTTTGACCCGAATTGGGTTCAAATTTGGATTTTGATTTGACAATTGTCATTTTTTGGGTGTACAATAGTGCTTCCGATTTTTTTAAGATGATTTATTTTTGGAGTTTACTCTATATCAAATGTTATTTTTCCATCAGAATATATTTATTTCGGAGATGTCTTCCTATCAAAAAATTCATTTATTTCAGAGTTATCTCTTCATTATGGGTGTTTATTACAGAGTTGTCTCTCCATCAAAATAGATATTTATTTCAGAGTTTTCTCTTCGTCATGGGGTGTTTATTTTAGAATTATCTCTCTATCAAAATAGATATTTATTTTAAAATTATCTCTGCATCATATAGTGTTTATTTCAATATTATTTCTCCATCAAAATAGAGTTCTTTATGAACATCTGAAATTCTTAGTGTGTTTTTCGTCAGTCACCTCTTCACGTAGATTTTTTGTCCCCTTTTTTTTTCCTTCTTTGTTTTTATTTTTTATTTTTGCTATTTTCGACTGGGGCATACGCCACTTGCCCCTCATAGTGGTGCCTCTTTTCTCTCTCCAAAAATAGATTTTGCTCCCACGATTACTCTTTATTTTTTCTTCTTTTTTTTATTTGCTGCCATGGCACGTCACTTTTTTATTTCATTTTTTTATATGCATGGCAACATTGCTACAAAAGTAGCATGTGAATCCGTATTATTTTTCTCTCGCACGTTTAGAGTAACCTCATGTCAAAATAAAATTTTGACCTCAATTTGGTTTGCAAGTTTTTATTTCACGTTTCACCATTGTGGTCAAAATTTATAATTTTAAATGAAACAATATATTAATTAATTAATTAATCAACTAATTAATAATTAACAAATTGATTTTTTTCACCACAATGGTCAAAATTTATTTTGACTAAAACATATTGGCTGAATGAGAAATTAATTAATTATTTATTTATTTTTTTTACCGTCAACAAAGTATACATCCAACTTGTATTGGTCGGGTGAATTGCTAAAATTGGTGCTAACTTTAAATCCTTGACAATATCAATTTAGGTAGGATGTTATAATTTGGCACCTAGAAGCATTGACAAAATAATTGAGGTTGGTATCTGTTGGGAAGATTTATTTGAGGGAAATGTGTTAGATATTACAATTTCACATTAGACCCATTTATTATTTTGGAGAAAGTAAATGCTTAACCATTGTCGATTGTGATATCATATGTATTCAAGTGTCCATTTAAGGAATTATAAACACTCATCACGACCGATCTTTTGGAATCAGCCCCCTGTTGATTGAAGTAATAATACCTAAAATTTCAATTTACTACTTAGAATTATTCATGATCCTGGTTTCAAATAGAAATTGTCCTTCCCGTTCAACAAGGATCGCAGGCTCTTTCCTTTCTTTTCCTTACCCCTCTCTAAATTACTTGTTCCTATTTATAAATACCGTCTATGAAACATTTATGACATCGGGATCAAGCACAAAGAAAACAATTACTAAAAGTGAAGTTTTTATTCATCTTTTATCATGTAACAAGTGCAACTAATTGTCGTTCTACCTACTTAAAAAAATATATTTTAGTCGTGCATTATGCTTTGCATCATGAAAATTGGTTGAATTTGTATCAATGTCTTTTGGTTGATGTCCACTCAAATATTTTTGCATGTTGTACTTTTTTACTGTTAAACTTAGTGAGACATAGGGGTGAGCATAAGGTATTACCCAAAGTACTGTAATGAATTTTTTGGTATTGGGTACTTTGGTACCAGTATTTCAAGATTTATGATTTCAGGTCTAGTTTATAATTTTTGATTGGGATTTGGGTATTGGTATAGGTGGAAAAATTTTTAGGATTTTTTTATGGTCCCAAAGTATCAAATATTATATATTTACTAATTAATTAATATATTTATTTATATATTATTTACTAAATCAGGCACTTAGTTGAATAGTTATTTTAGTAAAAAGAATTTTTAGTTTTTTACTTTTGTACAATATTTATTTTTATTCATTAGTTGTATTTTGTATTTTGAAATTAATTACTATTGCTTATGCTTAAGTTGGAATTTAAAATTTTAGAATTTTGAAAATTTTCTAAAATTTTCGAGAGTCGAAATTAAAATTCGGTATCAATACCGGTACCTATAATTCGAAATTCAGGAGTTCAGGACTAGTGTTTGCTCACCTCTAGAGGCAATTATAAAAAACTACGGCTTTAAGATTTAATGCTTAACTGCAAGAGGTTACATTCTGCAATTTATCTGCTGGCTAGAACATATAGAACTCTGGATCTCGAACAGGTAAAAAGGAGGCAATGGAGAATTAGAGAAAAATTTTGAGGTGGTGCAGAGGCTCTTGTAGATAAATTTATAAAATTGGAGTTCTGTGGAAGGAGTACTTCATTTATTGTATAAAATTTTGTCAGTGATACATGAATCAGATGCAATAATCATAATGGTATACTTCCAACTTCCAAGGTCATTATTGTGAGATTTGCTACCATGATTCATTTTTTTTATACATGGGCAGTTGATCTTTCATGCCTTCCTCACATTAAGTTGGCTGACTATTTTCTCAGAGAAGTTCAAATTTGGAGAGAGCATCGATTTTACAAAGATTCAGCCTTAGCAATCCCTGTGCAGTAATAGTGGCCGTTGAACTTCTGAGACTCAAAGAAGTGTGTAATTTGAATAGAAGACATCTTCCCTTGATCTTCTGATAGCAGTGGAATGGCAATTAGTTTGGGCAGCTGCAATCTATTATATAACTTCAGCAGGTACGAGTATACATTTTGAAAATAATCTACATCCTAATAACTATACGCCCAAAAGGAGTTGATTCTTTAATTTCTTTTTCTTTTACTATACAGGAACTTTAGAAACCTTCTCATTCTGTGCACATACTACCATGTTCTTGGGGTTGTCGGTGATGTTAAAAAATGACAGTTACGGTGAGTTTAAATTGCAGCTTTCCTTATGAGGTCTTTATCTAGCTTTCATTATTTATTCATCGAGCAAAAACTTCTTGTATATACTATTCAGTTTCATTTTTTTTTTGGATATTCATATCTTTATCTCAGTGTATATGTATATATATATATACCATTTTTTGTTACCATCTAAGTACCAATGGATTCATTTTAGTCTAACCAAGGACCCCTAAACTAGTAGAGACCAATATCTTAAACCTTGGACAAATCTACAAATGAAAACACTTTATATAAAAGAAAAACAAATATGTTATATATACCAGGGTATATTACACAAGAATGTTGAAAATACTATCCAAGATTGTGGACTCAAAAGTAAGGTTATATATTATTATGGTCATGCTCTTGATTTATATGACCATGTGGGTATGCTAATACCATGTAGAATAGTAAACATTTATTTATTTATTTCCTATGTAGCATCCATTTTATGATTTCTACTTAGCTCTTTCAGCTAACTCCGTTTCTTTTACCTTGAGGATCAAACTTGGCACGCCCTCATAATGAATAGATAGATAATCCTTGCAGATATATTGGAAGTAAATAATTAAAACAAGTTTTATAGGCGTGGATACATTTGATGTGTGGAAATGTAATATATAACATTTAGTTTTATTTTTGCCTGGTTTGAAGTGTTATCAAACTTAGCTTCACCTCTTGTGAATAAAAATTTTTTAGTTATGAAATTAATGAGCAATTTATTGTGTTAGCCTTGTATATCATTATGGACTGGTGCATTTGAGGTTGTCTAACTGGTTGGGGGCGTGACAAGACAATTGTTAATCTCAAAGATGTTTGGGCTGATTTCTTATGAATATCTTAGTTGTCTATTTTAGATTTCATAAAATGATATATATGCATTTGCAATTATTAATTTAGGCCACTTAGTGTAACATTAGAATAAAGACAATTGAAGAGCTACCGTGAAAATTTTGGATATTCATGTAGTCGGATTTGCACTAGGGGATGAGTATCATTGTCATATTGATCCAGATTGTAGAGCTACCGTGAAAATATCTTGAATATATAAAACTATTTAAGAGTGGTCCTTGGAAGCTATCACTGACCTAGAGCGTGATCTAGTTGAGGAATGAACTCTCATCTTCTTTTTGTTGGGATTTCTTTTGGAGTAATCACGTTGTTTCAACCAAGACCTATGCTTCACCTTCACAATGTCACTCAATCACGAGTCTAGGCAGTAGGAACAGGGGGAACAAGTCACCAAGTGCACGGCCAGACTTTAGTAATGTACAACACTATCGAGCGGTGAAGGTAATATAAAACCCTGATTGTCTAAGGAGTATTTCTATAACCACTACTATTTTCCCACTTAATTTAGTGATTCATGTGGCTATATATGTGGTTTTCTTACTTTTTATTCACCAAAATTATTTATTTTTCAAGTCAATATCCAAGGATTTGAGAATTGTTGGCAGAAAATATGAAGATTACGAGGTTGTTCTTAATGGAAGAAGGTATCACTGCGGGCTGCATATTACAAAAAGCTGGTGAAGAAGAAATCGTTTGCTATATGGCATAGCTAGGCTTAAAATACGTCTAAAATGCTTGGTCTTCCTGTTGGGATACGATTTATCAGAGTTAGAGATGATTCGTGTGTTGAATGGTGAAGGCAAAATTCTGAAAAAAATTTTGTACTAGGCAAATTTCTGAAACTACATATTCAATGGATATTCAACAATCTATATGCTGAAATCATGGCAAGTTTATGCTTTAATTACATGTAGTGTTAATTAGAACTGATTTAGATGTTGAACTTCATTAGTAGAGTACTGAATATTTATATAGTAGGTTGGAATTTGATTTTTCAACACTAGTTGTTTTCCATTCATCTAAGGCACCATTTGTTCTTTAAGTTTATGTGAAGTGTATGATCTTCCTGATGGATATGTTTTGAGTTTCAATTTAAGTGATTTTCATGGCCAAATGTTTTACCGCAATGGCTGCGCTAAGATTTGCAGGATTCAAATGCTAGTTTATTTAACGCTAATTTATTCACTGCTACTCATAATAATAGTGAATTACATGGATTTATAAAGGAAATGATGACTCATCTAAATTATCCGGTGTTGCAATAAAACACTCTTGAGTATGAAAAATATGCTACAGCGGAACCTACCAGTTCATGCTGTGTGTGAACGTATGTAAGATGGAATTTCGAGCTGCAAGTTATGAGATAACACTCACAAAAAATGTTCCTATTTGAGTTATGCTAATTATTTTGAACTAAACTCGGCTAGATAATTCATTAGAAGATTGAATTTCCATGTAGAAAAGATTGAATTATACCTAAACATCCGGATTGTTATATGCTGAATGCTTTAATGCAACCTCCGATATAGGGTCATGTGGGTTCTTACTTTGTTCCTTTCCACACTGGAGATAAAGTCATAAACCAAAAATAAATAAAGTTGGTATTGACAAGGTAGAATAAAACTGTGTCTCATTACGTCAACACGAGGATCCAGCTCTTTTTCAGGAGATCTTTTTAGCCGCTTATGTGTAGAATTAAGAAGCTCAAATTTAAAACCAAATGATAGTTGTATAATAGTCATACCGAAGCCCTTTTTCTACACCTTACTCAATGATTTTGAAGCATCACTCAGTTGGGTAGTTGAAAGACTCTTGTTGTGAAGATTGGTGAGTTTAAAGACCCTTGTTGGGCTTAAGTTGTATTTAGATAGCATTTCAAATGTTTTTCTATTCTCAATTGTTCAAACAATGTAATCATAAAATTTGGACAACATGTCATTCACAATCAAGCATTCATTAATAAGCGTAAATTGTATCAATTCCATTGGCTTCCTTAATAATGGGTGAGCACTTAAGAGGAATCTAGTTACTACTATTCCATTGGCTTCCTCAACAAGTGTATGTTTTTCGCGATTGATATGTTTAGAGTTCCAATTTAAGTGATTTTCATAGTCAAATGTTTTACTGCAATGACTGCGCTAAGATTTTCAGGATTCAAATATTAGTTTATTTAACACTAATTTATTCACTACCGCTCAAACATGAATTAATAAAGGAAACCATGAGTCATCTAAATTATCTGATGTTACAATAAAATACTCTTGAAAAATATGCTACAGCGGTACTATAAGTTCATGCTATGTTTGAACGGATGTAAGATGGAAATTCTACGCTAAAGAATAAAACAGAAAGAGAATAACACTCACAGAAAATGTTCTTATTTGAGTCATACTAATTATTTCGAGCTAAACTCGGCTAGATAATTTCCAAGTAGAAAGGCTTGAATTATACCTAAACAATAAGTTTTTTCACAAGAAAGATATCATTCACTTGTGCATTAAGTTTTATAGGCTTGAATTATACCTCAACTGGTGTGCATAGTAAATTTACCTCATCTGGTGCGACATGGGGAGAAAACTTGAGACGTTTCCTTCGGACCCTGTAGATCTCCTAAAGCCGATCTTGGCCCTCCATCATACGTCGAGTTAGCGGCGGACGCTGAGGGGAAGGTGTCCGCTGAGGTAGAGTCGGACATAGACTCAGAGAAGGCGTCCGCTGAGGTGGAGTCGGACATAGAGGTGGAGTTGGACATAGACTCAGAGAAGGTGTCCGCAGAGGTGGAGTCGGACATAGACTCAGAGGCGGACGTAGAGGGGAATGTCACGCCCCGACGCGAGACCCGGGCCCACGCCCCAAGAGTCAAACGTCAAAGCGCAATAGGGTCAACCTGTGGGCCAAGTCAGCAACAAAGTCAACGGTCAACAACCCCAAAGCAATATATGAATAAAATAACAAAAACAATATCACAAATAACATACTGCCATCTGGTCCACGACCAGGCATACAAATACCGCTTCACATACCACACTGCCACATAAATATAATCTGACTGAAAACAGATAAACAAGTACAGAATGCAGCTCCCAAGGTGGCCACTACATCTAACTATCTAGATTCGCTCCAGGAGGAGCAACGGCAGAACCTGGAAGAGAGAGGGAGAGTATGGGGAGTTAGCCAGAAGGGCTAAGTAGGGATATATAAGGGATATGATGCATGTACAACAAATAAGATTAATTTCCAAAGTCTACCAGTGTCCTACGTGCATGTATCACAATAGATATGTATAACACAAATCAACATCATATCGAAATATCACAGCATGCACCGATAAAACAGAGCTAGGCCAATCGTCCACTTAAGGACACGCACTCCTGGTGGAGTGGTCCCCAATGTCAGCTCTAAACAAGGGGGACGATCTGCCCGTCGGCAGTCCGCTGGTGTAGCGTCCAACACCAATCACCCTGAAGTCGGTATACGACCCTTCGGAGATGACACAGGTCGACAGCATATAGTACAAGTGTCCTCACATCACGGATCACGACTATAGCTAGTGGCCAACATACAAAATGTATAGCCCTCACCAACAACAAGCTACGGTAACAGACCTCGGTCGACTGGCATAATCTCCCCACTCCTCAGTCCAATCGGAATATAATCTCAATAAGTCATATCAGCCCAATCCAGGGCACAACAGATCAAATCAGCCCACTCTCAGGGCTCAATGGGCGCTCATATAGAGCCACGAATATACATCTCAGATCACATAGCATAAAGATAAACAACAGCATAAAAACAGATATCATGCAATCACATGTATGATCAATACAACAGGATAAGACTGCAACGGTAACCCGATGCAAATCAATGGAATAAACTTAAGGTAAGGTGCCGCTATCCTAAGCATGCAATTGGCACCATAGCAAAGGCAGGAGGAAGACCCTACCTCGAAATGCAGGGTTGCGCTAAAGAACCAACCAATACGCAACGTATAAGATATCCGCGTGTCTAAGCCGTCGGACCCTAACACATACGAGAGGGTAACGTTATACATGCAGGTGTTTACCATACGGGTCTGAACTTGATACAGCCCTAAACCGAATGCAATTCTATAGCACATACGAATAAGTGGGGATTAGGGTACTAACCGAGCTCGCAGCCACGTGCGAACGTTTACCACCGTAAGCGTCGGAATACGCAAGAACCAACCCAGAATGCTTGAGTCGCCACATCGGCACGGATCCCAAGGTTCACCAGAAAGTTCACTGGAACAATGATCGGGCGCACGGCAAGGTCAGAAACAACAGAACTCAAGAGGGAGCATCGGCAGTATTCTGGGCATCGCCAGACCTCGCCGGAACAGTGCTCGCCGGTGAAGATCGGAGCTTGCCGGCCCACCGAAGGAAACTGGCGGCGAGGGGAGTTCGGTCGTACAGTTATCCCCTTGAACGGATGCCAGAATCGCCGGGATCTAACAAAAATGCGTTGGCGGCACCACCCCTAGGTCTTGCCGGAACCGGAAGGGAAGGTGCCCGAAAACGGGTTAGAAAGGGGCGGAATCGTCCGCCGGAGGTAAGCAAAGCTCGCCGGAGGCGCCGGAGCTGACCTAGGCGCCGAATCCGGAGTTTTCGTGGTTCCGCCGCCGACCACGTTCATACGAAGGCGAGGGAGGGGAATCGCCGGATCAGGCCGCCGGAGCAGAGGGGAAGACGGGGAGGAGTTCGGCAATGGCAAGAAGAGGTGGGCGACGGCAACCGTGAAGCTTGGAAGGGGAAAGCACGACGGCTTCGTTCGCTGCCGTGCGTGAGGGGGATGAGCGAAGGAGGAAAGGCGTGTACGCGTGAGTGGGTAAGCGGCTGGGGGAGAAATTGGCGAGAGAGAGAGTGGATGGGACGGGATAGAAACGTCTCGTCCCATCAACATCAATACTTAATTATTATTTTATTATAAATATTGAAATGGGGCGTAACAATTACATACATCTAAAAAAGAATTTGGTCCCCAAATTCAATATAATCCAAGATTATTATTAAGCATGGGTATAATACATGGATACAAACGGTCACAGCATGCCGTACATAAACTCATGACATTCTGTTTGCTCGGGGAACAAATGTGGCCATCGACGTAATGCCCTGTCTTCGAGTTCCCATGTAGCTTCACTCTTCAAATGGTTCTGCCGACGAACCCTGTTTCAAGTGGATCACCTTGTAGCATCGAGTTAGGGGCACGTTTAGCATCATGCTGAGATAAGGCATAAGCACATATCGCACCAGATTACTGAGTTGGGGCCCTTTGCTAAGTCGATGGTCGACGATCAGACCACGAAGGTCATCTGTGGTTGGGGCATCTGTGGTTGGGGGTTCCGATGAGGGCAATTATTCTTATAGTGACCCATTCTGTGGCAATAATGGCATTGAACTGCATTAAGTGGACATGCCCTGTCTAGATGCCCAACCCTACCACACTGATAACATGTCTTGGAGGAGGCAGAAGGGGAGAAGCTCATACTCGGAGGTGACCGAATGAATCGCTGGGACCTAGAAGTAGGAGCCCAAGACCTCCTACCTGCTTCCAAGTCCCGGTCATTGGCTCGTGAGGTCGGTGGGCTTCGACTCGCCGAAAGCCTGACGTCTCGACGGCTGCTCAATGCTAGAGCCTTGCCCTTGTGGCTTTCTGGTTCATCAGACTCCTCAGAATCTTCTACCATGCGGGCCGTATCGAGAACTGCTTGGAAATCCTCTGGGTCCGCAGTTCGAGCCAACATCTTAAGAGGTCGGTCCAATCCCCTAATAAACTATTTTGAACGATCCACTATCGTCGGAATTAGTTCAGGGAACACCTTGGCTAGCCTCTTGAACTCTGCAATATATTTGGCCAATGGACGGCCATTTTGTTTAAGAGTCAGAAACTCATGTCGCAGCTTTTCTCGAAGTGATGCAGGGAAATACTCAGCGGTGAAGCACTGCTGGAAAACATCCCAATCGACCCGTTCGTTGCCAACCGACGAAACGAGGGAGTCCCACCAATCCCTGGCGTCCTCATCAAGAAAATATACCAGTAAGCCCACGCGTTGGTTCTCGGGGCAGTGCACCATATCTAGCGTGTCAGTCGCACTCTGAATCCATTGCATGGCTTTCCAGGGGTTGAATTGTCCAGTGAAAACTCCAAAACGCTTGTAGCCAAGATCTGTGAACCGACCCGACATATTCATCCAGGCTTCTGTGTAGTCAACACCATGTCCAGGCTGCTCCACAGGACCTTCATCTTCGGTTACATTGTACGCCGGTTCAGCTTCTGATGAAGGCGGAGCTGGAGCTGGAACTAGTGGAACTGCTGGAGGAGGTGCACTAGGTCCACCAGAATGACTACTCCGACGCATCCAATGCAAGGGCAGATTCAGTGCATCTCTTGCCAAATTAGCTAGTTTCCCTGTGCTACCCTTTTTGCGTGGCATTCTGCTATAAGAAGGAACAAGCCATTAAAGGAGAGTTAAAATGGTTAGAAACAATACTATTCCGAATAGCGTCTTAAATCACTAACACAAAGAATTACTCTAAACACTTATAGATGATACTTACCAAGGTTGTTCCTCAGCAAAGAGGGTTCCAACTGATTACATCCTTAATCATAATATCGTTCTTATAGGAATTTTCATTCGCATGTCCAACACGTAGATCGTCACGTCGCAAAGAGGGCACCTAGGCGGGCCAGGCCTAGAGAATCCATCCTCGAGATGCGACAAATCAAACCTACTGGACATGCCAGCCATAAAACCCCATGGTGGTGAAGCAGAATGTTAATTCCATTGCTGCAGTCAATGGAGTTTCGCAAGCTCTACACCTTGGCGATTCTTGGACAGAGGGTTCTGCAGCGTGTTTCATACTCTTAATTCCACTAAGATCATCGTCGAAATAATTACGAGAAATTACGATGCGCTTATCATTTCACGAACTTAATTGACTAATTGTCTGGTACTACACTCTATGCAAGTCATCAAAGCATATAGTACAAGTGTCCTCACATCACGGATCACGACTATAGCTAGTGGCCAACATACAAAACGCGTAGCCCTCGCCAACAACAAGCTACGGTAACAGACCTCTGTCGACTGGCATAATCTCCCCACTCCTCAGTCCAACCGGAATATAATCTCAATAAGTCATATCAGCCCAATCCAGGGCACAACAGATCAAATCAGCCCACTCTCAGGGCTCAATGGGCGCTCATATAGAGCCACGAATATACATCTCAGATCACATAGCATAAAGATAAACAACAGCATAAAAACAGATATTATGCAATCACATGTATGATCAATACAACAGGATAAGACTACAACGGTAACCAGATGCAAATAAATGGAATAAAGTTAAGGTAAGGTGCCGCTATCCTAAGCATGCAATTGGCACCATAGCAAAGACAGGAGGAAGACCCTACCTCGAAATGTAGGGTTGCGCTAAAGAACCAACCAATACGCAATGTATAAGATGTCCGCGTGTCTAAGCCGTCGGACCCTAACACATACGAGAGGGTAACGTTATACATGCAACCTGTTTACCATACGGGTCTGAACTTGATATAGCCCTAAACCGAATGCAATTCTATAGCACATACGAATAAGTGGGGATTAGGGTACTAACCGAGTTCGCAGCCACGTGCGAACGTTTACCACGGTAAGCGTCAGAATACGCAAGAACCAACCCAGAATGCTTGAGTAGCCGCACCGGCACAGATCCCAAGGTTCGCCGGAAAGTTCACTGGAACAATGATCGGGCGCACGGCAAGGTCAGAAACAACAGAACTCAAGAGGGAGTATCGGCAGTATTCTGGGCATCGCCGGACCTCGCCGGAACAGTGCTCGCCGGTGAAGATCGGAGCTTGCCGGCCCACCGAAGGAAACTGGCGGCGAGGGGAGTTCGGTCGTACAGTTATCCCCTTGAACGGATGCCAGAATCGCCGGGATCTAACAAAAATGCGTTGGCGGCACCACCCCTAGGTCTCGCCGGAACCGGAAGGGAAGGTGCCCGAAAACGGGTTGGAAAGGGGCGGAATCGTCCGCTGGAGGTAAGCAAAGCTCGCCGGAGGCGCTGGAGCTGACCTAGGCGCCGAATCCGGAGTTTTCGTGGTTCCGCCGCCGACCACGTTCGTATGAAGGCGAGGGAGGGGAATCGCCGGATCAGGCCGCCGGAGCAGAGGGGAAGACGGGGAGGAGTTCGGCAATGGCAAGAAGAGGTGGGCGACGGCGACCGTGAAGCTTGGAAGGGGAAAGCACGACGGCTTCGTTCGCTGCCGTGCGTGAGGGGGATGAACGAAGGAGGAAAGGCGTGTACACGTGAGTGGGTAAGCGGCGGGGGGAGAAATTGGCGAGAGAGAGAGTGGATGGGACGGGATAGAAACATCTCGTCCCATCAACATCAATACTTAATTAATTTTTTTAATTATTATTTTATTGTAAATATTGAAATGGGGCGTAACAGGGCAGGCGTCCGCTGAGGCAAAGTCGGACGTTGAGTCAGAGACGGGCGCTAGCTAAGGCGAAGGCGGATGCTGAGACGAAGCCGGACGCCGAGACGAATGCTGAGACGAAACCGTACGCCGAGGCGGACGCTAAGGCAAAGGCGTACGCTACGGTGGACGTAGAGACAGAGGCGTACGCTATGGCAAACGCCGATACGGACCTGGACACGTACGCCGAAGCCGATACGAGGAAGCATATGCCCCCGCGGCTACCGAGGAGGAGGTCAATGAGGAAGGAGGAGCGGGATCCATAGTGACGGTGAAAAAATAGAAAAGAAAAAAAAAACTCAAAGTCTGTACCAATCTAAAATAAACGCTTTATAAAGTATTTATAGATTATTATTATTATTATTATTATTATTATTATTATTATTATTATTATTATTATTATTATTATTATTATTATTATTATATAGAATAATTTTAGT
Organism: Costus lasius; assembly: GCA_027563935.2. NCBI lineage: Eukaryota > Viridiplantae > Streptophyta > Magnoliopsida > Zingiberales > Costaceae > Costus > Costus lasius. The sequence continues at coordinate 11,490,396 of CM050454.1, read as the reverse complement.
ATAACTACCCCGGCAGTGTTGAACCCATGTTTGGAAAATCCCAACACAACAATATTTTGAAATAAAAAAAATAAGTATGCGGCTATAAATTTGGAATCAACTAAAAATGAATGAGATTAGATGAAGGAAGAAATGATGAAAGGAAGATAATACCAAAAAAATATAATAGCAAAATGAAAAGTGTACTGCATGCAAATGTAAGAAAGAAAGATTGAAGGGACAAATTAAAAATGATTGAAGAAAAGAAAGCAGTGGTTATCATAAAAATAATAAAAAAAAGAAAGAAAACTTGGAAAAGATCGAAAATATTATAAAAAGAAAATAAAAGAAGAGATAGAGCTCTTGGCTGAAGAGGGATCTCAGCGGAGAGAAGCAAAATAAAAGGATGCAATTGAAGATAAAAGGACGCTAAGGTGGTCTCGACAGAAATGAAAAAAAAAAAAGAAAAGAAAATAAGATAAAAAAAAAGAAAAATAAGGGGATAAAAGCTTGGGAAAAAAACAAAAAAAAGGAGGAAGCTCTTGGCAAGGGAGAGAGCGACAAAGAAAATAGTAAAAAATTTCTTTTGTTAAGAGCAAAAGAAATATCATGTGCTGGGATTTTTATATCATAAATATTTGGATTTCATATCTTAAAATTTTTTGGGATCTTTATATTCCTAAATTTTTCTAAAATTCTTATATCCTCAAATCTTTCTGCGATCTTTTTATCTCCAAATCTTCCTGGAATCTTTATATCTCTAAATTTTTTAGGGATCTTTATATCTATGAAAATTTCATGTGATCTTTATATCCTCTCATCGATGCTGCCGTTGTTCTGATTTTAAGAGCTGTGCAAATTGCACGTGTTGCTTGTTGCTCTTTTTCTATTATTTGGACGAGAAAGATTTTGTAGTAGTCTCACTTGAAGCCCCGACGATAGACGCTCACGCACCAAGTCCTAATGCCGAAGCCCTCTTCGTCCGCTAATGCCTCCACCATAAGAACTCGACATCCGACTGTTAGATTTCGCCCAAATCATGCCTATATGCTCTCATCACGCCTGCGAACCTATAGGCTAGAAGTTCCATTCATCCGACATTCGGGTAGGTGGAATTGAATGATTTACCACCAAAAACCTTGTTTCCGCCGAGGAGAATTTGAGTCTTTGATTCGCTACCGATTCTCCACCGGACAGTGCCAAACTTTGACCATGAGTCCTTCTCGACATAGAGAAGGTACACCCATAGCCAATTGGGTGGAGGAGTAGCAAGCGGCAGGCAGCGGGCGACGGGAAACCTAATTTTCACACTCCGCAACCTCTATCATAATGACAAGAGAAAAGAAATCCGATGGTCTAGATTCATTCAAATTAAATAAACGGCCCAGATTCATCCACTTCAAATCCAATGGTTTCAATCTAAATAAAAAACGATAATCTAGATTACTTCAAGTAAAATCGGACAATAGAGATCAACCCAATTTAATAAACTAAATCTAATGGCTTAGATTCGTTCATATCAAATCTGACGATCCAAATCAGAATAAAAAGGAATGATCGAGATTACTTCAAGCAATATCGGACAACAGAGATCAATCCGATTTAATAAATAGAATCCAATGGCTTAGATTTGACCACATCAAATCCAACAATCTCGATCTGAATAAAAAAATGACAATCCAGATTACTTCAAGCAACATCAAACGGTAGAGATCAATCCGATTTAATAAATTGAATCCAACGAATCAGATTAAATATACGTTGATCGAATAGTCTAGATTGTTTACTTTGATCAAACGATCAAGATCAATTAGATTTGATTGAACAGATCATATCAAAATTTCAAATTAATAATTGAAAATAATCTGAGTATATCTAGGTCAATCGGTGACTTTTGACATAATCAAGGAGTTGATCCCTATTAAATCGAAGCTAATCTTTCTAAATATGATATTAGATTTTCAATCCGAGACTTGAATTAAAGCATATCTATGAATTTATGTGAACGGTCATGATGAGTTTGGACAAAATACTATCGAAAATAATTTGGACAAATCTAGATCAACTGGTTGACTTTTGACATGATCAAGGGGTTAATCCCTACTAAATCAAACCTAATATTTCTAAATATGATATCACATTTTTAATTTGAGACCTAGATTAAAGTAGATCTATGAATCTAAATCAATGGTCATGAAAAAATCAGATATTTGACGGGTGAGGATAATCTGAGCCAATTGAAATTGAAATCGCCAATAAGACATTGAGGTGAGATAGAGAATTTCTAAAAACCTTAATATATCATAATAAAATATAATTTGAGGGTGCATATGTCGACGTTTACTATGAGGATGTAACTCTTCAATATGATGTTTTGTTTGCTAAGGCCGAAATTTCTAATAAGTTGCTAAGGCCGAATATTTCACAAATTGAATATCCAATAAGCCATCCAGATTAGATATTTTCATAAATTAAAATAAACAATAAGCTGTTGAGACCGGATATTTTCCAAATTAAAATATCCAATAAGCCGTTGAGGCCGGATATTGAATATCCAACAAGCTGTTGAAGCCGGGTATTTTTAAATTGGATATCCAACAAGCCATCAAAGCAAAATATCTTCGCAAATTGAAATATGCAATAAGCCGCTGAGGCTGGATATTTTACAAATTAAAATATCCAACAAACTATTAAGGTTGAATATCTCATAAATCAAATTCAAATACTCATAAGCTGCTAAGGCCGAGCATTTACTAAATGCTCATAAGCCATCAAGACCGAGCATATGTCAAATTCAAATGCTCATAAGCCATCAAGGCCAAGCATATGTTAAATGCTCATAAGCCATCAAAGCCCAGCATATGTCAAATTCAAATGTCCATAAGCCATCAAGACCAAGCATATATCAAATCTAAATGCTCATAAGCCATCAAGCCAAGTGTATGTTAAATGCCCATAAACCATCAAGACAGAGTATATGTCAAATTCAAATGCTCATAAGCTATCAAGGCCGAGCATATGTCAAATTCAAGTGCTTATAAGCCATCAAGGTCGAGCATATGTCAAATCTAAATGCTCATAAGTCATCAAAACCGAGTACAAATCAAGCTCAAATACTCACAAACTATCAAGGTTGGGTGCATGCCAAATCCCAAATACTTATTAGCTATTAGTGCCAAGTATTCAAATACCCACATGTTCTTGGAAAATCAGACATCCACCGATAACTCTTTCTTTGACTAATAAAGATTGCTTCAAATTTTAAGTTGTTCATGAGCTATGTATTGATATGATATTTATAAATTATTTTGTCCTCTAATTTATGAAATATTATTTATTTATATAGATATCTTAATCAAATGTGCCCTAATTTCAGGGGTAATTAATAATGAGTACTTGCGCTCATTGGAAGTAAGAACCCATTAAATAAATAAAACCTTATTAATATAAGGTAAATTTGAGAAGATAAATCACATTTAAACATAACCAAAAATGACCTGTTTGGATTTTTTTTAAAATGTAAGTATATGTATAGTAAGGGGACATGTTGTATCTTATCAAAACTTCGTATGTGAAATATAAATGTTCTAAATAGTTATGTTGGGTTTGGTTGTATATAATGATGTAAGAAAAATATAAAACAAAAAATATTTTCAATTGTTTTCATTTATCACTTAGTTAACACGAATATAGTGATATTTACTATGGGAAATTATATTTATTTTTTACTTTTGGATTATAATTTGCAAGCTTGGCCATGATATTTTATTTTTTTGACTCTAATATTTTTAATCTTTATAATTTTATATAAATTTTATTTTTGACTTTTCAATTTTTATTTTTGTTGCAAGCTATGTATCAAATGAGTTTTCCGCCGTGTTTCTATTTTGTTAAAACAAAATTTTAAAACCTATTTGATATCATGATCTATTTTGATTGGCCTTATCATAATTATGACTTATGAGAATCAATTGTATATTATGCTTATGAAGCCCATCAGCAGCAGCAGCACCCGCTTCACCTTAGTGCTTCTCCTCCTTGCGTCGATGCGGATTGTGCCGCCCTTCCCAATTAGACTAATGCAGTATAAATAGAAAACTGATAAATTAATTTCATAGTGTTTATTAATATTAAATAGTATTTAATGATATTTATATAACAAGAGTGTAACAAAATTGAAATATATATATTAATCTTTTTAATTTTTTTCCCTTTAAATAAACACAAAAAAAAAGAATTTTTTTTTAATTTTTCTTTTCTTTTTATTTTTTTTCCTTTTAATTTTCTTTCCGCCCTAGTAAATACAGTGTAAATGTAAAGTTGAACTAAGTGATGAATGGTCTTTAAGGTTATATGTCATAATGTTTAACTATGTTTGTGAAAATCTTTATCTGTTATAGAAGCCCATTCAAGTAGGAGGGCCATCAAATATAATGGAAAAAGACCAAGATCCCCTTGGTTCTAAAATGCAATGCGCTTCGGGGTGTGCAGTAAGTGATCAAGAAAAGACATTGACATTATCATGCTAAGGATTGAATTCTAATCAGTATCTCTGTCTCCCCTTGTGTTCTCTATGTTGCTAAGGCATTTGATAGGCTTGCAACAAATGCATGCCTATCAAAGTAATAAAAATATCAATGGTCAAATATCAACTAATCTTACGATTAAAATAACAGATTGAAGATGAAGACAACTCAAATAGACAGATGTAACACTCCCTCCCCAAACTTTCCAAAATCTTTCTTAATATGTTTCCGGCATTCCATTTTAGTTTTTTTTTCTCCAAAAATTGGTTCGCAAAATAAGCCAAATTGGGTAAGAAACTACTAAGCAATTGTGATTGGTGGGAAGAATCACGATCGTGACAATTTGCATGGCAGGCTGTGATTCTTTCTATGAGTTTCTATGAGGTTCATTCAAGAGAATCACAAGTAAATCATGATCTTTTCTACACGATTCTGACAAAGCACTTTGAGAGGATTATGATCATGACAAAAAACACGAGCAAGCGATGATTTCTACTAAGCAAAATCTTCAATTTCTGGACCAATGACTTTATGGCCATGATATTCATCATAACTTGATTCTTCTATGTTCTACTGAAAATTATGGTTGTGATGAATTTTATGGGTGGGTCATAATTTTTACAAAGCTTCGATTTGTATAAAATTTTATGAATAACCTCATCTCAACATTAGGAATCTATCCGTAGCCCAAAATCTTCTAGATTCCATCAAATTTTAGCTATTTTTCCTTGAACTATTGTAAAACCGAATAGAAATGAAGATTTTGAGATGCATGAGAGGATTCTTATGACTAGATCTAATGATATGAGAGCTGTGAGTCTACGGTCTGGGTCTCTATCTAATACATAGTTTAAATTTGATATGTATAAGTGTGAAAGATAGTATGAAAGAACTGTGAGTACCTCATGAAATAGATAGCTCATAGACTGAATTTGGATTGTTGCCGAATCCCCGCATCACTGAGCAAGAATTTTCTTATCACATTAAGAAGCAGAAGTCAGTCAACAATCCATGCCTACCACACATTGGTTGACTGCATCTACATCTATCCTGAGCTTATATTCCATCGGCTGCTTAACTATAGTTAGCTGGCTTGGTCAAGGTCAAGTTCAACCTAAGGCTTTGCCCCAACGTTTAGTCATAACATGATGTGCTTTATCGCTCTCCATGTCGGGTTTATTTTATCGGCATGTGGCAGAGAAGATCATTAACGTGACTCTACGGAAGGAGAATTCGCAGTGAGACCTGCCGCTCTCACCATTTAAGAATCAGAGTTCATAGGTCCAATAGTACCAGAAGGCAAGCTTGTACTAGCCGGAATTTGAAAGGCCAAGCAAAGTCAAAATTAATTTCGACTTTAACAATGTTAAGTTATGTTTTACACTTCATCCTTGTATAGTTTAAAATGATCAACCTTTTCAATCAGTTAAAAGGATTATTATTTGTTCTATAGTTTGGCATTAGTTTTTTCTTTTCACTTTACCCCCACATAGGATATAAATTGCTTTATATTCCAAGATTAAAAGGCCAACCACCATTTTTGCCTTTTTTACAACGGGCAAAATCAATTTATTTTCAATTTAACTTTTCCTTCGGTCCAAAACATTATTCGCTCACTGCATTTGATTTGAACAGTAACACTGTGTTTCCAGAGGAGGGAAACAAGGAAGGAAAGGAAAGAAATAGAATCCTTTCCATTTATTTCCATAGTTTCACAAAGGAGAAACAATGTAAGGAAAGGAAACAATTTCTTTCCTTTCCCTTCAAAAGTGTCCCCTCCAAAAAAGGGGGAAACACATTCCTTTCCCTTCTCGCGACTTTCGATCGTGCCTGCTCGAGTCGCCCACGCCTCGTCGCTCACGCCTCGTCGCAGACCAGCAGCCGCTGGCCCGTCGCCTTTCCTTCACCGACGCTCGATGCTCTACGCTCACCCAGCAGCCGTCGGGCATCGCCTTCGCCGTTGGCCGTCGCCTTCCCCTTTCGCCGTCGACCCAGGTGAGTCCTTCACTTCTGAGTCCTTCGCTTCTCATCGCCTCATCTTGGTCCCTGCCTCATTTTGCAGCCGTGTCCTCGCCTTTTCACCGTCACCTTCGCCCTTCGCCTCCCTTGCTCCAGAATCACGCTGAGGTGACTCCCCTGCTCAAGCATCACGCCGAGCCCGACTCCTCTATTGCAGCATCACGCCGAGCCGACTAGAGCAGCATCACGGACTCACGGTAATATACACGACTTCTCCGCCCTCTTCCACCTTCGCCCTCTTTCGGTCGTCAACCCTAGAAAATGGAAACTACTCTTTCTTCTACTGTTTGTTGAAATTTATTTCGATTGATCAATGTTAGATGTTGTATTATGAAAATTAACATGTGAAGATTAAACAACATCACATGATATTGTATTATTTCGATTTCTTCTACGATTTCTTCTACGATTTCATAAATGGGCTAATATATTTGATAGAGGTGATGCATGTTTCTAGTGGTAATCCTGTTCATGATGTTCATCATGTTCTTATACAAATTGTTTGCTTGCTTAAACAAACATGGGTTGACAAATCATTACGAGAGAGTGATGAAGTTAAGCATGGCATTCGAATAAACATATTAAAAAACTTAACTAGTTCAGATGATCACTGTTATAATATGATAAGAATGAGAGTACATGCTTTTAAGCATTTATGTCAATTACTAAAAGGGAGACGCGGGTTGAGAGATACAAAACATTGTATTATGGAGAAAAACGTGTTCACATTCTTGTAATTGGTATCCCACAATGTGAAATACAGATAAATATGTTTTTTCTTTCATCGTGGTACTCGAACCATCAGCTACCACATTCATGAGGTATTGCGAGCTATCATTAGCTTGCATGAGCAATTTATCTCACAACCTGATGGCTCAATAGTTCCGCCTCAGATATACAATAGCAGCCGCTACTATCCTTATTTTAATGTATGTTCAATCATAAGTAATTTTTACAAAATATCATAAAAATTATGCATTTGATAGCATTATATAATGCATGCAGGATTGTCTAGGTGCAATCGATGATACACATGTTCGAGTTAGGGTACCTTCTAGCGATGTACCTAGGTATAGGGGAAGAAAGGATTGGCCAACTACAAATATTTTAGCAGCCTATTCATTCGACATGAAATTCACATACATCCTAGCTGGGTGGGAAGGGACGACATCAGATTCACGAATAATAAAAGATGCGATCAGTAGAGCTGATAACTTAAAAATTATGGAAGGTAAACTTACTATATACTTATAAAATACTTAGGTGTTACCACTAGATCTAATTTGACATACTTTTACACTAGGTAAATACTATTTAGGTGATGCTGGTTTTGGTATCAAAAGTTGGCTTATGACACCTTATAGGGGAGTACAATACCACTTGAAAGAGTATTCCAGAAATGCTCCTCGAACTGCAAAGGAATTATATAATCATCGACATGCAGCTGCTCGAGTTGTCATTGAAAGATGTTTTGGTGTACTAAAGAAGAGATTTTCTATTATTGCAAGTGGAACATAACCTCATTTCCCAATACGCACACATGTCCAAATTATTACTGCCTGTTGCATTTTACATAACTACCTAATGGGTATCGATCCTAATGCTAATATTATTGCCCACAAAGGCTGAAATATTTGAGGAGCTAAAGAAGCTTAATCTTCCCGTAGAGACATTGGTAAATGCATATATCTTATTGGGTACGAGCAAGGAAAAAACACAACTCTTTCTCTCAGCTCCAGAAGAGCTACGGGGTCTAATTCTGAGTCGCCTGATGAATCCATAGTCTGTTGGTTGTGGATGCTTGTGTTGGATTTGTATTTGATGTTGTGTTCGACTTTATCCTTATTGTATTTTCATGAATCTATGATGGTATTGTGTAGATGGTATAGACATGGCTAGAGATATTTGTTGATGAACTTGGTGCTATTTATATTGTGATACTTTGGTGTTGAATTGATAGTATTTATAAACTTTAGTGATAGTGTATTTATATTTTGTTCAATTTATTATATTGTGTATACAGGTATTGTGTTATAATAGAGAGGAAATGCTATCAAAATTTTTTGTAATTTTTAATCATAAATTTAATAAAAATTTAGAGAATTTAATAAGAATTTTATAATATTTTTTTAATTAATAAACTATATTATTTATAATATTACTAATTATTTATGTATTATATAAAATATAATTAGTTTAAATTTTTTAATTTTTTCCTTTCCTTCCACTGAACAGGGCCTACAAAAAAAGAATTTTTTTTTTTCTTCCTTATTTCCTTATTTTTTTTTTTCTCTTTGGTTCCTTTCTTTTCTAGTTTCTTTCTGTTTATTCCTCTTTACAAACAGTACCTAAAACCCCTATTTACAAGCTCTCCACGCTCTACACTTCTCTCCCTCTCGTCCGACCTTATTGGCACCGGGACGCTCGCCGGAACACGCACAGTGGTCTCCGCCTAAGGGAAGAAAGGGGTGGCGGACCTCCGTCCGCCGCTCGGAGAGGAAAAGAAGCGGCCTCTGCCGTTGTCGTCGCCGGCTCCGCCTGCGAGCTCCTCGTCACCACCGCTCGGAGAGGAAGGCGATCTCGCATGGAGGAAGGGAGCACAATCCCAGCTCGTCTCTCAGCTGATCGTAGCTCCGGCTCGTCCCAGGGGAAGTTCCGGTGGAGGGGATCACCGGGGATCTTCGCTCGTCGCTCGTCGAGGAGGAAGATCGCGTGCAGTTCCAGCCCGGTGCCCTCCTCTCGCGCAGCCGCGCCTCCTTTTCTCCCTGCCCACGCCGCCTGCAGCCCATGCCGCCGATGGGACGTCTGCGTCATGTCCCGCACGTTCGCGCCTCAGTGCGTTGTCGACAAAAGCGGGGCGGAGTCGAATCCTCCGCGCCAACACCCGCTCCGTCCGCTCCAAATCCGCCTCACGTGGGGGCCTTGGACCTCCGCCCAGTCCCAAATGCCACCGCTCGGCCCGGCCCAACATTCAATGGGCCTAACAGTTAGCGTATCTCTTTCATTAAGAATTACATTCATATACAGAAAGGAAATTATATACTAGCATCTTCTAGAAATGAACATGAGAGAATGACATCTAGCATTTGCACCGGGAGCAGGAACTGTTAGGCGACGTCCAACATGCTGTTGATGCAATATGGATCAGCAAGCGTAGGTGTATGCAGACTGATGGAAACACGCATTAGTGGCTGAAGTTGAAATTTTGGTTGATTTTCCAGCCTACGAGCCAGGGGATACTTGGTTCAGGTTTTACTGCTTTGGATTCAGCCTGTTGGTGTGTATCATAGATTGCCATGGCGAGAGATATTGGCATCATGCAAAGGGCTTTGGACTGAAGGAATTGCATTGCCGCACCAATATCCTCTTCCATAAGCTTTGCTACTTGCGTTTCTGTGTCATCTGTGGACCATTTCTCCCAAACATGCTGTCTGCTACCGCTTTCATTAGTTCCGCCCTTAACAAGTAAGCAATGTGATCAGATCAAAATAAACATAAAATGGCTGCTGAAAAGATCAGTGCATAAGGAGTATGTTCCATGTAGATGCACATTCTTGCATCATAGAAGCATCTGGAATCAATAGGAGCACTGTGATTCAACAGGCCAAACATGAATATGCAGGAAAATAAATCTAAAACTATGAAATATGATGGGATGAAATATAATGAATAGAAAACATTATCTTTGGCAGATTTCTCCTCATAATTGCTTGTGCAATGGAAAAAACTGAAGAGAAATTTTTGGTGGTAAAATTTAAATAAAGGACAGGACATAAAAGTTGGGTAAACTACATTGTCAATAAAACGAAGTTCAAAATTCCTTTTAGCCACCCACGTGATTTTTTAAAACTAAAATTAATGTTGCAACATAATTAAAGTTAACCATGCAACAATAAAAAAAGCAATACAACAAAACAAACAAACAAAAAACAATAAAGATATCATATCCCTCCTCTCTCTCTTTATATGTATATAGACACACGGATAAACTAAAAATGAGTTTCCAAATAAATAGCGACATCGACGACGAAGGCTGAGGTTCAAACGCGGATGCTAAACCTACCGCATGCCCGAACACACCCAGCTTCCTTCTCCAGTGACGACTCAGCCAACAAACAACAAATGCAGGCAGCGACATTCATTCGCGTGAAGACATCAGTCAACGTTCAAAACAAGGCCGCAATCAAACACTCCAATCAAAATTAAAACGCGGTTGAAATTTCAAAACCGATCTTGATTTCGGATTTTTGCACACATACGGAGGTGTAGGTGCTGATGTGGATGGGCCGAATAGGCTGGGCGTGACAGCAGCATCATAATAACAGTAGCACAACTTTGCCAAACCACTTTTAGGACATGTTTTACAAACTGTTCTATACCATCATGCTATATCAAGCCCATTGTGCCTATATGCTGAAAAGCACGCGGGTAGATCCAATGCATAACTGTAGTTCACTACTATACAGCCAGATTCTTTTCTATTTATTTTCAGTAATAAAAGTGATGGAAAAGAATCTCTTGATTAATGGAAACAGCTTATACAACACTGAAGTGAGGAAAGATCACGCGAGGTAAATGAAAACACCCAAGTATGACTGAAGAGATTGCAAACTTCCCCAACAATCAATTTGCTCGTGTTAGTACATAAGAAGGCAAATCTACAGTCATTCCTTCCTCTCTGGAGGTTTTTGATCGACATACTCACACTCAACCGGGGCAAACCAAACACCAACCAGTATTAGCAAATGTATACAAAGCAACAGCAACGAAGAATGCATGCTTGAAGGAAAAATATTCCAGCATAACTCCACGCCAGCAAACAAAATGAGCCTGAATGGGACAGTACAAGCCAGAAATAAGAAAAGGAATGTTATCATTACCAATTATCTGGAAGTTCTTTACAGAACATAACAGTGTAATATAGAAGCATGTTCGATGCTATGATACCTTAGAGGTGTAGGGAAAGGTGCTTTCCACAAAAGGAAAGGCAAAGAGTAGAAGTACCTGAAAACAGCAGAGGTAGCTTGATTTATTTAAGCAAAAATTTGGCTAGGAATTAAAGAGCAATAAATTTCATTTTACAAGAATGACAAAGATAACAAGTGCAGGTAAGCAAGAGGGGCATCAAATATGTGAGGTTTAGGACATATAACCAGTATTATGCTTATTAATGAGCTAAGCCACCAACATGCAACCAGACAATACTTCAACAGTCAAACCTAAGTCGTCATATTATTATTGTAAGACTATATAAAATACCAACTTACATGATGTGTTGCATTCTCCTAACACTTGCTTTGCGAAGATGTGATGAAAACCAATTGTTATAAGATTGAAGAATATGCAGGAAAGATTAGAAGCAAGAAATACTTACTAAAAGGAACATGAACCCGGACTGTCATGATAGCATGTAACGCAAATTTAAAGAACACTGAGAAAGTCAACATGAAGTTGGCAGTGAAACAGCATTCAATATAATTCAGTGAAGCTAATTCCACGGAAACAACCAACTAATCCCGAATATTGCAGCTAGGCTAGTTGAATAATAGAAATTTAAAATATTGGTTTGAAGCTCACCATGAATAGAACTGGAAGTGAAGAGATCGAGCACAGACGATGCCGATGAAGTTCCCAGTAAACATAACGAAAGCAATATCTGGACGACTATATGTTAATTTACATTCTAATACAAAATGAGGCATTGGAAATGGGAATATTTCAAACATACATTCTTTTTTTAGAGATCTGATTCTTGATTCACAAGAATAACATTGTTGAATGGAGAAACCTTCACTGACTTTATACTTCAATAGATTAAAAAGTCCATTCCTGCCAATATCTGATACATTCAGTAAGAACCTTACTATTTAATAACTAATGTATGAAGTGGATGCAGCCTAAGGAAAAATGCAACCGATAGAAAACCATAAAGAACTACCAACTGCATGCATCTAGAGCCAATGTAATTATGGAGAACTAAAGCAGCATGATTAATCAAAACAATCTTCCTTATGTTTGTCATTCTTCATAAATATCAGTTAGAGGAAAGCTCATTAATTAAATCTTGTAGCATACCTAGCAAAAACATTCATCAGTAATAGGACAAGGAAACCAAAACAGATATAGAAAGAAAAAGAATCAAAACTAGAATATCTAAACAAGGATTCCTTTGATACAGTACTCACTTGGTCCATCTGAAGTGTGCAAATAGTGTGAGCAACGTAAGGTGAAGAACCAGCAAGGCACATGCAAATTCCTTTGATACAAATATCTCCTCTGGAACGAACTTGAAATTAACAGACCTGGGACGACATAAAACAAATCATGCTGTGGAGAATGTACATTGATCCATGCTGATTGATGATTATCAAAACAAACTTGACGGCCATGTACCCTAAAAACATATACTTCGTGTAAAAAGGAAGAAAGAGCTACCGTGGTAAAGTACTAGAGGACCCAAGACCAATCTTGACATGTGTCAGAGAAAAGAACATTTGCAAAAGAAAGTAGACGCTATAATTTGTGTACCTAAGCTGAGCGACACTTGGATGAATATCTATGCACATATAGGCTTATTTTACCTCAATGGCAGGAAATATCATATCTCGTGTAGGCTGGAGCATATAAGTTTAAAAGTTCTGCATTATCATGCATGCATATAAAACAACACTGTATTCAATTTGAAGACAAATAGTATAAGAATAATGCACTAGAGTTCACAACTGGAATTTTGGACTTGGAGCATGCTAGAAAATAAGGTCAGAAGAGACAATCCAAGTAATAAATAAGCAGTGATTTAGTCCAGATTAGTCTGATCAAGAAAATGTAAATTTATGATTGTCAAGACTGTGTATGCACCAGAAATGTATGAAGACGCGTCCAAGGTTAAAGGCTCTTGAGATGTACTCAACTGGATATATCAGCAGGAAAGGTAACCCCAATATGATCTGCAAACCCATCATAGGATCATAGAAAAGCAAATGGCTGTAAATTCATTAACTCAAGAATATCTAATATTATACACTATAAGATCCACAGTCTCTGTAGAAAAAAGAGAAGTTCAAGTGATGAACCCTCTACATGACAGACGAATAAGTAAGTCATGGGCATATATACCAGTAAATGATGAAATCAACATTTTTATAACTTACTGTTTAGATACAAGTTATGAAAGCTTACTACAGATTGATATGCTGGTTATAGAAAATTATTTCCTAGCAATTCCAGCATTGATTAGCAATGGCATGCATATGCCAAGAAGATAACAACGTCATAAATAAGAGACACTGGTTGCTGGTAGCACACAAAAAACAATGTAAAGCTAAATAAGAGGTATTGATTGCTTGCAGTACAAGAAGCAATGAAAAACAAAGTAAAACTTATTAGTCCTATGTGTGATCTAACTATGAATGTTTATATTTTTCATTGGCCCACCATTGATAGGATATTTATGTTATTTCTCTTTGGTCATTACCTGGTTGGTTTTATTTTTATATTATATTTATATACATACATATATAACTAGTATCCGTCCAAGATCAAACTAGTACAAACCGGACATACCACCTAGTATAGACCGGTACAACTTGAACATACAATTCAATATGAACCAATTTTATAAACCCTAATCAATGTACTTGTATTCTTTATTTTGCATAATTATTGAATAATAATCAATTCAACTTAGTATTAGGGGACTCTTCTCTTAACCCTAGATGCCCCCACCACCTGACCTCCACAAGCCTCACATGCAACCCCTTTTAAATCCCTTCTCTCCTTTGCCCACCTCCCTCCCCTTCCCCCTCTCTTAGCCGTACCAACCCCTCTATCACCTATTCTCCCTTTTGCTTTAACATCCCTTTCTCAATTGCTCTCCTTTTTGCCACAACCCTCTTCTTTGTCGCCATTGGCATCCTCCCCCACCTTCCCATTTTTCTGCCCACTTGTTGTCATTGGCACCCTCTTCTTAGATCAAAATTATGAGTTCAAGTAGTAAGTTTTTCCATCAAATAGCAGAAAACACAGGGAGAGGCGAACAATTTCTAATATTCAAGACTTTTAACTAGCTAGAAGCCAACAAAAACCTTCCGTCTATATTATCAACTAACGTTAGAAAAGCAAGTCTAACCTTGGCATAGTTGGCCTATCAATGTTCCACATTATAGCTAAACGTGAATAAGATATAGATTTATCTGATTAATGCATGCAAGTCAAGAATTCTTGTGAAGAAAGTACAAATGGCAATAAGAAAATAAAATATTAGAATTGTTGCTCTACAAATGCATAGAAGAATCCATTACTATCAGCAAACTTAATCACTTGATTATAATTGATCGATCAATTAAACCTTTATCATAGTAACAGAAAAAAGAACAAGTTTGAATTGTGCTGCATTTTTCTTTTAAGCTTACAAAAATCACTCATGTTAATCAATCATATGTAAAGGCAATAGATCTTTTTGGCCACTTAAGCCAGTTGAGAGGTGGCTAGGATTTAGAAAACCTCCTATGATATCATGTTAAAGTAAAGAGAGATAGAGAGAGGAGAGGAGATGGGAAACCCTTAAAGCGCTATATTGTATTAATTATCTTGTTCAATAATAGCATAGATGCAACCTTTATATACAGAGGTATTGAATATATGAAATAATAATATTTTAATTATTCCTTACTATATATAATATTGTTTCTAATATTATTAATTCTAACCCTAATTATTACCAATTCTAACACTCCCCTTAAACGGAGCATGTCAACATATATGACAATTATGTCCCGCTTGCAGAAAAATTAAGTTATAATAAAAAGATGACATAGTTTAAAAGAGAAGTAGAAGCATCGTTAGGTGGCATGAGCAGTAGAAGGCAACGTTAAGCGTCAGGCATCACTAGTAAAGTAGCATTAAAGCAGTAGGTGATATAAGACATCGCCAACAACAGAGGATAATGTAAAGTGTTGCAAGCAAAAGTAGCAAGCGCTATAAGACATCACTAGCAATAGAGGGCAGTAAATAAACGGTACCCACAATACGAATGAACAATATCGTGAATAGTAGCCACAATAGATAAATAAAATATTAGAATTTTTGGCTCTGATACCAAGTTGAAAGGCGGTTATAGTTTACAAAACCTCCTCTGATACTAAGTTAGAATAGAGAAACAAAGATAGAGAGAGGAGTGGAGATGAGAAACCCTAAAAAGACTACATTGCATATGAAATAATAATATTTTAATTATTACTTACTATATATATAACGTTAGTTCTAATATTACTAATTCTAAGTATTATTAATTCTAACCCTAACTATTACCAATTCTAATAAAACCTAACCTAGCCTTTGGGATAAGTTGTCAAATATTTAATAGGTTGGGAAATGGAAAATTAAGAACACTAATGTTATCAACAGCAATCCATGTCCTGTCATAGAGCGCAAATAAAGTGAGAAGCCCAAATGTTTAAGTTAAGCAAATTCCTAAGCAGCCTAAATGGTCAAAATGGTCCAAAGCGATTAAAGTGAAAAGGAGCGTGAATCCTTGAACTATAGTAAGTATTTTAGTTGCTAGTAATGCACAAGTCACATAATTATGAGTTAGTATGTTCAATCAAAATTCATAAAGCAAAGAATTAATGGGTACATTCACACAAAGGGTGAGGCGACAAAATTCAAACTAGATAATTTCACTGATTTAGTGAGCATAAAATATTTGAATTGAAGAAAAGTCCAGATTATACGAGGAGAAAAGAGAGAAACTAAAACATAAGGCGAAATTCCCCTTAAAATATATAAGAGTATGTTATCACAATCATAGGCATTTGCTAATGTTTCACTTTGTACACGCCAGCAATAACTGCTGGAATTTACACTTCTCAAAGTCACCTATACATGCAATTGAAACTACATGTGAAAATACAAGCTAATTTGGACTAAGCTAACAATTTTAACATCACTTCCAACTTTCAAGTAAAACTCGTGAGTCATGCCTATAGTTGCACTTCCACATCATCAATGCTCTCCCGGTATCAATATCATCTATGGCAATTTCTAAATGAGCAATCAAATGATATATTTGATATTTGCGATCAGTGTTTACCCGACACCATGTGAGACAAAGAAAAGTTCAATGCATCACAACCTCTTGAGTAGTCAAGTTCTATCGAGCACCAATTAGACGAGAACCAGGAGTTAGGCATTGGTCACCTTGATGCTCACTTAAAGAAAAGGAAGGAATAAAACAATTTCACCTTCATGGTTTGAAGGTTAGGTTGATAATTGATAAAGCCAAGCCAATCAATATATATTTTTGTGTTAAAATTTTCAATCAATTATGTATTACTTATATACATAGTATCTTATGCATAAAAAATACAAAAGCAATTAATCATGTAGACGAGTATTTAAATTTTACTTAGTATGACTTGGTAATGATTTCACATGATATTATTATTAATTAATACATATATGTATATGCATGTATGTATGAATGTAAAGAATACAACACTTATTAATCATGACATATAAGTATTTAATTTAATTAGTACGATGTTCTGGCAATGATTTCTCATGATACTCCTTGATTTAATGAAGATTCCTGGTAGACTACACTTATTAGAATTAAATGCCTTACTGTACTCAAGTGAGAACCTAATGCCTTAGGTTACTAAGACCTTGGTGCCTGAGGCTTCATTTGGGAAAGCAAATGGAGTGGTGCTTCATTTGGAGTTGTTGTGTTGTTGCTATTTTGCTGTTTAAAAATGTGCTATTTTTCCCCAAAAACACTAAGGAGAGGAGATCAGGCACAACAGATGAAGTTTGGGAAAGCAAATGGAGTGGTGCTTCGTTAGGCTACAACGCAAAATGAGATTTGCAACCACAACACTTCTAAGATGTTGAGAAGTGCTATGAGTAGGCCCACCTTACATTGCTTAGTATCTTTAATAACACAAGGGATAACTCATCTGCGTTTATAAATAGTCATTCCATTGTTTTGCACATTGTCTACAAGGTTGATTATAAAAACTCCAAAGGAACAAAGCATCAGAAAAAATTTATGGACAAAAGGGTTTAAGAACGTGTGAAGAATGAACATGATAAATGCATACTTTTTAAGTTTTAACTATAGGATAAACAAATGAGTAGAATAAGTAGACTGTACCTGCACTAATGCTGCACAAAATAAAGCAGAGAAGATACTCATAACGTCAAGAGCCTACACTACATCAAATAGTCAAATTATCAACAGATAGCTATAAACTAATTAGAAAAAGAGGACAAAAGAATCAAAGAATGAAGCTTCACAAACATATGTTGTACCTTCAACATGAGCAGAAAGAGAGGTGGCGCATATAGAAGCACATTCATCTTAATTGACACAGCTCCACTATGATAAAAAGGGAAAGATTGAAGATTAAGAAAGCCATACAATTCATCTAATCAGGTAGTAAACAACTTAATTTCTTATTCCCAATGATATCAACTGATCAAGAAAAAACAATCAGTACCTGAAAATTATCAAAGCGAGATGCCATTTTTGATATAAAAGCAACGCTAGAGAAGCATGAAGAAATGTCATTGCAAAACAGTCATTAAAGAGACGAAGAACAAAGATTGAATGCATTCTCTTTGACAGACAAAGGAGACCAAAAGACCACCATGGAATCTACATCAAAGATTAAAAAAAAACAAGGTAATCAAGCACAAGAAAAGTTATAGAGGGGTGCATGCTTAATTTTCTCAAAAAGAGGATGCAATGAAAATGTTAATAACCTTGTCCAGGTGCTTTAACTTAAGTTACTAATTGTACCAACATTCATTTTCACTCAAACTGCCAAAATCATACAATAGAACAATCCTTTTAATATGTTTATATGAGCTTCAAATTTTCATCATAAGAAACTGAATTATTAAGGACAGCAATAAAATAACCCATTTGGTTAATAATGGTCAATGAATTACATAAAAATAATCTGATGGAAATTTGTTACCTTGAAATTCATGGATGAAGCAAGATAGTTGACATTAATAACTAAAAAGAAAAATAATAGGAAGCATCCTTAAGCCCAAAATTTTTTTATTTTTTTTTGGGGGGAGAGAAAAAAGAACAAGCCCTTTCTTAAGAGTTCAGAAATAAAACCATAAAGTTGCAGTGCATCTACATACTGATGGAGCCATCCTTAAGCCCAAAAAATTTTGATTTTTCTTGTCAGGTTCACCAAGAGAAAGAAAATTAATATGTTAGAATATAGAAAAAGAATAAATTTAGTGGGTCATAGATATAATAGAGCCCAATGTCTCACATTATCCTCAATCCTTAAATGAAACATCTACTTTGAATAAGTCTAAATAAACTACAATTGTTTCCAACGGTATGTGGGGCACAACAAAAAGCAAATTGTGAAATAATGATAACATGAATAACTTGAAAGTGAACAATCACAAAATTTTCATACCACATTAACCTTTGTGTAAATGAACAAAACAATCCCCATATTTATTATGTAGAGAATTCCAAACAAGATCTGCAGAAGAAGAGACAAATAAGTGCCAATGAATTCAAATATCAAAAATTTCATTGTCATATAAGAACTAGAAAACACAGTACATATAACCTTTTGATGTTATTTTAGTTCAAACATGAAAGGAAGTTAAATAAGCATTATGCAATTTAGCGACATCGCACCTGTGCAGGAAAAACCTTCTCACCAGTTAAAAACTTGACAGCAGAGTAGACATAAAGAAACCCGGCCGGATAAACCAACGGGCCCGTGTCCCCTTTCAGCCTGGTGTAATCCCTCTCTCCTGCGAGAAACCCATCTACCTGACCCCCAATGCAAGAGCAAACCACCATTAAAACTAAAACTCTCTACTTTACACTTAGAAAACTACAACAAGACCTAGGTTTAGACCAAGCCATCACCTGGGACATGTACGCATCCCAATCAATTTTCGTATCTGAGGAGAAAGAAAAATGATGAAATAGAACAAACAAATCAAACTTTGTAATTAATGTAAGAAGAACAAGTGGATAAATTAGGGCAAAGAGTAGTGGGCATCTCACAGGGAACATAGGTGATGATGAGAGCAACCAAGACAGAATCAAGTATCAGCAATGTTGTAGCAAAGACAGACTTGGGGACCCTATAGCCTCCGAAAGAACTCAATGGATACTTTGGAGGCGACAGGGTTTGTGCCATTGATCCAGCGATCGCACGGTGTTGTAAACCGCCGTCTCGTTGTCGTCAGCGGCGGATAGTAGTCTACGTAGATATAACTAAAGATAAATAATGCAAACATGTCAAACATATATATAGTAATGTGCATAGATGTTCAAAAGTTAACATATTACATCATCAATTTTTGCCTCCCATATACAATTGCTTGAAGGAATGCATTCTCATTCTTATCATGTTATGACTAATTTGATTAGAAGTAGTCAAATTTTTAAAATTTCTATCCGTATGTTATCTCTAAATTTATTACTCTCTCTGAATAGTTTATCCACGTATGATGGTTCTAACATTGACTTCAATTGTTCAACAACACAACATGCAGCTATACATAAAACTTGACAATTTCAAAGGTTAATTTTCATAATTTTGTTGTTACTCAATGGAGCCATATTAAGACCTATAAATAGAATTGAAATGAGTAAATCAATTAATAAACTCTTAACAAAGTAGAATAACAACTCCTGTAAAATGATTAATAAAGTATACAACATAATTCAAAAACTAATTCAAACACCCTTCCAGACCAATGAATTGGTTAGAGGAACCTTGGTTGAGCTCTAATCCAATCAGATTACTTGCAAAGATCAACTAATTCAAAAACCCTAGATGAAGAAAGGAAGAGAACATACCTTGATTGAGCTCTATCCGTATGTTATCTCTTGAGAGGGCCGGGCACTGCAGAGGGAGGCAGCGCTGCAGAGGGGCGGCTGGAAGAGAGGGAGGCGGCTGAGAGTGGGATGTGGCTGGAAGAGAGGCGGCTGGAAGAGACGGAGGCGATGGAGAGGGAGGAAGGCAGCGGGAACAGAAGGAAGCGGCTGAGAGCAAGGGAGCGAGAGAGGGATTGGCTGGAAGAGACGCGGCTGAGAGCAAGGGAGGCGACGGAGAGGGAGGGAGGCGGCTGGAAGAAGAGATGGAGGCGATGGAGAGGGAGGGAGGTGGCTGGACAGTCGAGAGGCAGGAGAAGTCGAGCGTCCGTCTGGTTTTCTCCCCAGTTTTGGCGAAAAAATTTTAGAGAGAAAATTGTAAAAGTTTTCATTCACTTTTCCATACTTTCTTTCTTCTCTCTATAGAAATAAAAGAAAAATTATATTTCTATTATTTTCCTTCTATTTTTATTCCAAAAAATTACAGAGTTAATGAAGAAAAAACACATGAAGCTGCCCACACGACCTAAGGCGAGCCCGCAGACAAAAAAACATGCTCGATCAACTTGCTAGAAAGTGTATTTGCTATTTCGCATTACTTGCATTAATCTACCGTTCACCTGAGAAAAAATTTTCTAAGCACGAAGATTATTCAAGAAATCTTAAGCACAGTCTCTTAAAAAAAAATTACGATCCTAAAAATCGTGAAAAAATATCCACCATGTAGTCCACAAAGAGAGCTATCTACGGACACTAAGATCGTAAATTTTGGATGTATTCACAATGAGATATTCTGAATACAAACATCGTGAATAAAATACTATTCATAATGTATCCTGTATCTACGATGTCTCATCGTGGATATATCCAAAATCCACGATCTTGGTGTCCGTAGATAGCTCTCATCGTGGACTATATGGTGGATATTTTTCTACGATTTTTAGGATCGTGAATTTTTTTTAGAAAGCTGTGCTTAGGATTTCTTGAGTAGCCCCCTTGCTCAAAAAATTTTCTCCCCACAAGACGCACACATGACCTGTGGCTAGCATACAACGCTAAACGTACCCAAAAGAGAGGATGAAAGATAGAAATGAAAAAGAACAAAACATGTGATATTCACTATTTTATTATAAAAAGAATAAAATATGGGTGCATATATATAATTTTTTTTAAAATTAGGGCTAATAAAAAATGATGTGACCCACAAATCTAACCCAAACTAATATAAAGTTAGGAGAATTTAAGTTAGATATAATTTTTTTCTACTCATAAATGAGTTAACTCTGACCTAAAATTATTAAAATTGTATTGAATTATAAATGAATTGAGCTACGTAACTAAATAAAGTAAATATTTTCCTTAAAAACCCTAAATCCTAATCTATCAAATACCCCACCCTATACCTTTCTCTCTCTCTATGTCTGCCCTCCTGCACCATATTTGTTGTTAATATTTTGTTCTTCATAGTCCTTTATTAATGGTTTTAGTGTTATCAAGTTTTTTTTTTAACTTAATATCATTGAATTTATGTTGATAGAAAAATCAGGTCGGGTATGGTAGCTACTCGCTTGTTAGTGTAGTTAGAAGAAAGGAAGAATTAATTTTATATAGGTATTTATTAAGTTCTGGTAGGGTTAGATTCCAAATTATTCGGGTAGTGAATAGATATGGCCAACGAGCTGGAAAAGGCTTGCGTGACACAACCCAACATTGGGCCGAGCTTCGTGGCCCATTCCTGGCTGAGATGGGCTTAGCCCTTTAGACACGTGGGCCGGCTGAAGCATGACCCATAGTTAACATTTTTTATATTTGAGCACCCAAATTCAAATTCTATGCATATTATTTACCTTAATACCCTCATAAAATATCCAAAAAATTAAATTATGAGTGTAATTGCCTTTTAGTTATAAATTTACTATTTTACCCCCTTTTAATAATAAAAAATAAAAGTTAAATTTATAAATTTATAGCTACTTTATCCCTATAAATTATTCAATGATTTCTTATATTTTCACACACAAAATTTTAATTTTAATTTTTTTTATTATATTCCTCTTAATCACGTGAGTTTTAATTATTTTATTAATTGTGTTGTAGCCTTACAAGTGAGCATGAAGTAGGGAGAAAAATAATAGATAATAGAAGATTGAAGATAATTATCATTATGTCATATTCCTAGATTACTAAGTCACTTTAACCATTTATTATCTTTGCAAAGACCAACAAAAATTATATACGGACAATAGTTTATCACCATAAGTGTAATACTCTAGAGAGCAAGGGAGATGGTTTGTTGTTTGCCTCTCGACCTATTTATGCTATGTTTGGCACAATTGCACAATTGCAACTATGTTATAATCTCTTTGTTGCTACTTGTGTTTAGTAGAGTTATTTGTGATATTGCTATTACTTATTACTTAGGGATGGCAGTAGATAGGGTATCTATATTTTTTATATTACTCATATCTTAATCCAAATAACTTTTTTATTACTATACCCAAATAACTACTCATTTATTTTTTAGAACCCCTACTCATACTCTACCCTATTAAAAATTTAACTACTCGTTTAAATACCTGACTTAAATGCTTATACTATAAAATTTTAACTTATATATATATATATATATATATATATATATGATTACCCGATTAAAGTTTGGGTACCCGACCCTATAAAAACCCTAATAATGGTTAAATTTCAAGTAGGGTAAAACATGTACCCGTAAACCCGACTAATATATTAAAAAAATATATAATTTTTAGTACATAAATAAATAAATATAATTGGGTCCGGTAGTGGGTATCCGCCCCATGCTACCCGAATCTGACTCGGGTAGTATATGCACTACCCACACCCTACCTGAACCCGAATAACATATACTCAATTACCTTTAAACAGATTTGGATAGGGCGAGTACTCGCTAAATTGCTACCCAGTTGCCATCCATACTATTGCTGGTAGTATTATTTGATTTTTTTTTAAAAAAATATTTATTTATTTTAAGAAATAATTCTATTAACTATAAAAATTATGCATTAATATAATATAAAAATCTAATAATATTCATTTTCAATATAAAATTTATAATTAGTTATTTTATGATGTCATCAAATAAAAGTTATAAAGCTTATCATATATGTGTAATTTATTATACTATTCTCTATAATATGTTTGATTTAATCTAAATAATCTACCTAAAAAATTACACAATAAATTTGAATAAATAATTTAATATATAAATAGTTTTAAAATATATTTTTAGAATACATGTATTTGCATCTAAATTTTAACATGCCAAATTGTCATATTGACATGAAAATGCTAGAATATTTTTAACTAAATTAAAACTGTCTAAATATATATGTTATGAAATAAGTCTTTCAATTATAAATAATAATAGAAAATTAAAATTGTAGCTTATAAGAGATTATATTGACATCACAAGATCAATAAGCACACACAGATTTACGTGGTTCGGCGTATGCCTATATCCACGGGCGGAGATGGAGCAATTTCACTATCAGAATGTCCAATCATACAATCAATAGATAAAGACTCTTGATTAATAACACCTTTGTGACAATAAACCTCTCTGGATGTGTACAAAGAACTTATACCGTGATTGAGAGAATAAAAACTCAAAATCACAGAGGAAAGATGAGAAGAGTAATATTTAATGAATATATCTCCTATCTTGTACCTCAAAGCGTTGTCATAGAAGAAAAAACCTTTGAATCATATGTATTTTTGCCACTCAGGAAGAAGCCCTCAGAAACTTGCCCTAGAAGGCATAAAACTACATTCTTTACATTATATTTAGGCTAACGGGTTAGTGGATTTGCGAGTCAGCTTCTTAACGGATTTCTAACTTAAAATCAAGTTAAATATAACAATATATTTTTTATATTTTTATAAATGAACTAAAACTGGTAAATATATTTTTTATATATTTAATTGGATGATCCGAGTTGCGTATTCAATTATTTGACTCAAATTTGTGACTTTAGGTGACTTGATGACATCTTAATATTTTTATCCAAATTCTCATAACCTAGGAGGGTCCCCCGAGCAGATTTTCTAATCAAAGCCTGTCTAAGAATTTGGGGAAGGGTAATATAATCACTCTTAAAAATGTTTTGAGATTTGTTTTTTCATTTTTAAGAGTGATGATGCTACCTTCCCCAAATTCTTAGGCATCAGTCCTGCTTAGAAAATCTGCTTGTCCTACCAGATCTCGTTCACAAATCAGAAGGCAAGGAAAAAAAATATATATGAATCCCAAAGCAAAAAGAATCCACTAAAACCCTAGTATTTTAGGGCTTTGTTTGGCTCCGCCGTTAATAGCTTTATAACTGTGCTGTAATGTACTATGTTACATTATAAAGAGTTATAATATGTTTGGTTAATAGCTTTTAATTGCTGTCAAAATTTAAAATAATAAATAAATATATTATTTTAAATTATTTAAAATAATAATATATTTTATTTCTTTTAGGGTTTAAATTTTAAATCATTTAAAATAAGAATACCTAAAATTTTAAACAAAATTATGTAAAATACTTTTTTGGAAAAGCAGAAACCGTAAAAGCATCAAATTGTAGCTTTCCCAACTTTTACTTTTTTTTACTACTTTTTTCTGTTTCTACTTTTTATTACCAAATAGTTTTCTAACTGCTTTATACTTAAAAGCTGCTTAAAATCAGCTTCAAAACGGGGCCAAACAGGCCCTTAGCTCATTTTCCTTCCCTCTGCTATAACTCTATTAACGCTTCCACCCTAATGTTAGCCTTACCCCAACCTGGATTGATATTTGATTTTCCACCAAATTTCTCTTAAACAAGTAGGTTTTATCTCTCTAATACTGATAGCAACAAGTGAGGAGGAGAGGAGAGCAGCACAAATCCTCGCCCCCGACGATAAACATCTCCTCCCTAGCGAAGGCTTGTCAGTGAATGAGAAGCATCTATTTCTTTTTCCCCGAGCAAGCGTTGAGCACTCTCTTCCTTCTCCCTCCATGCAATCGTGCACTCTATTTCTTCTTCTTATATGTGAGCAGTGACAATTGATGACAACCATCTAGTGACGACAATCTACCAACGATAACTGGGAGTCAAACAAGCAAAGCAGCGATAATAGCGATGACAATTGAGAGCCAACATCTCTTCCTCCAGGCTTGCCAAAAATTTCTAGTAAGTTTCACTATATTATTTTATTTGTATCTGTTATAGCTATTATCTAGCAAGACAATTCAACTGTTTTATATCAACATGATGGAGTTAGTTAATTTTGTATTTATTTGTAACACTGGATTGATTTCAGTTTCATTGTAACAATGAATTGATTTTTGTAGACAAAGGAGAGAAAACAGGAGGACCTAAGTAAGCTGAGATTGTAGATGAGATGACTAAAGCAAGAGAATGCAATCCCTCAGGTATGACTATACACTCTTAGTCATACTCCCACAAGAGGAGCTTCTAGATATTAGGAGATAAATTCTCTATTAGTCACTCATACTTCAAATATAACCTATGACATATCTAATGATAGCCGTATGACTTCCCAGCTACAGTGAAGTGTGAGGCTATATCAAAGTAGATCATCATAATATGTTAGTACCAATGATCTCAAGTTTTTGGGTAAATGCACTGATAGACACCACAAGCGCACGGTGTTATCGAAGTAATACAAAAGATGTCGGTCTCACAGGGAACTGTGTCAAGTACCAACTATTCTGATATCTAGAAGTTAAGCAATCCAATTTTTGTATTTTGAGAATAAAGTTAATAAACTCAACTATAAATAAAATAGGAAAAGCAACGATAGAAACATGAAGAGTTTCTAATTGAGAGATATTAGGACTACGAAATTCACCACATTGACTAATCTATATGAATTAAAACTTATTTGTTATATGAGTTCATAATATTGCATAAGGAATCTTTCCACAAGTACAGGTTGTCCGCTCTCAGTCGGTACAACCTATTATCTACCTAAAACAACCCCCTACTCTCGTGGTAAATCATTTAAGATAAATACTTTGGGTTCAATGAAAGATTATGTTGCCCTCGAGCGAATCCTAACTACTCTCGTGCTAGAAGTTCGCAAGTTTTACTTAGGGAATCCGCCAACACGATCCTCCTCTCGGTCAGGAACATATTGACTAACACACAATACTATGTGGTTAAAGAAATATCATGAAATAGCAACTACTAAGTAAAACATGCTCATATGAAATCTCAAAATAACAGAACAAGTTCAAATTATAAGATAAAAAACATAAGCGGGCTTCAACCGAGTCCCGAATAAAGGTTTAAGCTAGTATAGCCATGAAATTCGGTATAGATCTCTCCTATCGACAAAGAAAACTAGAAACAAAGATTAAGGATAGGTAGGCGAAGATGATGCAAATGTTTTCTCAAAATTTAGTGAAGATCCCTCGCGAAATCGCCCCAAAATCCTCTTCGGAAGCCCTTATCGCTGGTCTTCTCGCCCTAGCGTGTTCGTCCATCGATTGCTCTCCCTATATGTCACAAAAGAGGGCTTTTATGCCCAAAAGATTCGCCTCCCTCTTAGCTTCCTAAAATATATTTTTCCTGATTTTTTAGAATTTTTTTGAGCCTTAAATCGAGTGAAAAATAGAAAGAATACCAAAAGAGTCAGCTACAATCACGGGTGAACCCCAACGTGTTCACCCGCCTGTGAAGTATTCTGTGAAGTTCTACTAAGTAAGAATCACAGGCGAACACCTCCGTGTTCATCAGGCTGTGAAGTATTCTATTCTTTTCTTGAAAATTATCTTCAATGAAATCACTGCCGAACACCAAAATTTTAGATTGGCCGTGAAGTGTTTTGTGAAGTTCCAGTCTTCCATGCGAATCATGGGCGAACCCCGATGTGTTCACCTGGCCGTGATTTTCAAATGAACTCCGATTGATCTTAAATTTGCTGTGTAGACTCATCTCCTCATAAGAAATCACTCTATGACTTTAGAATATCCAAAATGCTCTAAAAATGAGTAATTTTACCTGAAATTGCACAAACACAAGGAAAAGTGAAGATTCCAAATAAATCAAGTAAATAAGCCTGAAAATTACATAAAAGCACCAGAATATGCCTTGTTTTGGGATAAAATAATATCAGAAAACACTATCAAAATACAAGACATCAAATACTCTCAGACTTAAATTTCTGCTTGTCCTCAAGCAATAAAATGAGATGAGACACATATCAGGTATGGAAGAAGTTATTCAAGTTGAAAGCATGCAACCAAGTCAGATATTTCCATAAGCTAACCATGATCCAGTTTGAGAAATCAGATGATGAGTCTATTAATAAGAATTGAATCAAGCAGGTCCCACAATCTTTAAATGCATTCAACTATGAGCATACAAAGAATCCAGTCTAGTATACATACTGCATTCACCAATTCAATTCATCCAAAATCAAATGTTAAGGTCAGACACAAATGTGTTATTGCAAGACAAACTTTATCACCTCTCATTTTATTTAGGTAGCAAGACAAGCTACCAAAACTGATAGTAATCTTTTTTTTTTACTTCAACTCATGTCTTCAGTACCACTGCCAATTTTTCGCAGTGCCAAGTAGAGGAGTCTTTTTTTTTAGATCACATTTGTGATCATCACCCAACAAATAATATGGCATCATCAAATGAATGAACAAGTCTATATGTTTCAACAGAAAAACATATGTATTGTACTAGCCTGTCATCCTTACTTAATTTCAGATGTGTGACCCATCGATTCAACATTCTCAAATATTCCAATCAAAAGATTTTAGAAGCTTAGAACAATTAGATAGGATCATAAAAGATATCATGATCAAGTGGTGCATTCAGCATATCATAACCATTTCACACCATGCATGGAATCAATCTCAGTGTTTATTCAAGGTCATTACAGGATCACAACATTATCAAAAATATCGAGGTGTATATTTCAGTATATCACAGAATCATCAACTCATCATAGAAAATCATCAGAATGTTTCAATGCATTCATGCAAAATACCCGAATCAGACTCAGTGCATAATAATAGAAGCATCACAGAATCACACTGTCATAATCCAAGCAAGAATATCTAAGAAAGATATCATCACAACAACATGTCACAATAGCATGACAAATATATAACATATCTCAATAGCATTATAAAACTAATTCACAGAAGTGTCATAAAAAATGTCAATACATAAAATATACTACTACAGAGAGTAGCATTACAATCAAATCACAAAGTATCAAGAACCACAACATCACAACATGAATAAAATATTATATGAATGTCATAAAACCACCACAGTATCAGTACAAAAGAGTATTAGTAGCAGAATAGAATATCATAGTAGTAAATAATAGCCTAAAAAAAGTATCGCAACAAAGATTACCAAATCATTAGCAAAGTAGCATATCTATATCATCGGAGTTTCAACACATCCACACGTCCTAGAGTCATAGAAGATATGTAGGAATTATCAGCAAAGAATCCTCAGAATATCATGATAGTACAATATTACCACAGCATCATCATCACAGAATCAGAGTCGAATAAGAGTATAACTATCATCACAACATAGTCAAAATGTCACAGTCATGTATCACAGACATAACAAAAGTCAGAGTAAGTTAGAATATAATTCCAAAAGAATAGTTAGAAGACTAAGCCATACAAATAATAAGTATCAGAATCATCCCCTCCCTACATAAATATTTGCATAGTCCTCTATGCAATCGATGTGTCGTAGAGCATGGGGGGAAATAAAAAAAAAGTGATACTCACTTCTGCCTCTTAGGCTTAAAGTCCTCATCATCAAAGATTATTTCGGTACCTTCCTCCTAGGGGTCATCTTCATCACCATCACCATCTCCCCGAATCTCATCATCTCTTTATGTAGTTCACCTTGGCGCCATTATTCTTCCAATATGTAATGTAACAGTTGTTTTATATAAGAAGCAAAAGTGCCAACATGAAAAATACCTGAATGATGATGGTGCTACAGTAGAAATAGGGGGATCCGTCTCGCTAGATATAGGATATAGTCTGCAAATATTTCGGGCTCGCTCAGTCGTGCGAGTCTGGCAAGGGAAAGATAAAGTAAAGTTGCTGCCTTTAAAAGTCCAATCACAACTATGAAATCAGTTAGGGGTCAGCTGTGAACTTCTCGTTGTAGAATGCAGCAATTGTGAAAATTTTTATCATGGTCGTAGCATCAGTCATGGACAGACCGTGATGAATAGAAAAGCTCCAAAATTTTAATTTTTTTTTCTTTTTTTTGGTGTTCCTACAATGATAAGAAAGCAAGATCATCAACATGTTAACACAAAACAAAATAAACTATCAAACTTCATAATCAAAAGATTAAATAAACAAAACACACAATGCAAAAATAAATAAAACAAAAAAGACTTGGGTTGCCTCCTAAGAAGTGCTTGTTGATAGGTTCCGCAAGTATACGGACTATCAAAGTAATATTTATGTATCGATTCCACAAAGACCAAATACCAAGTACCGACTAATCGAGTTATCACAAGCTAAACAACCCTTTAATTGGTGTAAGTAAGTTGCTAAGTTAAAGCTAAAGAAAGAAAGCAAGGTAATTTCACGACGTAAGGCCTAAGAATGCACGGGATCAGGGCCAGGGTCCACCACTTTGACGTGTTATGCATGGATGAATAAAAATATAAAATTCCCCTTGTTAGTTCTAGGGTAATCCATAAATGTGTAAGTTGTCCTCTCCCGATGATGCAACGAGGTGTTTACCCAGCTAAATGTCTACCGTCATAGCACGCTCACCCGAGCAAACCCAATGAGCGCTGGATTGTGTATACCATCCCATCGATTGTACAAGTTGTCCTCTCCCAAGGATGCAATAAGGTGTTTACCTGACTAAACGTCTACCGTCGTAGCACGCGTAGCCGAATAAACCCAATGAGCGCAAGATGGCATACACTACCCGTAAACAATCACCCACTCCCGTATGATGATTGAGATACTCCTACATAGGCTATCCAACATCCAGATGTGCCTCCCGGCAATACCAGATATCTAAAACATGAAGATAACGAAATGATATACTCTATTCATAAGGTGCAACTAGGCAAGATAGAACAATCTAGGGTTTACAAAATAAAGTTACAATCTATGCATAAAACATTCAAGGGGCTTCCCCTAGCCCTGAAACAAGATTACACTACAATAATCATTGTCCAAAGCAAAGCATGAAGTAATCCCAACGTAACATCCATAGATAAGCGAGTAGAACAAGATAGATAAGAGAGGAGGATAGGACTCCCACAAGAGGTAAGAAGCTGCTTGGTAAAGCCTTCTTCCTCCCTAATTGGTGGTCCGCTCCTTCACGCTCTCGCGGTGAAGGATTTTCTCCCCTCTACGTTCAGCGCCGATCCTCCTTGTTCTGCATGCCGCTGCCTCGTGCGTGCGTGTATGCGGGAATGCCCTTACGTGAATAGGGCTTTTTCTTTTTGTTCTCCCTAGCTTTGTCGAATTCCCTATTTGCCCTCACGAAACGTCCTCTGCAGTGTAGGGAAAACGAGGGGCAAAATCTGGAAAGTCAGCGTCAGGCAACACAGAAGCCACGGGGTGTGATTTCGGTAGCTAGGTAGGTCGTAATTCTTTCTGAGAACACTGATCCAGCTGAAAATGGTTGCATCCCCTCACTTTTTTCCTGAAATGAGGGAAAAACACAAAAGAGTGTAGATTCCGAAGATATTGCAATAATTCGAAGTATAATCAAGTGTAAATGCAAGAATAGTGAAGATATAACAGTAAAATCGCGTAGGAATCTCTATATAAAAATGACTTAACAAATCTCTTCGGACTTAAACTCTTGCTTGTCCTTAAGTAAAGATAAAATGAAGCTAAGCTGTACGGATGATCCATAAGACTTGAATCTAAACCCCTCTAAGATAATGCTAAAATCGATCCATGCAATGGTCAAACACCCCACAAGTGGCAGACTCCTATTAGATATCAAAATGGCAGGCATTGCAACCCAAAGTAAATGCGTTCCACACATAGTTTCCACATTCAACAATCAATGTCCTGGTTCCTCCTGATACATAATTTGAATCCTCCAATTTGTTTGAGGTGGAAGTAAAAAGGAAACCATCATAGTGTTCCACAGATTATGTAAATACATACAAATTTTTGGAATATTGCTAGAGGATCTTTTTCCTCTCCCTTTTTTTTTCAGAATGCCTCTAGACTTTGCTAGAGAATCTTTTTCTTCTCCTTCTTCTTTTTTTTTTTGTAAATGTCTCTAGACTTTGCTAGAGAATCTTTTCTATTTGTTTTCCCCCCATTTTTTTTGAAATAACTTTCTCATTGGAGTGACTTTTGACAAATGTGGGGTGACAAAAGTGGAGGAGATTTCAATTGTAACAAGCAGGAAGGAGGAACTAGTCAATATCAAATCTAGTGTGGTAAACTAGTGGCGTCCCACAATTTAAGTAGGAGCGCAGCCTAGCAAGAGTCAATCCTTTAGTTATCAATCACAAGGGGATGAATCGCCACACAATAGATCAGTAAAAGCAAAAATTGATAAAAAGGCATGATCATGCATATAAATCACATGAACAGCAAGAAGCGCCATGAAAACATGCTCAAAGACAAGCAAGAAATACTATAAAGTTCTAGAATATTGGGAGACATTTAGATACTGATAAAAATGATATACACCGGCAAAAGTGAAATACTGAATAAGACTAACAACATGACCAAATGGTAAAACCATTTAGTGGTAAAACCTAGCCATATGTACCCCTCCCACACGACAAAATGAAGCATCATCCTCGATGCTAAAATAGAAAAGTGTGAATGTTTACGAAAATGAGGGATGGGAGAAACTCACATGGCTAGTCGTGGGGGTCATCCCCTACGTCGCTAAGATAATCACCATCAGAGGCATCAAAGGAGGTAGAGGTGTTAGCATCAGTCTCGGCACGCCGCTGATAGGAATTGGTGCTCCGGAAACCAGGGAAATGAGAGCGGAGGAAAGTGTAGATGTGTTGCACGTTGTCCAACAAGGTATCAATCTGGTGTCCTTGAGTTTGGAGTTTCTGCAGGATGGTTTGAAGGAGTTCATGGGTGGAGGGCTCATGAGGTGCTCTAGGGGCAGGTCCTGACGTAAATGGGGCGGGGGCACCCATGGAGAGAGCAGGATCTTCGGCATCTTCAGTTGTGAGGTTCCAGTTCTCACGGCAGCGAATGGAGGTGTGCGCGGTGTTAGGCAGCGGTATGGTTCGAAGGCTGCCTAGGAGAGTGAGATGGTAAACATCTCCTCGGCGGAAGACCATTTTCATTGCGATGCAAGCCTCGATGTCGATGCGCCGGCTACCGATGGCCTCAGGTGTACCGTAGGGATTATGCCCCAAGTGAAGGGCCAGTGGAGTAAGCAAGCCACCGATAGTGATGGTTCCTTTTGTTGCCCGCCCCACATGCTCCAAGTGCTTGGCTAACTGAAATCCGGAATTGAGGGGGAATTGGTTGAGCATTGCCCACAAGTAGATCAACTCAATGTGCCGCAGCATACAGTCACTGTCCCCGCTCGCGAAGATAGTGTGGGAGAGCAGGCGATGCCCGTAGCGGAGACAGGGGTTGGAAATCGTGCTGGCGCGCGTTTTCTTGGAAGAGTAATGCCCCTCGGAGGAGATGGAATTCCAGAACGTATCCTCCCAGTTCCCGCTGGGCTTCTGGAACTCGACGTCAGGGGGAAAACCGTAGACAGGATTGAACTCCTCAAGCGGAAGACGATACTCTATGTTGTTCAGTCAAAAATAGACCAGAAATACCTCATTGTTAGGTCCTGAGCATTTGGTGGAGAACGAGCTTAGCACCTCTAGTGTGAGACCAATGTGAGTGGGGGATGCCAAATTCAAAAATCGGTCCAAGCCCAAGTTCCGGAAAAGCCATAAGATGTCATTGAAGAGTCCCAGCCACACTAGCATCGGAGCGTCCGTGTACCGAGTGTTGACTAGCCGCCGCCTGGAGAGAGCAAAATAGCGAGCTTCATGTGCGGCATCGTGGAAGAGAATGGCGGTGCTGTGGTGGAGAAGGAGGGGTCTGGGAGCGGACAGGGCGCTTCCCAGCCCGGCGCCGGTTGTAGGTGGCAGTCGGCATAGGGTCATTCGGTGGAGATGGTGCGGGGGTCGGAGCTGGGGGTGATTGCTCGCACCGGCGCCGGCTGGAGGAGGCCTTGTTGGCGGTCACTTTGTGAGGCGCCATGGAGAGTTCAGGGGGAAACTCTGGTGAGGTGGTGGTAGAGAGGGCGGCGACGAAGAGGGGCGAAAGCAGAGCTAGGGTTTTCACGGGGTGTGTAAAGGTTCAGGGTAATGTGATGAAGGGGCGTGGGCGGATGCATGGTTTAAGCAGAGGGGATTTTGAAGTTAAGTGGAAGGCCCTGCAAAAGCCACGGGGTGTGGGTGTCGTCGCTGGGTACCCCGAGGAACTTTCTGTGCAAAAGTGAAGTTGTGCTGCAAAGCCGTCTCCAGATTCCATTGGCTGAGGTTTCTGTCGTGTGGTACCCCGAGGAACTTTCTGTGCAAAAGCCGAACTTCAAAGACTGGCGTTGTCAAGCTGCCTCCAAAATCCACAGGCTGGGGTTTTGATCACCTGGTTCCCCGAGGAACTTTCTATGGAGAATCGAACTTGTAACCTAGAATGCAGCTGTAGGAGTCTCAGGTCGGCTCTGTCGCTGGTTCGACCGTGGAACATTCTGTAGAGTAGGAGTTTGGGAAGCAAAACTGGCTCCAGAAGTCACAGGTGTGACTGTTATCGTCGGGTCGACTGTGAAATTCTAGAAATGACGTGATTGACCCCCAATTGTACCGAGATCATCCCTGAACAATGATAAACACATAATTAAACTCCACAAAGTAATTGAAGGAGAGTAAGAACAAATACCATCACAATACCATCCTGATACCATCAAAATGAGATTGCCAAGTGAAAATACCATGGAATAATCTACCAAAAGGATTATAAAAGTAGACACACGGCTAAGTAAACTACATAAAGAGAGTAAAAGCAAATAAGTGGTCAACAAAATAAAATGGAGCAAAAGTAAGCAGGTGATCTAGAAATCAAAATACTACAACAACACCACAATTGAAAATACTGTTAAGTAAACTACCAAAAGAACTAGCTAGATATTGAAGAAAACTTGGGTTGCCTTCCAAGAAGCGCCATTTTAAGGTCCTTGGCTTGACCCTAGTGCTGTGTCAAGGCGGAGTGGAGGGATTGGAAAGATGGACAACACTCAGCTCCTCAAGTTGCTCACGAATGAAATAGTGCTTTAAGTGTTGACCATTAACCATGAAAGTTCCAAATTCCCTGTTATTGATTTCAATTGCTCCAAAAGGATAGACTTTCTTAACGGTAAAGGGTCCAGACCATCGTGTCTTCAGCTTGCCTGGGAATAGTTTAAGCCTAGAATTGAACAAGAGGACTTGGTCTCCTTCTTTAAACTCTTTTCTCAAGATTTTCTAGTCATGCCATTTCTTCGTGCGCTCCTTATAGATACGGGCATTCTCGTAGGCGCCCAATCTCACTTCGTCAAGTTCATCAAGTTGCAACAACCGCTTCTCGCCAGCAGATTTTAAATCAAAGTTTAGTGCTCGGATGGCCCAAAATGCTTTGTGTTCTAATTCAACCGGTAAATGGCAGGATTTACCGTATACCAGCTGGTAAGGGGACATTCCAATAGGCGTTTTGAATGCGGTACAATATGCCCAAAAAGCATCCTTTAATTTCATTGACCAATCTGTCCGTGCTCGTGAT
Source organism: Costus lasius (assembly GCA_027563935.2). Lineage (NCBI taxonomy): Eukaryota > Viridiplantae > Streptophyta > Magnoliopsida > Zingiberales > Costaceae > Costus > Costus lasius. The sequence goes on along the minus strand of CM050454.1, from coordinate 11,455,187 downwards.
ACCGTTTTCTCCAAGATTTTCTTCAACTCACGGTTTGATATTTCGACTTGCCCACTGGTTTGCGGGTGGTACAGAGTGACAATTTTATGGGTGACTCCATATTTCTTGAGAAGTGCTGCGGAAGATAATAGAATCTAATATGGACGCTCTATAATGATAGAGAAATGAAAGAGACTTACTCGTGATTTTATGTACTTGATATTTTTTTTTAAGAAGGATTGGCTGAACTTGAAAATTGATGCTTGATAAAGTGGGAACCACCGTCACTAATTGTTATAACCTGAAATTGAATTTTCTATTATGAATATAAATTTTAAATTTTAGAAAATTAAGAATTAATATTTTAGAATTTTTTATGATTTTCTAGAAATTTTTCAGAATTTTTAAAGGGGTTAAAAATTAAGTTATATATTAATACTTAAAATGCGTTCGCGTGGGCTTAAACCCATGACGCTATTTTAGCCATGACTCACCCGAACCAACAGGCTAATTTTCATTTTGATATTAAATCGTATCGTATTTTATTTAACCCGTTTCTAGTTTAAGATTTTTAAAACGTTAACGCGTCCGCTCGGATTCGAACCCGAGACGCGTTCAAATTTTGGACTCAACCTAACCATTGGGCAGTCGTGTTTTCATTATAAAATAGCGCCAATTTTTTTTGATTTAAGATTTGAATCTGGTTTTGGGCCGAGTCAACTTGTCATCTTCCCTGACTTTTTCAGCGATTGAGTCGGCGGCGGCGATTTGCTATACTCAGACGCGTTTTACCTCTATATTAGAGGGCGTCCGCTCGACTCGCGGAGAATCAGAACCCTTGAGCATCTTCAAGCTTGAACGCACCACCTGGAAGGAGAAATCGAAGCAAGAAGGAGTTCGTAGGAGTTTACATCACTTTCATCCTCTGTGCAACTGGCGACGGCGATCTATCTATTCTGGGCTACAATACAGCTTCGTAACTAGGTAAGATTATTTTTTTCGAAAGTTTTGGCGAAGTTCTGTTCGGGTTTTGATAAGTTTCGTGTGTCGACGGCGGCGGCGCCACCGTCGATACTTTCAGCTGCTTCGAGCGCTTCGACCGTGCGTCGAAAACTCGCCGTAGTTGGTCGTGGAGCCTCGTTTCGTTGTTCTGAACAGACTGGATAAGTTTGGCGGCGAACAGACATTCGACGCGCCCTTAGGACCTCGCCGGTGCAAACAGCGGACGCAGGTCCGGCGGCCTTGCACGACGGCGAGTGGGTGGCGCGGGGCGAGCGGTCGGCTCGTTTTGGATTTAGGGTTGCGATCAATTTATTTGGAAATAAATCGGCCGGTTGTGTTGAAATTGATCGAACCGGTTCAACAGTAGTGAACAATTCAATTTCAATTTCGGATCAGTGCTTGAATTTGGACCGGTTCGACCCTAAGTCGGTCAAATCTTGGCCGGTTCAGGTAGCCGTTGGAAAATAATGAAATTTCCTATCCAATGGTACTCTGTGTTGCTTTAGATGACTTGTATATTTTGAGTAATTTAAGTTCTAATTGTAGGTCTAACTTGGTTCAGGGTAAATCTGGTCGGTTCACTGCAATTCTGTCTGATTCAGTAGGTTTTAGGTCCGGTTCACTTGATCTAAGACTGGTTCTCTAGGTTTAAAGATGTGTTCTACATGTTGGCAGTCTTGGCTTTCAAGTTAGAATATTTATTGATAGAATTTATGTACAAACTTATTTTACAGAGTGATTGATCCACTAGTTGGCTTGCACCGTTTGATAAACAACTTATTGGCTTTTCAAAAGAATTCAAGATAACAGCGTTTGAGGTAGGAATCTTACCCTACTCCTATCTTACAGTGTCAAGAATTATAGGATTTGTTGCTTAATCCTTTGGTTTGATATATGATGCATATGTTAGAATTGATTGACACTGATATCTAATTATTCCGTCTGCTTGATTTGTTTCTGAAATTCAGTTGACCTCAATTATCTTGTTCATTGGTCATATTCTGTTTCTGTATGCATGATTAACAAAACTGTATTGAGATATCCGATATATTGATATAAGAGCATAGTTGAACAATTGTGTATCTGTGATATTGACACATGAGTATGTGGAACCATTGAATAATAGTTATGTTAAAGTCGTGATACATATTGACCTTTGGACTGGATGATTTATTGTCCAGTGGCCACCATGTGTGTGTTATAGTTCCAATGCGTATCGGACTATCTGTTTGCCGGTTAGGGTATCGCCAGTTGTCCTCGAGACAATACTACGGATGTCAGGTGTTGGACGCAACACTCCGGACTGTTTAGGACAGTCGTTCCACTACATGAGCAACGGTGGAAACAGTCTGAAAATGAGTGCGGTTCTTGATTGAGATATGTTGGCCAGCTTGATGATTTACACGGCATTCTATATATTATTTGTATATTGCTGTTTCAGTCATTGAATTATCTTGTTATTTGACTCTCTCACCATACTTGTTGATTCCTACTTAGCGTTTTGCTAACTTCCTTTGTTTCTCTTCCAGGTACAAAGTTAGCTTCTGGGAGGGATAGAGTAGATAGCATACCAGCCCAAGTTGAGATAGTTTGTCTTTTTGAATTTTTACTTTAGTTGATTTGTTTACAAATTGGAAAGTATGTTTTTAGAGATTGTGTTATAAAAAACTTCTGATGTTAAAGTTTGGATTATTATTTAATAAATGATATTGGATTGTTGTAAGTTTTTTGGTTCCTATTAATATTGTCATCTCCCTAGGGAACCCTCAGCTAGGAATAGCTGGATTTCCGCTGGGGCGTGACACTAATAACCACCCATGGCACTCCAAACCGTGGGAATATTACCTTCTTGAATAACCGCATGACAACTTGAGAGTCATTAGTGGGGGACGGTATTGCTTCCACCCACTTTGATATATAGTCCACTGCTACCAATATGTATTTATGTCCAAATAAGGAGGGGAATGGCCCCATAAAGTCAACTCCCCAAACGTCAAAAATCTCAACTTCTATAATGTTGTTCAGGGGCATCTCGCCTCTCCGTGATATGTTACTGGTACGCTGACACTGATCACAAGCTAGCACAAATCTCCTAGCATCCTGAAACAATGTCAGCCAATAGAATCCACTTTGAAGAACCTTAAAAGCGGTTTTGGATGTGTTGCAATGCCCCCCATAAGTAGATCCATGGCAGTGAAATAGGACATCGCGGTATTCATCTTCAGGTAAGCAGCGCTGGTAAACTCCAATAGTAATGTCGGACATCAGAAAGAAACTTCTTCTTTTGCTGGTAAGTAAGTTTAGGAGGCAAAATGTTAGCAGCTAAGAAATTCACGAAATTCGCGTACCAAGGCGTCTCAATGCTGGATAGTGGCATAAGTTTCTCATCGGGGAAGAAATCATTAATACTTGGTTCGTGTTCTGGTTCCCCTTTCTGTTCATAGGTAAGACGTGAGAGATGATCTGCAACTGAGTTTTCAGCCCCTTTCTTATCTCGGACTTCAATGTCAAACTCTTAGAGAAGCAAAAATCCATCTAATCAGCCGCGGCTTGGCATCTTTCTTTGTCATCAAGTACCTGATGGCTGCGTGGTCGGTAAAGACAATGACTTTAGAATCAACAATATAAGATCGAAATTTGTCAAATGCAAAAACCACGGCCAAGAGTTCCTTTTCCGTTATTGCGTAATTGATTTGCGCATCATCAAGCGTGCAGCTTGCATAGTAGATTGCATGCAACAGGTTCTCTTTTCGTTGTCCCAATACCGCGCTCATGGCGTAGTCACTCGCGTCACGCATGATCTCGAATGGGAGGGACCAATCCGGTGGTTGCATGATCGGTGCCAAAATCAGAGCTTCCTTCAACGTGGTAAAGGCTTGCAAGCAATCCCTGTCAAAGATAAAGGGCATATCTTTAGCGAGAAGACATGTCAATGGTCTAGATATTTTGGAAAAATCTTTTATACCGGTAAAAACCAGCATGACCCAAAAAACTCCGGATGGCTTTCACAGAGGTTGGAGGTGGTAGCTCCTCGATTGCATCCACTTTTACCTTGTCCACTTCTATTCCTCTCTTTGATACTAAGTGCCCGAGTACAATGCCCTCTTGTACCATAAAATGACACTTTTTCCAATTCAGCACAAGGTCGGCTTCTTGGCATCGCTGTAAGACACGAGACAAATTAGCATGGCAAACATCAAAAGAGCACCCATACACGGAAAAATCGTCCATGAATATGTCCATCACATCTTCCACAAGATCTGAAAATATTGCGGTCATACAACGTTGGAACGTGGCCGGGGCATTGCACAGGCCGAATGGCATTCGCCGGTAAGCGAATGTGCCATAGGGGCAAGTGAACGTTGTTTTTTCTTGATTCTCTGGGTGGATAGGAATCTGTAGGAACCCGGAATATCCATCTAGAAAACAAAAATGAGAGTTGTTAGCAAGGTGTTCTAACATTTGGTCAATAAAAGGTAATGGATAATGATCTTTGCGGGTGGCTTTATTTAATTTACGGAAGTCCATACACATTCGCCAACCCGTTACCATCCGTGTCGGTATGAGTTCATCCTTATCATTCTTGACCACCGTCGTGCCTCCTTTCTTCGGTATAACATGCACCGGACTTACCCACTCACTATCAGAGATGGGGTAAATTACCCCCGCATCTAGAAGTCTTAAAATCTCCTTTTTTACCACTTCTTTCAAGTTCGGGTTAAGCCATCTTTGGCCTTCAATGGTGGGTTTGTAGCCTTCCTCCAAAAATATCCTATGCATGCAAATGGAGGGATTAATACCTTTGATATCTTCTAATTTATAGCCAATAACATTCTTATATTCTCTAAGCGTACCCAAAAGTAATTGAGTTTGTACCTTATCAAGATCCGCGTTTACTATCATCGGTAAAGTAGAGTTTGAGCCTAAGAATTCATACCTCAAGTTATCCGGTAATGGTTTAAATTCAACCTCTTTGACATCTTTTATAGCGGTAAGTGGTAGTTCGAGGTTGAGACACTCAAAGAAAGGGGCAGCGCCCGGTAGATGTGAGCATGTCACCACTTCAGATTCAGCTTCTTCTTCTCGTTCATTTTCAGGTAGGCATTCTTTCAAAGGACTGGAGTTATTGATAATGGTATATGTGCTGCCCAACTCGTCCTCCATAACATCTACACTATAACAAGTCCCTACAAAAGAAGGGCGCTTTAAGCATTCAGAAATATCAAAATCGATAACATGCTCACCGACATTCAACGTGCGCATCCCATTTTTGACGTCAATTACAGCATCAGCAATGGCCAGGAAAGGTCGGCCAAGTATGATGGGAAGCTGGGCATCCTCCTCCATTTCCAACACAATGAAATCCGCCAAAATAAAGAATTTACTGACTTTGATCGGTACATCTTCCAATATGCCCACCGGATGCCGAACCGAGCGGTCGGCAAGTTGCAATGAGATACTTGTCTCTTTCAATTCCCCCATATCCAATTTCTTACAGATCGAGAGCAGTATAAGACTCACACTTGCTCCAAGGTCACATAGAGCGTGATCAAAGCTCATGTTCCCAATCTGACACGGGATTGAGAACTACTAGGGTCTTTTAGCTTGAGAGGAAATTTGTTTTGAATTATGGTGCTGCACTCCTCTGTCAGGGCCACGGTCCCTTGAACTTCCAATTTTCTCTTATTTGACAATATCTCCTTGAGGAACTTCGCATAAGATGGCATTTGTGCAAGGGCATTTATGAAAGGGATATTAATATATAACTTCTTAAGGACCTTTAGGAATTTACCAAATTGGTGATCAAGCTTCGCCTTTGCTAATCTTTGCGGAAAAGGGATACCCAACATATAAGGTGGTGGTGGTATGTACGCTGGTTCCTTATTCTTCTCTGGTTCAGCATTAGGTCCTTCCATAGGGGTGAGCATTCGGTATTAATCGATACCGAATTTACCAAATTAAAATTACCGAAATTTTTTATACTGAATTTTTAGAAACTGAAACCGAACCGAATTACGAAAATACCGAATTACTACCGAACCAAATTTACCAAAAATTTTTTGGTAAATTTGGTAAATTATCGAAAATATAATATAAATTATTTTTAGAGATGGCCAAACCTGATTATATATATATATTAAAATATTTTATTATTTAGTTTTTATTTTCTTAACCAAGTTCGACGATATATATAGCAAGTTCGACACTTTTACATCTATTGTTGCACTGGTTCAAACATAACCAAGTTCGACGATATATATAGCAAGTTCGACAATAATTATTGTCGAACTTGCTATATATATCGTTGAACTGGTTATGTTTGAACCAGTTGAACTGGTCATAATTAATATAATTTATCGGTAAATCAGTTTTTTACCGAACCGATTTTGAAAAACCGAACCGAAAATCGATATTCACTAAATCATTTACCGTTATCGAAACCGAAATAATTTTAACCAAATCGTTTTTACTGAACTTTTTGGTAATTGGTAAAAACTGATTTTACCGACCCGAATGCTCACCCCTATCCTTCCATACCATGCCCTTCTTTCCTCTAGGCTTCCAGCTCGGTATCTTTTTCCATACCCAAATCCACCCTAGGTTTGTCAAGTTGTTTCCCATTGCGTGTAATGATAGCGTTGCAGTGCTCTCTAGGGTTGGCCTCGGGTTGTCCCGGAAGTCTCCTGGGAGGTCTAGATGATGATGAGGCTTGTTGCGAAATTTGATTTTCGAGCATCTTGCTATGCGTAGTTAAAGCATCAACTTGGGATGCTAGTTGTTGGATGGTCTCGTTCATGCGTTCATTCTGCTTAACTTGCCCTGCCATGAAGCTCTCTAACATAGTTTCCAAGTTTGACTTCGTCGGTTGAGGTGGAGGTGGCTGCCTTGGTTGTTGGAATCCCGGGGGTTGTCTATAATTTGGTTGTTGTGCTGCATTATTATTGCGGTAGGAAAAAATTGGGTGGCTCCTCCACCCAGAGTTATACGTGTTAGAGTATGGATCATGTTGTGGCCTTGACTGGAAACTATTGAGAGCATTCACATGATCCGACATTGAGTCAGCAAAAGGAGGAGGTCCCACGTGGCAATCGGTTGAAGCATGTCCTAATGTACCGTAATTCTCACAAGAGACACTATTAATGGTGGCAGTGGCGGAGTTCAGTCCCAAGGTATCGAGCTTATGAGCTAGAGAATCCACCTTAGTGACTATAGAGCTCAACGCATCAAGTTCGAATTTGCCGCAAACCTTAGATGATCCGGCCCTCTCAGTTGACCACTGGTAGTGGTTTATCGCCATATCCTTTATGAGATTAAAGGCTTCATCAATTCCCTTACTTATCAATGCACCGCCAGCTGCTGCATCAATAGTAAGTCTGGTATTGTAGTTGAGCCCGCTGTAAAATGTGTGGATAAGGAACCACTTCTCTAAACTGTGGTGAGGGCACATCATTTGATATTCCTTGAAGTGGTCCCATGCTTCACATAGTGACCCGGTGTCTCTTTGAGCAAATACCAAGTATACGGACTATTGAAGTAATAGTTATGTATCGATCCCATAGAGACCAAATACCAAGTACCGACTAATCGAGTTATCACAAGCTAGACAACCCTTTAATTGGTGTAAGTAAGTTGCTAAGTTAAAGCTAAAGAAAGAAAGCAAGGTAATTGCACGACGTAAGGTCTAAGGATGCACGGGATCAGGGCCAGGGTCCACCACCTTGACGTGTTATGCATGGATGAATAACAAAATAAAATTCCCCTTTCTAGTTCTAGGGTAATCCATAAATGTGCAAGTTGTCCTCTCCCGAGGATGCAACGAGGTGTTTACCCAGCTAAACATCTACCGTCGTAGCACGCTCACCCGAGAAAACTCAATGAGCGCCGGATTGTGTATTCCATCCCATCGATTGTACAAGTTGTCCTCTCCCAAGGATGCAACGAGGTGTTTACTCGACTAAACGTCTACCGTCGTAGCATGCGTAGCCGAATAAACCCAATGAGCGTAAGATGGCATACATTACCCATAAACAATCACCCACTCCCGTATGATGATTGAGATACTCCTACATAGGCTATCCAACATCCAAATGTGCCTTCCGGCAATACCAGATATCTAAAACATGAAGATAACGAAATGATATACTCTATTCATAAGGTGCAACTAGGCAAGATAGAACAATCTAGGGTTTATAAAATAAAGTTACAATCTATGCATAAAACATTCAAGGGGCTTCCCCTAGCCCTGAAACAAGATTACGCTACAATAATCATTGTCCAAAGCAAAGCATGAAGTAATCCCAACGTAACATCCATAGATAAGCGAGTAGAACAAGATAGATAAGAGAGGAGGATAGGACTCCCTCAAGAGGTAAGAAGCCGCCTGGTAAAGCCTTCTTCCTCCCCTAATTGGTGGTCCACTCCTTCACGCTCTCGCGGTGAAGGATTTTCTCCCCTCTATGTTCAGCGCTGATCCTCCTTGTTCTGCTTGCCGCCGCCTCGTGCGTGCGTGTATGCGTGAATGCTCTTACGTGAATAGGGCTTTTTCTTTTTGTTCTTCCTAGCTTTGTCGAATTCCCTCTTTGCCCTCACGAAACCTCCTCTGCAGTGTAGGGAAAACGAGGGGCAAAATCTGAAAAGTCAACGTCAGGCAACACAGAAGCCACGGGGTGTGATTTCGGTCACTAGGTAGGTCGTGATTCTTTCTTAGAACACTGATCCAGCTGAAAATGGTTGCATCCCCTCACTTTTTTCCTGAAATGAGAGAAAAACACAAAAGAGTGTATATTCCGAAGATATTACAATAATTCGAAGTATAATCAAGTGTAAATGCAAGAATAGTGAAGATATAACGGTAAAATCGCGTAGGAATCTCTATATAAAAATAACTTAACACTTGTCTAAGGTCATTAACTCGACCGTAGTGTTATTCATAGATCAGAATGTAGGTGTAAGCAACAAGGAATTCATACCTTAAAACATCATAAAATGATTTCAAGTCTATTTTTCCTTCATTAGTTACCTTGGTTGCTTCCCTATGCAAATTTTCAAATTGTACTTTCTTTAGGATGACCGGTTCAATTGAATCAAGGAGTATAGCAAAAGGTTGAGCTTTTTCATTGTCCTTCACCTTCTCTTCAGCTGCAAAACAGATAACTATAGGATCCACAAGCAAATCGTCAATCATAGCGTGGTTAACCACTTCCTCAACAACATCAATATTATTGCAAGACCCTACAAAATAAGATATATCTTCAAGTGGTTTCACATGTTCTATCTCCTCTTTTGATTGTTCAGGTTGAAATGTCTCAGGAGATCTAATCTCACTGTCATGTGCAGGCATCCTCGGCTCCTCAAGTTGTTTCCCACAACATGTGATGATCGCAGTGCAATATTCTCTCGAGGTTATCTCAGGTTGGGATGAGAGTTTACCAGAGGCTCTTGTAGAGGTGCTGGCTTGATTAGCCAATTGGGTTTCCAACATCTTATTGTGGGTCTCGAGAGCATCTAATTTAGATGTTAGTTGCCTAATGCCTTCACTAACACTCTCAAATTTCTTGGTTTGTGCAGCCAAAGTCTCTAGTAGTGAGTCTAGGTTAGACTTTTGAGGTGACCCAAATTGCCTCAGTTGAAATTCAAGAGGTTGCCTATAGCTAGGTTGAGGAATTGTGTTGGGATTGTTCTCATAGGAAAAATTTTCGTAGTCCCACCAACTTGGATTGTATGTTTTGTTAAATGGGTCTAACTATGGTCTAGGGTTGAGATTCCAAAAGGTATTGGTTTGCTCTCCAAATGGTTCAGGTTGTGAGATTCCTAATTGGCATTCAATAAAGCTGTGTCCTAAAATTCCACAAAATTCACAATAAGTATTAGTGGCTTCAACCGAATTGGCAATAAAGGAATCTAACTTTCGTGATAAATAGTCTACGTGTGCATCTAACAAGCTTAATTGTGTAAATCATACTTACTTGGAGTCGTAGCAAACATGATCAAAGACAATGATAAAGCTTACGGAATGAAATAGCAGAAATAAAAAATAAAAATAAAAAGTAAAAAAAAAATAAAATGCTTAGTCTACTAAATTTCTGAAATTTGTTAATATTGACTGAAGTTCCCCGGCAACGGCGCCAAAAAATTGATAGACACTGCAAGCGCATGGCGTTATCAAAGTAATACAAAAGATGTCGATCTCATAGGGAACTGGGTTAAGTACCAACTATTCTGATATCTAGAAGCTAAGCAATCCAATTTTTATATTTTGGGAATAAAGTTAACAAACTCAACTATAAATAAAATAGGAAAAGCAATGATAGAAACATGAAAGGTGTCTAAATGAGAGATATCAGGACTATGAAATTCACCATATTGACTAATCTATCTGAATTAAAACTTATTTATTATATGAGTTCATAATATTGCATAAGGAATCTTTTCACAAGTACATGTTGTCCCCTCTCGGTCGGTACAACCTGGTATCTACCTAAAACAACCCCCTACTCTCGTGGTAAATCGTTTAAGATAAATCCTTTGGGTTCAATGAAAGATTATGTTGCCCTCGAGCGAATCCTAACTACTCTCGCATTAGAAGTTCGCAAGTTTTACTTAGGGAATTTGCCAACACGATCCTCTTCTCGGTCAGGAACATATTGACTAACACATAATACTACGTGACTAAAGCAATATCATGAAATAGCAACCACTAAGTAAAATATGCTCATATGAAATCTCAAAATAACAGAACAAGTTCAAATCATAAGATAAAAAACATCAACGAGCTTCAACCGAGTCCCGAATAAAGGTTTAAGCTAGTATATCCATGAAATTCGATACAGATCTCTCCAATCGACAAAGAAAACTAGAAACAAAGACTAAGGAGAGGTGGGAGAAGATGATGCAAATATTTTTCTCAAAATTTGGTGAAGATCTGTCGCGAAATCGCCCCAGAATCCTCTTCGGAAGCCCTTATCGCCGGTTTTCTCACCCTAGCATGTTCGTCCATCGATTGCTCTCCCTATATGTCACAAAAGGAGAGCTTTTATGCCCAAAAGATTCGCCTCCCTCTTAGCTCCCTAAAATATATTTTTCCTGATTTTTTAGAATTTTTTTGAGCCTTAAATCGAGTGAAAAATGGAAGGACTACCAAAAGAGTCAGCCACGATCACGAGTGAACCCCAACATGTTCACTCGCCTGTGAAGTATTCTGTGAAGTTCTACGAAGTAAGAATCACAGGCGAACACCTCCGTGTTCACCAGGCTGTGAAGTATTTTGTTCTTTTCTTGAAAATTATCTTCGATGAAATCACGGCCGAATACCAAAATCTTGGGTTGGCCGTGAAGTGTTATGCGAAGTTCCAGTCTTCCATGCGAATCACGGGTGAACCCCGATGTGTTCACTTGGCCGTGATTTTCAAATGAACTTCGATTGATCTTAAATTTGCTGTGTAGACTCATCTCCTCATAAGAAATCACTCCATGACTTTAGAATATCCAAAATGCTCTAAAAATGAGTAATTTTATCTGAAATTGCACAAACATAAGGAAAAGTGAAGATTCCAAATAAATCAAGTAAATAAGCTTGAAAATTACATAAAAGCACCAGAATATGCCTTGTTTTGAGATAAAATAATATCAGAAAACACTACCAAAATACAAGGCATCATGCACCTCTGTCATATTTGATTTTGACTTATGATACTCAAGTCATGGATGCACAACGGGTTGGTCACACCCACTATTGATGTACCTAAATGTCTGGTACCATTATGCAACCAGCTCATATACCAGTCTCACATGCACTTGAGTTGTTCCTTATCTAATGAGGTGCCTTGATTGGAGACTAATAAATAAGATTGGATAAATATAATATATGGTGACATTATTATGATATTCTACATATCAAACGTAGGAGTAGCAATATGTAATAATGGTAATGCCTTTATTATAAGTGTGAGTATGGTGTAATGTGCCCTTTAGGGCATATACACTAACACTCCTCCTTTCACTCCACTCTGTTGGCTTCACTATGCTCCATGTACTGGTCCCTACTCGAACTAGTATAAACCAGCTATATTGTCTAGTACAAGCCGATTTTTAGAACTGTGCTAGAGAATAAGGTAGTTAGTTATTGATATCTTATATTTAGGATGAATTTTGGGCTTATTTCATATATATTTTGAGACTTAATTCCTTGCTTTTATCCTGTATTTTGGATCATACTACTGGAATTGTTCAGAATCGTTACTTTTTTTTTCATTTATGTTAAAATGCAGGGATTATCACTTAACTCTTAATGATTTTGGATGATTCAAGGTTATGGAACAATTTTTGATGTTATAATGAGGCCGTATGTCGAATTTGGGATGAAACAAAGCTCTTTATTGTAAACATAGCCAGCCTGTGCATCCATGCATGAACTTGTTCATCTTGGCAAGTCTCATTCTTGCGCCGAGACAGACACTGCTAGCCTGTGCATCCATGCACGGCTATGAATGCTTCAGTTGGCGAACTCATTCTTACGTCGACACAAATACGGCCAAAGCCGTCCATCCATGCATGGTTGTGTCTGGTTTCGCTAGATTCGTCCTTCCTCCCATTTTTTGCTCATTTTTGATGATTCTGAAGGCGGAATTTGAGAAAATTTTAGGGGAACCTTCCTAACTTGGTGGAGAAGAGATCCAGGGATAAAAGGAAGATTTTTGGAAGGTTTTTAGGGGTTCAAACTTTTGCAAGGCAATAGCTAGGGCGAAAGGAAAGTGACGACTGTGTTTCTTGGCTATTTTCTATTTTGGATCGATTTCTTCATTGTCTTCACATGGGAATCTTCAGTCTGTCCTCTCCAATCATAGATATATTGTTTTCCTTTTATTCGAATGTATTTTATGAGAGATCTTATGCTTTACATGATGAGAAATGTAGCATAAACTCATTTTCAGGACTTGGGCATAGCACATTGAATGGATATTTGGTTTTGACATTTTATAAATCTTAGTCTTGGATTTTTATCATTGATTATTCAATCTTGGTTGTGTGTATTTTGTGTATTTGTTTTGGTCGAGCCTTTTTACACATCTTTAACGTTGCAAGATTAACTAAAAGGTGAATTGCAATGCCCTATCCACTTAGATTGAACTGGTGATATGCTGGTGATCTTGACCATGAAAGTAGGTCAAGGTTACTCAAGGGTTCAGTTGATTAATCACAGAACTCATTGGATTTATTACAAGTTGATAAGACATTAAAGTAGGAGATTGACTTGGATAGATACCAGATTGTCCTGTTGAAAGAGGGTAATCTGTACAAGTGGATAAATTGCCTTAAGCATTTTGGATTTCTGACTTTGATTATTTTATGTTTTATCTTAATCCTTCAATGCAGTGAACCTGATGTCCCAATTTCTCTAGAAATTGTATTTCTCTTGAAGTAGTTGCTGCACTTTCGAACTAATTTTGCTTATTTGATTTAGTTAAATTCAACTTTAAAACACATTTACGATCGTCTAGCTAACAATTACGTGATTGGATGGTACTTGACACTTAGTCTCTGTGGATTGATAACTTTTATTACTTCAATAGAAACTATGCACTTGCTGTTAGCCTATCAATTATCTTAATGTAAAATAATTGAGCATTGAGATATTGATATCTAACATATTGATGCAAACACTCAATAATGCTTTAGACTTCAAAGATCAAGATTCTTTGAGGTTAATACTTTCTAGAGGAGAAGACCCTCCAAGATAAAGATTTTTTAAGACCAAGATTTATTAAGATCAATAATCCCTTAGGTAAATACTTCTTGAGGTCAAGAGTCACCAAAATCAAAGACTTCTTGATGTTAATACTATTTGAGGGTAGTTGAGAAATTCTTAGGCCAAGATAACTAGTCTTAATGACCTAAGCCTAAGACCGGCCTAACCTAAATTCACTTGGGAGATGATTGAGTGAGCCAATATAATCAATTAACAACCTAGTAGGTGACCCTAGTGGAAGACATATAAGTATAATTATTATACACAAAATATAGAAATATAGAAATATAAAATATTTTTAATTATAAAATTATCTATTTTAGAAAAATAAAAATGTTTGAGTTTAATTTAGTTATATAATAAAATACCTTAACTTCAATTTTTGCATAGGGAGATTTAAATATTAAATTAAAAAATATATAATCCTTATAAAATGCTCATCGATAGCGTTATATTTGTTTAATTGCATGCCATTGTTAAATTGAGGACACTTGAGTATAGAGGTGGCCAATGGGCTGGGGCGACCTGTAGATTGCATTGGCATGACTCATTAATCAGTTAATGGGTCACGGGAGGCAAAAGGCACGGGTTCAGGCTATGCTGGATTGAGGTCTTCAAGCATGTGGGCCAGGTCAGACATGACATGGTCTCGAGCAAGGCATGACACGTAGGCTAGACTAGACACGACATGCAGGTTAGGCTAGACACCATGCGTAAGCCAGGCTAAGTGATGTCTTGCATTTTGATAGTGATTTCTACTATTATTTTATCTCAAAACAAGGCCAACTTTGATGTTTCCATGTTCCATATAGGCTAATTTTCTTGTTTCCTTCAGAATCTTCACTTTTTTTTGTCTTTGTGCTATTTAAGGTAAAATCACTCATTTTTTGAACTTTTGAAGATTCTAAAGTCATGAAGTGATTTATTATGAAGAGACAAGACTACACAACAAATTTGGGATCAATCGGAGTTTATTTGAAAATCACGGCCAACCCAAGATTTCGGGGTTCACTCGTGATTCACATAAAGGTATGAAATTTCACATAATACTTTACAGCCAACCCAAGATTTTAATGTTCAGCTGTGATTTCACCGAAGACAGATTTTCCCAAAATTAAATAGTAACCTTCTTAGCCAGGTGAACACAGAAATCTTTGGCCGTGATTCTTATTTCTCAGATATGCACAGTACACTTCACAACTGGGTGAAGATTCTAGGGTTCACTCGTGATCGCAACTGACTCTTGGTGTTCCTTCGATTTTTCACTTAATTTAAGGCTCAGAAAAATTCTAAAAAAAATATATTTTAGGAAGCTAAGAGGGAGGCGAATCAAAAAACATAAAAGCCCTCTTTTTCGTGACCTAATGACACAAAAATTGATCGACAAAGCGGCTAGGGTGAAAGAAACAGGCGATAACTCTTCTGGAGGGAATTTTGAAGTGATTTCATGATGGATTTTCATGATACCTTGGGGATACATTCGATTTCCCTTATCCTTCCTTCCCTTAGCATTTGCTTGTAATTTTTTTTGGTTATTTGGAGAGATTTGTGCAGATTAATATGGCTCTTATAGCATAAAACCTTAATTGGGACTCGGTTGAAGCCCGTTGACGCTTTCTATGATGTGATCTGAACTTATTCTATTATTTTGAGCATCAGTAGATATACCATTAATCTTAATGGTGTCACAATATTCAAGAAAAAGAGAGAGATGTTGATTAGGATACTCAAGTGGTGTTCCTCCAAACCGATTCTGCTGTATCATTGATAGAAAGGCCGGTTTAATTTCAAAATTATTAGACTCAATCGCCGGCCTGGCTATACTAGAGTGTATCCCTTGTGGATTTGTCTCTAAGCGATCTTCTTTCCTCCATGGTTGGTTCCTTCTCCTTTTTCTCTTCAAATCTAAGTTTCCTGCAATCTAAAAGTTTTTTCAATTTCGTGATCTAATGGAATTAGTGGTCCTGATCTAAGGGTCCTGCGCATAAACAAGTAAAAGAATCAAATAAACTCAGAATATTAGAAAAATAGCAAAAAGAACTCACAGCTTGAAAAACCTGCAAAAACAGAAAACAAAGTTAAATCTAAGATAACTAAAACTTAGTCTAGCAATACTATCAACTATTTTGATATTAGCAAAACTAAGGTCCCCGGCAACGACGCTAAAAACTTGATGTGTCCGCAAGTGCACAGATACGTCGAAGTAATAAAAGATATCAAACCCATAGGGACCTACATGTTAAGTACCAAATAGTTAAGTTCTCACTAGCTAAGCAGACGATATGTAATGAAAAAGGTCGAATGCAAACGATTGAAAACTGTTGTAAATTTCAGAGAGAGAAAGCTGAGACTAAGGTTTCATCCTTCTTAATTTCTATGACTAGACATAAATAAGAGTTTGTTAGTTATTCTTATCATGAAAAAGATAAAATTTACTTATAAAGAAATTGCCTCCTCTCGGACGAATAATTTACACCGAATAAGTTTTCACTCTCGTGACATACTGTTCAATGCTTAATAAAAGTAAATTTGACTAAAAATTAAACATATTCTCATAAATTTAATTTCTAAGTCAAAATCTCATGTAAAGTTAAATACTCTCGTATCTTAATTTTACAGGTTTTACTTAAGTGTTTCCAATAATCAAAATCACCTCTTGGTCCTTATTATCATGTCTAAATCAATAAAATTCCTAGGTCAAAATATTAACATGTAAATATGCTTCAAAAATTATGAATTAAGAACAGATCTATTCTCATAGCCTAAGTTCCTAAAACTACAATTTAAGGGTTCTGAGTTTGTAAATCAGCTCTCGGTCCATATTACGAACTCTAAAATATGATAATATTTCAAAACTAGAAATTTTAAAGTCTATAATCAAAAAAGTAAAATTATCATTCAAAGAACAACTTGACAAAATATGAACTATCTAGTCATTACAAAATTAAAGAAAGATTACTCCCTCTGTCCCAAGAATGTTTTTATGCTATCATCGTAGAAGTATTACAATAATAAATCATCTCAGAAAAATCAAAATTTGAAAGGAGTAAAAAAATAATTGTTTATTGATTTCACAGGGGTGCGAATAATTTCACAGCGCTGTGATCTAATGAAGAACAGAAGCAGCGGCTCGTCGATGAACAGTAGCCGACACTACGTTCTTGTTGAATTCTCCTCTAATCAAACTCCTTTTGTTTTGAAACGTTTTGTGTATATTCTCCTCCACGAAGCGCCCCTTCCCTGAAAATTTGGTCGCCGGAGATGGTCTGGTTTCTTCCTGGCGAGGAACTTTATTGCAGCGACCGCCCTCTTCAAATTCACAACAAATCTTTGCCAAAAAGTCCTAATTTTTGCTCCAAAGCTTCTTTATATACTTTTTTATCCTTCAAATAGGTTTTCCCCAAAATCCGGAGTGAAATAGAATCAAATCGGGGTAAAACCGAGTCAAACTCAAAACTGGCGGACAAAATTACGGCAATGCCGTAATGTGTTCTGTGTATTCAAGATCAAGAATTACGGCCGTGAAAATAATTACGGTAGTGCCATAATTCTCTCTGTGTAAAATCTTTACAGAATTAGGGTCGAGAAAATAACCACGGTAGTGCCGTGATTCTTTCTGTAAATTCCATTAAAATCACGGCCGTGAAAATAATTACGGTAGTGCCGTAATTCTTTCTGTGAAAAATCAGGAAGAAATTATGCCCGTAAAAATAATTATGGGATTGCCGTAATTTCCAAATAAACTCTGTTTTGCCTAAAAATTGATGGATAACTTCGTTTCGATGTCTAGAATCCATTCGTGTGATCAGATCTTTCAAAATCCATCAAAATTTGGTCGTTTTCCCCTGAAATATGTCAAAACAAAACAAAGTGAAGATTTCAAACAAACACAAGGTTTTAAGCCTAATTCAGTTAAAATATGCTCAAATAGGAGAGATTGCGCATAAAAATTATAGTAAAAATACTATGTAAATATGATACATCAGTTCCTTCTCCTTTTCTCTTCAAATCTGAGTTTCTGCGCAATCTAAAAGTTTTTTCAATTTTAGGACCTAATGGAATTAGTGGTCCTGATCTAAGGGTCTTGCGCATAAACAAGTAGAAGAATCAAATAAACTCAAAATCTCAGAAAAACAGCAAAAAGAACTCATAGTATGTGAAAATAAAAAACCTGCAAAAATAGAAAACAAAGTTAAATCAAAGATAATTAAAACTTAGTCTATCAATATTATCAACTATTTTGATATTAACAAAACTAAGGTCCCCGGCAACGGCGCCAAAAACTTGATGTGTCCGCAAGTGCATAGATACGTTGAAATAATAAAAGATATCGAACTCACAGAGACCTATGTATTAAGTACCAAATAATCAAATTTTCACTAGCTAAGCAGACGATATGCGATGGAATAGGACAAGAGCTAACGATCAAAAATTGTTATGGATTATCACAAAGAGAAAGCTGGGACTAAGGTTTCATCCTTCTTAATTTCTATGACTAGGCATAAATAAGTGCTTGTCAGTTATTCTTATCATGATAAAGATAAAATTTACTTAAAAAGAAATTGCCTCCTCTCGGACGAATAATTTTCACTGAACTAGTCTTCACTCTTGTGACTTACTACTCAGTGTTTAATAAACGTAAATTAGGCTAAATCATTAAATCTACTCTCATAAATTTAATTTTTAAAATCAAAATCTCAAGTAAAATTAAATACTCTCGTATCTTAGTTTTACAGGTTTTACTTAAGGGCTTTCAACAATCAAAATCACCTCTTGGTTCATATTATCATGTCTAAGTCAATAAATTTCCTAGGTCAAAATATTAACATGTAAATATGCTTCAAAAATTAAGTTTTAAGAACAGATCTATTCTCATAGCCTAAGTTCCTAAAACTACAATTTAAGGGTTTCGAGTTTGTAAATCACCTCTCGGTCCGTATTACAAACTCTATAACATGCTAATATTTTAAGACTAGAAATTTAAAGATTAATTAATTACAAAAGTTAAATTATTATATCTAAGAACAACTGATAAAATAAAAGTTATCTAGTCATTTCAGAAATTAATGGGGATTACTCCCTCTGTCCCAAAAAGGTTTTTACGCTATCATGATGGAAGAAATACAATAATAAATCATTTCAGAAAAATCAGAAATCAAAAAGAGGAAAAAAATAATAGTATACTGATTTCACAGGGTGTGAAGTATTTCACACCCCGTGATTTCTATGAAGAGCAGCTTCTGAACAGTGGCTGCGTCCATGATTTTGCTAATTTCTCCTTTAATCGAACTCCTTTTGATCTGAAACTTTCTGTGTATCTCCTTCATGAGGCGCACCTTCCTTGAAAATTTGGTCACCGGAGATGGTCTGGTTGCTTCCTGACGAGGAACTATATCGTAGCGGTGCCTCTCTCGATCTCTCTCTCTATAATTGATAAAAAAAAATTAGGGATCTCGAGCTTGAAATCTTCTCTTCGATTTATAGAACAATTTTGCACTTTCTGTTTTCCCGATTAGGGCTCTAGATCTTCTAATTCGGCGATGGAAAGATCGGACTAAATAAGGCGGCTGAAGACTCGGGCAACACAACGGTTGATTAAGAATCACGGCCATGATTATAATCGGGCAAGGCCATGATTCCTTCTATGAATTTTGGAATAAAACCACGGCCGTGCAAATGATCATGGTAGAGCCGTGATTCTTTCTGTGAACTTTGGAATAAAAGTACGGCCATGCAAATAATCATGGCGGATCCGTGAAACTCTCTATGGAAAATCTCCATGAAACTATGGCCGAGCCGTGATTCTTTCTTTGAACTTGGCACCAAATAATAATCACAGCAGTGATTTTAACCACGTTCTCCTCAGATCATGGCCATGATTATAATCACGGTAGGGCCGTGATTCTTCGTTTAAACTCTGTTTTATCTGAAAATTGATGGGCACCTTCGTCTCAACATCATGAACTTATTTGTGCACTTGGATGCTTCAAAATCTATCATATATTGATCATTTTTCCCTGAAATATAACAAAAATGAGAAGAGGTGTAGATTCCAAAATATTGACCAAATAAATTGAAAAATAAGCAAAAGAGCATAAATATGACTCAAAAATACTATACAATTAATATAAAATTTACTATGAATTTTTGAGGTATCAGTTGTACCGACCGCAAGGGGGCAACCTGTACTATATGAATGATTCCTTATGCAATATTATAAACTCATGTAACATATAAGTTTTAGATCAGATAGATACGTCAATGTGGTGAATACCCAAGTCCTGATGCCTCTCATATTGACACCTTCCGTGCAGTTGCAATTGATTTCTTATGGTTGCTTTGGTATTTGTTAGTTAAACTGTTTTCAAAACCCTTATTTGAATTGTTTAGCTTCTAAAACTCAGATTTACTAGTAGTTAACTTTACTTCCTGTGGGACCGACATCTTATATATTACTACGATATTATCGTGCATTTGCGGTATGTGTCAAGTTTTTGGCGCCGTTGCCAGGGAGCAACAGTTAATATTAACACATTTCTGTGATTTGGTAGACTAAGCCTTTGTTTATATCTGTTTCTTTACTGATTTTCTTTTTGTTTCAGTTTCTTTTGTCACCTTTCTTGAGCTTCATCATTGTACTTGATTACTTTTTATGTAAAGAAGCTTGAGGATAGGTGACCCCTACAATTTAGATCTTGATATTGAAAGGACATTTCAAGGAAGAAGAAAACTCAAGGCGCTTAGGGAAAGAGAAAGCCAGACTCAAATGGATTTGATACAACTGAATTTGGATAACACTCAAGAATCCTTGACTACGGGGAACAATAATAACAACCGAACTTTGAGAGATTATGCTGCTCCCTCCATCCAAGGACTACAGTCAGACATTGCTAGCCCAAATGTGGAGGCCAATAACTTTGAAATCAAACCGGCTTTACTCTCTATGATCCAAGAACACCAGTTTGGTGGTTCTCTTCTCGAGGACCCTAACATACACTTGTCTATAATTTTGGAATATTGTGATACTTTTAAGATTAATGTTGCTTCTACTGATGCTATCAGGTTAAGGCTATTTTTCTTCTCTCTTAGGGATAGAGCAAGAGCATGGCTACACACTATACCATCGGCTTCGATAAGAATATGGAGAGAATTGTCACGAGCCTTCCTTTCCAAGTACTTTCCTCCTTCAAAGACGATAAAATTGAGGAATCAAATTACTAGCTTTATGCAAAAAGATGGAGAATTCTTATATAAGGCTTGGGACAGATTCAAGGAGTTGCAGAGAATGTGCCCACACCATGGCATAGAAACATGAGTGCTAATTCACATATTTTACAATGGATTGAATTACAACACAAGGCTAACTATTGATGCTACAGCTGGAGGAGCCTTAATGAACAAAGGAGTTGAAGATGCTATTGATGCGTTGTATTTACACCACAATTTTTACTTATATTTTATACAATATTTTAGGGTTAATTGCATGATTTTATGCTAATTTTGGTATTTTTATTTCACTTGGCACAGAATCTTCACTTTTCTTAGTTTTACTGAAAATGCAGGTAAAAAGGCACAAAAATTATGGATTTCGTGAGTTTTAAGGCCATAGCATGATTCCCGAGGAGATCACAAGCTTATACGTCAAATTTGGAGCGAAAACGGTGAAGATCGCGATTTTCATGGCCTTGGCCGTAATTATTGGGTTGGCCGTAAACTTGGCATTCGAACAGGTGAAATACGGCTAAGTGATAGGGCCTAGACGGCTGCTACTGCAAGTGCACGGTCTATCACGTAATAAAATAAGATCGAACCCACAGGGACTAGGGTCAAGTACTAACTGATTGGTCAACTCGTAGCTAGGTTAACAATTAATGGATAAAATTATTAATATCCTAGTGCAAATGATTAAACTAAAGCAAATTAAGAACAAGTAGCGCAGAAAGCAAAGCAATCGGAGTTTTAAACCTATGAGAGAGATTCGGGGTATTGGGTTTCACCACACTGGAGTATGAAGAAAAATTAAAGCTTGATATTCTAATTAAGTTTTATCTAAGTTCTCAAGGTAATCCTTCCTAGGGTACAGACGCGTTCCCTCTCAGGACACGGCCCGGTATCTGACTTAACCCAAGTCTCCTACTCTTGTGGCTTACCGGGTTAAGTCGGATCCAATGGGATCTGTGAAGGATTAGGGTTCCTCGGGTGATTTCGAGTGCTCTCGCTAAACGAAATCACCAGTCCAGTCTAGGGGGTTCCGACGACTGTGGTTCACCTCTCAGTCCTTCCCACAGCATCTAAGACATGCATACATATGGCCAGTATATAAACATGAAATAAAACATCCTACATATGAATAAGAACAAAGATAAGTAAAGAAATATATAGATCAAACCATAGTATTCAACACTCATACAGTGGGCTACGCCCAAACCACGAAAGGTGAGTTTACGCTACAAGATTCATCGTTAAATACATGAAATCTCTCACAATGATTAAATCAAACCAAAGGGAAGGGTAGATCGTTGATGGAAGAAGGTCCATCACGAAGATCCACGCCGAAACGACGAAGAAAACGAGCCGGAACAGTGTTATCGCCCAAAAATTGCCCGAAAACCCTAGGTTGTCGCCCCTTCGCCTCGTTCTCCTCAACCGCTTGATCAAATCTGATGATTCTAGTCCCAAAACGTGCGTATCCTAGTTGGGAAGGACTCTCTGAAATTTTGTTCAATTCCGAGCCAGGAATAGAAAGTTATGGCCGAAATACCGAACGCCTATCATGCAAGACGCGGGACAATGCACGGCCGTGTATCGGTGCACGGGCATGCCCGTGTACGGCTTGGTTAGGACAATTCTGATGACTTACGATGCACGGCCGTGCATGGATGCACACCCATGACCGTGCACTCTGTAGAAGGCTCCGATTGGGCTGAAATTTGATGTGTAGCTTCGTTTCATCATGAGAAATCATCCCATACCTTCATATTATCTATATTCTATCAATTTTGAGGTAAAATACCTACATTTCAATAAATAGAGGAAAAGTGAAGATTCTGAAGAATATGAAGCATTTAAGTGCATAAATGAGATAAAACATGCATTTTACTCCAAAATAATAATAAAATTAAGTCAAGAAATATCATATTTTTGCATGTCATCAAAATACATCAGACTTAAAGTTTTGCTTGTCCTCAAGCAATTGAATTGTCTAGAATATGATGATGACATGGAATAGGGAATCTCAAATAGCTCAACTAGGTCTAATAAGGTTATTGGTTAAACACAATAGGTCTTCAGGTTATAATGCAGTATGGAAAGCAAATTAAACCGATTATCATGGATACAATCTATAGAACATGCAAAGTTACATTACCAAAAACCTTTACAGTGTATCTTACAGCAATGATATGATTGATCAAGCTTTCAAAAAGCATAACACTGTGTACTAAGTCATGGGAGAATAGCATCAGTACCACATAGTTCCTATGTGGTGCTTTTTTTTTTAAGGATATGACAGTGCTAAGTGCCAAGCTTTGCTTTGGTACCACTGTCATTGATGAAAACCATGGGGTCAGTGCCAAGCATGATTGACAAGGAACTTAGGTACCACTAACCCTTTTTTTTCATTGTGATGCAAAGAACACTGCCAAGTGGATGTACAATGTGCAGTGTACAAGAACACTTCGCTACCACCATTATTATTTATAACCCCCATGACAAAGTGCATAAATAAAGTAGAGATAGAAACCAGATACAATCACTTTCTACACATGAGATGCATATTAAGGCTAAGGTAAAGTAACAAACATACTCTTCAAGATTCTACCAATAATGAATCGGGATAATTACATCAATCAACTACAGTAAACCAAAGAATCATATGTGCAAACCATAACCATTATAGACCATTGGCAGATAAAAGTCAAGATTCCCATCCCAAGCAATCAAGTAGTCATAGAACAATGCAATACTAGAAAACAAAGCAAATAGCATAAAAAAAATAGGGGTTGGGCAAGACACTAAAGATGTTGGCATAACTAACTAACAAAGCATGCAAGAAATAGAAGCGACAAACTTAAAACTACCAAGAAGTGACTAAAGAAAACAAACAACTAGAATAAAGAAAACTACTGGAAAAACAGAAAGCTGACCAAGTGACGGGTGAAACCAAAGAAGCTCATCCCCAACGCTGACGCAACCTCGCCTGAAGGTCATGCACAGACTCTAAAATAGATGACTATACTCGTCCTTGGTGCTCAAGCTCAGTTTCGAGATGTTGAATCCGGTCATTGCCCGCATCGATAGACAGGTGAGTCTCTTGCTAGGCGTCGCGGACAAACCGGATCATAGTCTCAATGCGGTCGAGCTGAGTAGAAGGGCGCTGCTGAGAAGGTTGTGGTGGTTCAGTTGCAAGAGGCACATCCTCATCCTCAACTACTTCCACTCTCCAGTTCCGCTGCTCTCGAACAGTAGTACGTGCAGGATTTGGCAGCGGTAACTTCACATCGCTCCCGGGGAAGATCAAGCTGTAAAGTTTACCTTCCTTCACTATCATCCGCATCGAGATGCAAGAATTAAGGTCAAGTCGGCAGTTGCCCCGGGCTTGCTCCATCTGGTAGGGATGAATCCCTACTGCATAAGCAAGTGGGGTAAGAAGTCCCCCGAGAGTTATTGCACCCCTCGGTGCCCTTGATACCTTCTGGAGTTGTCGGGCAAAGTGAAAAGTAGTGTTGAGGCGGACCCCATGCAGCATAGCCTAAAGAAACTGAAGCTCAGATGCTCGGACAAGACCATCAGACTCCCATCGATCTAAAATAGTATGTGCTAGGACACAGTGCACATATTTCACCATAGGGTTCCTCAAGCAAGTGGCTCTAGCTGTCTTAGTGTCAAAGGGTCGGAAGCCAGTCAGGTCGGCCCAGAAGTTGCTTGCTTTAAACTCAGTTAGTGTGAGCCTTGTCCCATCCGTAGGAAAACCATAGATTGAGTTTAGCTCAGTCAATGTAAGGACATATTCGGTGTTGTTGAGCCGGAAGGATAGACTGCTGTCATCGTCATCAGTGTGAATGCTAGCATGAAACTCCATGGATGATAAGAACTCCAGTACAATGGGAATGTAGGTGGGGTAGCAGATGGTGAAGAATTGCTCCCAGCCCATACGTTGAAAGAGCCATTGTACATCTTTGTGGAAGCCTAAGGTGTTCAGCGTCGCATGATCGAGGAATCGTATCGTCACCACCGGTCGGCGTGAGAGTGCGATGAGCCTGACAAGCTGTTCAGGATCTCAGCAGATGATCCGATATGGCGTAGGCGGCAAGGCTGGTGGCGGATGAGGTTCATGTTGGGGTATGCCCTTAAGGCTAATGTTTGAGGCCTTGGGTTGTTATCAGTATCATGTATAAACTCTATGTTTATAAAGGCAATGGTTGTTATTCAGGTTGTTACATTATCTGCTGCAATATGTATACTTCTGAATAATGTCTCAATGGTGTTTAGCTTGGCTGACATGCAGTATTGTCCTTAGTCGAGATATCTTGGTGAACATGAGACAGCCTTGATATGATTGAGACTAATATGTGTTCTAATCTTATAGGATGCTTCGAGCATGGAATAAGATGTAGACTCATGGGTACATTGGATGTACTGGACTGACCCTAATTAGGATATTCAATTACTTGTCACAATGTGAATAATCCTGATATGCAAACAAGTGGCATACTTCCTCTGACTTGAGATCACTTGTGTTTCTAAATGATGATTGGCATTGTTTTGAGGTAGTTCAATATCATTTGAAACATAATGGTTATAGACTATCTTGGATAATGAGCATGAGTCATGTTAGGGCACTAGTGATAGATATAGGATTGCCGTCTCCTTGTTGGAGTGTGATGTTCTGAAGGGGCCCCCTGGATGAGATGATTGAGAAAGTGTATGGCCATACCCAGATGACTATGTTCATCTGATCTAATCATTCTCATCATATTGGAATTACAGGCTTGACACGCTTGTCCAATAAGAACATCCAGTGGCAAAGGAAACACATATGTCAAGTGACTTGGGTTCACACTTGTGCTGTGGTTTGGGTGTAGTCTTGGAAGACTCTTTCCTTTATATCGGGAGACAGTGATATGTTGCTAGATACCCCTCTCTGTTCGTGATAACGTAAGTTATCGTTACCGACATTTAAAGGAAACCCTTAGGGTCGCACAATTTGATGATATGGCTTACTTAAGTCAGATCGTGTGGGCTGAATTGTTTTGGTTCAGTTTAAAGGGATGTAAACTCTGATTGTAAGTGAGATCTGGTATGATCATGTTTGATTGATTAGGGCTTGAGATCGGTAAGCTTCGATCGAGAGAATTGATGCTAGATCGGTGAGATCAAGAGCATCAAGAGATGAATGGTTAGATCTTGAACCTTATGGTTTAATATGATCTAGACCAATGCTTGGTTTGATTTGGTCTTTAAACCAAATGAGATTGAACCGGCTCATCAAGTGAGCGCATGGTTCAAAGGGGAGAACATTGCGATTTGTTCACTAAGCGTGAACATTTGAACGTATGAGGGTTTACTATTTTTGGAAGTCATGCTTTCCAAAATAGGTAGCACGCCTCACGTTCGAGGGATCGCCCCTATTCTCGCCCCTCTTTCTCTCTTGCTCTCGTGTGACTCGTAAAAACGAGTGTGGAGAGAGGTATTCGGCCAAGGAGAGAACTTATCTCGTAATCTCATTCCCTTCAGCGATCAGGAGACTTGGAGATCCTTACTAGCATAAGGAACAACAAGGAGGAAGCGATCTATCACCTTGTGTGCGGTGCCTTTGGAGAAGAAGCACACGCTTCTTTTTTATTCCAAATCGCCATCCAAGAAATGGCATTGGTATGATCCCCTTCTCGATCTGTACATGTTATTAAAGTTGATCATATATTCATCCATGCGATCTTAGAAACCCTAATTTCCTCTTATTGCAAGTTCTGATATGCGCCTATTAGGGTTTCGCCCCCCCTTTAGAAACTATCAGTTCAGCGGCGACTTGAGAAGAGTAGTACGCGCGATGCTTGGAGGTGGGTTGCTTGCGCTGAGACTTCTTGACGGTGTAGGAGAAGGATAGGAAGACAGCCGGTGCTGAGGAGGAAGCTTCAGAGGCGTCAGCGACGATGAAGGAAGGTCGGCGGCGACATAAGCTAGGGCAGCGGCGGACGGTGTCGTGAGGCGCGGATCGGGCGCAGAAAGTTGGGGAAAAGGGTCGCCAGAGGATGGAGAAGATGATGGGAGGTCGCCGACGGTTGATCGGGCACTGGAGGCGGTGGATCTGGACGACGGCAGCCTGGGGTTTCGTACACGGGTGTGTACGAGGCTGTGCAAGCGGCGATGCTTATAAGAAAATCGTGCATGGCTGTGCACGCATACATACCCCGACCCGTGCAGCTCTCAGCCTGATCACAGCAACAGAGTTCACTTATGATGCACGGCCGTGCATGGATGCACGGGTGCGACCGTGCATGGCTCGGTTAAGTGCGGGTGCAAAACCTGTTACGCGTCACGCCCGTGCATGCCTTCAACCCCCACGCCCATGCAGTGCTCAGCCTCGCGTTGGATAGGAGTTTACCGAGCTGTGCACGGCTGTGCATGGCTCGGTGATGCCTGAAAAATCTAGAAAAATTTCCATCAGCATGGTACAGCTTAGAAAGCACAAATATGAAATAAAAACTGAAAAATAACAAAGTCTAAAGCATGAAAATAAATAAGAAAGCGAAAGTAAAAGAGTGAGAAAGAGATTGGGTTGCCTCCCAACAAGCGCTTCTTTAGGGTCACTAGCTTGACCAGCATGATGCTCATGGCGGGTCTGGTGGTGGAGAGGCCAAGTAGATGGCATAGAGCCTCTGCGCTCGTTGTCCTCCACGAATCGCGCCTATTAAAATAAACATAAGATATAACAGTTCTTCTCTAAGTGTCCTGATAGAACATGGATTAACAGAATGGTGAAACACATAGGCCGTCCCAAGGTCAACTAAAATTTTATCTCTAAATGGCTCCAACTCCTTCTTCCTTAAATCGGCTCCTGGGGCATCTTCAGTGTGCGTCATCATAGCCACTATCTTGTCTCCTCCTAGACCAATCGGTTCGTTGGGTCTGTCTCCAAAGTGTTCAGGGAAAGCTTCGGGGAGGATCTCCATCTTGCTCCTCGACGGTGTAGTACTTTTGCTCACCACCGCTCCGCTCTCCCTGGAACTAGGAAAATAGAATTTTTCATTAATAGCAGGAAGACCATATGACATATTGTTCTCATCAATGCAAAAATTCATTATTCTGTGTGGAACATCGATTATAGCTCTGATCGTGATGAGGAATGGTCTGCCCAATATAAGAGGGAAAGTTGGGTTCTCTGCTATGTCCAGAATCACAAAGTTTACCATGATAATTATTCCTTTAAATCACAATGGTACACTCTTAGCGATCCTAGCGGGTGAAGTCTATAGCCGTTTCCAAACTGCAGAACTTGAGATGTGGATTTAAGAGTTACCAAATTCAACTTTTCATAGGTTATGATAGACATTATGCTGACTCTAGAGCCTAAATCCAAAAGTGCTCTATCGAATAGAGTATCGCTGATCCTACATGGTATATCGAAACTACCAGGGTCTTCGACTTTGAGAGGTAGCTGATTGCATGTGGAATCCTTAGAGTTCTCAGCGGCCACTATTAGCGTTTCAGCGTGGAGTGTGTCAAGAGTCTCATCACGAGGCTCCTCTTCCTGGTTTGCAGATGCTTCCTCTTCATCTCCCACGTGTTCAGCTTCAGATTCCTCTAATTACTCAACGCCACTTGTCATGACAGCATTGCACTCATCTCTCGGATTTGCTTCAGGTTGAGATGGAAGCATTCCTGGGTGTCTAGACAAGGCACTGGTTCGTTGGTCCAGTTCTGTGATCCGGATTTCCATCATTTTTTAGGGAGTAGAGACAGAGTCTACTTTCATGTTCAACTGGCGAATCTGCTCACTCACTGAGTCATTGTGCTTCATTTGAGTTGCCACGAAGTTTTCCAACATTGACTCTAACCTAGACTTTTGAGGAGGATCTTGTTGTTTTTGATTGGCAGATGGATGTTGTATCCAGGAGGAGGCCTGGAATTAGAAGAGAAGTTCTGATTAGAAAAATTAGCAGGAGGAATTTGCCCTTGATTTAACCTATAGGAGAAATTTGGGTGATTTCTCCATCCCAGATTGTATGTATTCGAGTAAGGGTCGTTCTGGTTCCTGAAATTCCCAATAGCATTGACTTGTTCAGAGGGAGCACTCAAGATGTGACAATCATCAGAGGAATGTCCTGTCACTCCACAAACATCACAAGTCATAGAGTTAGAAGTAGAAACATTGATAGAGTCAAGTTTATTAGAAAGTGAATCTACTTTTGCTACTAGGGAATTAATCATATTCATGTCAAACTTCCCTGAACTTCGAACTGGTTGGCTCCTCTCTCCTGACCACTGATAATGGTTGAGGGCCATTTCCTCAATCAACTTCATCGCATCATCATAATTTTTGTTCATTAGTGCCCCACCAGCAGCAGCATCTACAGAAAGTCTGGTCTGGTATAGTAATCCACTGTAGAAGGTGTGGATGATCACCCATTTCTGTAGACCATGGTGCGGGCACATCCTCAATAGTTCTTTGAACCGATCCCATGCTTCATACAGGGACTCTCCTTCTCATTGGGCAAAATTGGTTATCTGATTCCTAAGCTGGGCGGTTTTGCTTGGTGGGAAGTACTTTGACAAAAAAAAAGCTTGCGATAGCTGCTCCCACGTTGTGATTGATGCCTGCGGTAAAGATTGCAACCAAGCCCTAGCTCGTTCCCTGAGAGAAAAAAGGA
This sequence comes from Costus lasius, assembly GCA_027563935.2. Classification (NCBI taxonomy): domain Eukaryota; kingdom Viridiplantae; phylum Streptophyta; class Magnoliopsida; order Zingiberales; family Costaceae; genus Costus; species Costus lasius. The sequence goes on along the minus strand of CM050454.1, from coordinate 11,425,592 downwards.
AGAGTCTTAGTTTGATAGCATCAGGATGAGCACCGTTAATCTTTAAAGTGTCGCAGCATTCTAAAAAGATAGATAAATGAAGGTTAGGATCGTCAGTGGCTGCTCCACTGAATTGATTTTGTTGCACCATCTGTACAAGTGATGGCTTGATCTCGAAGTTGTTAGCTTCGATGGCAGGCTGCGATATGCTCGAGTGCACACCAGAGATGGTGGGTGCTGCAAAGTCTTTCAGAGAGCGGTTGGCATTGGCTTCCATCGTTTGGTTGTCAGAAAATTGTCCTTTAAGCTTCAGCCTTTTTAAGTTTCTTTTGACCAAATGGAAAGGACGCTCTATCTCCGGGTCTCTAGGTACAAGTTCCCCTGTCCGCGCAGTATTCCTGGGCATAAACAAGTACCTAGACAAAAGAGATTAGTAGCATCGCACCAAACAAAAATTACAACTAAAAACAAAGAGTAAAGAAACAATAGGTAAACAAACCGAATAAAAAGAAAATGAAATCTAACTAAACCTAGTCTACAAATTTTCTGATCGTGTTAATATTGGCAACCTAGTCCCCGGCAATGGCGCCAAAAACTTGATAGGGCCTAGACGGCTGCTACCGTAAGTGCATGGTCTATCGCGTAATAAAATAAGATCGAACCCACAGGGACTAGGGTCAAGTACTAACTGATCGGTCAACTCACAGCTAGGTTAACAATTAATGGAGAAAATTACTAATGTCCTAGTGCAAATGATTAAACTAAAGCGAATTAAGAACAAGCAGCGCAAAGAGCAAAGCAATCGGAATTTTAAACCTATGAGAGAGATTCGGGGTATTGGATTTCACCACACTGAAGCATGAAGAAAAATTAAAGCTTGATATTCTAATTAAGTTTTATCTAAGTTGTCAAGGTAATTCTTCCTAGGGTACAGACGCATTCCCTCTCAGGACACGGTCCGGTATTCGGGTTAAGTTGGATCCAATGGGATCTGTGAAGGATTAGGGTTCCTCAGGTGATTTCGAGTGCTCTCGCTAAACCAAATCACCAGTCCAGTCTAAGGGGTTCCGACGACTGTGGTTCACCTCTCAGTCCTTCCCACAACATCTAAGACATGCATACATATGACCAGTACATAAACATGAAATAAAACATCCTAGACATGAATAAGAACAAAGATAAGTAAAGAAATATATAGATCAAACCATAGTATTCAATATTCATACATAAGACATGCATACATATGGCTAGTACATTAACATATGGCCGAAAACCCTAGGTTGTCACCCCTTTGCCTCGTTCTCCTCAACGGCTTGATCAAATCTGATTATTCTGGTCCCAAAACGTGCATATCGTAGTTGGGAAGGTCTCCCTGAAATTTTGTTCAATTCTGAGTCAAGAATAGAAAGTTATGGCCGAAATACCGAGCGCCTGTCATGCAGGATGCGGGACGATGCACGGCCGTGTATCGGTGCACGGGCACGCCCGTGTACGGCTCAGTTAGGATGATTCTAATGACTTACGATGCACGGTCGTGCATGGATGCACACCCATGACCGTGTACTCTGTAGAAGGCTCTGATTGGGCTGAAATTTGGTGTGTAGCTTCGTTTCATCATGAGAAATCGTCTCATACCTTCAGATTCTCCAAATTCCATCAATTTTGAGGTAAAATACCTATATTTCAATAAAATAGAGGAAAAGTGAAGACTCTGAAGAATATGAAGCATTTAAGTGCATAAATGAGACAAAACATACATTTTACTCCAAAATAATAATAAAATTAAGTCACGAAATATCATATTTTTGCATGTCATCACTATGTATGGAAGTCCACAGAAACTTTCATGGGTGAGGCCTTGAATCCTTCACGGTTCGTGAAACTTTCTATGTACAAAGGGCTGTAGGCACAGAAACATTTACAGCCTCGGCCGTAAACGCATTACGGGTCGTGAAAACATCCGCCCCTTCGAGTTTTCACTCGATTCAACTCCAAATCAAACTAGATTTGGTCCAAACTCTCTAGAAACATTCCCTGAAGGGTTCCAGACTGATCAAAGTATATAAGATTAGATTTTGGAGGGTTTAGGGAGAACTTTTCGAATGAAGACGATCGGCGGCGGCGACTGAGGCGAAGTTCCAATTCCTGAGCAGATTCCGGCGAGATTTCACGCAAAAGAGAAGTTTGATTGTCTCTTCTTCATCTTTAGATCGAGGGGAAACCAATTTAACTATTTTCTCAGTGAAGTTCTTGTGATTTTGAGAAGATTTTATGCTTGTTCATCGTATAAACATGCTATTTCTTCAGAACATGAGTGAGTAACTTTTATTTCGGGATTAAGGGCATAGCCTGCTGACAATTATGAGTTAAACTGTATTCTTTACGCCTTTGGTATGAATATTTTATCATGATTTGATTGAAATTGTGCTTAATCTGTAGTTTATGCTGGCCACGTACAATTGCGTTTTAGACGTTGCGAGAAGTACCGGGAGGTTAATCGCAATGTCAGATCTATTTTAATCAAACCTGTGAATCCAATCACGAGAGTAGTTTGGATTCATTTATAGGATTTATTAGGTTTTTCACAAAACTTAAAGGGTTTAGGTACGTTAACTGTCACGAGAGTAGGAAGTTAACGTAGTTAGACACCGGATTACGCTTCGGGAGGAGGTAATCCGTATATTAGGAAAAGTCCCTATCATGATCATAATTTTCTGTTCAAAGAGTTATTTCTATATGATTCATAATTCTCAGTGTGGTGAAACCCTGAGTCCCGATCTTCCAGAATTTGAATCTCCCTAAACGCGGTTTCCATTATTTCTCGTACTTAGAGTTCGAAACAAACCATTACTTCATTTTTGCCTAGATTCAAACAAGTCGAAAAGTTGGTACTTAACAGCCTAATCCTCGAGGGAATGATCTTATTTTATTACTCCGATAAATCCGTGCACTTGCGGACGTATCAGCTATGAACCTCTTGGAAGATATGGCGATGAACCACCACCAGTGGTCATCTAAGAGAGGTATCCCTTCTAGGGCGGCAGGTAAGTATGAAGTAGATGCTTTAATCTCCCTAATTGCTAAGGTAGATTCCTTAACGAAGAGGATGAATTCTTGTACAATCAACTCTACTGAATCTAATGTTGTATCTTGTGAGTTGTGTAGAATTACAGGACATGCTGGTCATGAATGTCAATTGGGGAGCTGTCAATTCATCCAGAACCCTCATGAATAGATGAATATTGTTGGAAATATTAACCCTTTGAAGAACCCATATTCTAATGCATACAACCCAGGATGGTGCAATCACTCTAATTTCTCATATCGGACTACCCAACCAATACAACCAGTATAAGTTTCACAATCAAACTTCACGCAACCTCCAAACTTCCAGGCCAGAACTTACACTCCCCCGCAAAAGTCAAATTTGGAGTCTCTCCTTGAGGCTTTTGTGGCGGCACTAATCAAACAAAATGAAGAAGTAAATGAGACCCTGAAACAAGTTATATCAAGAATGGATGCCTCAGCTTCTCACAATAAGATGCTGGAAACCCAGTTAGCCCAGCAAGCTAGCTCATCAACTATACCTTTAGGAAAACTTCCATCTCAGTCTGAGGTCAATCCGAGGGAGTATTGTAATGCAATCTCAACAAAAAGTGGAAAGCAGCTTGAGGACCCCAAGATGCCCGAAAATGAAGAGCAAGTGCAGGAACCTGAAGTTCCACAGACACCAGAGACCGGTATGGAGAAAGCACCAGCAGTATCTGAGTTAGTTGAAGAAGAAAGACCTTATGTCGGACCACCTACCTACAAACCCCCCCCCCCCCCACATCCCTTTTCCACAGAAATTAGCCAAGGCCAAGGTAGACAAGCAATTCGGTAAGTTTCTTAAAGTTCTAAAAAAGCTTTATATTAACGTGCCTTTTGTCAATGTATTATCAGAGATACCTACATATACCAAGTTTCTAAAGGACATCTTGTCCAATAAAAGAAAGCTAGAGGAGCTTGGGACTGTTGCACTTACTAAGGAGTGCAATGCAATTATCTAGAACAAACCCCCTCAAAAGCTCAAGGACCTAGGTAGTTTTTCCATACCCTACCAAATAAGGGAGATGACTTTCCAGCAAGCTCTCTGTGACTTAGGAGCGAGTGTCTGCCTTATGCCTCTTTCCTTATCCGAGAAGCTAGATTTAGGAGACTTGAAGTCAAGCACCATTTCACTGCAGTTAGCAGATAGATTGATTCACCAATCCATTGGGATTGTGGAGGATGTCCCTATCAAAGTAGGTGACTAAGTTGTGCTGATGGATTTTGTTGTGCTGGAGATTGATGAGGACGACATATTACTTATCATTCTTGGGAGACTATTTCTTACCACAGCTAGCACGGTGGTCGATGTCAAAAATAGAAAACTAGAATTAAATATCGGTGAGAATGTTGTACAATTTGATTTATCAGACTCTCTAAAGAAACATTCTCTTGTAGGTACATGTTGCCATGTGCATATGATAGAGAGAGCTGTGAAGCTCATTGAACCCTACAAGAGAGACATCGACCCATTAGAACTGTGTTTGCTTGATGCTGAGGACCAAGACATTAATGTCCACACTACTGAATATTCACTATTGTTGGACTCGAACCCAGTTTTGGAGTCCAAGTCATCGAAGTTGGAAACTCTTTCTAAAGTGATCTTAGGAGAGATAGAAGAAAAGAAGATTGAGTTCAAGAGCCTTCCTAGTAACCTTCACTGTGAGTTCTTTGGTAACAACTCTACATATCAAGTGATAGTCAACGCCGATCTAAACAAAGAACACACTAAGCAATGGCACGACTGGCGTATTACCATAAAAGAATTTCTTGAAGGTGATAGAATTCTGCTGTTTAACTATATGCTAAAATTGTTTAATGAAAAGTCATGAACAAGGTGGTCAAGACCCTTCACTATGCAGCAAGTATATCCTCATTGAGCTATCAGGATTTGGGCAGAGCATACAGGAAGTTTTATTGTGAATAGCCAGAGATTGAAACACTATTATTAAGATGACTAAATTGACAAAAGTGTTATTCTCACCCTTTTTGATTCATCTAGTGTGGGTTGATAAATATTGTTTATGGTTGAGCTATAGACCTTAAACTAGCACTCTTGGGAGGCAACCCAAGTTTTTGTTTATTTATTTCTGCGTTATGTTGATTTTTAGTTATTTTATTTTGGATGGACGCCTGGGTAGATTGATTTTGTGGTGTTTCAGTGTTTTATGATTGAGGATTTTAGCTGATTGTGGATTATTTTGTGTTGTAGGACTTTTCTGGAAGAGCAAGCTATTGAAGCTAAAATTTTTTTGTAGTGCAGAAATCTTCACGGGCGGCTGAAGATTTTGGGGTTCACTCGTGAAGTACACTGTAGATGGCAAAAAATCAGTTTTTCAAAGAGAAGAGCATAGCCTGATGATGAATTTAGTGTTCAGACATGAAGTCTACTGTATTGGGCAATCAAATTCTTATATTCACAGTCGGCTGAACACATAGGGGTTCACCTGTGATTATGAAATGCAGATTTTTCCCAGAATACTTCACGGGTGGATGAACACATTGGGGTTCACCCGTGATTTCAAAGTGCCAAATTCTTACAGAAAGCTTCACGGCTGAGTGAACATGCTGGCATTCACCTGTGATTCCAATAATACCCCAGTCGTATATACACGCACTCACGACTAGGGTTTGCCCCAAACTCACGCCGTCGTCACCCCTGCTCTCGATCTTCTTCTTCACGGCAATCTTCTGGCCACTCGCTGCTTCTAGGCAACTTTCTTCACCTCCTACTATGATTTCCTCCAGGTTAGAACCCTCGATCGACAGTTTTCGCATCTGATCTACGAGTTTTGGGATCTTTTTGGGATTTCTCGCTGCCGCTATTCCAATCGCCACCGATACTTTCGATATTCGTGGATCTACCTCCGATCTCTTTCCATCATCACCAGACATCAGTGCCAGTAATATCCTCTTCACGATGGCGCCAAAGAGGAAAGTTGTGGTTTCCAAGAGGTCTGCCCGCGTCCGATGCAAGGCTCTCGTTCTCGCAAGAAGTGAGTTTCTTTCACCCTGGTTGTCCACCTACTCCACTCACATATCATTATCTCGCATAGAGGACTATGCAACATTTAGAGTGGGTGGGCTCTGTCCTGGTTGTTGTTTGCTTGTGCTGCTGTTATGTTTTGCTACTTTTTCCTGATGTTTGGTATTGCTGTTAGGTACTTACATTTGGCATTGTTTTATATGCCACGTTACTTTTTAGTGGCCTGGTCTTTAGGCCATGACATGCTATGCTATTGATGGATATTTGGATATGCTATTTGTGCTATCTTATATATTGTTGTCTTTGATGGTGTTGCTTGTTGCTATGATGTGATGATAATCATGCTACTTGCTGAATTATGAATGTTATGTTATCATGATTTAGAAAATTATGATACTATGATGACTCGGTTCATGCTGATATTGTGATTTGCTTATTGTGCTTCAGTGAAGTTATTCTAATTTAGGCAATTTTTAGTTCAATCGATGATTTTGTTAATGAACATGTTGTGACTCTAATTCTGATCCTATGATAGCCATGTATAAACTTTGAGATTAAATTCATGCATGGTATGGCATGATTATGATATGTTGAATGCACTATCCAATTAGAATATATTATATGATTATGTCCATTTGTTCTATGATTCTGAAATCTTTTGATCGAAATAACTGAAACTGTTGATTAGTGGGTTACACATTTCTGTGAATATTCAAGGATGACATGCTAGTAGTTTATATATGATTTCATATTGAGGTACATATTTACTTATTCATTCCATGATTCCATGCTACTTGTTGGGGGATGATCACATGTGTGATGTAGAGCATATTTTGTTAATAATAATAATAATAAAATAATAATAAAAAAAATATAAAGACTCCTCTATTTGGCACTGCGAAAAATTAGCAGTGGCACCTAAGATGTGAGTTGAAGTCTAAAAAGACTCCTCTACTTGGCACTACAAAAAATTGGTAGTGGTACCTAAGATGTGGGTTGAAGTCTAATATTCCCTTTTGTTTTGACTTTATACTTGAATACAATGAGAAGTGATCACACTAGAGCCTGTTTCTCCAATAATATATTTGTGTCTAACCCAACAAGTTGATTTTGGATGCATTGGATTTGCATGAGTAGTATGTATGCTTAATTGAGTTCTTTGTATGCCATTAGCTGAATGCCTTAACTTCTAGGGATTGTGGGACCTAACATCTGAACTATTTGAGCATTATCTAATCATTTGATTTCTTCTATCTGGATCATGGATTACTCATAGACATTCTCTGATTTGGTTGCATGCTTTCAAATTGAATAATTACTTTCACACCTATCATGTGTTTCATCTTAGTTTATTACTTAAGGACAAGCAAAGATCTAAGTCTGGGAGTATTTGATGTCTTGTATTTTGATAGTGATTTCTAGTATTATTTTATCTCAAAACAAGGCTAATTTTAATGTTTCCATGTTCCATATAGGCTTATTTACTTGTTTGCTTTAGAATCTTCACTTTTTCTTATCTTTGTGCTATTTCAAGTAAAATCACTCATTTTTGGAGCTTTTTGAAGATTCTAAAGTCATGGAGTGATTTCTCATGAAGAGACAAGTCTACACATCAAATTTGGGATCAATCGGAGTTTATTTGAAAATCACGGCCAGCCCAAGATTTCGGGGTTCACTCGTGATTTGCATGAAGGTATGAAATTTCACATAATACTTCACGGCCAGCCCAAGATTTTGGTGCTCGGCCGTGATTTCATCGAAGACAGTTTTTCCCAAAATTGAACAGTAACCTTCACAGCCAGGTGAATACGGAAATCTTTGGCCGTGATTCTTATTTCTCATATCTGCACAGTACACACTTCACGACCGGGTGAAGATTATAGGGTTCACCCGTGATCGCGATTGACTCTTGGTGTTCCTTCTGTTTTTCACTCGATTTAAGGCTAAAAAAATTATGAAAAATGAGAAAAGAAATATAATTTAGGAAGCTAAGACAGAGGCGAATCAAAAGAACGTAAAGCCCTCTTTTTCATGACCTAATGACATGGAGATTGATCGATAAAGCGGCTAGGGTGAAAGAAACAGGCGACAACTCTTCCGGAGGGGATTTTGAAGTGATTACGCGACGGATCTTCATGATACCTTGGAGATACGTTCGATTTCCCTTCTCCTTCCTTCCCTTAGCATTTGCTTGTAATTTTCTTAGTTATTTGGAGAGATTTGTGCAAATTAATATGGCTCTTGTAGCGTAAAACCTTAATCGGGACTCAGTTGAAGCCCATTGACGCTTTTTATCATGTGATCTGAACTTATTCTATTATTTTGAGTATTATATGAGCATATTTTACTTAGTTGTAGTTATTTCATGATATTGCTTTGGCCACATGGTGTTGTGTGTTAGTCGACACAATCCTGACCGCAAGGAGGATTGTGTTGGCAGATCCCCAAAGCAGAACTTGTGAACCTCTAACATGAAGGTAGTTAGGGTTCATTCGAGGATACAATAATCTTTCATAAAACTCAATGGATTTATCTAAAATGATATGCCACGAGAGTAGGAAATCGTTTTAGATAAGTACCACGTTGTACCAACCGCAAGGGGGCAACCTGTACTATAGGAAAGATTCCTTATGCAATATTATAAACTCATGTAACAGATAAGTTTTAGATCAAATAGATACGTCAATGTGGTAAATACCCAAGTCCCGATGCCTCTCCTATTGACACTTTCCATGCAGTTGCAGTCGATTTCTTATGTTTGCTTTGGTATTTGTTAGTTAAACTATTTTCAAAACCCTTATTTGAATTATTTAGCTTCTAAAATTCAGATTTACTAGTAATTAACCTTACTCCCTGTGGGACCGACATCTTATATATTACTGCGACATCACTGTGCACTTGCGGTACGTGTCACTAAGTACAACATGGGAATGAGCTAGGTACAACATGAGCAATGAGCCACACATGACACCACCCACTAATTTAATGTTTTAATTTCAAACAAAATTTGAATTTAGCTACCCAAATTCGAATTTCAAATAGATTTTCTTTACCTATTTTCCCTAATAAAATATCTTGAAAATTTAGAAATAATGGTATAAATATCTTTTAGTTGTAAATGTACTAGTTTACCCTATTTAATAGTAAAAAATGGGATAAATTTATAAATTTAAATCCAATTCATTCCTATAAATTCTGCTATAGTTTCCTTTTTTTACATAAAGAATTTTACTTCCAATTAGTTTTCTTTAAATTCCTTTTAATAATATCTTAATATTTTGAGTTTTGATTATTTTCTTAATTATATTGTAAGTGGAACAAGAGGCATGATAGACATAATGTGATCTTGGAGATTATTATCATTTTGCTAGATTCACGACACCTAATCTTCTACACTTCCACCTTAACTCTATTTATGTTGAACAATGAAAAATCAATGTTTTAAGTATTATTGAATATGTTCATCGAATCATACACATCGATGTATTCAGGTCTGAAGAATGTGTTCTCCACTTATCTAACCTCGCAAAACACTAATGTTTAGCTCCCCTACCACTCTTTCGTATGGGTCGAGGTAGAGGTTGATGACTTTCAACTTGATGACAACAATGACAATGGTGGCACTTTTAATGACGAGGTAGTGAAATATGCAAAATCAGACCAAGGCCAAATGTGTGGCTTTGATAGCATGTTAGTATCGAGTGAGTTTTTCACTGTTGAAGAAGATAACAATGTAACAGAGCTACGTTGTAGTATGTGTGGTATGTTTGGAGAAGATAGAACACGAAGAGCATCTCGACACCGTGCCCACACATCTTCCATGGTGGTTGTTTGCAACGCTAGCTGTAGGTTAACTGCCTTTGCCCATTTTTCCGACAATTAGTTTAAGCAGCACTGTATAATTTATAAATATGCAGTTTAAGCTGCTATCTCTATATAATAGATATGTTGTTTAATTTAAATTTTATATTCTAAGTTAATTTTTTTTATAATAGATGTGATTAAGGTTGGGCTCCTAAATCTTTTCTATTTTTTATTAATTTTTTTCGTTCCCATTTTTTTTTTTGGTAATACTAATTTTTTTCTTATCAAATCTAATCATGCCATGTGCCATAGTTGGGTTGAGAGTTTTTGGTACCATATCTTGCTTGGCCCAGCAATGTCATGTTGTCCTGGCCCAGTAGTGCTATATGCTGTGCTGGGTTGAGAGTTTTGGTATCGTGCCATGTGATATACTAGGCCGAGCTAAATTTGTATCATGTAGAACCAAGCCTTAGCTAGTGTAACCCATTAGCCACTTCCACTCAAGTATGACCTCAGCATAGTGTGATCCTCTCAGGATTTAGCATGAATCCCGAAGCACATTGAGATTGATCGGTGACGAGACCCCTCGTCTGACATTGGATGACTTGGTTGTGCGATTGTGTCACTGAGGTTGACACAAATCCATAAGGCGAGGGTTGAGTCGAACCACAGAGCGTGGGTTCACGCATGAATGTGGGTGCCCAACTCGACCCATGGTGTTGCGACCCCACACACACAGCCCAACACACAGGCCACACACACATGGGTCGCCACACTCAAGGTCAAGGGCCCCGAACTCCGGCCAGTTATACCTGCATATATTTCGTCTACAGCAGGATTCAAACCCTTGACCTCTCATCACAAAGAGAGTCTCTTTAACCATGAGGGGAGGTCAAGGGTTCAAATCCTGCTGTAGACGAAATATGCGCAGGTATAACTAGCCAGGGTTTGGGGCCCTTAACCTTCCATGTAGCGACCCATGTGTGTGTGGCCCATGTGTTGGGCTGTGTGTGTGTGGGGTCGCAACACATGGACCCCGAACCTTCTCAAGCGAGCGAGCTTGCTTGCTCGGTGAAGACTTGCATCAAAAATCTGTGAGAAGATCACACCTGGGTACCGACGAAAATCTCGATCGTGATTTCCCAGCAGACACTTTCACGAGGATTTCATGACCGGCTCCCGATGAAAATCTCGGGCGTAATCTACCTTGGCAGCTTAACGGATCCGCCTAGCCAGCCCGACTCGTTAAGCCAATTCACTTAAGCAGCTCGCCTGAAATTTCGCCTAGGGTTCCCGATCTTTCAGCCGCGTCCGTACTTTGCGCGACACCACTACTCTGCCCCACCAGTCGTCGCCATTTGCTTCACTGCCGACCACTGATTTCCGGCAACTCTTTCGGTGACACTAGCAACCTCCGGCGAGCTCTTATTCCAGGTTTTCAACCTTCTTCTCGCCGCATATTCTACTTTTCTTCAACCTCTATCTGCGGCATCTTTAACTCGTCGCCCAAGCAACCATGCCACCAAGAAGGAAGAATACTGGAAAGCGACCGGTAGGCGCTACCAGTCCTTGACCCGTAGCGCCGCAGCAGCAACCTGCACCGCCGAAAATCCAAATGCGCGACAGCCATCAAGCTGCTAGGTATCAGGTGCTCTCCAATCACCGAATCATCAACACCAGGTACATAGACCTGCCTACACTAGCCGCGCTTGGAATTTTTGACGATTTGCTTTGGGTTTTCCGTCAGTTCGGGGTGGGGACGTTTCTTGCAATACGCTCACCCTACCTATATACCATTTACTCTCGAATTTTTGAGCTTTGTCGAACTGAAGGTTTCTGCTCTTGACACTGATCCTGGATTGTTGACTTTCCGATTGGCGAACACAGAATACTGCCTCACAATCGCTGATCTAAATGATATCTTCGGCTTCCCTGCGTATGCTTCCAGAGTTGGGCCACCGAACTTCAATGAGGACATTTTCTGGAGATGCATTTCCTCCATGAGCGCTTACTCACCTCGGAACACCAGAGCTTCCACACTCTCCAACCCCTGCATCAGATATGCGCACCGACTGCTCGCGCAGTCGATCTTCGCGAGGGAAGGAGACGAGATAGTACGCCAGCTTGAACTGCTATGTCTATGGGGACTCTTGCACCATTTTCAGATCAATGCTGGATACCATCTCGACAGACAGTTCATGCGGGTAGCTCATGCACAGAAGGGAGTCATCTGCATTGGAGGGATGATAATTATGATAGCCCTCTCCCTTGGACACAATCCGTATGGTCAGCCTGAAGCAGTAGGAAGCCGCTGCCTGGACTTGGAGCATTTACTTTCAATGAAGATGATCGTCAGGCGAGGAGATATCTATCACTTGACTTTTGCCGATACCACTGATACCATGCCGTTACCGAATACAGTGAGGACGGATATCAGAGACAGCGCCAACTGGCGCTTGCATTCAGAGCCGGCAGCACCAGAGGATCAAACTACCCCTCTTGATGTCGACCCGAGCTTCTCTATAGGCGGCCAGCCCAGGACTACCGCCAGACCTTCCACCGATGACATGCTCCACCTACTTTGCCAGGACCAGATTCAACATGGGAAGCAGCGAGCAACCCTGGTGGACACGGTAAAGTGCATTGAGATCTTTCTTCACAGTAACATGGCACCACCACCACCGAGAGATGAAGACGAGGATGCTGATGACACTATTCATGTCTCCGACTCATCCGAGGAGATTGACGACGACGATGATGACCCGGCTGAGTGCAGTGAGTAGGGCTGCACTCTAGTAAGTCTTCCCTCACCCCTTTTGATACATACCTATACTATATGCATCGCAGATGATGCAGCATTTTGCTTTGGGTGAGGGGACTTGCATATTTTGATGGGTCGTCATGACTTTTATGCGTTTTATGATGAGATGTTGTACTGGTACTTTAACTTTATGATGTTGCATGTGCTGTTGAACTGTTACAGTTTGATGTGATGTTACTGATATGCTGCTGTAGTAAACCAGCCAAACGTGATAAACAACATTTAGATCACCTTCATGCTACTTTTATTACAAGTTACTTTGATGACATTTCAACTTGCAAGGACATTTTCAAGATTGTACCTCTATGACATATTATACCTCCCTGATATACTTCCATCATGACTTCGTAGATAAGGCTTGAACTTCATTGAATATTGTTGCCTAAACACGTAAAGCCTAAGTCATAGGTCTTAGCTGAGATTTCTTATTTTCATTGATCGATATTTTCCTCATTTACGATTGATTCTTGTTCATTTAACTGATTCATGATTGATCTATACTCCCACACTACATTAAGAGCATCATTCACATTGAACAACTAGTCACTCGATTCCTTATACACTGGAAACCTAAGGATCGAACTTTGATGAGCTTTGAATCTAGGAAGCATCTATATACCAACATGAGTACTATTTATTTAGAAGACTATAGACCAAACCACTTGACACACATTTATCATACTTGGTAACTCTCAGTATTAGTGTTGGTTTGAGCTCCTCTAACTTGGCACCGTACAAGAGATAGAAAGAAAGAAAAGAGGAAAACCAAAGGCAGTGGTACCCAAGTCTCAACTTAGCACTGCCTAACAAAATGAGAAAAGAAGAAAAAAAAAAGGCAGTGGTACCGAAGTCTTGACTTGGCACTGTCGCTAAAAGAAAAGAAAGGCAGTGGTACCAAAGTTGTGACTTGGCACTGCAAATCAGAACAAAAGAAAAGAAAGGCAGTGGTACCGAAGCTACGGCTTGGCACTGCAGAAGAGAAAAACAAAGGAGGGTGCGGTGGTACCGAAGTTATGAGCAAGGCCTTTACTACTACCTAAGAGTTTACCATCTGGGTTCTTCAAGTGGATTAGTGCTTCATGAGGTAAGGAGATATTTTAACCCAATACTATAGTACAATTGTTGCACATAGATTTAACCTAGACACTTTGCTTTTCATCTTGACATCCTTAAAGTCTACAGTGATTTGTGCATCCTGTGACTAGCTGTAATCATTTCGCATTTATAGATCATTGGGGAGTATAAATTCAATTGAACGATTCCCATGGAATGTCATTTCTTTCTTTTTTGCTTGAGGACAAGCAAAGATTTAAGTCGTAGGTATTCTGTTGACACAGATTTATATAGAGTTTTACTTGTCATTTTGCTAATGAAATCATCCCCATTTTACGACTTTAAGTCTCATAATTGCCTCTATTTGGATACATCTATGGAATCTGCACCTCTCTTGGTATTTTTACGTTTTCAGGTCAAAACGACCACAAAAGGGGTAGATTCTGGAACTTTCGCAGTAGAGGAGCTCATCCTAACTCAAGATGATCCTAACTGGAGGATTTCAGAGTCATCAAGGCCTTTGTTGGAAATCACGATCGGATCCCGACCAGAATCATACCTGTGACCGTTGCTATGCCTGAAGCTGAAACTGATAAATCACGATCGGGTCACAACCAAATTCTCGCCTGAGATCGCGGACCCGCCTGTTACGAAATCACGATTTTCGTCCAGATCTCATTGACCTAATCCTAAGAGAAGCTCAGGGGTGTTAAGGACCTTTCTCCATCGTTGACAAAGGAGGCATGAAGCAGCTTTTGGCAGTGGATTTGATCACGAAATGGTGATTTCATGAAGATAGTTGACTGCTACAGCTTTTGCAGGGCATGAAGGCTGGTGGCAGAGTTTTCCTTCGGCTGAGCAGAGACGGCGATTTCAGAGAACTTTGGCAGAGTATGGGAAGAAGAAGAAGGCGCAGAGAGGACTAGAATAAAAGGCTAAAGAGAAGAGGAAGAGAAGATCCTGGAATCACTCAGCAGAGAGGATTCGCACGGTAAAGGAGAAGCGGCAAAGCTTGAGGAGGAAGGGAAGGAAGAGCCACGCATCAGCACTTATTAAAGATATCATCTTGCGTGAGCATCTTAGGAATAATTTGTAAGAAAGATCTTAGATTCGTACTCAGTTTGCTATGCTTATTGTATAATCTTTGCAAGACATAGCATGATCTTACCTTTCTATTACAACTCTTGTGGAAATCTGGTATTACGCTTGATGCTTATGTTTGAGTACGTTGATTATGCTTTCACCATGAACATGTTAGGCTAAACACCAAATCAGGATGTGGGGTAGCCCTTGATGAATTACTAGTTGTAATGGTTCGACTCTATTAGCCTAAGGTTCTTGCTTGACCTTATGAGCACGCATTGCCTGTGTAACCCCAAAGAGCATGCTTAACCTTTAGTTACTTAAGGTTTGTTAATCAGTATCTCTAGGAGTTTACTCGCTTACGGATCTGTACTTACTCATGGGACTAATGGGAAGCATTATCCGGAGGGATACGCTTGAGCCTTTAATCACTCTAGTGAGGTTTGTCAATCAGCTTCTCTAGGAGGAAACTCGCTTGCGGAACTGTACTTACTCGTGGGATTATAGGGATGCATCATCCGGAAGTGCATGCTTGAACCTTTAATCATTCTAGTAAGGTTTGTTAATCAGCTTCTCTAGGAGAAAACTCGCTTGCGGAACTGTACTTACTTGAGGGGATTATAAGGAGTTTAGACATAGCAGGGAGACTCTAGTCCGGCCGCGCGTCAGACCCATTTGGTTGAGGGTTTACCCATTTCGTTGATGTGCTATGCCTACACTACCCGAAAGGGAGTGTTTGAGCCTTTAATCACCTAAAGTGAGGTTTGTTAATCAGCATCTCTAGGAGTTTTAACTCGCTTGTGGATTTGTACTTACTTAAGGGGATTACAAGGAGCTTAGACGTAGCGGAGAGACTCTAGTCTGACCTTGCGTCAGAACCCTACGGATCGGACTGATAATCTAGTATGTGTAAGCGGACGAGATTATTAGAGGGGAGCTACCTACGTGACAAAGGAAGCTGAATCCCTTGAACTAGACAGGACATTGGCAATAGAGTTTAACTATTCAACTGTAAGAAGTTAAAGTGGTGAACTCATATCCTGATGCACCTCCTCATTGTAATCCTCTCGTGTGATTTCTCCCGTTTACGTTTTGCGCATTTAATTACTTCATCATCTTAAACTTCATCAATTTCGACATAGTCTAGCTAGCAATCTCGAGATCTATTTGTACTTGCCCATTAGTCCCTGTGGGATTAATATTTTATTACTTCGATAGACCCGTGCACTTGCGGGAAACGCCTACCTATATTTGTGGGCGCTATCAGCCGTGTCAAGTTTCCTTGCGCCAAGTGCTGCCCACCAAGTAAACTTGCGCAAGCCCCTTGTGCGCTGCAAATATAGTGCCCCCGAGCGATGGATTGGGTTTAGCGCACGCCCCCAACCTCTTTGCATGCTCGTTGACAAGCGCCCTGTGCAATCACAAACCTTGCACTAGACTTATGCAAGGTGCACACGAGAAACCGTGAAGAACCACAATACGCCGAGTGCACTCTACCTATGCACTGAAACCCTAAACAAATAACCACCACTACACAAGCTATGCGCCTATCACAATGTATGCACATGCTTCACAGAAAAGCTGAAACTCCAAAACACCAAATATGAAGAAAAAACCCTTAACCCACTGTAGGCTAATGATACACAAAACCTCAACTATCGGGCTCAAGCCGACTTATAGAGAAATAACGTTTTATACAACACTCGACAAAACACTCAATCCAATAAAGAGTACCTCAAAGGGATTAACACAACCCTTTTACAATGCCGTATAAAAGAACCATCCCTCCTCGCCAGAAACCACCACTGTCGCCAGAGAAGATGGCCGGAAACCACCAAGGATCTCCACCAAATCGTTAGACCTCCTTGGATGACCTTCAAGACTCGACCTCTTGTTCTTCTCAAGAAGTAACACTGAAGTAGGGGGTGATTATATGTGTTAAAACCTAAGATTGTCTCTAGGTGTGGAGCTCAAAACATCAGAGAACTAGGGCATGCGATTCTAGATAATAGCAAGGAAAGAACTAAATTATAAGAGAAGAGGAAAGAAATCACCTTGTGGCCCCTTTTAGGGGAAGGGACGTAAACCCCTTTCTTTGTCCTCGCTCCCGGATCTTGGCGATGAGGCTTAGAATAGGGTTATTAAACGTCCTACATTCAAATCAAAATGAACAAGGGGAGGACGAAATACATGTGTCCCCAAACTCCCCTTAAACTACAACAAGAATGGGTTCTTAGGGGTTCTTGATCAAGTCTTCAAGTGCTCCCCTCTTGCATGGCGTGGAGATGGATGAAGATCAGCTTGTGGATGATGCCAAGACACATGAGAACTTCAAGGAGGAAGAAGAACTTTGGGTGGAGAAGAGAAGAGAAAGAGGAAGAAGCTCTCGGTTGCAAGAAGAAGAGAAGGGGAAGAGGAGATATTATCGTTTGGAGTCCACCAAACCTAACAAGCATCACGCTCAAACATAATTTTCTTTCAAAGACAATAGATTAAAGTGCAATGTGAATAATACAAGCCCTTAAATCCCCTCTTTCTCTCAACGTTTACTTCTCTTTGAGTTTACAAAACAGCCCCTATGTGAGATCCTCAATCAATGGTGGATAATGGTTGAGTTTTGAATGAATGGCATGGATTCCTTTTCTTCCTTGGCGTCTTTGATGATTGAGGGAGATGCTTGAACGAATTGGCTGCATGCAAGCCTTCATTAATGCTCTTGGAGATTGAATGTGCATGCCTCTTCCATTGGTGGAGTGAAGAGGTGTCTTGAAGCTTATTGGTGGAATGTGGAGGTGGTTTTGACTTGTTTGAATTTGAAGTTGGTTCCTTGTTGACTCTTGATCTGATTTGGGCGCCCATGCCATCTAAGCATGATGAGGTGGCATCCATGTGTCATGAAGGTGGTTTAATGGTTTGGGAGGTGGCGCCAATAAGTGTGCAAACCTTGATGGATGGTGGATGTTGTCTTTCCTTTTAGGAGCTTTGATGGAGGGCTGATCTTGAGGGTTTTTCTTGATGTGTGGTGGATCTTGGATCACTCTTGATGATGGAGGGCTGATATTACACGTTTTGAGAATGAAGAGGCGGCTTGTAGTGAATTACAGGTGTAAGTAACCCTAGGCTAAAACAACCTATTACATCATCTCGGAAATTAAAAACACTTAAAAAGAAAATAAAACCCTAGGCTACTCCTATTCTAAGGCAAGAACATGAAAGTAAAAACAAGCATAATTAAACCCCGAAGATGCTCCTGCATCACACACCCTTTTACCTCTAAAGGGTCCCCTTAACTTGTCACAAGGAAAGGGATGAAGATGTTGTTGCCTCCAAGAGCACTCACCAAAGTCAGAGAGGAAGCCTCACGAAATTGTCCAAGCGAATGTCCATTCCATAATGCTGCATACCACTTTTAACTCTTTGCTATTTTCGACCACCACTTTGTCCACCGCCTATGACTTGGTCCAAGTTGTCGCCGCCCATAAAAAGTGGAAGGGAAGGAGCTTCATCAAGCATGCCCCTCCTCTGGGTATTAGCATTACCCGCATGTTGCCATGCTTGGTCAGCACTCCTATACATATAGGTTTCTAGCACGCTCCTGGGTCTTGGATTCGAGTCTCACCCGTGCCTCAGTCTTCAACATGCTATGCATATCTTTGCACTAGCCCCCGGCTATTCTCCAACCCTCCCCCAAGAGTTGAGCCACACTGCGCGCCAATTGATGGATAGAAATCCTTTATTTTTTATTCAAAAAGTATTTTTTTAGAAATGATCTACACGATGTAAGCTTTCTAATGGTACCAATATTGAGATAGTTTAGATCATACATAATAAGAAATTACTCTAAACATTATTACATAAAAGACAAAAAAAATTTACTATATAAAAATGTTTAGGGTAACTTTTTATTATGTATGATCTAAACTACCTCAATATTAATATCATTGGATAGCTTACATCATGTAGACGATTTTTTTAAAAAAAATTAAAAAAAATATTTTTTAATCGAAAATGAAGCCTGGCAGCCGAAAAAATCCTAAGCTGCCAGGGCACTCTAGTATATCTCTACTTGAGAATTTACCGATTATGATATAAGGTGTTATTAAAAAAATAAATTACTCGTAACACAAAGCTAGATGTAAGTATAATTGAACGCATCCTTTTACACGGTAAGAAAAGATTCACGGACTCATGATGTCCCATTCAGCAAAAAGTTAACCAGTTAAGACCAACATGTGAACGATACCATCTGGACCCACCACTCACTACTCTTAGTTTCTCACCATGTCCAAATTCGTTAGGTTTCGCCACCCTCAAGATAGAGGTGGCCAACGGGCTGGGCCGGCCCGTGGCCCGCATGGCCCGGCATGACGCGGGCCAAGCACGGCACGGTGCCGCGGGCGGCGGGTTGGGCCGGGCCAGGCATGGCCCGCAGGCGTGCCGAGCTAGGCACGGCACGGGCCCGTGCTCAACACGGCACGCGGGCCGTGCCAGGCACGGCACGCTGGCCGGCACGGGCACGGCACGCGGGCCGGCACGGGCACGGCACGGGTATTTGAGCGGTAACTGTCGGAATTTTTGAATTGAGCATGCGTTTTTACCCAAATAGCCCTATAACGGTTTGAAAAAATTTAAAAGTTAGGGATATAATTGTCTTTATGTTATAAAATTATCATTTTAGCCACTTTTAATAATTAAAAATAGGAGATAAATATATAAATTTATACAATCGGACCGGGCCAAACACGGCCCGCGTTCCTCATTTGGCCCGTTGGGCCGTATTCTGCCCGCGTGCCGAAGTTAGCCTGCGGGCCGTGCCTGGGCCGGCACGCCTAATCGGGCCGCGGGCTGTGCTGGGCCCAACATTTTTCCTACCATGCCAGGCACGACACGATTTGAAATAGACCGTGCCAGGCACGGCTCGCCAGGAATCGGGCCGAGGCGGGCCCGGGCCAGCTCGGGCACGGCCCATGGCCACCTCTACCTCAAGGCCTCTCTCTCTTCCAGTTGCCCGCGATGGACGCCGTCGCCTCCAAGCCGCGCTCCAAGAGGAACTCCGATGACGACGAGGTCTCGTCTCCGCATTTTACCTTCCAATCTGAAGTTTAGTTTTTCATCTTTTATTTCCCACAACTCTTGCCCTCTGCTAACCGACAATTCATTCAGGAGCGGAGCGAGAAGAAGAGGAATAAGATCAAATCCCGCAAAAAGAGACGCCGCCGCCGATATTCCTCCCTCTCCTCTTCCTCCTCCGATTCCGACGACGATCCTCGCCCCCGGCGGAAGCGAGCGAAGAAGCCCGAGAAGCGAAAAAGGGAGTCGAAGATCCCCGTCAAGAAGAAGAAGAAAAGGAAGAAGGCGTCCCGTAAAACGCGCCACCGCAGCATCAGTTCGTCGAGCAGTTACTCGAGCCGGAGCTGCTCCACTTTCCGCGGTCGGAGCAGCTCACCCGGCTGTAGTGTGTCTAGGAGCCCCACTCCAAAGTGTAGGCCTAGGGGAAGAAGTGGCGGGGATGGAGGCGTCGAGAGGGGAAGAAGTCGGCAGAGGAGGATCGTGAACTATGAGGTTCGCGATGGTAGGTATCGATCTCGGAGTTGCTCCACCTGCGAAAGGAGTGGGAGTCGTAGCCCTGGAAACAGAGATGCAGACCGAGACGAGGACAAGTACGAGGAGATCGGGGACGCGAGGAGGATTAGATCGGCTCTGGCTGTGGCTGGGGACAGAGAAGAGGTCGAAGTTGGGATCGATGGAAGGAGTGAGCAGAGGGACAGAATTATCCATGCTTATGATGATTTCAATAGGTATGATGCGAGGAGGGATTCAGATAGTTATGGAGTAGCTCTCGAGAGGAATTCTCCGCAAGGTGCATTACAGAGCGCTGGTAGTACTTGGACCGAGGACAAAGGAGTGAGGTTCAATCAAATTGAAGAGCAAGCGCTTGGGATTGATGATGTTGGTGATGCTGATTTTAGTAGGAAGATTGTTGATGGATCAAAGTCAGTGGATTTGGAAACCCAACTAAGGCAAAAGGCACTAGAGAATTTTAAAAAGTTCAGACGTAATCTCCCGGCAAACACAAGATCTGATGGTGACCAGGAAAGCGATTCAAGCCAAACTCTCAATCACAAGGATTCTGTTGGAGCCACTGACAGACAATATGCACCGAAACCATTAGATGACAAGCTGGCTAGTTCCTGTGAACAAGAAGAAAATTTGGATGAGGAAATCCGGCCAGCTAAACCCAGACTTAAATCAGTTGTCAATAAACCTGCTGAGAAAGATAATACAAGTGAAAGTCACAGAAAAGTGGAGAAATCTGATTCAGATAACACCACTGGAGTCTTAAGAAATCCACACCTATTAAAGAAAAGAGAAGAGCCATCTGATAACATGTCTCTGCAGCATGCCTCAGTAAAAGAGAAGCAGGCTGCCACCGATACTGGAGGCAGCATTGCGGATGAAGCTAACGAAAATCAAGCTGATGTCCAGCCATATTCAGAATTATCTGCCCATCATGAAATGGGCAGTGGAAACGAAAATAAACAGGAAGTTACAGGGTCACAATTTCAGAAAAAGACATTTTCTAGAATGCATGATGGAGAGTTAGTGCAGGTAGTTTTTGTATCAATTCTTAGTTTTTCTTGTACAAGAAAATAGGTTAAGTCAGCATTTAACTGTATATGTTTCTTTGGCAGGTAAGTTACAAGGTTTACATACCTAAGAGAAGGCCTGCGGTGGAACAGAGACAACTACACGGGTGAAGGATTTCTAGTAAGTACTTGTTCAACGTTGATTTGTGTATGTTCTGCTCCACTTGATGAAAATGCGTACTTTCCCAATGTTGTGATTAATGTTCGACAAGTGGCAGTTGCATTTGTTGCTACTATATATTTCTGCTGCATCTCATATTTAGGAACTCTACAAGAGATTGCTTGTTTTGAAACTTTGCTTCGATGGGAGAATTGTAAATCATTTGTTGGCTCCAGAACAGGGGTATTAGGGAAAACAACATGTCACTTGTGCATTTGCATCTACATAACCTGTTTTGGCCACATTACATTTAAATGGATATTGATAATGATGCAAAAATGTGACCTGCTGGAGAAAGAGGTTTACCGGAGCAGATTTAAGGACACTTGGTTGAATAGACTTCACATATGCAAGAAGAGAAAATTCTGAATTCTGAGATTCAACTTAAGAGTTTATTCCTTTGGCCTCCCAAGTTAGAGAATTGATGAGTACCCAAGATGAAGTGAGAAGAGGATGCCCTCTTACTTGCTACAGATAAATTTTATATAGAGGGTATGGGTGGTTACTAGACCTAGGCAGTACGGTATGGGTCAAGCAATGTCTCTTGATTGCTGATGGACTGAAATTTGGTCAGCTGGTTTGTGCCTAGTGATAAATCATCTTTGTGATTCCAATTAGTCTTTTGCGGTTGATTTTCTATCAACCTGGTTGAGGTCTAATTAGAAAATCAATTGGAATTGATGCTTCCTTTATTTTTCTAATATGACTATTAATGTATAGGACCACATTACCCTATGATTGGTGGGGCTCGTCATATTTTTCCATTAAATATCACTTCTTCAATTGGTAATTAGCGACAATGAGTTGAGTATTGGTGGAAGCTTATAGTTAAACCAATTACGTCATGTTAGTTTATGTACGAAAATTCACGAGGTTACTGAAGATTTCTCAACATCCTTGAGAAGTTTAAATCTTGAAAAACTGTCACCGGACCGGCATGGTACCGTATTGGTGAACCGGTTTGATCACTATCACTATAGGTTTTTGCAAATGATTGTGAGGATTTCTTGTGATATTATAGTGCATTTGGAGATATCAAAATAGCCATTGATGAGGTGTTATTTAACATAAGCAGTGGCTTAAAATATTATTACACAATATATTGCCAATGGTGGGGAATATCTGACAACTCCGTACTGATTTCATCACCAAGCAACTAACGCCTCCATGGCTCCATCTTATCCATGCTCAGCTTTAATGAAACCCTTATCTCCAAGCACTCAAGGTGGATCCAAATTAAAACACAAGATTTGAAGAATTTAACCAATTCCCTATACTGTGAAGCTGCAAGCCAAGAAAACTATACTAAATTCAAGGAGATGGATCTCAATCCCTAGAAGCAATCAATGAACCCCATGAATGTTTTGTTTAACATCTGACTTTCCTGTTGCACCTAGGCACTAACACTATAAAAGATTGTGTAACCAAAAATGATAAATGGAATTTTAAACCTTTGTTGCAAAGTTGCAATGTTCCTCCCTTTGCTAAACGTCAAGCTTGATTTGGTGTCTCTTCTCTTTTTTCCTTCTTTCTTTTTTCTCTCTATGGGCGTTTAGACCGGTACTTCTTCTATCCCTTTCCCAAGTACCAAATATAGTAAAAACACTACTGCAAAACAGTACCTCAACCTCTAACCTCTAAGAAAACAATACCATATGCAACCCTCAATATGACAACCCGTGCCTCATCTCCATGTCCCCTTAGCACCTCCATTGCTGCCATGATGTTCCGCATATTGATAGCTCTTTGCCAAACTGCTGAAAACCCTCTAGAGCTGACACACCAACTAAAACAATCAAGAACAACTTTCACCTTCCCTAAATTCTTTGCATGTAAAAATTTGAAGCTCCATTTGCCACCATCAAATTCAACAATTTGACTTCCTTTCTCTACTTACTTTTTGTTAGCAACTTGTAAAAAGGATAGTTTGGAGGTTACCTTTGCCCTTTAGGTTTGAATTGTAAGATTTAACAAGGTCATTGCTTTGTCCCTATCGATTCAGGGCACATTTGGGAGTGTCTGTGGGGAGCATGGGGCGGGTGTTGACAGGTCAACTGATCAGGAATGAGGGTTAAATATTGTATTGAAATTTATAGGGGCCTATTTTTCCATTAATTTCCGTTTTAATTTGGTTATTAGGAATAAGGGTTAAATATTGTATTGAAATTTATAGTTAACCCCTTTATAATCCATGCTAAATGAAGTACAAAAGATCATCTCACTTAGGGATGCTAGAGATTTTTCTACCATGAAGAATTCCAAGAATTGTTATCTCTTCTGTAAATTTCTAACTATGGGGAGTAAATACTTTAACCTCATTTATTCCAAAGCTCCTTCCCTTTTTGGCTCCCATCTTGTTATTCTTGTCCAATTTTAGATGTTTTGGTATTACCTTCAAGTTCTTCTATTGTGAGTATTTTTTTTCCCTTCATTTTTATGTTTATTTAACATCACTTGTTTACCCTGACCATAAGGGCATTGCTTGATTGAGTAGCTCCTTGATTTTAGAATCTTCAAATTCCTCTTCGGTAGACTAAATCCCAATGTCATTGCTCAATTGAGCTCTAGGTTATCACTTATCACTTCTATTTGGACTAAATCCTGTATCGTAATTTCTAGGACCAAGTCCTACCACTCATTCAAATACTCATCCATGACTTCTCTTTCTTATGCATCTCAATCAAAAACTTGGAAGCAGGCCTATGATTAATTAATTGTTGGATTTCTTAATTTTTTCAATTGTCTTCCTATCTAATTTTTCTAAACACCTTCAAATATCTAGTAGGTTTGGTTGATGCGTGTTAATCTTTCTAGATCATTCCTATCTAGAGCCTCCTTTTGAATTGATTTTGTATGATTTTTGTTTGGAGTTTATATTGCTTCACGACACAAGATGGATACAAAATGTTAAGGTCCCTGAGCTCCTACAAAGGATGGCCCACTTGAGTCATTATCCTTGAGTTTGATTAAAGGAGTGTATCCCTTAAGCATGGTCTTAGAATTAGGAGAAGTCGATGCACTTGCTTCTCCACTTACTCTTAAAGAGGATAACATTCTCAAGGCATTGAAGGACATTTTGAGTTTGTTTTCTAGGCCAAAGCTTAAATCTTAGTCTTAGCAACTTAAAGTTGGTCTTAGTCAAATCACTCCTTAAGATAAAAGGATCAATTATTATTTCTTTCTTGTACATTCTTTACTTGCTATAATCCTTTTTCCATCATACTTTTTGGTTGCTTTTGCTAATAAAATGAAGCTTATTAGATCGAATGATCATAGGGCTACGGAGAAATCCCAACCTATGGGTCCTAAATCCCAGCTTGGAGCCCTTCTCCCTAGCAACTACATCGTCTAATTATGGTTGTATCTATAATATAGTGATTATAGGGCTACAAAGTAATCCCAACCTATGGGTCCTAAATCCCAGCTTGGAACCCTTCTTCCTAGCAACTACATCGTCTGATTATGGTTATATCTATAATATAGAAGAAGAGGGTTACTAAGACAAATGACGCTTCCTCCATCCAACGGAAGAAGATTATTACCAAAGCGTTTAACTCATAAATGGATGAATTGCTTGATGGGGATGATGACAGTTAGATTGTAAGGAAAGTAAGATTTTAGCCCTTTCATTTTAGCCTTTTGCATCACATCACTTATCATTGTTGTGCTAGAGATTTTGGTGCTTCTTAAAACAAAGAACAAAGCCTTTGACTTTAGTGACCTTGTCACGGACGCACTTTCCTTAGTGCCTGATGTCCGCGCGGCAGCCTACTTGAGGTAGTCTCAGCCTTAATCCCGTGTGCACGTATGCACTAAATCCGAAAGCGTCACTATAAATCGAGACAACAATATAATTCGAGGGCAACACCAACAATCGAAGGCATAAGTGATTTGCACAGGACGGTGAGTAAAATGCTCACCCCGCCGTTATATGTTGATAAAAAGCAACAATACAAGACAATAATATAGGACACTAAGTGTCACGCCCCAGATTTTGTCCTAAATTTTTTTGACCAAAACTGAGCACGATGGCGCAATTTACACACCCTCTGTGTAAATTGCCAGCCAACACTCACAATGCGGAATAGTCAAGATCTTCTAAGTACCGTCTGAACCCCTCTGAATCCTCTGTGCAAATCTGATGGCACTGCGCTCCACGGGCTGAGCTCTTATGGAACTGAGCTCTAAGGCTGATCTCAGATGGAACTGAATCCTAGCCTTCTCCTAATCCTAGACCTACGTCAATAAGTGGCGGGTGGGCAGCACATGTTGCTCCTCAACCTCGTATGTACACTTAAAGACCGTCTTAGACTTAGGCGCCTTGTGATAATCACACACACAATCGCTGGCACAGTATAAGGGCACTAGACATATGCCCAAACCCTAAACAAGTATCAACCACTACACAGCGAGCGAGCTTCTTGCACAAGCACAGCGCTTGCACAAGTCACAAGCTAAACACACCGATCAACAAAGCAAACTCCTCCAAGGAACAACCTCGGGTATGAGATGTGGCCTCTCCCAATGTGGGTAGAGATACCAATCACAACAAAACTCAACTATAATCAATACATGAGGTTCATATGAGTTCTTACAATGCTATTGCAAAGCAAATAAGCTTAAAGCTGTAAATGATATACCACTCCAACGCTAGGCTAGATGTTGAAGTGTTCGGCCTTCTCCTCCCTCAAGGTGGCCGAGTCTTTCTTCAATGAAGCCGAGCTCCTCCAATGATGCCGAGCCCCTCCAATGTCCCAAATCAGTCCTCAAGCACAAGTGCTTGAGGCTCCACCCTAGAGTCGCCCCTCTAGGTGGTTTTGAAGATGAAATTGTGCCCCTCTCTCCAAGGAACACTTCAGCCCTCAAGTGGACAGCAATGAAGCCGCCCAATGTGGAGGAGGAAGATGGTGGCACCACCAAGAATTGATGGCCGCCGGTGATGTTTTTCCTCCCCAAGAACCGCTCCCCTTTCCTCCAAAGTGAAGCAAGGCCGAGAGCCCTTTACTCTCGCCCAACAATGGTGGCCGGAAATGGCGTGAGCTCCTCTCCTCCAAATCGCCACCAATCTGAACCGAACTGAATGGAAGTGGAGATGGTGATGAAGCTCCCTCAAGCTCTCACCAATGGTCTCCTCCAATCCGCCAAGGAAGAGGATGGGAAGATGAAGATCGCCCTTCTTTCTCCAAGTCGCCAAGCTCCTTCACACTCTCGGTTCCTCTCCAATCCAATTTTCCCCCAAATCGATTTGATTGAGATCCCCTTTTCGATTGGATATTTTCTTAAGTCATATGACACATGAAGTCTTTAACAAGAATGCCATTCCTTTCTTTTCAGCAATCACCCTGAAGCTGGGTTGGTCCTCTCATGCAACATAAGACTTTGGCACTCCTCTAGGTCTTGGGTTTGAATCTCACCCATGTCATATTTTTTTGCATAAGCTTGTACACCTCTATACAAGCCCTTGATGATGTGCCATGGCCCATGTAGCCTCCTACATGTGCCCACATGTTTTTGCCGGTGCATGCTCCTTGCCATGTACCTGCAAAACATCTTAACACAAAGATTAGTGATTCTTCACTTCTCTTCTCAAGCTCTACCCCCTTTGTCCCTACCCATAACCTCCATGAGTCTATGGGAAAGGCGGGGTTGTACCCCAAAGTACCCCGGGCGTCACAATTCTCCCCCACCTGAATTAGCATTCGCCCTCGATGCTAGGTACTTTTCGTACTTTCTCAACAACCATTCATACTGCTCCAGATCTGTGGCTTTTTCCCAAGTTACATCTTCTACTGACTCGTCCATCCACTGAACAAAAAATTCAGTCTTTCGCCCACTGGCTCCACTAGATACATAGACTCTATGATCTAGAATCTTCAATGGTCTCCTGCCATAATCAACATTTCCTTGGGCTGGTTGTCTTTTCTCTTCTCCACGATCTGGATGTTTTCCATCGGGATGATACTTTTTCAACAAACTAACATGGAAGGTCGGATAAAACTGTAGCCAAGGTGGTAACTGAAGTCTATAAGCAACAGGACCTTCCCTTTTGATAATCTTGAAAGGCCCTTTATACTTTCTGACAAGACCTCGATGATAAGTGCGGGCTTCAGTCTTTCTCCACATATGTGAGGTGAATTTAAGTAACACAAGGTCACCCACATCAAACTCAAGATGCATTCTGTCTCTATTTGCATATTGTACCATCCTGTTTCTAGCTTCCTGCAAGCTATCACGAGCTTCCTGCCATAGCTCGGTTCTATCTTCCACAAACTTAGTAGCGGCTTGGCATTTCCCCTCTAGACTCCTATTTAGTGTATCCACGGGCGTCATAGGCTGCCACCCTAATACTGTCTCAAAAGGACTCTTTCCTGTGGCAGAAGAGACTTGGATATTATATGTAAACTGGGCTGTATCCAACAGTCTAATCCAATTCTTCTGAGTCGAAGAAATAAAATGTCTGAGATACCCCTCAAGCAAAGCATTGATCCTCTTTGTCTGACTATCAGTATGTGGATGGTATGCTGTGAACATTTTTAGATCAGTACCCAATTTCTTGAACAATGAGGACCAGAACTTCCCAGTGAACCTAGGATCTCTATCACTAATGATCTTTCTGAGTAAACCGAAATATTTCACCACATGTGTCATAAACAGATTCGCCGTCACCTCAGCAGTGCACAGCTCTAGTGCAGGTGCAAACACAGCATATTTTGAACATCTATCCACTACCACAAAGACAGATGTCATTCTATCCACTCGGGGAAAGTGGGTGATGAAATCTATGGACACAGAATCAAATGGTTTCTCTGAAATAGGCAAAGGCTGTAGAAGCCCCGCTTCCTTTCTCCTCTCAACCTTGTCTTGCTGGCAGACAAGACAAGTCTTCACATAATGTTCTACATCCTCCTTCATCCCCGGCCAGTACCAAGCCCTACTCAACAAAGCAAACATGTGCTTCCCTCCTGGGTGACCAGCCCAGACTGTATCGTGATACTCACGCATGAGGCCAAATCTGACATTCCTAGAAGAATAAACATATGGCCTATCACCTCGTGCCATGATCAATCCATCATCACTCAAATAAAAGCGGCGAGTAACTCCCTCTTTTATCTTCGCCACTAGCTTCATATAAGACTGATCTGCACCCATGATGTCTCTAATCAACCGAGTTACTTTGCTGGCAGCATACGACATAACACAAACATAAGATATGGAGGAAATCTTGCTCAAAGCATTGGGAACCTGATGAATGCGCCCTGGCTTGTGTTCCCAGTCAAAATCAAACTCAGCTAACTGTTCTTGCCATTTGGCCTGTCTGACAGACAATTTCTTCTGAGTCTGGAAAAAAGTGTTAGCCACATTATCAGTTTTCACCGTGAACTTGTTCCCCAACAAGTACACCCTCCAAAGTTTTAAACAATGTACTCCTACTAGCATTTCTTTCTCATGAGCAGAATAGTTCATCTCTGCACTTTTCAGTTTTCTGCTCTCATAGGCTACTGGTCTACCATCCTGTACCAACACTCCCCCTAATGCTCTATCAGACGCATCTGTGTGTACCTCAAAAGCTAGGGAAAAGTCTGGTAACCTCAGGACTGGTTCTGAAGTCACCTGTAACTTCAGTCTATCAAATGCAGTTTGGTGATTGGCCTCCCAAGCCCATGTGACATCCTTCCTCAGAAGGTTAGTCAAAGGCGCTGCTATCTTGGAGTAATCCTTGATAAATCGCCTATAGAAGTTAGCTAGCCCCAAAAAGGACCTGAACGTGCTAACTGAAGTAGGTGCAGGCCACTCCTCAATGGCTCTAATCTTGCCTGAGTCCATGTGAACCTGACCTGAACCAACAACATGCCCCAGAAACTCTACTTCATTCCGCGCAAATTCACACTTTTCCAGCTTTAGGTATAGCTGATAGCTGATTCTGCCTAAGCACTGTTAGAACATTTCTTAAGTGCTCTCTATGTTCTTCCATATTGGCAGAATAAATGACTATATCATCCAAATAGACAACAACAAACTCATCCAGGAATGGATGCAGAATGTTATTCATCAGATTGCAGAATGTAGCAGGTGCATTGGTTAGCCCAAAAGGCATAACCAGAAACTCGTACGATCCATAGCTTGTAACGCAAGTGGTCTTAGGCTCATCTCCTTCAGCAATTCTCACCTGCCAATAACCTGATCGAAGGTCCAACTTTGTAAACACCTTGGCATGCACAAGGCGGTCTATCAAATCTTGGATCAATGGAATAGGATATGCATTTTTCACTGTGACTTTGTTCAACGCTCTATAGTTAATGCACATTCTCAAACTTCCATCCTTCTTTCTTTGAAATAACACAGGTGCTCCATATGGTGCTTTTGAAGGTTGAATGTACCCAGACTCTAGTAATTCATCTAGCTGCTTCCTCAACTCAGCTAGTTCAGAAGGTGACATTCTGTACGGTAACTGTGCTGGTGGGACTGCTCCTAGCACTAACTCAATAGCATGGTCGATGTCCCGCCTTGGTGGTAACACCTTGGGCATCTCAGGGGGAATCACATCTCTAAACTCATGCAACAGGCCTCCAATCGGTGCAGGTAACTGACGAATCCATTTACCCAAAGTAAGATTTATCGCCCCGATCTCAACTCCATGAACCTCTCGGCTACTAGAACTAGGAAGGTTGATCAAGTCTCCCATATGTCCCCTCGTCTGCATAGGTCTGGAATCAATCTCAGGAATGGATTCTACCACTTTGACATGTGCCAAATAGGTGGTCTCACCACGCCGAATCCCCTTTGCTAGGAGTGAGGCGGCAATCACCTCCTTGCCCTTGTTGCTCTTCTCGTCCTTAGTCAATGAATGACAAGGGAGAAAGCAAGGTGCCTTCTCATCCATTATCTGCAACCTATTCAAGTGAGGCATGAGTATTGCTTTGGCTCTCCTAAGCAAATCCATCCCTATGATAACATCAAAGTCATCTAAGGCTGTCACCATAGCATGAACTCTCCCTGTCCATGATCCCAACTTCACAGGCACGTCAAAAGAAACTCCTAATGCCTTTCTTGGATCTGCGTTAACAGTCTTTACACTAGTATCACACTGGCTAGTCTTTAGTCTCAACTGATCTTTCACTCTGTCTGAGACAAATACATGAGTAGCCCCAGTGTCTACCATAGCTGCTACGGTTGTACCATTTAGAACTACATCCACATACATCAGAGGTGAAGACTTCGTACTGACATTAGCAATCACTAGTGGATTGACAGAAGCTCCCGAGCACCCCTGCTCTTTTTGTGCTTTCTCTCCATCTACTGTCACCAACGAGCTAATCATCTTTCTGGTAGGACAGTCCCTCATCATATGTGGTCCATCACAGATAAAGCATTCAATCTTTCTCTTGGCACTAGGCCCAGAAGCTTTCTTCTGCTGAGGCTAATATTGCTTTTTCTGTGGACTCCGCTGTTGGTACACTACTGCTTTACCCTTACTTTTCCAATTTTGCGCATTCTTTTTCTGTGGCTGTTTACTCTGACCTGATGGTCGGTTCTGGGTAGCTGGTCTAGCTCTCTGAGCTGTCATAGTGGGACGTGAAGCTCTCATGTCCACTAATCCATCAGCTGCAACAACCGCCTCCCTATAGGTGGTCACTGACTGGCGTCTAACTTCTGCAAGTGCCCACGGCTGTAATCCTCCCAAAAAGTCGTGGAACTTCTCCTCTTCAGACTTGTTAGGTATTTCAAACAGTAAAGTGGCAAATTGCTTGACATACTCTCTAACTGAGCCAGTCTGTCTCAAGTATCTCAATGTCATGCGAGCATCATGTAGGGTATTAACGGGTCTAAACTGAGTCCTCATCTCAATCTTCAGATCGTCCCAAGTAGCAATCTTTGGGTTATCTCCCTCTGTCCTGGGAGCTATGAAGGTTCTCCACCATAACTTGGCATCCCCACGAAGGTATGATGCACAGACCTCTATCCGATTTGCATCAGCAACTCCTGCTGCCCGAAAATAATGCTCCATGTCAAAAATGAAATTATCCAACTCTTTTGCCATTCTTGCTCCCGCAAAAGTGACTGGATCAGGAATGTGGCGTCTGGCTGGCTAAACAAAGTGTGGTGCAGGTGGAGTAGGTGGGTGGGAAGCCACCTGTGCCACCAACAACCTCAATGTCGTAATCTCAGTGGTAGCAGTCTCTAAGTCATGCGCTATAGTGCCTATCCTCCCATCAGTGTAGACTCTATACTGATGGAACATCTCCATCAATGCATCTAAGCGCTCTGCAAGAGACTCGCCCTGCCAATCAGAATCTTCCTCAAGACCCATAGCGCTCTCCAGTCTGGAGAACCGCTCCTCAAACTGCGCCATACTCCTAGTCCTCGGTGCAATGGTGTGCTACTGTGTGCTGCTCTGCGTGCTGCTCTGTGAATCCGCTGAATGGATGGAGCACTCCAGAGATGTCCAGTAGTCGCCTGGCCAGAACTGATCGATTAGAAGGAGGTACTGATGTCTTACGCCCCGGCGCTAAGCACCGACGTACGCAACACCCAAACAGTAACCCAACTAACGTCTATATCCTTGTGGTCCAGACTCGCACTAAACGACGCTCTGATACCAGTTGTCACGCCCCAGATTTTGTCCTAAATTTTTTTGACCAAAACTGAGGGCGATGGCGTAATTTACACACCCTCTGTGTAAATTGCCAGCCAACACTCATAATGCGGAATAGTCAGGATCTTCTAAGTATCGTCTGAACCCCTCTGAATCCTCTGTGCAAATCTGATGGCACTGCGCTCCACGGGTTGAGCTCTGATGGAACTGAGCTCCAAGGCTGATCTCAGATGGAACTGAATCCTAGCCTTCTCCTAATCTTAGACCTACGTCAATAAGTGGCGGGTGGGTAGCACATGTTGCTCTTCAACCTCGTATGCACACTTAAAGACCGTCTTAGACTTAGGCGCCCTGTGATAATCACACACACAATCGCTGGCAGTACAATATAAGGGCACTAGACATATGCCCAAACCCTAAACAAGTATCAACCACTATACAGCGAGCGAGCTTCTTGCACAAGCACAGCGCTTGCACAAGTCACAAGCTAAACACACCGATCAACAAAGCAAACTCCTCCAAGGAACAACCTCGGGTATGAGATGTGGCCTCTCCCAATGTGGGTAGAGATACCAATCACAACAAAGCTCAACTATAATCAATACATGAGGTTCATATGAGTTCTTACAATGCTATTGCAAAACAAATAAGCTTAAAGCTGTAAATGATATACTACTCCAGCGCTAGGCTAGGTGTTGAAGTGTTCGGCCTTCTCCTCCCTCAAGGTGGCGAGCCTTTCTTCAATGAAGCCGAGCTCCTCCAATGATGCCGAGCCACTCCAATGTCCCAAATCAGTCCTCAAGCACAAGTGCTTGAGGCCCCACCCTAGAGTCGCCCCTCTAGGTGGTTTTGAAGATGAAACTGTGCCCCTCTCTCCAAGGAACACTTCAGCCATCAAGTGGACAGCAATGAAGCCGCCCAATGTGGAGGAGGAAGATGGTGGCGCCACCAAGGATTGATGGCCGCCGGTGATGTCTTTCCTCCCCAAGAACCGCTCCCCTTTCCTCCAAAGTGAAGCAAGGCCGAGAGCCCCTTACTCTCGCCCAACAATGGTGGCCGGAAATGGCGTGAGCTCCTCTCCTCCAAATCGCCACCAATCTGAACCGAACTTAATGGAAGTGGAGATGGTGATGAAGCTCCCTCAAGCTCTCACCAATGGTCTCCTCCAATCCGCCAAGGAAGAAGATGGGAAGATGAAGATCGCCCTTCTTTCTCCAAGTCGCCAAGCTCCTTCACACTCTCGGTTCCTCTCCAATCCGATTTTCCCCCAAATCGATTTGATTGAGATCCCCTTTTCGAATGGATCTTTTCTTAAGTCATATAGCGCATGAAGTTTTTAACAAGAATGCCCTTCCTTTCTTTTCCTTTCTTTTCAGCAATCACCCTGAAGCTGGGTTGATCCTCTCGTGCAACATAAGATTTTGGCACTCCTTTAGGTCTTGGGTTCGAATCTCACCCATGCCATATTTTTTTGCATAAGCTTGTACACCTCTATACAAGCCCTTGATGATGTGCCATGGCCCATGTAGTCTCCTACATGTGCCCACATGTTTTTGCCAGTGCATGCTCCTTGCCATGTACCTGCAAAACATCTTAACACAAAGATTAGTGATTCTTCACTTCTCTTCTCAAGCTCTACCCCCTTTGTCTCTACTCATAACCTCCATGAGTCCATGGGAAAGGCGGGGTAGTACCCCGGGCGTCACACTAAGTAAATATTAAGTAGACCCTAGACCTAAGACTTGGTGGAGAGGGCATGTGTGACAACCTGGGTGTGTGGGGTACACACCCAGACCCCTCTGTGCACTCATAGAGGTTATGAGCAGGGAGAGACCTTCATCTTGGGGTGAGGCCTGATGCAGAAGGGGGCAAAATATCTAATCATTGTGTTAGGATGTTTTGCAGGTACCATGGAGGAGCATGAAAACACTTGGGAAAAATCAAGGGGCACATGTAGAGGTTACATGAGCCTTGGCACACTTCAAACCATGTTGAGAGGAGCAACAAAAGGGGCGAAGAAAAAAAATAGTCAAGGGTGAGTCTCGAACCCAAGATCTATGAGAGTGCTAAAGACTATGGAGTAGGGGAGTGCCAACCCAGCTCTAGGGTGATTGCTGAAAAGGAGCTAGGCGCATTCCACATGAAGACTTCTTGCTTCACCAATCTCAGAGCACTTAGTGGAGGGCTGATTGGAGCAAGTGAAGCAATGAGGCGCATGGATGAGGGCAGCCTTAAGGGAGAGAACCCTAACACATCCGTGAGTGGCGGCTAGCTTTGGGCGAGAGCTTTGGGGCGATTCTTCTCATCACCAGCGAGATCTACCTCTATCCTCTTCTCCGGCGAGCTGAGGGACCTTTGAGAGAGCTCAAAGGGTGCGGCGGCCAGCTTGGGCGCCGAGTCTTGGAGTGGAAACCGAAGGGGAGAAGAGAGCTTCACTCTCGGTTGCTTTGGAGCAGCCGGCGGCAGCCCACTTCCA
Source organism: Costus lasius (assembly GCA_027563935.2). NCBI lineage: Eukaryota > Viridiplantae > Streptophyta > Magnoliopsida > Zingiberales > Costaceae > Costus > Costus lasius. The sequence continues at coordinate 11,390,902 of CM050454.1, read as the reverse complement.
CCCTCTTCTCCGGCGAGAGTGAGGGCTTCTTGAGTTCAAGAGGTGCGACAACCAAGTGATTGTTGGATCTTGGAGTGGCGGCAGCAAAGGGGAAGGTGTTCCCCCACTCTCGACAGCAAAGGGGAAGTAGTTCCCCATACTCGGCAGCAAGGGGGAAGGTGTTCCCCACTCTCGGCAGCAAAGGGGAAGGTGTTCCCCTCATTCGGCTTTGTTGTGGCTTCAAGGGCAGCACCTTGACCAGCATTTGGAGGAGGATTCCGGCGGTCAAAAGGGGCATTCCGGCGAAGGGCAGCAAGGTCATCTTGTACAATTGGCTCCCAAGGGTCTTGTTGATCCTTGGAGGTATAATTTACATGCTTTTCTAGTTAGGGCTTGTAAACATTGTATAAGACATGCTGATGAGTAGAGTAGGGTGAGGTTTTTGATCCCTTAGCCTAAATTGGGTTGTGAAGGGGTTTTCCTCACATTTATATATCTTGTGTCTTGTGCTTGGCCGGCCGGCGCTTGTGTGTGATTAGGGGCGGGCGCACCTAACTGATAGGGCGTTCCCTCCTTGCTGTGTAGTTGTGGCTATTACTTAGGTTTGGGGCATATGTCTAGTGCCCGACTATTGTAATTGCTAGCGCTTGTGTGTGTGGACATTATACAGGGCGCCTAAGTCTAAGACGGTCCTTGAGTGTGCATATTGGGTTGAGGAGCGACATGTGCTGCCCACCCGCCACTCATTGACGTAGGTCTAGGGTTAGGAGAAGATTAGGCCCAGATCATCTGAGATCAGCCCGGGAGCATAGTGATCCACAGAGAGCACAGGGACAGTTGATCAGGGTGCGAGGTTATCCCATCTGGGGATCGTGCATTTTGGTTGAGGGCGCAGACATTAGGTTTGGCGCGGTGTGTTGTGATACCTTGGGACTTCCGCACAGCGCGTGTGCATTGAGCGTTGGCTGACGGGTTGCGCATTGTGTAATCTTTGATACCAGGGTTACACATTGTGTAAGTCGTGCCATCACCCTCAATTTACACAGCGAAAAATTGGGGCGTGACAGAGTGGTATCAGAGCCCACGTGCAACAGCAACAACTCAACCATCAACCTGACAAGCAGTGATTGTTTGTGACACTGAGATATAGACGTGGGTTTGTTGTGCTGTATGGGAGTTGCGTACGTCGGTGCTTAGCGCCGGGGCGTAATTCCTCAGTTACACAACTCATCGCTCAGTTTCGGTTCCATTCAATCGTCAACACAGTTCATTCATCACAGCACCAGATGGCAGAGCCAGACCTTCCAGAGTTGCCAGATTTGGATGAGAGGTTCATCAGACTGGAGTTAGCAGTTGGGTTAGACGAGGGTGAGTGGCAAGGAGATCCACTGGCTGAGCGCATGCAGACACTCAGGGAACTCTATCAGCATTATCAGCACACAAATGATGCCAGAGTTAGTGTGCTGGAGTCTACTGTGGGGACTTTGACAGCTGAGATTGCTATGTTGAAGTTGGCTTTGGCACAAGTAGCTTCAAACCCGCCTACACCTGTAGCTGGGATCATGCCTTTACATCCAGTAGTGAAGCGCAATATACCTGATCCATCTACCTTTGGAGGAGCCAGGGTAGCGAAAGAGTTAGAGAACTTTCTGTTCGACATGGAGCATTACTTTAAAGCAGCTCGGGTGCCAGAAAATGATAAGATTGAGGTTTGTGCATCATTCCTCACTGGAGATGCCAAAGTGTGGTGGCGCACTTCTGTAGCACCGAGGACCGAGGGAGATCATCCTGAGGTTGTCTTGGGAGGATTTGAAACTAGAGATGAGAGCTCAGTTTCGGCCTGCAAACACCTTGTTTACAGCTCGCATGCAGTTCAGAAATCTCAGGCAGACCGGCACTGTAAGGGAGTATGTCAAGCAATTTGCTACATTGCTTTTGGAGATCCCTAACATGAACGAAGAGGAGAAGTTTATCTCATTTTTAGGAGGTCTTCAGGACTGGGCACTTCTAGAGCTCAGGAGACAAGGAGTGACTACTTACAGAGATGCCGTAGTAGCTGCAGATGCATTGTTAGACATGAGAGGTGCCAGGTCTCATGCTGGGGGAGTACCTTCTTCTACATCTTCCCATACCCGTGTGCCAGACATGGGTAAGAAGAAGTACGTCCCAAAACAAAAAGCCAAGGAAAAAGCACCAGTTCCTCAGACTCATCAGAAGCCACCTGTGCACAAGAAGAAGAATGAGTCTAGTCCTAAGAGGAAGTTGGCGTGCTTCGTCTGCAATGGCCCTCACATGATGAGGGATTGTCCTACGAAAAGAGCAGTAGCAGCGGTCCTTGCAGAGAAAGGGGACGCAGGGAAAGAAGATCAGCAGGGTTTTGCATCAGTCAACCCTTTAGTCATTGCAAATGTGTCAGTGAGATCTTCCCCATTGATGTACACGAATATCAGCCTGAATGATGTTGAGATTGCAGCCATGGTAGACACTGGGGCCACACATTTGTTTGTTTCAGATAGGTTGCGTGAGCGACTGAAGCTGAAGACTACCACCAGTGATACACATGTGAAAACAGTAAATGTTGAGGCTAGAAAGACTATGGGTATCTCATATGATGTTCCAGTTAAGATGGGACCATGGAGTGGGAAATGCACAGTGTTAGTAACTCAATTAGATGTGTTTGATGTCATTGTGGGTATGGATCTGCTGAGGAGAGCTAAAGCTACCCCAATGCCACATCTCAACAGTTTGTTAGTACTTGATGAGAAGAACCCTTATTTCATTCCTTGCTTTACTGGAATGAAAGAGGAGAAGAAGAAAGCGAAGGAAAAGGAGCTTACTCCTACTGCCTTAGCAAATGGAGTTAGGCATGGTGCTTCCACATACCTAGCACATATCAGAGTAGTGGAAGACACTCCCTAGGTGGATTCAGCTCCTAGACAGCTTATGAGGAGTGTGAGGGAACTGGCCACTTCCTCCAGTTCTTGTAGCCGAAAGGGGAAGGAAGTCATTGTGGGGGCTGCCGCAGCTTCATTAGAGGACAACACGACATCAGTACCACCATCTGTTGGATCTTTATTGAGAGAGTTTGCAGATGTGATCTCTCCAGAGATGCCTAAGGTACTGCCTCCCAGGAGAGATATTGATCATCAGATAGAGTTGATTCCTGGAGCAGTACCCCCAGCACAACCTCCATACCGCATGCCACCATTAGAATTGGCAGAGCTCAGGCGACAGTTGAATGAGCTACTGGAATCAGGGTATGTTCAGCCCTCTAAGGCACCATATGGGGTGCCTGTTCTCTTCCAGAAGAAGAAAGATGGGAGCTTGCGCATGTGCGTTGACTATAGAGCATTGAACAAGGTCACAGTGCGCAATGCTTATCCCATCCCACTGATACAAGATTTGTTGGATAGATTGGCGCATGCCAAGATTTTTAGTAAGCTTGATTTGAGATCTGGATATTGGCAGGTGCGTATAGCTGAGGGGGATGAGCCGAAGACTACCTGTGTCACGCGGTATGGCTCATTTGAGTTTCTGGTTATGCCTTTTGGGCTAACCAATGCTCCTGCAACATTCTGCAACCTCATGAACAACATCTTAAACCCATTTTTGGATAAGTTCGTGGTGGTTTACTTAGATGATATAGTGGTATACTCGTCTGATCTAAAGGAGCATGAGAAGCATTTGAGGCAAGTTCTGCAAGTTCTCAGAGACAATCAGTTATATCTGAAGGCAGAAAAGTGTGAGTTTGCGCAGACTGAGATCCAATTCTTAGGATATATGGTTTCTCAAGGCAGTGTGAGGATGGATAATGAGAAGATTAAGGCCATTTGGGATTGGCCGAGTCCTTCTAGTGTTACTTAACTGCGTTCTTTCTTGGGTCTGGCAAATTTTTATAGAAAGTTCATAATGGGTTATTCTAAGGTTGTGGCACCTTTAACTGATCTGCTCAAAAAGGACAAGGCTTGGTGTTGGGAGGAGACACACCAAGATGCTTTTGAGACTCTGAAGAGGCTGGTAACTTCAGAGCCCGTTCTAAAATTACCAGATTTTTGAGTTTGAAGTACACACTAATGCTTCAGACCATGCTCTAGGGGGAGTGCTTGTTCAAGCTGGCAACCAGTAGCCTATGAGAGCAGAAAGCTGAAAGCAGCTGAGCTGAACTGTTCTGCACATGAAAAAGAGATGCTAGCTGTTGTTCACTGTCTTAGATTGTGGCGTATATACCTTCTGGGGAATCATTTTGTGGTAAAGACCGATAACATTGCTAACACCTTCTTCCAGACTCAGAAGAAGTTGTCAGCCAGGCAGGCTCGTTGGCAAGAACTCTTAGCAGAATTTGATTTCAGTTGGGAGCATAAACCGGGCAAATGTCATCAGGTTCCAGATGCCCTCAGTAGGATCAGCAATGTTGCTTTGTTATGCGCACTTTCCAGGGCAGAGGGAAAGATCTTTCAGTACATTAAGTAGACCGCCAGCACAGATCATGCTTATCAGAAGCTTGTTGCACAGATTAGAGATGGTACAGTGCGCAAGTTCTATGTGGATGAGGATGACCTTGTCATGGCTCAGGGTGGCCGAACTTATGTTCCTGCTTCGGGGGACATTCGGTTTGGTCTCATGAGGGAGTTCCATGATACTGTTTGGGCGGGGCATCCCGGTGGTCAGAGAATGTATGCGTTGCTGAAGAGAGGTTGGTTCTGGCCAGGAATGAAATCTGACGTCGAGCATTATGTGAAGACCTGTTTGATATGTCAACAGGATAAGATTGAGAGAAGACTGGAGGCAGGTCTTCTCCAACCGTTGCCCACACCAGCGAGACCATTCATTTCAGTTTCCATGGACTTCATAACACATTTCCCAGTATTTGATGGACTCGGTTCTGTATTGGTGATAGTGGACAGATTCTCGAAGTATGCTATCTTTGTGGCGGCTCCTGAGGTGTGCTCAGCAGAGGTGACCGCCAACCTGTTCTTTCAGCATGTGGTGAAGCACTTTGGCTTACCACGGGATATTATTAGTGATAGAGACACCCGGTTCACAGGCAGATTTTGGGGGTCCCTATTTAAGAAGCTGGGAACGGATCTTAAGATGTCCACTGCATTTCACCCACAGACCGATGGGCAGACCGAGTGCATCAATGCTTTAGTGGAAGAATACCTGAGACACTTTGTATCTGGTACTCAGAGGAATTGGCCATTTCTGCTTGATACAGCCCAATTCGCCTATAACATATAAGTGTCCTCAACTACAGGGAAAAGTCCATTCGAGATGGTCTTAGGGTATCAACCATCTACACCGGTTGATAACCTCGCTAGTGGTGCAAGCAGTCGGAACAAGGCTGCTAATTAGTATGTCCAGGATTGCATAGAGCTCTGGGAAGAGGCTAGGGATAGCTTGAGGAAAGCTTCCAACCGTATGGTTAAGTATGCGAACCGGCATAGGCGTCACATTGAGTTTGAGGTAGGAGATCAGGTGCTCCTCAAGCTAACCCCGCAGATGTGGAGGAAGATAGTGGCAGACACCTACCATAGAGGACTAGTACCTAGATATGAGGGACCGTTTACGGTCATCAAAAGAATTGGTGTGGTAGCCTACAAGCTGAATCTGCAAGCATTATAAGCTTCATCCCACCTTTCATGTTAGTTTCCTCAAGAAATTTCACTCAGATGATGTTCATCCTGAGCGTGAGCAAGTAAGGAGAAAGCCAGTCCGAGGCACAGTAGAGTTTGCAAAGCAGCCTTTGAAGATTCTAAATCACCGTGTATATGGTTGGAGTGGAAGCGGTTAGAAGGCTGAGATACTAGTACAGTGGCAGGGCGAAGCTGAAGAGGATGCTACATGGGAGAGAATGGCTGACCTTGAACAATTTCATTGGTTGTTCAAGAATTATGAGGAAGCCCTCGGGGGCGAGGTCTAGGTCAGCTAGGGGAGAGTGTGACGACCTGGGTGTGTGGGGTACACACCTAGACCCCTCTGTGTACTCATAGAGGTTATGAGCAGGGAGAGACCTTCATCTTGGGGTGAGGCCTGATGCAGAAGGGGGCAAAATATCTAATCATTGTGTTAGGATGTTTTGCAGGTACCATGAAGGAGCATGGAAACACTTGGCAAAAATCAAGGGGCACATGTAGAGGTTACATGAGCCTTGGCACACTTCAAACCATGTTGAGAGGAGCAACAAAAGGGGCGAAGAAAAAAAAGAGTCAAGAGTGACTCTCGAACCCAAGATCTATGAGAGTGCCAAAGACTATGGAGTAGGGGAGTGCCAACCCAGCTCTAGGGTGATTGCTTAAAAGGAGCTAGGCGCATTCCACATGAAGACTTTTTGCTTCACCAATCTTATAGCACTTAGTGGAGGGCTGATTGGAGCAAGTGAAGCAATGGGGCGCATGGATGAGGGCAGCCCTAAGGGAGAGAACCCTAACGCATCCGTGAGTGGCGGCTAGCTTTGGGGGAGAGCTTTGGGGCGATTCTTCTCATCACCGGCGAGTTCTACCTCTATCCTCTTCTCCGGCGAGCTGAGGGACCTTTGAGAGAGCTCAAAGGGTGCGGCGGCCAGCTTGGGCGCCGAGTCTTGGAGTGGAAACCGAAGGGGAGAAGAGAGCTTCACTCTCGGTTGCTTTGGAGCAGCCGGCGGCAGCCCACTTCCACCCTCTTCTCCGGCGAGAGTGAGGGCTTCTTGAGTTCAAGAGGTGCGACAACCAAGTGATTGTTGGATCTTGGAGTGGCGGCAGCAAAGGGGAAGGTGTTCCCCCACTCTCGACAGCAAAGGGGAAGTAGTTCCCCATACTCGGCAGCAAGGGGGAAGGTGTTCCCCCACTCTCGGCAGCAAAGGGGAAGGTGTTCCCCTCATTCGGCTTTGTTGTGGCTTCAAGGGCAGCACCTTGGACAGCATTTGGAGGAGGATTCCGGCGGTCAAAAGGGGCATTCCGGCGAAGGGCAGCAAGGTCATCTTGTACAATAGGCTCCCAAGTGTGAAGCCCTGGGTACCTTGGGGTTATACCCCAGCCCATCCCATGGACTCAATGGGATTTGAGTAGGGATTGGGGGAGTTTAGGAGAGGAGAATACTCATGCAAAAATGCAAAGTCCATGGTAGGAGGTTACATGGACCTTAGAGCTTAATTTGAGGATATATGGAAGAGTACAAGTCTATGCAAAAAAATATGTCATGGGCAAGACTTGAACCCAAGACCTAGGAGAGAGCAAAGCCTTATGTTTCATGAGATGACCAACCCAAGCATGGGTCATTAGCTGAAAGAAAGAAGAGGCGCTTATTCTTAAGGTCTTCTAAATGCATAAGGGTGTTTTAGACAAAATGCAAACGAATTGGGGATCTCACTTGACAATCGAAATCAAGTGGAAAAAAACACATTCGGCCATTTGCAAAACCGAAGCTTGAAGGGGGATTTTGGAGAAGAAGAGAGTTCATCTTCTTCCTTGGAGGGTGGCGGCTTGGAGAGGGGAGCTCACGCCACTCATCTTCCCTTCATTTATCCTTGGTGGCGAGAGGGTGAGGGAGCTCATCTCCCACCATTGGCTGAGCTTGGCTTGAGGAGAGGAGGCTCGGCCATCACCTAGTTCCACCATTGCCGAGAGTGCTTGGAGCTTGGAGGAGTTCGGTTTTGAGGGCTGACTTGAGAAGGAGGCCGAAACTTAGGTTCTCTTTGGGGAAGAAGGGAACCGGCTGCACTTGGGGAAGTTTGGAGCATCATCCACTTACACATTGGGAGTGCATACCTTGTGTTTGATACATTACCCCTTTGGAGGAGAAGGGGGCTGCTTTGGGAAGAAAGGGGGCTGATCAGCCACCTTACACCATCATCATCCATCTTCATTGAGAGTGGAGACTTGCTGTCCACAAAGGGGGCTGAGGGGTGCCCTTGGAGCTTGGAGTATTACAACCACCTAGGAGGGCGATCCTAGGGTGGTGCCTCAAGTGTTTACACTTGAGGAGTGCTTGAGTTGCTTGGAGCTTAGAAGACAAAGCTTGGCCACCTTGAGGAGGAGGGAGCCAAAGACTTCATCACCACTAGCTTTGGAGTGGTATAGCTTCTTACTTGTCTTATTTACATTCTATTAGCATTGTAGAACTCTTTGTATGAACTCTATGCTATGTTGAGTAGTTGATAGGGTGTTTACCTTTATCGATCGGTGTGATTATCGCTGTGTAGTTGTGGATATCTGTTTTAGGGTTTGGGCATATGTCTAGTGCCCGTATATTGTAAACTGCCAGCGATTGTGTGACTGTCATTTACAGGGCGCTTAGGTTTAAGATTGTTGGTAAGGGTGCATATGGGGTTGAGAAGCAACATGTGCTTGCCACCCGCCCCTTATTGACCTAGGTCTAGGGCTAGGAGAAGGCTAGGACGCAGTTCCATCATCACAGCCTTGGAGCTCAGTTCCATCAGAGCTCAGCCCAGAGAGCGCAGAGGATCAGAGAGGTGCAGATCTTGCTAGGAAACGATCTTGATAGCTTCCGCAGATTGAGGGTAGGCTGACAATCTACACAGAGGTTGTGTAGATTGTGCCATCACGCTCGGGAATTTACGCAAAAATTTAGCACAGAATTTGGGGCGTGACACCAAGGGTCTTGTTGATCCTTGGAGGTATAATTTACATGCTTTCTAGTTAGGGCTTGTAAACGTTGTATAAGACATGCTGATGAGTAGAGTAGGGTGAGGTTTTTGATCCCTTAGCCCAAATTGGGTTGTGAAGGGGTTTTCCTCACATTTATATATCTTGTGTCTTGTGCTTGGCCGGCCGGCGCTTGTGTGTGATTAGGGGCGGGCGCACTTAACTAATAGGGTGTTCCCTCCTTGCTGTGTAGTTGTGGGTATTGCTTAGGTTTGGGGCATATGTCTAGTGCCCGACTATTGTAATTGCCAGCGCTTGTGTGTGTGGACATTATATAGGGCGTCTAAGTCTAAGACGGTCCTTGAGTGTGCATATTGGGTTGAGGAGCAACATGTGCTGCCCACCCGCCACTCATTGACGTAGATCTAGGGTTAGGAGAAGATTAGGTCCAGATCATCTGAGATCAGCCCGGGAGCATAGTGATCCACAGAGAGCACAGGGACAGTTGATCAGGGCGCGAGGTTATCCCATCTGGGGATCGTGCATTTTGGTTGAGGGCACAGACATTAGGTTTGGCGCGGTGTGTTGTGATACCTTGGGACTTCCGCACAGCGCGTGTGCATTGAGCGTTGGCTGACGGGTTGCGCATTGTGTAATCTTTGATACCAGGGTTACACATTGTGTAAGTCGTGCCATCACCCTTAATTGACACAGCGAAAAATTGGGGCGTGACAGCAGGTGTATGGAACCTTGCAATTTTATACTTGCATGAGATCACAAGACTGCATTTAACCAAGCACCACCACTCCTCTTAATGCTATCCCAAACACACAAACAAAGGGGTGTGAGTAGAAGGCTTTACAAGTCTTGGGTGGGCTAATTTTACACATTTGAGCCCCCATCCTAAAGTACTTGTGTAAACATGATCCCCCACGCGTATGTACATGCCCCAGGATAGTCCTCCGAGTGCATCACAACCCCTGATGATCAAAACACATGGCACACAAGTGCCAAACCCTATTTTTACATGGATCTACCTATCTACCAAGTCTTAAACCAAAATATAGCATCAGGTCGGGTAACAGTGTAATTACACCCAAACTCTTCCGATCCCTATAAACTCCCCCACTTGAACGGTCGATGCCCTCATCGAAACAAAACATCCTTGTAGCTGGCCTTTGAGGTAGAAGCTTCATGATCATTGGACTGCGGTGAAGGAAAACTTCTGCTTTCGTCAGTGTCGCAGTCGGAACTCGGAGAGAATGTGACCTTCTTCTCGACCTTCTTCTCTTCCGTGGGCTACATAGATGCGGCCTCCTCGGCTACCAAGGCGTGCAATATCTTCTTCTGGGGGCAAGACCAGGGTTGGTGTTTTCCTCTGCATATAAAGCAATCCCAGGTCTGTTTGGGATGCCAATGTTGTCGGCTTGGTCGTCTCTTCGATCGTTGCTCCCCTACTTGAGCATTGCTCGGGTTGATCATCCTAAGTGCGCCTATCCTCGGCGTCTTGGAAGAACAAGTGATTGCGCCTATTCTCGGCGTCTTTGAAGAGGAAGGCTTGCTCGAAATAACGAGGGTGTCATCTGAGTCACTTGAGCTGGATGATGGCATCGGGGCTTTCCCTTTCCGCTTGTTGTTGGTTGAAGCCTTCTTAAAAAACATTGCGTTCAACATCTTCCTTTGTTGGCAATCATGTATCTGGTGATTGCCGCCACATAGATAACATATGTATGGCCGGTTGTGCGGTGGGCTTCTTTGGTTGCCACCGCTGTAGGGTCGCTGGGGTCTGTTCTGATGCTAGGTCCAGTTATTCCGCGGACTGTGCGGTGGACTCCTCCTATCTTGATTCCCATTACGGTGCGGTGGACTCCTGTGATTGTCCCTCTTTCTATTCCCATTCCCTTAATGGGGTTGCTGCGGTGGTGAAGGACGACGCCTTTCCATGAGCTTGAAGTTAGTCAGTTGCTCCGCTGTAGCTTGTGCGGATGCAAAATCCTGGACATTCCTCCTTTGCAACTCTTGTTATGCCCAAGGTTGCAAGCCATTTATGAAGAAAATACTTTTCTTCATCTGCCATCTTCATGTCGAGGGAGATAGATGCAAATTTCCTAACAAAATCACGGATGTCATGTGTGACGGAGGTTCGACAGCTTTTTCCTGACCATCAATCCCATGTTCTCTGGGCAAAACTGGGCCTTCAATTCACGTTTGAGGTCTTCCCAGATTGCCAAGTTGTCCGTCCCATCTCGGACCCTTGTGCGCCACCCGAGTTTGGCATCCCCAGTAAGATACCATGTTGCCGTGGCCACTTTGATTCCCTTTGAGTCAGGATGGGTGACAAGGAAATGCTGATCCATGTCAAACAAAAAGTTTTCGAGTTCCTTAGAGTCTCGAGTGCCATTATAACTTTGGGGTTCAGGGACCTCATTTGTGTACGCTGGGGTTGCACATTTCCCCTTCCTGCGTGTATTGCCATGGTGAGGACGACTATCTGAGCCCTCAAAAACTTGACAGACTCACGAGTATTGTCTTTATATCCCTCTATTTCTGAAGCCGTTGTAGCATGTCTCGCCTCATATAGGTCTAGTCGGTCCTCAATATCAGTGAAACATGCTTCTTGGCGTTCACGGTGCCTCATATAGGTCTAGTCGGTCCTCAAAAACATGCTTCTAGGGCTAGGAGAAGGCTAGGACGCAGTTCCATCATCACAACCTTGGAGCTCAGTTCCATCAGAGCTCAGCCCAGAGAGCGCAGAGGATCAGAGAGGTGCAGATCTTGCTAGGAAACGGTCTTGATAGCTTCCGCAGATTGAGGGTAGGCTGACAATCTACACAGAGGTTGTGTAGATTGTGCCATCACGCTCGGGAATTTACGCAAAAATTTAGCACAGAATTTGGGGCGTGACAACTGGTATCAGAGCCCGCTTCTAGCACAGAATCCTACTGATCTTATCAGGATTGTATTGGGGTTTTCTGAGTTGGGACGAGTGAGTCAGGGATATCGACGTTAGTTTAGTTGCTGTTTGGGGGTTGCGTACGTCGGAGCCTAGTGCCCGGGGCGTAATTCCTCAGTAACTTGCTAATCGGTCAGTTCCGACCATTCTAAGAATATTCCCCAGTCTTTCCTATAGTTCCACAGTTCACACCGTGATTCAGAGATGGCACCAGTTACTCCTAGTAAGGCAGCTCAGTCACAGCTCGAGGAGAGGTTATCTAGCCTAGAGGCAGCTGTAGAGCGGATACATCACTCCATTGGATTAGAGGATGATGAGTTACACAGAGACCCTCTTGGTGAGCGTATAGCAGCACTGCATGGCATTATCCATCATGTCCAGCAGGAGACTGAAGCTCATGTTGCTGAGATGACTCAAGCTTTTGAGAGTCAGATGGCGGAGATGTCTCAGGGGATGGAGAATCTCATAGTAGATCTGAACTTGGTGAAGTTAGGTCTGGCGCATGTGACGGCACATCCACCCACAGCCACAGCGCCAGCACCAGTTCAGACTACCAGACGCCATGTTCCAGAGCCCACTACCTTTGCGGGGGCGCGGGTAGCGAAGGAAGTGGAGAACTTCCTATTCGACATGGAACACTACTTTAGAGCAGCCAGTATCCCAGCGGCGGAGCGTATAGAGGTTTGCGCGGCCTATCTGAGAGGCGACGCAAAGTTGTGGTGGAGAACCCACATTGCTCCACGCACAGAGGGAGACGCTCCTGAGATCCCAGATTGGGATGCTCTAAAGGCTGAAATGAGGGCACATTTCAGACCTGCAGATACTTTGCACAGTGCGCGGATGGCACTGAGGTATTTGAAGCACACTGGCAACATCAGAGAATATGTGAAGCAATTTGGCACTCTACTGCTAGAGGTGCCAAACAAGAATGAAGAGAAAAAATTTCATGATTTTATTGGTGGCTTGCAAGATTGGGCATACAGAGAACTCCAGAGGAAGGGAGTTTCTACTTATAGAGAGGCAGTAGCAGCTGCCGATGCTTTAGTAGATATGGGAGGATTCAGGTCTACTGCACCTAAGACCACTTCTTCACCACCTAGGAGGCCTACAGGGCAGGCTCAGACGAAGAAGTGGGTGCCCAATTGGAAAAAAGGAAAGGGCGTGGCACATCAACCACAGGCTCAACAGAGAAAGCCACAGCCAAAGCCACAGCCAGTGCAATATAGACCCCAACCACAGCAGGGGAAAGCTTCAACATCTGGCGCTAGTACTAGCAGAGCTAGGCCAGGATGCTATATCTGCAACGGTCCTCACCTGATGAGGGACTGTCCTAGGAAGCAGGGGGTTGCTTCCTTAGCACTTGGGAGTACACAGGAGGGCAAGGACGACCTTGGATGTGCGGGTGTATCTGTTAACCCGATGGTTATTGCAAATGTTAGTGTGAGGTCTAGTCCCCTGATGTACATTGATTTGATCCTCAACGATGTACAAATCGCAGCTATGGTGGACACGGGCGCCACCCATCTGTTTGTGTCAGATCGGGTGAAAGACAAACTGAAGTTGAAGACTATGCCGTGTACCAATAATGTCAAGACTGTAAATGCAGACCCCAGGAGAGCATCTGGAATATCATACGACGTGCCAGTTAGGCTTGGTTCTTGGTCAGGGCGTGTACATGCTATGGTGACAGCCCTAGATGATTTTGATGTGATAGTGGGCATGGACTTACTTCGGCGCGCGAAGGTAGTCCTAATGCCACACTTGAACGGACTGCAGATAGTTGACGAGAGATCACCTTGTTTTCTTCCTTGCCACACTGCGGCCAAGGTTGAAAGTAAGAACAAGGGCAAAGAGGTGGTGGCAGCCTCTATTGTAGCCAAAGGTCTTCGACGTGGAGAGACCACTTACCTAGCACATGTCAGGGTAGTGGAGGATCTTCCTCAGACAGTTTCATCACTTGAGCAGCCGAGAGGACACCAGGGAGGTCTGGCCAGCTTTCCTAGTTCTAGTAGGAGCCGAGAGGTGGAGACCAGTATGGGGGCGGCGGAGATGACTTTGGATGATCATATCAGACAGTTACCTGCACCTATAGGGGGTTTGTTACAGGAGTATCAGGATGTAGTACCGCCAGAGATGCCGAAGGTGTTACCACCGAGGCGCGACATAGACCATGCCATAGAGTTGATTCCAGGGGCTGTTCCACCAGCCCAGGCACCTTATAGGATGCCTCCTGCTGAGTTAGAGGAACTCAGAAAGCAATTGGATGATTTGTTAGAGTCTGGGTACATCCAGCCTTCTAAAGCACCGTATGGAGCACCTGTACTTTTCCAGAGGAAGAAGGATGGATCAATGAGGATGTGTGTAGACTATAGGGCTCTTAACAAGGTGACTGTTAAGAACTCCTATCCTATACCTTTGATCCAGGATTTGATAGACCGTTTGGTTCATGCAAAGGTCTTTAGTAAACTTGACCTTCGTTCCGGGTACTGGCAGGTGAGAATAGCAGAAGGGGATGAATCCAAGACCACATGCGTTACAAGATACGGGTCTTATGAGTTTTTGGTTATGCCATTTGGGCTAACCAACGCTCCAGCTACATTTTGCAATCTTATGAACAACATCCTACATACTTTTCTGGATAAGTTTGTAGTGGTGTACTTAGACGACATTGTGATTTACTCTGATAGCTTGGAGGAACACACAGAGCACCTGAGGCAGGTGTTAGCAGTCTTAAGAGAGAACCAGTTATATTTGAAACTGGAAAAATGCGATTTTGCCAAAGATGAAGTGGAAATTCTTGGGCACATTGTTGGAGGGGGCCAAGTGCGTATGGACGAAAGGAAGGTGGCGGCCATTGTGGATTGGCCGGCCCCTACATCTGTTAGCACCCTGAGGTCTTTCCTAGGGTTGGCTAATTTTTATAGGCGGTTCATAAAGGACTACTCTAAGGTTGTAGCTCCTTTGACCGACCTGCTGAGGAAAGATGTTTCCTGGTGTTGGGCGGAGAGACACCAGAGGGCATTCAGTGATTTGAAAGAGAGGGTTACTTCAGAACCCATACTGAGACTTCCTGATTTTGCTTTACCCTTCGAGGTTCATACTGATGCGTCGGATAGGGCTTTGGGTGGAGTCCTAGTCCAGGAGGGTAGACCGATTGCTTATGAGAGCAGGAAGCTGAAGAGTGCTGAAATGAATTATTCTGCACACGAGAAGGAAATGCTTGCTGTTGTGCATTGCTTAAGAACATGGAGAGTGTACTTGCTGGGGAGCAAGTTCACTGTTAAAACTGATAATGTAGCCAACACTTTCTTCCAGACCCAAAAGAAGTTATCAGCGAGACAGGCTAGGTGGCAGGAGCAGCTAGCCGAGTTTGATTTTGGGTGGGAACATAAACCGGGGCGCATTCATCAGGTGCCTGATGCACTCAGTCGGATCGCAGTAGTGACGTCTTGTTGTGCTTTGTCTTATGCCCAGAGTAAGATCATAGGACTTCTCAGGGATTCAGCACTGGCAGATCAGACCTACGAGAAGTTATTATCTCAGATTAGGATGGGGGTCATCCGGAGATACTATATCAGTGATGAGGGTCTGATCATGGCCAAGGGAGACCGACCATATGTCCCTTCCTCAGGGAATATTAGGTTCGGCTTGATGAGAGAATATCATGACACCGTGTGGGCGGGTCATCCAGGAGGAAAGAGAATGCATGCCTTGATCAGCAGAGCGTGGTATTGGCCGGGGATGAAGGAGGATATCGAGCATTATACTAAGACTTGTCATGTGTGTCAGCAGGACAAGGTAGAAAGGAGGAAAGAGGCAGGGCTTTTACAGCCATTACCTATTCCTGAGAGACCTTTCACATTTATATCCATGGATTTCATCACCCACTTCCCAAAAGTAGAAGGGATGGCATCTGTCTTTGTGGTAGTAGACAGATGTAGTAAGTATGCTATATTTGCTGCTGCACCAGAGGTTTGCACTGCAGAGGTTACTGCTAACCTATTTTTGACAAATGTGGTGAAGCACTTTGGGTTACCCAAGGAAATTATAAGTGATAGGGATCCTAGATTCACAGGGAGATTCTGGACTTCCCTATTCAAAAGATTGGGTACTGATTTGAAGATGTCAACAGCATACCATCCCCAGACTGATGGTCAGACAGAGAGGATTAATGCATTACTGGAAGAATATTTGAGGCATTTTGTTTCTTCTACTCAGAAGAACTGGTTGAATTTGTTAGACACAGCCCAGTTTGCATATAACATTCAGACATCGTCTGCTACAGAGAAGAGCCCATTTGAGCATGTGTTAGGGTGGCAACCTTTGACACCCATGGATACACTGAACAGGGGCGCAGGGGGAGAATGTCAGGCGGCAGTTGACTTTGTAGAGGATAGGTCCGAGCTGTGGGATGAAGCTCGTGACATCCTGAATGAGGCCAGGAACCGAATGAAGCTCTATGCTGATAGGGATAGGCGACATGTTGAGTTTTCAGTTGGAGAGTTGGTCCTTCTGAAGCTTACACCTCAGATGTGGAGGAAGACTGAGGCGAAGAGATATCATAGAGGCCTGATTAGGAGATATGAGGGTCCTTTCAGGATCATAAAAAGAGTAGGCCCAGTTGCTTATAAATTGGACTTACCACGGTGGCTTCAGTTTTACCCCACCTTTCATGTCAGCCTACTGAAGAAATATCATACTGATGATAGGCATCCAGACCGAGGACAGGTGAGAAGACAACCTGCGAGGGGCAGAGTTGAGTTTGCTAAGAAGCCCGTGAAGTTTTTAGACCATAGAGTCTATGGTTCGGGACCACCTGGAGGTCGAAAGATGGAATTTTTAGTTCAGTGGGAGAATGAACTAGAAGAGGATGCTACCTGGGAGAAGATGGAGGACATCACCCAGTTTGAAGAGTTAGCCAGGGTATACGACCAGCTGTTGGCCTCGAGGGCGAGCGCCAATTCAGTTGGGGGAGTATTGTGAAGCCCTGGGTACCTTGGGGTTATACCCCAGCCCATCCCATGGACTCAATGGGATTTGAGTAGGGATTGGGGGAGTTTAAGAGAGGAGAATACTCATGCAAAAATGCAAAGTCCATGGTAGGAGGTTACATGGACCTTAGAGCTTAATTTGAGGATATATGGAAGAGTACAAGTCTATGCAAAAAAATATGTCATGGGCAAGACTTGAACCCAAGACCTAGGAGAGAGCAAAGCCTTATGTTTCATGAGATGACCAACCCAAGCATGGGTCATTAGCTGAAAGAAAGAAGAGGCGCTTATTCTTAAGGTCTTCTAAATGCATAAGGGTGTTTTAGACAAAATGCAAACGAATTGGGGATCTCACTTGACAATCGAAATCAAGTGGAAAAAAACACATTCGGCCATTTGCAAAACCGAAGCTTGAAGGGGGATTTTGGAGAAGAAGAGAGTTCATCTTCTTCCTTGGAGGGTGGCGGCTTGGAGAGGGGAGCTCACGCCACTCATCTTCCCTTCATTTATCCTTGGTGGCGAGAGGGTGAGGGAGCTCATCTCCCACCATTGGCTGAGCTTGGCTTGAGGAGAGGAGGCTCGGCCATCACCTAGTTCCACCATTGCCGAGAGTGCTTGGAGCTTGGAGGAGTTCGGTTTTGAGGGCTGACTTGAGAAGGAGGCCGAAACTTAGGTTCTCTTTGGGGAAGAAGGGAACCGGCTGCACTTGGGGAAGTTTGGAGCATCATCCACTTACACATTGGGAGTGCATACCTTGTGTTTGATACATTACCCCTTTGGAGGAGAAGGGGGCTGCTTTGGGAAGAAAGGGGGCTGATCAGCCACCTTACACCATCATCATCCATCTTCATTGAGAGTGGAGACTTGCTGTCCACAAAGGGGGCTGAGGGGTGCCCTTGGAGCTTGGAGTATTACAACCACCTAGGAGGGCGATCCTAGGGTGGTGCCTCAAGTGTTTACACTTGAGGAGTGCTTGAGTTGCTTGGAGCTTAGAAGACAAAGCTTGGCCACCTTGAGGAGGAGGGAGCCAAAGACTTCATCACCACTAGCTTTGGAGTGGTATAGCTTCTTACTTGTCTTATTTACATTCTATTAGCATTGTAGAACTCTTTGTATGAACTCTATGCTATGTTGAGTAGTTGATAGGGTGTTTACCTTTATCGATCGATGTGATTATCGCTGTGTAGTTGTGGATATCTGTTTTAGGGTTTGGGCATATGTCTAGTGCCCGTATATTGTAAACTGCCAGCGATTTTGTGACTGTCATTTACAGGGCGCTTAGGTTTAAGATTGTTGGTAAGGGTGCATATGGGGTTGAGAAGCAACATGTGCTTGCCACCCGCCCCTTATTGACCTAGGTCTAGGGCTAGGAGAAGGCTAGGACGCAGTTCCATCATCACAGCCTTGGAGCTCAGTTCCATCAGAGCTCAGCCCAGAGAGCGCAGAGGATCAGAGAGGTGCAGATCTTGCTAGGAAACGATCTTGATAGCTTCCGCAGATTGAGGGTAGGCTGACAATCTACACAGAGGTTGTGTAGATTGTGCCATCACGCTCGGGAATTTACGCAAAAATTTAGCACAGAATTTGGGGCGTGACACCAAGGGTCTTGTTGATCCTTGGAGGTATAATTTACATGCTTTCTAGTTAGGGCTTGTAAACGTTGTATAAGACATGCTGATGAGTAGAGTAGGGTGAGGTTTTTGATCCCTTAGCCCAAATTGGGTTGTGAAGGGGTTTTCCTCACATTTATATATCTTGTGTCTTGTGCTTGGCCGGCCGGCGCTTGTGTGTGATTAGGGGCGGGCGCACCTAACTAATAGGGTGTTCCCTCCTTGCTGTGTAGTTGTGGCTATTGCTTAGGTTTGGGGCATATGTCTAGTGCCCGACTATTGTAATTGCCAGCGCTTGTGTGTGTGGACATTATATAGGGCGTCTAAGTCTAAGACGGTCCTTGAGTGTGCATATTGGGTTGAGGAGCAACATGTGCTGCCCACCCGCCACTCATTGACGTAGATCTAGGGTTAGGAGAAGATTAGGTCCAGATCATCTGAGATCAGCCCGGGAGCATAGTGATCCACAGAGAGCACAGGGACAGTTGATCAGGGCGCGAGGTTATCCCATCTGGGGATCGTGCATTTTGGTTGAGGGCACAGACATTAGGTTTGGCGCGGTGTGTTGTGATACCTTGGGACTTCCGCACAGCGCGTGTGCATTGAGCGTTGGCTGACGGGTTGCGCATTGTGTAATCTTTGATACCAGGGTTACACATTGTGTAAGTCGTGCCATCACCCTTAATTGACACAGCGAAAAATTGGGGCGTGACAGCAGGTGTATGGAACCTTGCAATTTTATACTTGCATGAGATCACAAGACTGCATTTAACCAAGCACCACCACTCCTCTTAATGCTATCCCAAACACACAAACAAAGGGGTGTGAGTAGAAGGCTTTACAAGTCTTGGGTGGGCTAATTTTACACATTTGAGCCCCCATCCTAAAGTACTTGTGTAAACATGATCCCCCACGCGTATGTACATGCCCCAGGATAGTCCTCCGAGTGCATCACAACCCCTGATGATCAAAACACATGGCACACAAGTGCCAAACCCTATTTTTACATGGATCTACCTATCTACCAAGTCTTAAACCAAAATATAGCATCAGGTCGGGTAACAGTGTAATTACACCCAAACTCTTCCGATCCCTATAAACTCCCCCACTTGAACGGTCGATGCCCTCATCGAAACAAAACATCCTTGTAGCTGGCCTTTGAGGTAGAAGCTTCATGATCATTGGACTGCGGTGAAGGAAAACTTCTGCTTTCGTCAGTGTCGCAGTCGGAACTCGGAGAGAATGTGACCTTCTTCTCGACCTTTTTCTCTTCCGTGGGCTACATAGATGCGGCCTCCTCGGCTACCAAGGCGTGCAATATCTTCTTCTGGGGGCAAGACCAGGGTTGGTGTTTTCCTCTGCATATAAAGCAATCCCAGGTCTGTTTGGGATGCCAATGTTGTCGGCTTGGTCGTCTCTTCGATCGTTGCTCCCCTACTTGAGCATTGCTCGGGTTGATCATCCTAAGTGCGCCTATCCTCGACGTCTTGGAAGAACAAGTGATTGCGCCTATTCTCGGCGTCTTTGAAGAGGAAGGCTTGCTCGAAATAACGAGGGTGTCATCTGAGTCACTTGAGCTGGATGATGGCATCGGGGCTTTCCCTTTCCGCTTGTTGTTGGTTGAAGCCTTCTTAAAAAACATTGCGTTCAACATCTTCCTTTGTTGGCAATCATGTATCTGGTGATTGCCGCCACATAGATAACATATGTATGGCCGGTTGTGCGGTGGGCTTCTTTGGTTGCCACCGCTGTAGGGTCGCTGGGGTCTGTTCTGATGCTAGGTCCAGTTATTCCGCGGACTGTGCGGTGGACTCCTCCTATCTTGATTCCCATTACGGTGCGGTGGACTCCTGTGATTGTCCCTCTTTCTATTCCCATTCCCTTAATGGGGTTGCTGCGGTGGTGAAGGACGACGCCTTTCCATGAGCTTGAAGTTAGTCAGTTGCTCCGCTGTAGCTTGTGCGGATGCAAAATCCTGGACATTCCTCCTTTGCAACTCTTGTTATGCCCAAGGTTGCAAGCCATTTATGAAGAAAATACTTTTCTTCATCTGCCATCTTCATGTCGAGGGAGATAGATGCAAATTTCCTAACAAAATCACGGATGTCATGTGTGACGGAGGTTCGACAGCTTTTTCCTGACCATCAATCCCATGTTCTCTGGGCAAAACTGGGCCTTCAATTCACGTTTGAGGTCTTCCCAGATTGCCAAGTTGTCCGTCCCATCTCGGACCCTTGTGCGCCACCCGAGTTTGGCATCCCCAGTAAGATACCATGTTGCCGTGGCCACTTTGATTCCCTTTGAGTCAGGATGGGTGACAAGGAAATGCTGATCCATGTCAAACAAAAAGTTTTCGAGTTCCTTAGAGTCTCGAGTGCCATTATAACTTTGGGGTTCAGGGACCTCATTTGTGTACGCTGGGGTTGCACATTTCCCCTTCCTGCGTGTATTGCCATGGTGAGAACGACTATCTGAGCCCTCAAAAACTTGACAGACTCACGAGTATTGTCTTTATATCCCTCTATTTCTGAAGCCGTTGTAGCATGTCTCGCCTCATATAGGTCTAGTCGGTCCTCAATATCAGTGAAACATGCTTCTTGGCGTTCACGGTGCCTTCTCCGCCTTTCCTCCCTACCCAGCTCAGGAGAATTACCCACAAGTGTTTCCACATCGGTTCCCTCGGAAGCAGACATTCTTGAGAGCCTGATCTATGGATCGTTGGGCTCTGATACCACTTATCACAGACGCACTTTTCTTAGTGCCTGATGTCTGCGCGACAGACTACTTGAGGTAGTCTCAGCCTTAATCCTGTGTGCACGTACGCACTAAATCCGAAAGCGTCACTATAAACCGAGGCAACAATATAATTCGAGGGCAACACCAGCAATCGAAGGCATAAGTGATTTGCACAGGACGGCGAGTAAAATGCTCACCCCGCCGTTATATATTGATAAAAAGCAACAATACAAGACAATAATACAGGATACTAAGCAAATATTAAGTAGACCCTAGACCTAAGACTTGGTGGAGAGGGCAGGTGTGTGGAACCTTGTAATTTTATACTTGCATGAGATCACAAGACTGCATTTAACCAAGCACCACCATCCCTCTCAATACTATCCCAAACACACAAACAAAGGGGTGTGAGTAGAAGGTTTCACAAGTTTTGGGTGGGCTAATTTTACACATTTGAGCCCCCCATCCTAGAGTACTTGTGAAAACATGATCCCCACGCACGTGTACATGCCGCGGGACAGTCCCCCGAGTGCATCGGAACCCCTGATTATCAAAACACATGACACACAAGTGCCAAACTCTATTTTTACATGGATCTACCTATCTACCAAGTCTTAAACCAAAAGATAGCATCAGGGTCGGGTAACAGTGTAATTACACCCAAACTCATCCGATCCCTGACATCAGTAGACCTTTTGATTATGATACTTGAATGATAAGTCTTCTTTAGGATTTAGTTGTTTTTCCTCTCAACCTCTTCTATGAGGTATGAGCTATGTTCAATTCCTTCCCACGTTGTTAGTTGGTTTACTATGGTCCAGTTTGGGGCATTTGGAGCTGGTTTGATTAAAATTAGGTTGAAAAAATTTTAAGCTGGTTTGGTAAAACAATTTATAGCTTTTGCAGGTTAGTAGTTTATAGGTGTTGTATTGTACTATTAAGTGGAAGTTTGTATATGCATTTAAAATATAAACAGATTAATAATGAAAATAAAGTTTTTGACTAATGAAATATATCTGATTCCATACATATTAACAAGTATTTTTACTATACATTTCAAGTCATTAAACTCAAGACAATTTGATTGCGAAACATTCAACATACACTGCATCCCCTCATGTGGGTCTTCAAAGACTTTTTCTACAATGATATCAAAATTATTATCTCTTTGAAAAATCTGATCAGAGTTTGTTGCTTGTGTAATATAATTATGTAGTAGCAATTACAATCTTGACTCGAGTTTTAAATGCAAACGAGGGCATACCGTGTAATATGTCCCATCCTTTCTTTCACACTCCAAAACATCTCTCAATTACATTTCTAAGAGAGGAGTGTGTCTTATTAAATACTTCTTTAAACCTTTGTGGTGGATGCCCTTGTTGATATTCTTATAAATAATACTTTACTCTTTTGTAAGGGCCAAGGAACCTGCTCACAAAATCCATTATCAACTAAATAGTACTTTCCAACAAATCAGAACAAGTAATTCTTATTAATTATTTAATGATCTCTTATGATAAATTACTTAAGAAATTAGTGACATACATGGAGGAGGTTTTGGAAATTATAAATTTATTGTATTTATTGCTTTTGACAAAACATGAGCATCATGAGTAAAACCTTCATATTCAGCTAGTACAAATATGGATTGCATATCAAAGTTGTATACAACTAAGATATTCTGGGTCGGCCGATCTTTTCTTTCTATAAATTGCAGTCGATCTTGAGTTGGTATTAATGCATCAATATGCGGGCCATCAATAATACAATCCTAAGGAAATAAAGTAAAATAATAATCAATATAAATATAACATTTTCCCAAATAATAGTATTCAATATAAATGTACCATTTAAGAATACATTACCTTAAAATAAGACATGGAACGTTTATCATTTAATATCTGACTTAGGAATATGTTGAAACACTCTTATCATGGGGCTCAATCAAAACTTTTACAAACTTACATATAAATTTTAACACTTATGAAAAATTCTACTTATAGTTTCACCTAAATGTTGAAATCTTTCTTGCATCTTGAGCTAATGTATAGATGAAGATGTCAATCGTCTCAATGACTATCATCTTTCTTGAGGGCCTTAGGCTATATGATGCCTCCAAAATATTACACAGTTGTAAAAAATATGGTCATTCGATTCTCATCATTCTCTTACACCTTTCAGGATGCCCTTCTATTGTTTTTCGCATCTATCTTATGCTTGTATGCTCTGATGTCATGCAAGGTGCTTTGTCAATATATCTTAATCAGTATTCTACCCTTGCCAAAGTTGTGCAATGAACAACATTGCTGATGTTTGCTGGTTGTTGAGAAGGGAAATGGGGAAGATAGAAGGGAGGCAGCTTACGTTAGAAGCTCGTGGGAAGAAGCTCACACTGATTGGGGGTCATAGGTCGCCGAGAGAGATGGCCGAGCTTGGATCTTGGGGAAGTCAAGGAAGGGAGGCAACTTATGCCATTGCCAGGCTGCTGAGAGCTCACACACGTCTCGAGAAGGTTGTTGGTCACTGAGAGGTTGTTGGTCGTCGAGAAGGTCGTTGGTTGCGGGAGGATGGGTAGTAGGGTGCCAATTTGCTCACACCGGAAGAAGGGAAATGGGGAAGACAAGAGTCAGCTCGTAAATCTCGCCGAAAGAACTATTGCGCTTGTTGGAAGCTGGAAGACCCTTGCGCTTGGTGGTCGCCGGAAGACGCTCGCTTTTGTTCGCCGATCAATAGCATCAAGCAGCAACGGTTAGAGCAACGGTGAAGGGAAAGGGCGTGAAAGCTTTGTCAATGCCAGAAGCTTCATAAACTGTCTCATGACAGCTTTTAGTGGATTGTACAGCTTCTCAGCTTGAAACTAAGAAGTTGTTTTACCAAACAAGCTTTTGACCATAAGTTGCTAGGCGCATCAATAGAAGCTGAAAAGCTGGGAATCCAAATGGGGCCTATATTGGTAGATAACACCATTTTGAAATCTAGCTTGAAAGGAGATTTTTACCCAATTGTTGTAAAGGAAAAGGAGGAGGATCCTCATGGTTAGTGGAGAATCCAAATGGGTTTGATGGGGCGAGTTTTAATTGGGTTCGGGTTTAGCGATGTGGGTACCCGATACCTATACCCGATTTCAATAATAAATAAAAATATATATTTTTTATTAAAATATAAATAATAATAAAATAACAATTATATAAATATTTATTATTAGTAAAAAATATAAAAATAATAAATAATTATTATATAAATATATTTATTATTATTTTAATTTTTAAATTATATTTTATAAAATATAAATAATAAAAAATAAATAATAAAAAATAAAAAATAAAAAATAAAAAAATTATATTTTATTTAATTAGGTACCCGATTAAATACCCGACCCAGGTTCGGGTTATACTGGGTTATACAATAAGATATTTAACCCGGCTTCAAGTATCGGGTTCGGGTAGGGGTGAGCATTTGGTAAAAACCGAAAAATCGAAAACCGATTTACCGAAACCGAAAAACCTATTACCGAAACCGATACCGAACTTGGTATTTACCGATCGGTAAATTACTGAATTACCGATCGGTAAAACGGTATATTAAAATATTATATAATTAATCTATTAAAAAAATTATTAAAATATTAAATATTACCTAATTAAAATATTATCGATTGGTAAATCGGTAAATTACCGATAAGAAATTAAAGATTAATAAATAAAAATTTATTTTTTATATATTAATATATATATCGGTAAATCGGTAAATTACCGAATCAAAAACTTATTTACTGAACCGAAAACCGAATTACCTAAAAATAAATACTGAACCGAAAACCGAAACCGAATTTACCGAACCGATTTACCGATTTACCGATCGATAAATCGGTAAATTCGGTTTTTACCGAATTATGCTCACCCCTAGGTTCACTCTCAAATCTGGCGACGGTAAATCGACAAATCTGGCGAGTTTCACTCCCAAAAAACACTCAGAAAATCCTAATCTCCTTTTCCCCCATAATCTCCTTCACCCTAATATCCCTTCCCCTTACTGAACGGGCGCTGAACCAAGCCCGGTTCGGTGCGAGTAGACCCTCCAAATAGGAGGACGGTTAACATTACCTCCCCCTTGAAATTCAGCCTTGTACCCAAGGCTGTCTTGTAACTCCGGAAATTGCTTGCTGATGATTTCAGCATCTTCCCAGGTTGCCTCCTTTGCTGGCCTCGAAGTCCACTAAATTAACCATTGTTTCACCAACCTATCCCCTTGAAGAATTCCTTGATGCCAGCATAGCTTCGGGGATGTAGGGAGATGGTAACTCAGCCTCTAAATTCGCAGGTAGATCTGTTTCAGATTCTTTATGACCAATAGCTCGTTTTAATTGAGAGGCGTGAAAAACCGGATGAATTCGTGAACCTGTTGGAAGCTCCAAATGATAAGCCACTTCACCCACTTTCGTATCTTTGCAAAAAGGCCCATAAAAGCGAGTGGCCAACTTCTGGTTTACTCTTTGAGTGACTGAATGTTGCTTATGAGGTCGAAGCTTCACATATATAAATTCCCCAACAGTGAAAGAACAATCCCTGCGATGAATGTTTGCAGCTCTTACCATTCATTGTTGGGCTCTCTCCAAATTGTGCTTGAGTTGTCTTAAGATCTCGTCCCTATCAATAAGGTCTTGTTCTATTGCCTGTACTACCGACTCGCCCATAACATAGCGTTGCAAGGTTGGGGGACGTCGTTCATAGACTATCTCAAAGGGAGTTTATCTTGCTGCGGATTGGAAGCTGGTATTATACCAATATTCTGCCCAAGGTAACCAGGACACCTATATTCATATGGCTGCTCAGATACAAAACAGCATAGATATGTCTCAAGACATCTATTCAGCACTTCGGATTGTCCGTCAGTCTCGGGGTGATATGAGGAACTCATTTTCAACAGAGTACCTTGCAACTTAAAAATTTCAGACCAAAAATGACTTATAAAGATAGGATCCCGGTTACTAACTATGGACTTGGGGGGCCCATGAAGTCTCACAATCTCCTTCACAAATAACTCAGCTACTGACCTTGCCAACAAAGGGTGTTTAACCACTACAAAGTGTCTATACTTGGACAACCGGTCCACCACTACCAAAATGACATATGCCCCCTTAGACTTGGGCAATCTGGTGATGAAATCCATAGCGATGTCTTCCCAGATTAAGGTCGATATTGGAAGTGGCTGAGGCAGCCCTGGTGGGAAAGTAGTTTGATATTTTTGCTTTTGACAAATTGAACATTCCACTACAAGTCGATAGATGTCATTCTTCATTCTAATCCAATACACATTATCGGCCAACTGCCGATTAGTACTGTAAGCTCCAGCATGGCCCCCTTAGGAGAGTGATGACACTCATGTAATAATGTATCAGTCCAGTTGGATCTAGTGCTACCACTCATGTAATAATGTATAAGTCCAGTTGAATCTAGTGCTACCAGCACCACATGTCCCGTCCTTTGTAGAACAAGCGTCCTTTAACTAATTCAAAAGGGGGTTGGTAAGGATGGGTTGCTCTTTAATTTCGCCAGTATTTTTTGCAAAGCAGTGTCCTTTTCTGCCTCTTTTTGAACTTCATCAACGTCAAGCCACAACTGTCTAGAGATGGCTCTGAATTCAGCATGCTCGGGTAAGCGAAACAAAGCATCAGCTGCCCCATTGTCATTGCCAGGTTTGTATATCACCTCCATATCGTACCCCAATAGCTTTGCGAGCTAATTTTGTTTATCTGGTGTGGTAATGTGTTGCTCCTATAAGTGTCGAAGAGCCTTTTGATATGTGAGAATTTTGAAATTTCATCCCAACAAATAAGGGCGCCAATGCTGTATGGCAAGAACCAATGCCATTAGTTTCTTTTCATTAGTGGATTTAGCTAAATTCCCCTCTGAGAGAGCTTTACTAAAATAGGCTAATGATCTCCCCTTTTGTATGAGCATTGCTCCTATTCCTCTCCTGGATGCGTCACATTCAATGGTAAATTCATCGTCAAAATTGGGTAGTCCAAGAACTGGTGATGTAGTCATGACTTCTTTCAATTTCTCAAAAGCATCATGCGTTGCTGCATCCCATTTAAAATCGTCTTTCTTTAGTAGATTTGTATGTGGCTAGGCGAGCTTGCCTTAATCTTGAACAAACCTCTGATAATACCCCGTGAGTCTTAGAAAGCCCCGAACTTCCTTGACTGAACGAGGGGTGAGCCATTGGAGTACATTAGACACTTTCTTGGGATCCATAGCAACACCCGCGGACGAATGATATGACCCAGGTACTCACCTGCCTATGCCCAAACTGACATTTCTATTTTTTGGCTACAAATTATTTCTCCTCCAAAATTGTCAAGGTCAGTGTCAGATGTTTCAAATGATGTTGCCATGTAGAGCTATAAACTAAGATATCATCGAAAAACACCAAGATGAATTTGCGAAGGTAGGGCCGAAAAGTTTCATTCATAACGGCTTGAAAAGTTGTGGAATTTATAATGCCCAAAATGAGTTCTAAAAGCTGTCTTATGCACATCTTCAGGCTTTACTCGAATTTGATGATAACCTGAGTGTAAATCCATTTTAGAGAAGTATTCAGCCCCATGCAGCTCATCGATTAACTCTTCAATTATGGAAATGGGATATTTGTCCGGCACAGTGATATTGTTGAGGGCCCTATAATGTCAAAATATTTGTCCGGCTGGATATTTGTCCCACTGACCCGACCCGACTCGACATGAAGTTAGGCGGATTCGGGTCAGCCATAATCGTGAGTCGTGTCGGGTTGTAAACGGGTTGACCCGCTTAACCCAATTACAATATATATTTATATATATATAATTTAAATATAGACTCATCTAACTCTTATTGCTAGTCCATAAGCCCAAATATCTTCTAACTATCTTTTAACCTAAATTTTGGCCCACTGATAAGCTCAAATTTTTATTAATTTTAATATAATTTTTATCAATTTATTATTTATATTTAAAATATGGATGATAAACGGGTTATTCGGGTCGTGTCGGGTTGACCTGATTATATTCGGGTTGTGTTCTGGTTACACAGTTTGACCCAATTAATTAAACGGGTCGTGTTCGGTTTGGCTTAATCGGGTCATGGGTCACAGCTGACACGCCCCGTTTATGACCCGCTGATCCGAATTGCCAGGTCTACTGCCATCCTTCTTCCGAACAAGAATAACTGGGCTTGAGTAAGGACTAGAACTTGGTTGAATTACACCCGCTACCAACATTTCATGCAATAGTCATTCCATCTCGTCTTTTTGATGATAAACATACTGATAAGGTTGCACTCGGACCGGTCCTTCCTGAGGTTGGGTGATAATAGCATGATCTAGCTCTCGTTGAGGGGGAAATGTAATGTGTTTTGCAAACACTGTAGTAAATTATTGCAACAGCTCTTGCAATTGTACATCTTGTGGGCTGGAAAGCTCGATTCGTATTTGCAAGGGAAAGACTATTATCCACAGCCCATATCATGCCCCAAAATTCTGTGTCCCCATCTATCTACAAATTCTTTAGCGACGTAAGTGTGCGAGTGAGGGAAGGATCGCCCTCAATAGTAAATTCGTGTCCATCCCTTGGAATCTTCAGGTACATCAATCCCCAATCAACATGAATCTCCCCAAGTGTTTCAAGCCAGGCCATGCCTAAAATGAGGTCAACTCCCCCTAAACAGAAAAGATACCCCTCAAGCACCCTAGAGTACTTTCCTAGGGATATGGTCAGATTGTTGTATGCTCCTTGGGTCTCAACTTTTCCTCCATCTCCCAAACTCACACTATGAGGTTGAGTAGGGGTAATCGGCCATCTTTGTGTCTTGACTAGTTTTTCTGAAACATAGTTATGGCTAGCCCTACTATCAATTAAGATTAGAGAAGGAATACCATTGATTGTACCTTTTAACTTCATGGTACAAGGGCCTAAAATTCCCCCAATGGAATATAGAGACAACTCCATTGCCTTGCAAGACGGCTCAATATGGTTGGAGTCTATAACTGCCAACTCCTCGGGGTGGACAGCGATATCATCCGGCACCTCATCTGTGTTATCCTCTTCATGGATAATCAGCAAGTGAAAACTCGTGCCGCACTGATGCATGGGATGATAAGGCTGATCACAACGGAAGCAAAGTCTCTTCTCCCTCTTATCTTGATAAGACATCATTCGACCGCTTCTTGGGCGATCACCTGGATGTGTTGCTAGTGAGAGCACGTTGAGAACCCCCAGTGCGATAATTGATATTCCCTTTCACCCCGCCTTGCACGGTGGTAATACTGCCCAGCCGTAGTCTAAATAATGCAACCTTTGACGACACTTCCACCAGAAATTTCCCTCTCAATAATACGTGCTAGCGTCATAGCTCTCATAATATCCGTGGGAAAGAAAGCCTGGACGCCCTCCTCGATTTCTAATTGGAGTCATTTCAAGAAAAAAACCCACATATTGTTGTTCAGGCAAATCGGGAATTTGAGAAACAATTTCTTCATATGCAGTGATATATTCAGTCACCGTCATAGAGCCTTGTTTCAAGGCAGCTAACCGCTCATAAACTGAGGTAGTTGGAAACCCACTATACCGTTGGAGCATTTCCTCTTTAAGGGCTTCCTAAGATATGTTGGGTATTCGTCTTTTTTAGCCATCGGAACCAGTGGCTCGCCTGACCTTCTATGCTAACAAAAGCCGTTGGAATTTTATAGGCATCAACAGTGCCCTGAATGTCAAAATACTACTCCGCGCATGCTATCCAGCCTACTGGGTCACTGCCATCAAACTTGGGTAAGTCTACCCGTCGATGCATCTAACGTCGATCATCGCCCCCAGGACCTCCCTATCGGGATCGCCGGTGTGTAAAACTCCCCCATGACCTAGTGGTATGAATACTTGAATTAGGAGGGTCTAAATCAGAGTCATGTGGAGACCAACTCTCCTCCCATGCTGGAGGAGGACAGTAGGGTTCAGCCCGGGACCCTGAGGACCCAACCCTTGGCTCGACTAGGGCCACACAAAGAGCCACCACCGAGTGAACAAAGCGGCGGAGGGTCTGCACGCTTATCCTTAGCTAACTTAGTAAGCAGCGTACGCATCTCGCCCAATGTCCCCAGGCGGCGATCAATTTCGGATTGACGATGACTGATCGGAGCCAGATCCTCCCACTGCTGACGACACTCCTCAGCTGCCGCCAAAGATTCAAGGCGACGGTCCTCTCCCACAGATTGCAGCTCGGCCTGAATGGCGGTGATGGCCGTGCGCAAATCAACATTTCCAATCGAGCCTCGCTACGCGTCATCGCCATATGGACAAACCCACCTGGAGATCACGACTATTAGGGCACCTGCTTGGAGGCCAGGCTGCCACGGACAGCTGGGGAAGCCACTGCCCGAACATGCGCCGAAGACAACAACAACATCTGATGCACGTGAGGGACGTCTGTGGGACGTCTGCCTGACGAACGTCTCAGCTAGCAATTCCAAACGAAGGCGCTGAAGACACAGAAAGTTGTCCCCCTCGTCGCAAGGGATGTCTGAGGGACGTCTGCCTGACGAACGTCTCAGCTAGCAATTCCAAATGATGGCACTGAAGACACAGAAAGTTGTCCCCCTCGTCGCAAGGGATGTCTGAGGGACGTCTGCCTGACGAACGTCTCAGCTAGCAATTCCAAATGATGGCACTGAAGACACAGGAAGTTGTCCCCCTTTATCGTCGGCAGGTTGGACCAATTTGTTACCGGACAAATGTGAACTTCCCTCAGCAGACAGATCCGGCGAGTTTCACTCCCAAAAAACACTCAAAAATCCTAATCTCCTTTTCCCCCAAAACCTCCTTCACCCTAATACCCCTTCCCCTTATTGAACGGGCGCCAAACCTGGTTCGGGTTTGGCTCGGCATGAGTAGACCCTCCAAATAGGAGGACAGCTAACATAAACTGTGTTCTATTTGCAAAAATTAAGACTCCACCCATACTGAATGATTATTTCGTTTAAAGGAATGTTTGAATCTTTCTTATATCTTCTAAATTGCTTTTACCATAGCCCCATTTAGTGAATTATTCTACCCTTATGATTGTGTGCCTCCTTCCTCCTGAGGCCCAATGTCGTAAATGTCCTTGCTCCGTTACTTGAAGGGTTAAGCTGTGTCTACTGGTGTTAATGAAACAGCTGGTTCTCTTTGGATCCTCAGTGAACTTCCAGTTTTTTATACTTCTGTGTGTACTTTGTAGCATCTTTTATAAACTCCGCCGACGAAAGTCTTGATTTTGGTCTTTCAAGCTTTGGGTTCAACCTGCATATGACCCCACCAAGTTTCTTCTTGTATCTCTTTTATCATGCTCTGCTGTTTTGGTGAGGCTAGACAATGGAGGTAGGATTTACTGAAGTATTGCTTATAAAGTACTCTAGCCATTAGAAAATATCTTATATATGATAGCACAAGGGTTTGTGCTTAGGCCCAATCGACCGATTTGGATGTAATTGATGGTAAACCATTTAGACACCCCCAAAAAACAGCACTGGATAAACATGAGAAAATGCACTTTGACTAAGAAAAATGAAAGATGGCACTGAGTTAATAAGATGACAAGTTAGAATAACATCATCTCAATTATTTAAAACATGTATATGAATTGACATAGCACATAAAGTGAAAATTTTAATGTTTTGTAATGGTAAAGAGGAGTCATATGTTGTCAAGTGCATCATTAGTGTGCATGACTTTAATGGAAACTGTAAGGTTAAAAATGGTTTAGTTTAATTGATATGGATAAGATATGATAAATATAGTATGACTATATCAAATTCACCTTATAATTATAAGATTTTTTATTTAATGGGTAAAGACAAGCAGACCGAAGAAAAAAAATTCAATTTATAAATATCACCTATTACATAACCTTTGAATATTAGATGTCGTTTGTCTTAAATTTGATTTAACATTCGGGATTAATTATTGGCCCATAAGTGGCGCACTAATACTTATTCCATGGTTAGATAAATATTTGGCCTATAAAGGCCATGTGAATATTTGTGTTATTAAATAAATTTGGCATACGAAGGACATGTGAGTATTTGATGTGCCATTGAACAAATATTTAGTTTGTAAAGGGCATGTGAATATTTATAGCATATAATGTGTCATTCGATAAATATTTGGCTATGAAGGCAATGAATATTCATCTAATTTGATCTAACATATGATAAATATTTGGCCTATGAAGGGCGGGAATATTTATGTCATTCGATAAATATTTGGCTTGTACAAGGACATGTGATACTAAATATTCGGCCTATAAAGAATATGTGAATGTTTATTTGTCATTTGATTAATATTTAGCCGGTAAAAGGACTTATGTATTTTGATATGTCATTTGATAAGTATTCAGTAGAAGGATATGCAAATATTTATCTATTTATGACATGTGATAACTATTTGGCTGAAGGATATGCAAATATTTATCTAGGTTGATATGATATTTGATAAATATTTGGCCTGTAAAAGGATATGTGTATATATATCATTCGATAAATATTCTTTCAGTGAATATTTATCGGATTATCATTCGATATATATTTTGTTAGTGAATATTTATCTATTGTTTGGTGTTTGAAATATTCTGTCAATAAATATTTATTTATTGTTTATTGTTTAATAAATATTTGTTGGGGAACATTTATTTTTTGCCTTTCGTTCGATAAATATTTTGTATTATCTATTGTCTATTGTGTCATATTGCAGCGAGCAATGTTGTAACATTGATAAGTTATGCCGTAGTACGTAGTATTGACGTATGCACCTCCTAAATAATATTGGTGACAATATGCTTTGGAAATATAATGACTTGGCCAGTATGAGTATGCACCTCCTAAATAATATTGGTGACAATATGCTTTGGAAATATAATGACTTGGCCAGTATGAGGGAGACAGGGTCAATCAAAACCATGATGTGCGTTTAGATTTAGACGTGCATATTCAATTCATTGGGTCTGATTCCCTTATTGCAGGAGTGCAGTTCGGACATGGGTCTGGATCAAGGTCAATTTGGGTCGAATCAATTCAACTGAATTTGACGCTGTTGTTGTTGAACCATTAATTTTCACTCAAGTATGCATATAAAAATGGTAAAGTCAAAATTGATTTTAACCATAGAATAAAAAATTGGAAATGTGCCAAAACAAAAAAAAAAATTCAAATCAATCAGCATGGCATCGTGAGCTAAAAAAATATAAAAGGAAAAAAAATACAAATCGAAATTACAGCCATGTCTAGAGATTAAATAAAACAAAGCTAAAAAAATGGAAAGCAAAAAAATATGGCAAGAAGCGAGAGGCGCCAGTGCATCTCAAGGTGGAGAAGAAAAGAAGTAAAGCAAAGAAAAAAATGAATTATATAAAGCTAATAAGGAAATGTGCTACTAAAAATAATTGATCAAATTATGTATAAGAAAATGAGGTGTCACAATGGGAAGGGCAGAGCAATAAAAAAAGTGGCGGAAAAAAAAAATAGAAGAGGGAAAGAGAAGGCGCTCTAGGAAAGCTCTCAGCAAAAAAATGAGTGGAGGGCTAGAAAATCTCAAAAAAAATAAAATGGAGGTTGGTGGAGGAGCCCTCTGTAGAAGAAAAAAGAGGCGGCAAGGATGCTAGGCCACTGAGAGGTTGGAAAAATAAATAAAAAAAAGGAGTGCACTGGCGAAGAGAAGCAAATGGAGAATGGAGAAATAAAAGGAGTTTAATGGCCACAGTGGAGCAAAAAGATTGGAATTGCTTCCGTCGCTATCCATCATGTGATGACGCCATCCATCATGTGATGAAAATATCTGCCGATTGCTAACAACATGCACTGTTTGGGAGGTGTGTACCATAACTTAGTGTTGTGTTGTCGACCACTATTCAGTGAATCAGGATTCTCCGACGAGAAGTAGAGTCAAGTTGAAGATCTGGTCGCCTGAAGATCTGTAATAAAGAAAAAAGTAAAGTAAGAAAAGCAAGAAGGTAGGTCTCGAGGAGGCTGGAGAAGAAATGGGTTTGGGAGGCAAAGCGCCACGGAGCTTGGAAGATAAAAAAGGGAGAATGTTAGTAGTCTGTGGGTGGGGATTCGGCAGCAATAAAAAGAAGAGGAATGGCCTGGAGGAGGGAGGCGAAGATGGTTAGATTAAAACAAAAAAAATGTGTTGAAGGAAGCCAAGGTGAGTAAAAAAAGAAAAGAAAAGAGGAGGTCTCATTAGGAGAAAGGAAAAACCAAAAAAAAAAAGGATCTCCAGTCCAGAAGGGAGAAGGAGGAGTCAATAGAGGTCTTCTAGATAGAGCAATGGGAAAATAAGAAAAAAAAGGAAGGGGGGGGGGAGGATAAAAGGGTTTTGAAGAAGGTGAAGTGTGGAGAGAAAAAAATAAAAAAGATAAAAAAGGAGGGGGAGTAGAGGTACTCCGAGAGCAAGCATAGCTCTTGACGAACTTAAGACTAGAAAAGCTGGTTTTGAGATGAAAGCTGAGGAGGCCTCAGCCAAAAAAAAGATAAGTGGAATTGAGAAGCTGATGTTACCATATGTCTGGTAAAAAAGGAGGGTACAACAAAGATAAAAATATTTTTTAGTAGGAAAACAGGATGTGCTATTTGCATTATGCAAACCCTCACTATTTTATTATTATTGTTATGAGTTTTATTTTAGTAGGAAAACATGATGTGCTAATTGTATCATATAAACCCCCCACCATTTTATTATTATTGTTATGATTTTGTTTTAGTAGGAAAATATGATGTGCTACTTGCATCATGCAAACCCCCACCACATTATTATTATTGTTATGAATTTTGTTGTAGTAGGAAAATATGATGCGCTACTTACATCATGCAAACCTTTTTTTTATGTAGAAGACAAAAATAAGGTTCATTATCGAATATTTATGACAAAGAATAAACGAAAAAAAAATTTGTTGGGAGGCTACCGAGACTGACTAAAAAAAATTCACGCTCGCTAAAAAGAAGAAAAGAAAGGCGATATAAATAAAAAAGAGGTTTTACTTCCAATATAATAAGATAGCTTTCGACCTTCAACCTTAGTCGTCAAAGTAAAACATTCTAATTTGGGGTCGACCTTCAAACATTCTAGATTTCTACATTAGCTCAGTTAGTTTCTGATTTGCTTCCACACAGATCTTTTGTTCTTTCCCTTCAAACATGGGTTCGACCCCAAACTAGAATGTTTTATTCTGCTAACTAAGGTTGAAGGTCGGCAGTTATCTTATTATATTGAAAGTAAAGCCTCTCTTTTTTTTTTATTTTGCCTTTTTATTCTTCTTTTCAGAATGCGTGAACTTTTTTGAGCTAGTCTCAGACTCTCGACAAAGTTTTTTCTTCATTTCTTCTTAGTCGTAAATATTCGAGGATGAACCTTATTTTTGCCTTCCGCAAAAAAAAGGAGGTTGCATGATGCAAGTAGTGCATCATGTTTTCCTACTAAAACAAAATTTATAACAATAATAATAAAATGGTGGGGGGTTTGGATGATGCAATTAACACATCATGTTTTCCTACTAATACAAAATTCATAACAATAATAATAAAATGATGGGAGGTTTGCATGATGCAAGTAGCGCATCATGTTTTCGTATTAAAAATTATTTTTTACCTACTGCTTTACCCTCTGTTTTCACTGGGCATATGGTAGCAACAACTTTCCAATTCCACTTTTCTTTTCTTTTTTGGCTAAGGCCTTCTCGGGTTTCCTCTCAAAACTAGCTTTTCTAGCCTTTTTTTTGTAAAAAGCTTTGCTTGCTCTCGGCATACCTCTACTCCCTTCTCTTTTATTATTATTATTTTTTCTCCGCCCACTTCACCTTATTCAAACCCCAGTGGCCCAACCTCTTTCCTCTTCTCTAGCATTTTTTCTTGACCTCCAAACTAGCTTCCTCCCAACTTTTTTTGTTATTGTTTTCCTTTTCTCTATCTAGCAGACCTCTGCTGACTCCTCCCTCTCCCTCCTGGAGATCCAACTTTTTGGTTTTCCAGCCCCTTTCTCCTGCCGAGACTTCCTCTTGTCTGTTCTTTTTTTTCGACCTCCTCAAGACCTAGGTTTTTTTTTCTAGCCCCTTTCTCTTACCTAGACTTCCTCCTCTTTTCTTTTTTTACTCACCTTGGCTTCCTTCAGCACTTTTTTTTTGTTTGTCTCACCGTTTTCGCCTTTTCTCTTCTCTTTATTGTTGCCGAATCCCCCCCTCCCCGACTACAACTCTCTCCCTTTTTTTTTCTTCCAAGTTTGTGGCGCTCAGTTACGCCCTGATATTAGATATCAGCGTAAGCACCTCCCAAACAAAGCATGATGTTAGTGGCAACAAATATTTTCATCACAGGATGGATGGAGGTGGCAACAATTCCAATCTTTTTGCTTCACTCTGTCCATCGGTCTCCTTTCTGTCCATCGGTCTCCTTTCTCCCCATCTTTTTATTTCTCCATTCTCCCTTTGCTTCTTTTTGCCGGCGCACTCTTTTTTATTTATTTTGCCGCCTCTTTTTTCTTCTGCCGAGGCCTCCTCACCTCTCCCTTATTTTTGAGAGATTTTCTAGCCCTACACTCTTTTTTGCAAGAGCTTTTCCAAAGCGCATTCTCCTCTTTTTTTGTTAACCGTCTCACCCTCTTCTATTGTTTTTGTTTTTTGTGCCTCTCTTTTTATTGCTCTCCCCTTCCCACCCCCCTTTTCTTAAACATGCTTTGGTCAATTATTTTTAGTAGCATGCTCCTTATCCGCTTGATTTGATTCAATTTTTTTTTTGCTTTCCTTCTTTTCTTCTTCACCTTGAGATGAGCTGGCACCTCTCTCTTCTTGCCCAATTTTCTTCATTTTCTTTTTTTTATCTTCCTTTTATTTTGTCTCTAGTCATGGTAGTAATTTTGATTTGTATTTTTTTAGCTCACGATGCCAAAGCTGATTGATTTAATTTTTTTTTGTTTTGGCAAGTTTCCAATTTTATATTCTATGGTTAAAATCAATTTTGGTAAATTGATTTTACCATTTTTATATGCATACTTGGGTGAAAATTAATGGTTCAACAGTTGTAACAAATAAGGGCTTTCCGGTTCAGCCCAGGGGTGGCCCAGGCCCAAGCCCAAAGCCCGGACGACGTTGAAGCAGTAAAATAAAATCCGAATCGAATTCGGATGCAACGAAAGTGGGACGCGATGCTCGGCTTCGATTTCTTTGGACGATGCGGACGCAGGACGCGGCATCTCCGCGAGCTTCGGCTTCAACGCAAACTCCGCGGACGCAACTTCTTCACACACGGCCGCGGACGACGGCAGGTGGACGCGAGCCGTGCGGAGGCAACGAGGCGAACGGCGACCTCGTCCCTGTTCCGAGAGCTTCACCCACACGAAGGACGCGGACGACGCAGAGCGAGGTGGCAGGAGCGGAAGACTCGGACGAACGCGGACTCGTCGCGAGCCGCAAACGGGATAGAGGAAGCGGCGGCTTCCTTATAAAGCTCAACGAAGGGGAGATCGGCATCAGAGAGGAGGATCGGAGATAGAGTGATCGGCGACTGAGAGAAAAGTCTCGAGAGCGTGTAACGGCGGCGACGCTCGCCGCCGACGTGAGGACGACGTGAGAAGTTGAGAGAAGGGTTTTGTAACTTTGATTTACGAAAGAAATAAAGTGAAGCTTTCCCTTCCGACGAGTGTTTCCGGCGAAATCCTCTGTCCTTCGGTGTACGGCGGCGACGAACCTCGGCAGCAGGCGGCTGTGAGGTCGTCGACGATCGGCGACGAATCGGAGACGCAGGCGGCGTCTTTCCCCCACCGGCTTCCCCTTCCTCCGGCAAACCGTCGAACGCAGGCGGCGTTCGGCATCGTTCCTGCGTGCGAACGCTCGGCGCGAGGGAGACGAAGACGACATAGGCGGCTGACGCAAGCAGACGTCAGCGAGGCGAACGGGTCAAAATTGGCGGCGCAATTCGAAATCGAATTCGATTTCGTTCGCGACGTCAGCGTGACGTCATCGGAGGAAGCCGAGTTTGCGGCGACGAATTAATCGGTCGCCGACGTCATCGTGACGTCAGCGAGAGCGATTCGATCGGCGAGTTTGCACAGTAACTTCAAATTGATTTGGTGATTTTGACCAAAGTCAAAATTAGCGGAAGAGGTACTAAATTTGGGGTTTTTCGATTCTTTCTCGATTTCTCAAATTAGGGTTAGGGTTTCTTTGAGAGACTTGTAATTTGGGAAGAAAAATTGAGCGGGAACTAGGGTTTCGAATTTGGGGACGAAATTCGGTCCGGAAACCCTAGCGCGATCACGTTCCGGTGTTCCGCCGGACGGCCTTGAGACAACGGATAAGCGCTGTTTTTAGACCGTTCCGACCGGGGCGTGACACATGTAGTGAATCTGATTGAATGATATAGAGATCAGGTTAAATTTGGTTTCGGATATGAGCCCCAAATTGGGTTAACTTAGGCTTGATCATCATTGTAGCAATCGGGTCCAATCTGAGTTTGGATCTGACATTGGCTTCAAATTTGATTTCGAGCTGATATCCAAATCGGGTTAAATTGGGTCTACGCATTAATGTAGTGACCATATCTGCTTTGATATGATATTGGATTCAGATCTGGATCTGGATTGGGTCAGATTAATGGAATCGGGTGAGACTGTAGTGGAATTGGGCCAGATGTTACTGTTGCAATCTAGTTTAGACTGAACTTAACTCAGTGTGCAGTTCGATTCTATTTCCTGGTTTGCCGCTTCCACAGTCTTTCCGCAATAGTGATTTGATTCGGCAATGGTGATGACCGGCAATGATGATTGCTAATGACAGCGTTTTTTTAAACGCCGGAGATAGGCTGTTAGCGGCAAAGGGCTAATGTCAATGAAGGCATCAGTCAATGAGAGGCAGTAACAATAGCGGTATGCCCCCCTTCGATTGTTGTTTCGAAGTGGCGATGACAACCAATTGTAATCGGAACATTGGTGGTGACAGGGGTCACATCAATTTGAAGCAAAGGATGACAATGACTGTAGGGAGACATTACACCCTTTGAATTTTTTTTTTATTGCTGCGTTGAATTATTGCAGATGACAAATCAGTGGCGAATAAAGGGTGTGGTGGCTATAAAGTCATTGGTGGCAGCAGAAAGGTTAGGGCAAGACTTGCCCCCTTTCATTTTCAACTAGTCACACAAGCGGGGCCCACATGTCACAAATTCAACACTAGGCATCGAGATTTGTTTATTTATTTTTCTTTTGATGTTTGGTGATTTATTATTGGAGCCTCTCTCTATCATAGTAAGTGATTTATTGTAGGAGTTATCTCTCCATCATAGTGAGTGATTTTTGTCGGTGTTGTCTCTCCATCATTCTAAGTGATTTATTATTGGAGTTGTCGCTCGATCATAGTATTTTAACGAGAGAAAGAAAGAATAAGAAAATTACCTTCGTCTTACAAGTGCTTGTGAATTTCTTTTGTCGATGTTGTATCATCAAAGTCTGGACATTGTAGTTATCTCTATTTGTTCTAGGGTTGACAACCCCCTTTTTATGCAATTCTTGTTATCATTTGATTACCCATATTTTGTCTAAAATGACAAGCAACTTTTAGATTGGTTCCAACTTTTTATATTGGCATGTTGAGCTTTATTTTTTAGTACTTATAGTCATCATGTCTCCTTGTCTTTGCATCGACTCTTTTTCTTTTTTAGCTTGTGCCTGATTTATT
Source organism: Costus lasius (assembly GCA_027563935.2). Lineage (NCBI taxonomy): Eukaryota > Viridiplantae > Streptophyta > Magnoliopsida > Zingiberales > Costaceae > Costus > Costus lasius. The sequence continues at coordinate 11,351,335 of CM050454.1, read as the reverse complement.
TTCTATTCCTAAGAATTATCGTGACCATGTTGCATGTCTCCCTCTACCTGTCCCATCGCACGTACTTTCACAATCACTTGTTTTGCTTTTTTTTCCATTCCTAGTGTATTATTTCAGCTCATTATAGTTTAGCTTGCAATTTGATTTGGATTAAAAACTCACGATCAAATTAAGTTTCTCTATAGTCAAAATCGTAATTGTGGTCAACTTCCATGATTCTTTTAAAACCAAATCGGTATATTTGGTGGATAAGTGAGACTTGGTTAAAATTGCACTATAGGACAAAATCCAATTTTGTGTAGTAGAAATTGCTTTGAGCAAAATTTGCATGTAGTAGCCTTTCTAATTTCAAAATTTTGCCAAACTAGATCTCTGTTGTCATTGCAAAAACAATGAATTAATTTTTTTTCCTTGACGAAACAAAAGACACCTTCAAACAAATGCCTCTAGCGGATTTGTTATAAGTGGTATACACATAAATCCATTGCCTAATACATCTTGCTTACTCAATCCTTATTTATGTTTCAAGTATAATAAATATCCATTTAGTGTCAACCTATTATATCCATCTAGTTTCAACCTCTAAGGGTATATTCTATATGTATGACGTAGTATACTATCATTTAGATGTATTTGTTTTGTAGTGTAGAATTGTAAAATTAAATAGCTATGAGGTGATAATAATGGAGATAAGTTTACCTAAGATGGATATAACAAAGGCGTATAATGAAACTAGAAACAACAAAGACATGAAATGACAAAGGCAAAAGCTTAGAAAAAGACAAAGATAAAAGGAACATTGTAATAATAATAAAAACAATAAAAATGACCATGAAAAATAAAAATGATATACAAAGTTGATATTGATAAATAGCGGAAACAAACAGTTGAAGATGACAAAGAGTTTAAGTTGATGAATACTAGTCAAATGATAACAATTAAAGATGAGAAATTGTATCATGTTGCAATTTAGGGCACTTACATAATAGATTATTAATTTTTGACATAATAGTAATTAAATCTGAACTCATTTTACTTATTGACTTAGAACGAGTAGGATCAATGGGATTGTAAGATCCTATTACCCAATCCTAAGAACTTTATCGGAATTCTTATTGATCCTACCACATTTCAGACCCTATGTTTGGTCTAACATAGTTAACCTAATTTGGATCAGAGGATCAGAAGATCTTAAGACCCAAAACGTATTTTTGACAACCTTAATTTGAGGTATATCATTTCTCTTGTCATATAGATAACATAAGCTGCGATATTTACTTTGTAATTATTGCATGCAAATCATGACCTTTTTTATGGACTTTGTGCACTTGATATGCCTTGGATCATCTTAATGATGACATGATTTTAATTTTATAAAGGATTGGGATGTTTTCTCAATGAATGACATATGGCGTGATTAGATCTTGGAAGGTAGGGACATTTTTTATGGTGTTATATCTTGTTATTTATCCATGCCTAATTTGTCTAGAGGTCATGGACCCAATTTAGTTCCCAATTTCAAATATTGGACAATAGTAAAACGAAGTACTGTTGGACAAAAGGATCATAAGATACGTTTATAAGCTTGACCTTGATCATTTCTTATATCTTGAACCAACAAGGATAACTCCGTGAAAGCCATATATTTCTTTGGTATAGATATGGTTTCTAGTTGTGTTCCCAAATGGAGTTCACGGTTTAACATTTGTGGGAGCATTATGCATCATCTAGGGTATATTAAATGAGCGATATATTTTGTCTTCATTTTGTTGAAGGTGTTTTTGTTTCCTTTAAAGAAAAATCAATTCATTGTTTTTTGGCATGACTACGAAGAAAGTGTTTGGCTAAATTTCGAATTAACAAAGTCGCTACAATCTGAATTGCAAATTTTGGTTAGAGCATCACAATTTCTATCGAGCAAAATTGGATTTTGACAGGCGGTGCACTTTTGACCAAGTCTCACTTAGTGAATAAACTTGTTTGGTTTTGAAGGGAATTGTGGATTTTGACCACGGTTATGATTTTGACTATAGAGGAGCTTAATTTTAGGGGTGGCAATTCGTGTTTCACGTGTCATAACGTGTCGTGTCATACTTGACACGTGACACGATTGTGCTTGACACGAACACGACCCGTTTATGTATACGTGTCAATATACGAAACACAGACACGACCCACTTATTTCACAGGTGACACGACACGACACGATTAACACGTTTAATAAATAGGTCGTGTCACATAACACGACACGACACGGCACGATTGACACGATTTATAATATAAAATTATTAGATGACACAACACGACACGATTGACACGACACGACATGAATAACCTGTTTAACTCACTATATTAAAATTATCTATAAATTATTAATTTTATATAATATATATTATATATGGGTTAGACGGGTCAACCCGCGACACGACACGACACGACACGAATTTTAGCGTGTCATAAACGGGTCGACACGATAATGACACGAAACACGATTATGTTAAACCCAAACCCGCGAAAACTCGTGTCGTGTTGGCGGGTCGTATAATTTTTTGCCAGGCCTACTTAATTTTGATGGAGGGACTTGTCTGATTACTCCAGTCAATTGTGGTTCAAAATCAGGAGTTTTTGATCCAAATCAAATTAAAAGCCAAGCCATAGAGCTGCCGTGATACACTAGGATAGGAAAAAAAAAAAAAAGAAGCAAAATAAGCGATCGTGAAATCATGTGCGGGTCCCGTAGAGAGCGAGGGGATCAGTAATTCATACGAACAGAAAAAAAAATCTGGCACAAGCTAAGAAGAGAAAGAGAGTCAATGTAAGACTATAAATAATAAAATATAAAGCATGACATACCAATTTTGGTAAATGAGGACATTGTGGAACCAATCTAAAAATTTGCTTCCCATTTTAGACTAAACATGGGTAAACAAAGAATTGCAAGAAGACCGTACAGAAAGGGGGGTGCTGGCCCTGGAACAGGGAGATAGACGACTATGATGTTCAGAGATGATACAACACTGACAAAAGAAATTCATAGGCTCTTGGACGATAAAGGTAATTTTTTTATTCTTTATTTCTCTCCCTCAATCTACTATGATGGAGTGACAGTGTTGACAATAGATCACTCACTATGATGGAGAGAAAAAGAAATCTCTGATCAACGATAGAACAAGATCCGTTTATAAAACAATTACTATGAAGGATAGACAACTCCGGTAATGAATCACTTATTATGATAGAGAGAACTTTGATAATAAATCACTTACTATGATGGAGAGCGCTCCGACAATAAATCACTTTGATGGTGAGACCACTTTGATTATAAATCAATTCATACTATAATGGAGAGTAAACTCCAAAATAAATCAATTCATATTTTGATTACCCAATTCCTTGCCACAAAATAAAATTCTCATGAGATAGGAAATTAACCTTCTAAGTCACAACATTATCCAATCCCTTATGGTGTCTAGTGTCCCCTAGTGTTGTAAAAAAAAAGAGAGCTTTCAGCTATTTATTAGCATATGAGATCGAGGTAGGGGCAAGTCTTGTCCTAAACTTTCTCCCCGGTTGCCGTCAAAATGTTGCTGCAAAATGGCCATGTGACCAGGAATACCTCGTTGCTATTTGATGTCACCGGAACTTTGCGCATCAACTTTGATCATAGTTGAAGCCAGCTTTGTTGTTGCTGCCACCTGTGCCGAGCCACCACACCCTTTATTAACAATTGATTAGTCATATACAATAGTTCATTGCAGTGATCAAAAGAAAGTAAAAGGGGGTAGTGTCTCCCCTTAGCCATTGCCGTCATCTGTTCTAAATTGACGTGGCCCCTGTCACGACCGGTGTTTTGATTACAAGCCATCAGGACTTGAAAACAACAATCAAGGGGACACATCGCTTATAGCCTCTCTCATTGGCTGACACCTTCATTGATATTAGCCCTTTGCTGCCAATAGCTTATCTCCATCATTTAAAACATTGTCACTGACCATCGTAGTCACCGGTCATCATTGTTGTTAGATTACATCATTGCTGTGGACATAGGCTGTGAAAACAATGAACCAGGAAATAGAATCGAACCATACACTGATGACTTCAGTCCAGTTTGAACCGGATTGTAACAATAACATCTAACCTAGCTCAGCTCAGGCTACCATCGAGTCTAATCTTGGTCACTGGTATGGGATCTGACCCATCATAAGTTCTTAACTCGAATAGAATTTGAACCCGAAATCTGCTATAATCTCACCTGGTTTTTGTGAGTGAATCCGACTCAATCTGGATCCAAATCGGAACCCAATATCATGTCAATTTAGATATGATTGAATAGCCTGCCTTTGTTGACATTAGCCCTCTATTGCCAATAGCCCATCTTCAATGTTTAGAACATTGTCATTGGCCATCACCATCACCGGTCAACTTCATTGCTGTATGAAATCACTGCTGTGGAACTATGGGCCAGTTTGGGGCTGATTCTACTTCTAGCTTTTGGTGGCTGGAGAATTGCTGGTTGAAAGGTAGCTGGCTGAGAGAAGCAGAAGCTGTTTGGGAAATTACAAGTGCTGGTCGGCAGAATAAAATTATTGTATTGTTATATTAAGCAATAATTTCTAACAAAAATAATATCATATTAAATACAACATTTACACAACTAAATCACGTACCATACTACATATATGATGAAATAATACTCAAAATTATCGTACATAATTAAATTAGGATTAGTAGTTTAAGGTAGACCAATTTAAGCCTCCACTAAAATTTCTAAAATACTATATTAATTTTGTAATAGTTTTATCTTTTTTCAATCATAGATTGGCTTAGCTAGAGTAGTTTTTTATTAATTATTTTTTAATCACCTTTCATTTTATTAATCAAACAAATGGACAAGATGCATGAAATTATCATCAATCAAGTTCCATTAGAAAATTATAAAACTTTAAAAACATATTCATCATTAATCGAGTTCCACTACAAAATAAATTACAAATTAATTGTCTTAATTGAGTTCCATAAGAAAATTACAAGCTTTAAAAACATATACATCAATGCATCATTAGCCAACGAGCCGGCGCTGCCCATGGCAGAAGCCATCTTCCACGCGTTCCACCGAGGCGGCAGAGCCAGCATCGGGACCGGAGCACCGAGGCGGCGGAGCCAGCATCGGGACCGGAGCTGACGCTGGAGGTTGCTGGAGTCGTTTGGAGCGTGGTCGAGGAGCTAGGGGCGGTGGCTACCGGCAGGCAGCTGGATCTGAGGCGAGGTGCAAGAGGTCGGCGAGGTAGGAGAGCAGAGCTAGCGAGGCAGGGGAGCTGGCGAGGCAGGGAGCTGGCTGGCAAGGCGACGGAGCTGGTGAGGCGGGTAGCGTCGGAAGGAGCGCCCAGATCTGGAAGACAAATCTGGAGCGGACGACGAGCTCGTGAGGCAGGGAGCGTTGGAAGGAGCGCGCTGGATCTAGACGACGGAGCTGGGGTCGGAAGGAGCACGCTGGAGCTGGCGTCGGAAGGAGCGCGGAGCTGGCGTCAGAAGGAGGCGGGGAGCTGGCAAGGCGCTGGATCGGAGCGTCAGCGTTGCTACCCGGCAGGATCTGGAGCGGACGGCGGTGGATCTCGATGAAGGAAGGAGAGCAGCCGGCGGCGGATCTCGATGACGGAAGGAGAGTGGACGGCGGCGCTGGTCTACCGGCGTCTGGTCGAGGTAGCGCTGGTCGTCGGCGTGAGGAGTTCAACGAAGAAGGAGACGCACGAACGATAGCTACACAAGGATGCGAAAGAGATGCGCGTATACGAGCTTTAACTTGGCTGATTCCTTCATAAGCATGTAAGGGGCTGCTTCTGCGGGCCAGCTATATTTTTGGGTTTGCGGCCAGCAGAGCAGCCCCAAACAACATTATAGTCTACTGTGCTCGCTGGCCGCACCCGCAAAAGCAGGCGGCCAGCAGCCCCAAACTCAGCCTATGGAAGTGGCGGCCAGCAGCCCCAAACTCGGCCTATGGAAGTGGCAAACTAGGAAACAAAATCAAACCGCATGCTGATGAGTCCAGTAACATCTCACTTGACTCAACTCAGGTTATTATCAAGTTTGATTCTGGTCACTCCGCATGGGATTCGACCCATCACAAGTTCTCAACTCGAATACAATTTAAACTTGAAATCCACTTGTCTGACTCGATTCTGGTGAGTGAATCTGACCCTATCCTGATCCAAATCTGAACCCAATATCATATCAAATTTGATGCATTTTAAACACCGAAGATGGGCTGTTGGTACTAGGGGATAATGTCAATGAAGGTGTTAGCCAATGAGAAGCAACAACAATAGCAATATGCCCCTTTTGATAATTGTTTCCAAGTTGTGATGGCAACGAGTGTAATCGGAATGCTAGTCATGACGGCTAAGGGGTATGCCACCCCTTTTGTTTTCTTCCCTTTGATTGTTCCTTTGAACTGCTATTGACAATATGAGTAAATGTGTGGTGGTGGTAAAGCCGTCGCACATGGCAGCAAAAGCAAAGCAAAGTTGGCTTCAACTTCCATCAAAGTAGATGCGCAAAGATCCGATGACATCAAGTAGCAGCGAGTTATTGCTCATGGTTGGGCCATTTAGTTTGTTGATTGGAGTATAGGTTGTAGCAATGGTTTGACGGCGAGCTGGGGAGAAAGGTTAGGGCAAGACTCGGCCCCTTTCTTTTTCTATGAGCAAGTCACACGAGTGGGGCTCACATGTTAGATTCAACACCAAGCATCAAGATTTATTTATTTATTTATCTTTTGATATTTGAGCCAGGTCTCTTTCTTCTCTTTCTGGCTCTGTGAAGTTTGAATCTCCTTCTTTGTAGTGAATTTTAAAACTTTAAATCTCCTTTTGATTATGAGAACAACAATATTTAATCAGATGCCTGAGCCTTTTCTCATATGCCACGAAACAACTAAAAACTCTTTTTTTTACTATACTAAGGGACGCTTAACGCCATCAAAGGATTAATTAATATTCTAATGTGGAAGGTTAATATTCCATCTCATGATAATTTTATTTCCGGGTAAAGAATTGATTTATCAAAATATGAATTGATTTATTTTGGGTTTATTCTCTGTCATAGTATGAATTGATTTATTGTTAAGAGTTGTCTCTCCATCGTAGTAGGTGATTTATTGTCATAGTTGCCTCCATCACTTTGAGTGATTTATTGGATTTATCTTTCCATCATAGTAGATTGAGGGGAGGAAGATAGAATACGAAAATTACCTTTGGCTTCCAAGAGCTTGTGAATTTTGTTGTCAGTGTTTTATTATTTATTAACAAAATCGATGTCCATCTCCTTGTTCTAGGGTCGACACCCCATTTTTAGATGATTCTTCTAGCTATTCTTTGCTTAGCCATGTTTTGTCTAAAATGGGAAGGGAAACAATTTTTTAGATTGGTTCCACGATGTCCTCTTTTACTGAAGCTGGCTATCATGCTTTATATTTTATTACTTGTAGTCGTCATGCCTCTATTTTTTTTATTGCGTTGACTCTCTTTTCCTTTATTAGCTTGTGCTTGATTTTTATCTATTCTTAAGAATTACCATGACCCTGCCACTCGTTTCCCTCTACATGCCCTGACGCATGTGCTTTCGTGATCACTTGTTTTGCTGTTTTTATCTTCCTTTCCTAGTGTATTGCATCAGCTTTTTATAGCCTGGCCTTCAATTTGGTTTGAATCAAAAACTCGTGATTTTGACCCATTATTGCTCGGCTGTTGCAACATGACAAGTCCCTCCCCTCATCAAATTAAGCTTCTCTATAGTCAGTTCATAATGGTGGTCAAAATCCACACTTCTTCTCAAAACCAAATGGTTTATTAGCAAGCTAAGTGAGACTTGTTTGGTCAAAATTCAATTTTTCATAGCAGAAATTGCATTGCTCTGACCAAAATTTGCAATAGCAGCTATGTGAATTTGAAATTTTGCTAATCTCCGTGGTCATGCCAAAAACAATGAATTGACTTTTTCTCAAAAGGAAACAAAAACACCTTCAAACGAAACATCACATGAGTTGTTTTTATCAATAAAAAAAATTCTGAAGCCATCAAAATTTTAGATGTACTCTTAGTGAGATTTGAGCGACGTCATACTAAACTAGTGATCACTATAACTAGGAGACTTAGACGTAGGACTTGGTCCCCAAACATAAAGGACCAATTGAAAATTAACTTTCTTTTTATTGACATTTGTAGGAAAACGCGTAAGATGATGCTTGCTTAGAAGACAAGTCTCACATACGAACTTTAATGACCACATGAATCTTCTTGTACAATGCATGATGAGAGATCCAAGGCGACAATGCCACTGATACAAAAATGAGAACATAAAATCTAAAGTAGGGACAATCAGATGATTGGTTAGAAGGTAGACACCACTATATTCAGTTCCCATCACTCCCTATCTTTATCAATGTCTTGAAAGGGATAATGTAAATTTTAGAGTATCACTGCACAACATAAGGATAGAGTTAAAAAACTAATTGATAATAGATTAATAGACAACCCTGATACAAAGATGAGAACATAAAATTGAAAGTAGGTACAATAAGATGATTGACTAGAAGGTAGACACCACTATATTCAGGTCCCATCACTCACTACCTGTACCAACAAGTCTTGAAAGGGATAATGTAAATTTTAGAATAACACTGGACATCATAGTGATCGAGTTAAAAAACTAATAGATAATAGATTAATAGAAAAGTTTGACACATAAAGAACCATGTATAGCAACATAAGCATGCACATAAATAAAGGACCTTTGGTAGTAGATATATGTGATAAAGAAGTATCTTAGGATATAGAAAGTAGACTTTGATTATTTGTCATATTGTAAGATGCAATAAAATCAAGTAACAAAAAGACCACAAAGAAGCCAAAGAAATTCTATTAGAAGTAGCTGGTGTCAAGGCAATGTGGAATGGAGTAACAAAAGTATATTACATATTCGGCTAAAGAAATAGTGTTGGTAGAATTAATGGTTAGAGATGACTCATTGAGTTGCATAATAACAATCTAGCTAGTGGGATGTGACCAAATTTGTCTTAGTAGCATTCAGGACGATGGTTAAACAAACCACAGTAAATGCATGGTTAAAGGCATTTTGACAATGACAATGATCGTGACCTTGAAAGGAATAATCATCACAAGATATAGAGCCAAAGTGGCTAGAAATTGCAAGTGCAAAAGTATCACCGACAAGAATAGCTTTATTGGAAGGCTTATGCTGAAGACTCCTAAGGAAAAACATTCTTCAAAAGTTAGATTCACTGTAATCACCAATTCACCAACGAGTCTAGAGAGGAATTTAACATTTCTATACTACTTGAGAAGATCTAAATATTGTCAATGGGAGGACGATGGACACATGGTTTGTTGCACGGCTTGAAGTACCAAATAATACAAGAGAAAGTGGATGACTACCTTGCTTTATGTTGAATATATTTTCATAGAGGGTGTGAACTCTAATAATATGCCCTGTAGCTCTTTACCAAAGGGAAGAAACATGATAATACTTTGGATGCGTGGCTCTATATCTAAACACTAAAGAGCCACATGAGGACCACATAGTCATAAGGCCTACTTAGTAGGGAATTTAATATCTGATGCATTCAGTGGAGAGTTGAGGTTTTGAGGTCTTAAGTTTGCTATGCAAACTGAGGAATAAACAAAGTTCTTTTGCCCATATGATATAGTTGACATTGTTATCTTTAACAAATATGCCATTAAGGGTAATGGACTTTGGATTGAAATAGAGATATCCATCACGATTGTGAGATATAAAGAAAAGGAAGGAGGTTATGGGAGAAAAATATATACCCTAAACCTTAAGAATATGGAGAAGAGACACCTGCAGCACAATGGCTAGATGCGCGAGATAGAGCAGTGTTGTTCAAAAGGGAAGAAACAAAAAAGGCAGGGGGTGGGGTGGATTCAGCTGTAACTTTTTCTTAAGGTTGTTCATCTTATCCTTTCTAGTTGCACGCAATGCCTAAGGGCAAGATCCCAAGCCTGTGGGAGCTATGCCAAGAATTGTGATTAGCATCTATATATAGGTGTAGGTGCAGATTTGCGTTTACATTCTTTCTAAAATTTTTAAGAGTCCTGTATTTCAAGGTGAGGTTTGCATCATTTGAAACCTTATTCTACCCTTTTCATGACTGTCTGTCAGTACGATGTGGCTCAATAAGAAACTAATTATTTATGTGCAGAAGGGGGTAAACAATTAGATACGTGTCGTTGAAGAATTTTCGGAACTTGTGATCTTAGACTGAGAATCATGGTGTGCCAACATTTGTACCTATGCCAAGCCACATGGATGGAAGTCTGGTTTGATTAAAGTAGTTGATATACCAAGCATTAGCTTTTATTTAAAATGCCAGGTAGGAATGAGAATGAGCAATGAATGCATAAATCAAAAATATCTTACTGGAGTTATGATAAAGAACGAACCTGGTAAATTGGTACTGAGATGTACTGATATGTAAGGTCATATGCTTCTTATGTCTTAGTTACATGATATCACAGGATTTCGGAGGAAGATCTTCTTTTAAGTTACCAGAAACTAATACTTTATCTTCTTGCAAGACGTTGAACTCTACATATGGACTAAAGGAAGTATGCATATCAAGGAAAGCATGCTTTGATTGATATGCATTTCTTAGCATTATTTCTAGCGAGCAATTTAGACACTTGCTACGGGCATTTGGATCATTATCAAGTTTCTTTGCATCTTTAGACTCCAATGGATAAGCCACTCATCCATAGCCCTTGCACTTTAGGTGACGCGAATTCGTTATGTATGAACTAATTTCCTGTACCCAACAGGTCTTTCTTGAACTCTTGAGAAATCCAACTGAGATATAATGAGCTCCTTTTGTTTAGGGTACATAGATTTTGGGTATTTCTTATTCTCCAACGGATACGAGCCTAGTTTAGTAAAAGAATGTTACTTTATTTTTTGATTGACGCATAGATGTTTACCTGGAAAATACGGGTACAGTCTTGTTTAACAATAATTGCTTTTCTACTTATTGACTGATTCTTAAAATAATCAAATATATTATATGTTTCCTTCTCTGTCGATAGAATGGGCTCGATTAATTTTGTGAACACTTCATCCTCTCTTAAGTTTAAAACATAATTACATGATTTTGGTTTTGCCGACCATCAACCTGCTGATCTGTCCTGTAATTCATCTATATGTTACACCGATGCTAATAAAACCATTTATCGTCACCTCTATATGTTACATCTAACTGGATGCACAATTAACCTGGACAAAAATTTATTTTAAATAGGTGAGTTTCTTCAATGGATTGATTGGAGATCTCAAAATTCTGGGCGACCGTTGTGGATCATTTGATGATGTCATATTTCTCAATCCACGAGGACCTAATTTGCAGTCTGATGCTCTGATTGTGGCTCATCAGATAAGAGGTAAATGTGTATCTGTCGGTACTTGGATAGCTTTCAGAATATGTCTGCGTAATTTAATTACAATAAGGTGGCCATATATCGGCTAACTTGATCAAACTGTATCGCAATGAATGAATAATCTTCAATGCCATTTTTCAAATTTTTTTATTGGCACTCCTTGAATACATAATTTCGATTGCCTAATAGATTTCAGGAACCAGTTCTATCGATTACTGTTCAAATCAAATGCAGTCATCGAATAATGTTTTGGACTGAAGGAAAAGTAGTGAAATTGAAAATAAATTGATTTTGCCCGTTGTCAAAGGGCAAAAATGGTGTTGGCTTTTAATCTTGGAATATAAAGCAATGCATATCCTGTGTGGGGGTAAAGTGAAAAAAAAAAAACTAATGCCAAACTAGAGAACAAACAGCAATCCTTTTAACTGATTGAAAAGGTTGATCATTTTAAACTATACAAGGATAAAGTGTAAAACATAACTTAAAATTGTTAAAGTCGAAATTAATTTTGACTTTGCTTGGCCTTTCAAATTCCAGCTAGTACAAGCTGCCTTCTGGTAGTATTGGACATTACAACTATAATTATTTTTGTTGAATTTATTGACTAGAGGTAATCGGAAGCATGGTTAAGTCATTGGTTTGTGACAATAAAAAGTTAATTGAATGCATCGGCATATATAGGCTTTGACGATGAAATTGGGATTGAAAAACGTAATTCAATATCAGTTACCAATTTCCTATGAACTCTGATTCTTAAACGGTGAGAGCGGCAGGTCTCACTGCGAATTCTCCTTCCGTAGAGTCACGTTAATGATCTTCTCTGCCACATGTCGGTAAAATGAACCCGACATGGAGAGCGATAAAGCACATCATGTTATGACTAAACGTTGAGGCAAAGCCTTACGTTGAACTTGACCTTGACCAAGCCAGCTAATTATAGTGGAATATAAGCTCAGGATAGATGTAGATGTAGTCAACCCAAGTGTGGTAGGCATGGATTGTTGACTGGCTTCTGTTTCTCAATGTGATAAGAAAATTCTTGCTCAGTGAAGCAGGGATTTGGCAACAATCCAAATTCAGTCTATGAGCTATCTTTTTCATGAGGTACTTACAGTTCTTTCCTACTATCTTCCACACTATCATATCAATTTTAAACTATGTATTAGATAGAGACCTAGACCGTAGATTCACGGCTCTCATTTCATTAGATCTAGTCATAAGAATCCTCTCATGCATCTCAAAATCTTCACTTCTATTTGGTTTTACCATATTTCAAGGAAAAATAGCTAAATTTTAATGGAATTTAGAAGATTTGGGAGCTACGAATGGATTCCTAATGTCAAGACAAGGTCATTCATAAAATTTCATACAAATAGAAGTTTCACATAAACTATGACCCACCCATGAAATTCGTCATGACCATAATTTTTAGAAGAGCATAGAAGAAATCATGGTCAAGTTGTGATGAATGTCATGGCCATGAAGTCCTTGGCCTAGAAATTAAAGATTTTGTTTAGTAGAAATCATGGCTCACCTGTGATTTCTATCATAATCGTGTAGAAAAGATCACGACTTGCCTGTGGACGTGATTCTTGGATGAACCTCATAGAAACTCAAAAAGAATCATAGCCTGCCCATAAAAATTGTCACGACCAAGATTCAACTTTGGGAAGAGGATTTCGAATGGAGTCGATTGCTAGGGCGAGAGAAGGGCGACTCGGCTATTTCTTTGATCCAAAAGCTTGAAAACGAGGATTTCTTCACCACCTTTCTCAAGGGAGTCCTAGATTTATCTATTCAAGTTGTCTTCATCTTCGATTTGTCATTAATCAATTTTAGAGAGTTTTAATTGTTGAAATAATGAATATGATAGCATAAACTTTTATTCATGACTAGGGAGTAGCCCACTATGATGTTTATAACTTTAAATAAGATTTTTTATCTTTTGAAGTATTTTATCTATGCTTGATCTGAATATTATTGATATTATCTACATGTTTGTCTCTGGCCAAGATTAGCATATTGTTAACATCGCAAGAAGAATTGAAAGGTGAATTGCAATGTTGGAGCTATTATCTGTGCTTGATTTGAATATTATTCATATTAACTGCATGTTTGTCTCTGGCCAAGATTAGCATGTTGTTAAACATCACAAGAAGAAATAAAAGGTGAATTGCAATATTGGAGCTACAATATTTGAACAGATCGATTGAGTCACGAAAGTAAATCTAATTAATTTGAGGGATAATATGATTTATTAAGAGTTCAAAGGATTTATCTTGAGTCAATTGCTACAAAAGGAGGAAATTGACTCAAGTAGACATCGGGTTGTACTACTAAAAGGGGGTAATCTGTACACTCGAATAAATTCCCTTTAGCATGATAAAGTTCTTTAATTAGATATATCTCATTCTTGAAGTCATATAATACCAGTGTGGTGAACCCGAAGTCCTAATATCTTATTAATTTGATTATATCACTTTATTATATTCTGCTAGTCAACTTTGTAGTTTGATTCAACTAGAACTTACACTTATTTATTTTTAATTTATCTAGCCAATAATCTTAAACTTAGTTGGTATTTAGCCATTGGTCTTTTATTATTTCAATAGGCTATGCACTTACTACAAGTTCATCAAATGCCTTAGCAACATAGAGAACACTTACCATAAATCACATGGGGAGACCAAGATATTGATTAGAATTCAATCCTTAGCATGGTAATGTCAAGTGTGCCCCTAAGGGCCTGTTTCCTTGGGAAGAAAAAGGGAGGGAAGGGAACGAAAAACTAATTTTTGTTGTTTCCTTCGATGGAAAAGGGAAGGACGGACAGAAAACCTAAAGGGAAAGTGAATGGAATTTCATCGAATTTTTTTTCTCCAAATCGGCGAGAAAATAGTTTTCCTTGCTCGCCCCAAAAACACTCGCTTAGCCCTTTCCCTCGATTATCGTCGAGTGTGCTTCCGTGCTCGCCCCTCTCCCTCGACTGTCGTTGCTGGCGCCACCCTCCTTCCCCCTCCCTCCTCCCCTACGCCGGTGATCTCGTTCGCCTCTCGCCGAGCGTGGATGCCTCCTAGCTGCTACCAATCTCGTCGAGCAAGCTGTCAAGCTCGCCCGCTGATGCTGAACTCGCCCCTCTCTCCCTTGGCGCCCCCCTCCTTCCCCCTCCCTCCTCCCCTACGCCGGCGCTCGCCATCCTCCTTCCCCCTCCCTCCACCCCTGCGCACGGTGACCTTGTTCGCCTCTCACTGAGCGCGAACGCTTGTTGCTGAGCGCGTCTCCACTGCCTCTCCTCTCCTCTCCTCGCTGCATTAAGAAGAAGGGATGCGAATGAGCGCGACTTCGCTGCCTCTTCTCGCGCCGCGAACGAACAAGGTGAAGAAGAAGGGATGCGAGCGAGGTGACAGAGCTCGCTGAGTCCCGCCTGCTGCCGAGCTTGCCTGCCTCTCACTTACTCCCGCCTCTCGCCTGCTGCTGATCTCGCTCTCTTCCCGCCTTCTCTTGAGCTCGCGCCCGCTGCTGCTGCTTCCACCACTCTGACCTCGCCCGCCTCCCACTTGCTCCTGCCTCCTGCCTGCTCTAAAGCTCGCCGGCTACCGCCGCTTCCGCCACTCCGAGCTCACCCGCCTCCCACTTGCTCACCCCTCCTGCCTGCTCTCAAGCTCTCCTGCTGTTGCCACTGCTGCCACTCCGAGCTCGCACCCACTGTTGCCTGTTGCCGAGCTCACCCGCTACTGCCAAGCTCGTCCACCTCCTGCCTGCTCCCACCTCCTGCCTACTCCCGAGCTCACGCTCGTCGCCGCCGCTGGTGCCACGCCTGCTTTCCCACCGCCGCCGCCTGCTCCCGATCTCGTGTCCACTGCTGCCATTGTCGCCACTTCCTTCCCTGCCGAGTGCCTGCCAGCTGCCGCTACAGCCTCCTTTGTTTTTGGTTTTCCTTCCCCTCTCCCAAGGAAACAACATCATCTCACATTCTATCTTTTTCTTTCCCTTAGTATTTCTTTCCATCCAATCATTTCTTCTCCTCTGATTTTCTTTCGCTCCAAGGAAACAGTCCCTAAGCCCCTTTCAACTTTAGAACCAAGGGGATCTTTGTCTTTTTCCATTATATTTCATGGCCCTCCTAGTTGAGGTCTAGAATGGGCTTCTATAACAAATAAAGATTCTCACCAACATAATTAAACATTATGACATACAACCTTAAGACCATTCATCACTGAGTTCAACTTTACATTTAATAGAGATTGATATCTTGATATCTCATGACTTTGAAGCCATTCATCTCAAGTTCTTGTTTATGACTTGAACACCTAAGAAAAGGATCAACCACATGAAGACCAATAAAAAAAAAAAAAGGCAGCCATGGAGACTGTTGGGCGCAACAATCATAGAACATAATATAAATAAAAAAAATATTTCTCACCAACAATCCATGTGAACTTTGAAGTTAACTAGTGGTTCAAGATTGTAGCTTTTGAACATGATAAAATTAAATCTTTAGCAAAAACACTCGAGCAAATTGCCTTTGGTGTCTACACATGATTGGATAGAGCTTTTTCCATCTACTCTATAGTACTTGACATCGAGAGCTAAAAGCCTCTTCTCTCTACTCATCTCACATGTAGGGGGGAGAAGGAATTTTTCACTTTATGAAAATTAGTGTGGCACACAAAATTAGATGCATGTTAGAACATATCATGATGGCCCCCTTTTTATAGACATAATGCATGAAAAACTGGGGCTTTCATGCATCAGCCTTTTACTCTATCTCTTCATGTGAGACACTTAGATCCAATCCAAAACTTGGAAAAACATGTTAATTTGATTATGAAAAAAGAAGTGTCATATCTATTTTGAAATCAAGATTTATTACTGTTATGGTCTCTTTATCACTATTATACAACTTGATAAGTTTTGTCCTTAATTGAGACTCCTCCCTATCATTGTATGTGACCCAAAAGGTTTTTGCAACTTTATAGTGATAATATAATATCATTATATTATCATAAACAGTGTGTAGTGTCTATAAACACGTACTACCATCTAAATCACAAGAATGTTATGATTCAACATAACCTTGTTTGTGATAATATTGTTATGTAGTTTAATTCTTTTGTCCATAGTATTTATATTGAACACATAAGTTATAAAATGCAGTCATAGTTTTATAGTTCAATCATTGTGTTTTTTTTATTAAGTAAACTAATCTAACAAATGCATTAAATATCTAATGTTGATTCATTTAAGCATGACATGTATTTTGAGTCTCACTTGATTAAAAGACCAAATATACCAACATAGGTGCATTTCTTAAGCGGGGTGGGATGCTTAATTTTTTTAAGCAAGGTCACTAAGATATTTTTTTATAAATCTTAAAGCAGCAATGCATTTTAATTCGACTATTGCTCTAAATTTTTTTCCCTACACAACAGGAGGGGCAGTGAGAATAAGAAAATATTTAATCTTTACATGGATCTTAAAGCATGATTGAATGAAAATCTTAAGTGTCTGAGTGCGCTTAAAAGTTTTTTCTACCAACATCTCTATAGTATAAGAGGGTAAATCCTATCTTGATCACGTACATTTCTCTCTATGATTTATGATATGCCTTAGTATAGCCTTTATGGTCTACCTAATTATAGTGACGTTTGACAAAATCAAAGTATATGACTAGATGTGTATGAATCTATGGTGGCCTCTAAGGGTGTCTATTAGTATCCTAACTGATTTAGGTCAACTTAAAACTTTTTTGTTAAAAAAATTTTAACCCGGAATTGAAGTAGAAATAACTAAAACTAAATTTTCACTAAACTGAAAGTTTTAGTTAATTCGGTCTAATGTGATTTAAACCAAAAATTAGATTGAATATTAATTATTATATGTGGTGGTAGTGAACGTCATGTGATGAGATAGGTGGTGGTAATGCCCTTTCCCATCTCAATTCAAAAAAATAAAAAATAAAAAATCTCTATCATGATGGGAATGGGATCGGTGTTTGACTGTTTGTAGTGACCCACTTCCCCCTCTCCTTGTTTTTTGCCCTACCTCGACCTAGTCTTTCTCTTCCTCTCCCCTTCCTTTCTTTTTTAAAAAAACAATTAATAAAAAAATCTTTGTCACATCTCTCTCCCCATCGCTAGTTGTTTTTTTGCCTTGATCCAACCTCTTTTCCTCTCCCCCATCCTTTTTTGCTCAACCCAAACTCTCTTCCTCTCTCGTCTCCCCCTTGCTTGTTTGCTCAACCCAACCTCTACTTTTTTGCTCAATCCAAACTCTCTTCCTCTCGTCTCCCCCTTGCTTGTTTACTCAACCCAACCTCTACGTTTTTGCCAACCCAACATCTCTTCCTCACCCCCGTGTTTTTCTACCTGACCTAGCCTCACTGAGTGGAAGCAGCGAAGTTTGTTCTCCTCTCTTCATCAATTGTGCTACTTGCACTCCTTCCTCTCACGTACAAGCTTTGAGCCTTCGTTGCCACACATCACGGTATCACCTTGCTTTCATCATTTATCTTCGTCTCCTAGGGGCTAGGTGTTTGTTTTGTCGTCCTCTGTGTAGCCGCGTAGTGTTATAGACTCATGACTCTGAAACAATCGAACTAGGGAACCGAGACAACAACTTCACTCGGACTAATACTGAATCAAATCAACACCAAATAGCTTTCTTTATAGGATATTTTGTTGGCTCGAATTTATTAGACTATCTTCTAGCCATTGAGAATTTTGTGGTAGTTATAGTTTTCCTGACGAATGAATTTAAGTCAAACTTGACTTAGGATTCGTTTGGCCTAGCTTCTGTTTTTAATTTTTGCTGGTTGAAAAAGTGCTGGTTGAAGAAGTGCTGGTTGAAGAAGTTTGAAAGTGTTTGGATGCACAGCTTATGGCTAAATTATTCTATTTATAATAAATAAGTTTTTATTAAAAAAATTACTAAGATAAAAATTATATGATTAAATTTATAGTTAATATAATTAAAATATTTATTAAAAATATTATAAGTTGTACTATTAAAATATTATTATTACATATAAGGGTTATTGAGCATAAGCAGGTGGAGGGCCAGAGAAGCAGCTTCACCCTTGCTTCTCAGAGAAGTAGCTATTTGTGGGTTGGAACAGAGAAGCTGAAGGGCCAAACACCTCAGTTTCTTAATTTCTGCTAGCGGCAACATTATAAGTAGCCCCAAAAGCTAGGCCAAACGGGAGTCTTTCTCGAGAGCTTATATCTTTAAACCTTTCGCTTGAGACATGCTGTGTTAGTACTTTCTCCACAGGTTTTCCTATGCTTTTTTTTTTAGAAGCAAAAGCATCAATTTGTAGTTGAACTTATACTTTTTTTTTATTTTTTTACTTTTTGCTTAAAAGCTACTCCCTTAGTTAATACCATATTGAAAATGATATAATAAAAATTGAGATTATGTGATAATAATAGAAAAATATAAAAAAAATCTCTCTTATATTCGTTAGCCTAAACCCAACAACATTCAAACCAACCAATTAATAGAGACCTTTAAACCGGGAAAATTTTTTTAGGGAGAGGGTCTCCCTAAAAGATTGCAGGGAGAGGGTTGCCTAAGTTGTTGAATCAGACGAAAAAAAATATGATTCACAAAATTCCGTGCATGTTAGCATGATTGCTATTAGGCACTGCTTTACCTATTTTGATCTACATGCCACCCTATGTTGTATGTGATTTCTTTAATGGTGCAAGTTGATTTCTTTAAAATTTTTAGGGAGAGGGTCTTCTAAAATTTCTACTTTTAAAACAAAATTAGCAATTGACCCTCTTCCCAAAACATATAGACAAGGTCCTCACCTATGAATCTTAGTCGGAGGCGGCATCTGCATTGTTTATCTCTATAAAATTATGAATCTTAAAGAAAAAAAAATGCATCTATGTTGCTTTATAATTAACACATCATGGGAGATGGAAGGACGACTTAGATGTTGATAGATTGTCCACATGTGCACGGTTCTATCACATAATAAAAAGTATCGATCCCATAGGGACTAGGGGTCAAGTACTAACTAATTAGTCTATCGATAGCTAGGCGATCAAATAATGAAGAGGATTACTAATGTCCTAATGCGAGAAAGTAATCAAAGCAAGTCAAGAGCAAACAAAGAGCGAACGGGACGCGCGCGCGCGCGCGAGGGGGGGGGTGGTAAGAGAAGATCAGGGTTTTAGGTTTCACCACACTGAAAAATAATTAAAGGATAATGTTAAGTGTTTAAATTTGTTTAATCTAAGTTCTTAAGGTAATCCTCCTTAAGGTACATATCGTTCCCTCTTTGGCCACAATCTGGTATCTAACTTAACCCAAGTCTCATACTCTCGTGACATACTAGGTTAAGCAGATCCATTGGGTTCCGTGAAGAATTATTGACTCATCAAGTAATTCTGACCTACTCTCGTGGTCGAAATTACAAGATCAATCTAAGGGGTTCTGATGTTATGGTTTACCTCTGAGTCCTTCCCACAATGTCTAAAACATACATATGCATGGCCAGTACACAAGTATGAAATCATGCAACATAGAATTGAATAAGAATAAAGATAAACTTAAGCAAAATATTAATTAAATATTATCAATCAACATTCTTACAGCGGGCTACACACAAACCCCGAAAATAGATTACACTACAACTTTCATCGTAGAATATGTAAGATTTCACAAGAGAAATTCAACTAAACTGGAGGGAAGGCTAGATCTATGCCGTGATAGGATGGAGCATGACCTTCAGTGTCGAAATGGAGAAGAAATCGCACCGAAATAGCCTCTCGTCGCCGAAATTGCCCCTAAATCCAAGTTCTCCTCAACCACTCCACAAAATTATGTGATTCTTATCTCAAAATGTCTGTGGGTAAGTTAGGAAGGTCTCCACAAATTTTTGCTAAATTCTGCAAGAAACGGGTAAAAAACTGAATGGGTATCGTGTAGGGCAGACATCTTCACGTCCATGCACGGCCGTGTCCGTGAAGATGTAGGCGAAGTATGGAAAACTCTTCACGGCCATACATGGATGCACATGCATACCTGTGAAGATCTCGGAGAAGTCTGGGAATGCAGGATGATGTACGACCGTGCATGTCTTCACACCCTAGGCCGTGAACTCTATAGAGGGCTCCGTTTTAGCTGAAATTTGGCGTGTGGCTTCGTCTTATCATAAGGAGTCATCTCATATTTTCAAATTTTCCAAATTCCACCAATTTTGAGTGATAATCCCTACATTTCAATAAAACTAAGGAGAAGTGAAGACTCCAAAGAATATAAAGCATTTAAACAAATAAATGTGATAAAACTATGCATTCTACTCTAAAATCACATGAAAACTAAGCCATAATATGCTATATAAATGCGTGTTATCATATGTCTCCTTGCTAGGAATGGTAGGAATGACAATGGGTACGGTACACACAATTTTTGCTCTACCCTACCAAAAGTCGAATAATTATCCTACTACTTATTAACTACCCGAATCCTTTAAATATCTAACTTAGTAATTAACCCTATTAAATTATATATTATATACCTAGTTATCAAAATAAAATCTAACACTTAGGTAAAAAGTTAGGATATTAGTCTATAAATATAAATTATTATTTATACATTAATTGCTATAAATCGAGTTTTGGGTAGTGGGTATTCCACCTATACTATCCGAACCCTAACTACTATACTCGAATCGAACCTAATTAATAAATATCTAATTACTTATAATTTGATTCTGATAGCTTACTGATGACTCAAAAATTCGTAGTAAAATTTATATTGATCGTATAGTCTTTTTGAATCATATTTATGCTATTTTGCTTGTTTTTAAACTTAATTATTTGATTATTTTGGAATCTACATCTCTTCTCATTTTTTATCATTTTCAGTTAAAAAGGGCTTATTTTCAATAGATTTGAAGAAATCGGAGGCGAAAAACGGAATTAGCATGAAGTTTCAAGCTCAGGGGTCAATTTTAAAATTTTTCTAATTTCACACCACTATGAAAAATGAACTAAAATTTTCATGGGGGGTGTGAAAATATTAATTTGAGGGAATTAAGCCACCGCACTCGAGTCTTCCGCTGTCGTCCCTATTTTCGAATTTTTTGAAGCCAAATTGAGGAGATCCAAGGCACGATTTCAAAATCTAAAAATACCAGAACCCTCCTATAAATCAAGGAGAAGATTTCAAGCCTAGGATAGTCTACTTTCATCAAGAATCGAGGGAGTGGTGTCTCATATTTATATAGTATTTTTACCATACTTTTTATGCAAAATCTCTCATATTATTATCATGTTTCCACTTATTTTGGCTCAAATCCTTTTGTTTGTTCGGAGTATTCACCTCTCTTTGTTTTTGTCATATTTTAGGTGAAAATGACTAAATATTGATAGATTTTGATGAATCAAAGTGCACAGATGAATTCTACAAGTCAAGACGAAGCTGCTTAACAAATTTTGTGCGAATCGGAGCTTGTTTGAAAAATACGGCCCACTTGTGATAATTATCACGGTCGTATTTTCTGAATGGCCATAGAAAGAAATATGGCCCTTCCTGTGATATTTATCATGACCATATTTTACTCAGTACAACATATCAGAAATCCACAGAGAGAAATACGGCCTGTCCGTGACAGAAATCACAGCCGTATTTTGTCAAAGAAAATCCACATAAAGAAATACGACCGGCCGTGATAATATTCATAGCCGTATTTCTATCGGGTTTATTTCCAAGAACAGTATAGAAAGAAATATGGCCGACCATGATAATTTTAACGGCCATATTTATTTCTGCCATACTCGATTTTGACCTCGTTTCTTGCCCGATTCGGCTCGTTTTTGAGCCAAATTTTGGGAAAAATCTAATTAGAAGTTGGGGAACTATATAAGCTACAATAGGAGCAATTATTGAGACCTTTTGCCCGATTTTTAAGTGGAATTCAATGAAGAGGCGAAAATCAGGGTGAACGGTGGTGATCCTCATTTCCTCACCGGAAAACCTTAGTTTTTACAGGTGGCTAGCGTCGATTTTCATCAGGGCATATACACTAACATTACGAACCTGGAACCCTTAGATTAGATCTAGAAACCTAGACTATGAAAGTAGCTAAGTCCTAGAACCCTAATTTATGATGCTTATTTTACATGTGAGTAATTTTGATTTCATTGTTTTAGACATGATAATATGGACTGAAAGATGATTTTGATTATTAAAACCCCTTAGGTAAAACCTATAAGATTAAAGTACGAAAGTATTTAATTTTACTTAAGAACTTGACATTGAGACTAAATCCATGAAAGTGATTTTAATTCTTTTTATCTAGTTTACTTTTCTTTAACATTGAGCAGTAAGTCACAAAAGTGAAGGCTGGTTCCGTGTAAATTGGGCGTCCGAAAGGAGATAATTTCTTTTTTTAAGTAAACCTTTCTTTATCATGATTTGAATAACTAATAAAACTTTTATTATATCTAGTCATAGGAATTGAAAAGGATAAAACCTTAGTCTTAGTTTTCTCTCTCTGATTTTTGACGTTAGTTTTCGTTTATTCGTCTTTATTTAACACCATCTTACATCGATCGCTTAGCTAGTTTTCGTTTATTCGTCTTTATTTAACACCATCTTACATCGATCGCTTAGCTAGTAAGAATTTAACTATTTGGTACTTAACACGTAGGTCTCTATGGGTTCGATATCTTTGATTACTTCAACGTGTCCGTGCATTTGCAAACACATCACTTAGGTATCTGCTTAAAATAACTGACCATCATCCCTACTGTGACGCCCCTGGGATTTAGCATAAATCCTGAGGCACACTGAGTGTAATGGATGGCATTGATCTTTGATCATCCGACATGATGGACAAGCACAGAGGTCGCTTGAGCTCAGGTTAATTGATTGAGTTAAATCCACTAATGGGTTGACCCGACTAGTTATCCTAATTTGGGTGTTTGAGCGAAAGACGCCAAAGGGAGGCACAGACGCTTGCCCTAACACATGCGGTGTGCACATAATTATAGGTCTGGACCCAATGTTCATATTAAACTGTTGGCATGCCCATGGTCCAGCTTATAAGCGGGCCTTGGTGGCACACACATGACACCTTAGGTGGCAACACGTGGCGTGTGTGTGGGCTGTGGCTTGGGTTTTAAATGGAACTCAGGGGCCATGGGGTGGTGCTAGAATACGTTGATAAGTCTAGGTTTTCCCCTAGAACGTTCTGAGGTAACAATCGGAGACCTAGGTGAGGGAGAGGGAAGTGGGGTGTGCTTCTCTCGTTCCACACACACGCAAACGCCATCGGGGCGTCATGTGGTGGCAGCAGACAGTAACATGCCATGATCAGCCTTGTTTGGCGGCGGCTTCCTTCTACGACGGTCTTCCTTGGTGGTAGGGAGTGGCGTACTTTCTACGCAAGTGTATCCTCCATGCACATTGCTCATCCCTGGTGGTAGCAGGATCAACGTCCATCTTCAGGCAGTGTCAAACGAGCAATGCTCGTTCTTGACATCGGCGTCTTTGTCCACGCCTGTGAACCCTTCCAGGCTAATGTCCGGCGACAGTAGCGACTCCTCCGGCTGCATCTAGGGATGCAACACTCACCGAACAAGACCAGGCGGTGAGTTCATCCCGTTGTCGCGAGCTTTCAGCGATGCATCTGTGTGCGACCTAGCGGTGGCGCTATGGCTCGATCTCGGTGGTAGCATGACGCTAGAATTATGATGACCCGTCAGCGATCGGCTGGGCAACCAGCAGCGAGTGTGGGGCCAAGCCGCGAACTTGCCCTCGTGTGGTTTGTTAGGCAAGTGGCTATGGCTCATCTGATTAAGGCATGGATCGGTATGTCCATGTGGTGCTTTGCTATAGCTTTGTATGGAGACTTCTTCGATAGTCCGAGGTATGAGGAGGGAGGCATGCTACAAGAGTAAAATCTAACCTCCTTAGACTTAGAATTGAACTGTTGTACCTGCATCGTCGGTCGAGCTCTTTCTAGGCTTTATGCTTAATCAACCTCTTCTACTTTGTGTGTGAGCCCGTGTAGGACTGGTTGATCATTATCTACTATTATTCGGTCTGGCCTCTCGAAGGGTAGACCTAACTTGCTCTTGCGTACAGGTATTGTTAAATTGTTCGTTGGCCTAGTTGGGTATTACGACGAGTGAGTAGTGCGGGCTGAGAGATTTTGTGAGCGTTGAGATTCGTGACGAGTCGTCCACTCTCATATGCAGGTATTTGGGTGTGTTTATCTATAAGCGTACTCGTAGGGGCGGTGAGTCACCGAGTCCCTTTTGGGCATGGGAAAATTGAGAGTCTAGTACTTTCGCTTAAGTGTCTATAACCAAACATTTCACTTTATATTAGGGCTTGACGTTTTTGAAAGAAATTCTGCCATTCTAGATGCAAGATTTGTAGTTAAAAAAAAATTGCTCCGAAAACACGCACACGTCTATGCGGGCTTCATTTGTTTCTTAGTAATTATCCTCAGCAAAAACGATTACGTACAGGATTTTCCGCTGGCCGCCCAATCTGCGAATCTACAAAGATTGCCTTCCAGATTTGCTGTTTAAATGAAGCCGGACGTTGTCATAATTCATCCGTATTCAATTCTGGGAAGGTAACAGGTAGAGGAAGAGCAGAAAGAAGCAGTGAATCATGGCCGTTCGGATTCCCCGGCCTGCATGGGGTTGGCCACAGTGAGGCGGCGTTCAATCCCCGTCTATTAAATCCCCCGTCATCATCGATCGTCGCCCTTCGTAGCGTGGCAACTCATCTGCTTCTTCTCTCTCTTTGATTTCCTCTCGAGCAATGGAGGAGAAGGAGCAGCAGAAGCGGCAGCGGTCGGCGCCGCATCTGCGCGTGCCGTGCGCGAGGTGCGCGTCCGTCGACACCAAGTTCTGCTACTACAACAACTACAACACCTCGCAGCCGCGGTACTACTGCCGCGCCTGCAAGCGCTACTGGACCCACGGCGGCGCCCTCCGCAACGTCCCCGAGGGCGGAAGCTCCAAGAAGAGCAAGAAGAAACCCTCCGCCGCCGGCGCTGCTATCAAACTCCCCCGACAGCACGTGCAGCGCGACCGGGCGGCGGGACCCGCTGGCATCGGCAACAGCGACGAACGCACGCCACTGCTGCAGCCGCCGCCGCAATTCTTCTATTGCTGCGGCGGTGGCGACTTCCTCGGGGAGGACATCTGTCTTCTTCCGGGATTAATTAATCCCAGCGGAATGATCGGAGATATGATTTGCCGGCCCATTCCACCGGGATTTGTTATTAATCCCCTGGATGGAGTTGACCTGCAGCAGCTGGCGCAGCAGCCGTGCCTGTCGACGGCGCCGCAACCTAGCTCTGTGATGTTGCAACAGCAGCAGGGAAACGTCCCCCTGGTAGATTTCGCCGCTGGTACTACCATGACGGCGGCCGTTGCAGCTGATACGATAACCGAGGAGATCAGGAGTAGAAGCAACAGTTCATTCCAGCACATGTCAGGCACCTCTTTCCATTCCCTTCCACCATCATCTTACTTTATGTAGACCTTAATTTGTATCTACTATTTCTCTCTTTCTCTCTCTCCGAGTTGATTTATGCAGTGTGCGATTGGAGAAAGAGCTGAAGATGAATAGTGAATTGAATTGATGAAAGGTTTTGCGGCGGTTGTTGTACTAGGTTTTAGAAACTTTTTAAGAGGATAGGCTTCTTAAAAAGATCTTATTATCAATAACTAAAAGAATAGTCAATTTTTTTCATGAAGAAGGACTATATTATTCATGTTGTAATTCTCTTGGATCATTTTGAATGACTTGGTTAGCGGTAGAATACCTTCCTTTACCTACTCCGATCTAGATCTCCTAAAATGGCTTCATGCTTTATTGTTGTGGTGTAGTTAAACTATTTGTTTTGTATCCTTGCTGCTTTTGGACCATCTTCTTTATGGATTTTATAGATTAATTTGTTTAATTACTAAAGAATAGTAATTTTGTATCTTTTTTCTTTTCACAAAGACAAACTGCTCAAAATACTTCATTATATCATCAATACACTCTAGAAAAGAGATGTGAACGAAGATTAATTGTACTTTCTCAAAATAAAAAACAGAAAACAAACCCTAAAATTTCACTCCCACTTCAAGTAAAAGAAGAACAAAAAGCTGTACAGAAAGCAGAGAAATCAAACGTCAATTTCTAGCTATATATTCAACACCCAATTGTTCAATTATCTTCTCAATCTTAGTTTCCTTGCTGGTTCACAGAATGAAACAATCGCGCACTCTGCAATCCGCCATTTCCGCGCCGACTCTAAGAAAACTTGATTAAATATAGATGCAAAATCAAACCTGGCATTGAAGAAGAACAATGGAAGCCAAAGTTGAGAGATGATACTAATTGAAAGAACTTTCCGGATCGTATGTCAACTAGATCGGAGGAGCAATCGACCCGAAATTGTTCAAATTCGTGCTGTAGGATTCCGGTAAACCCCCGGCGTTCGCGTTCAGCAAGTTCAAGCCAAGATTATGGTCCAAGGAGTTCTCCGACTGACTCATCTGCCAAGCAATGTTGCAGTCGCTAGAATTATCATTCTTGTAGTAATTGTTGTTGATCTGGTACTCTTGCCAGTTTATTTCCTTCATCATCTTTATTGCTTCCAATTCACCGAAAGACAGTTGCAAGGCCGCCAATTCGTCGTAGTCCTGGTCGCATGTCGGCAAAGACGACGAACACCCAAATAGCGGGTTCGTGTAGTCATCCGTGACAAGCACAGCGTCCGAGCCTGCCGCCGGAAACGGCTGCGCCTCGGCGAGCTTGAGGTGCGGCAATAAATCGGCGCTCAAGATACTGATCGGCAGTGAGGAAGACGAAGACGACGTGAACGCCGACATCGCGTACAGCGCAGAGGCGGCGTCTTCGAGTCGGGGCTGCGCAGGGGGCGGCTGAAGCAAATGAGATCGGGGCGGCGGCGGGAGTTTCCTGACGGCGCGTTTGTTCTTACGGCAGCCGCCGCCGACGGGGACGTTGCGGAGTGAACCGCCGCGCGTCAGTAGCGCTTGCAGGCCTTGCAGAAGTGGCGCGGCTGCAACAGGCTGTAGTTGTTGAAGTAGCAGAACTTGGTGTTGGCCGAGTCGCACCGGGGGCAGCGCAGCGGCGACTGCTGCTGCTGCTTGTTGTTGTTGTTGTCCGAAACCCTAGGGGCATCCGGAATCGCAGAATTGGCACAAGTGGCTGTGAGGTTGCCATTATTTTGAGCGATTTGGAGCCTTTCTTGCTTCATGAACTGCACGGAAATTGGGGAAACAGATGAGAGAGAGAGAGAAAGCCGTGAATGGTGCTGATTAGCTGAAAGATGTGGTGGGATGGAGTGGATGATCGAAGCAGAGGAGGTTCTGCGACAAGGGCTAGCAAACGAAAACTGAGCCAGGGTCGTATTATTGAGTGACGATGATGGAGACAGAGATGGACGCCACATGTGGGCGCTAGGTGGAGGGTGGAAATTGCTACCAGACCTACCTGTGGCCGGTCCGCCTTGCATGAAGCCGTGCTCAATCTCTCTTCTCCGCCATTGCTGTCCATTCCGTCAAGCTTCCACCAGCCGATCTGACGTCCACAGCGAGGTGTAGGTCCCTTAGGCCAGAAATCAACTCATCCGGTGCTGCATGCATCAATCACAATAGAAAGTGTCGAAAGCATTTGCTCCAGGGCTGTGCACTGCAGCATTTAAGGAATGGGAGTGAGCGGCAGAATCGAGGCTTGTGAGCAGCAGACGAGAAGAATCAAGAACCATCTCCTCCAAGCTGTTCAAAGTGGCCTCCCTCCTCGAAGAAAGCGACCACATTCGCCATGTGGGCGGAGGAAAGAGAGAGACGAGGAGATTCGGTTCTGCGGCTTGGTTTCCAGTTTCCACTAGGGCCAGGCGTGCCGCTGCTTTAACAGGACAGGGAGCGGAAACACCATGTGGCACAGCCGCGTGAGAGAGAGAGAGCGCGGATTTTGTGTCTCCCGAGAAATCACTTTCCATCGTCGCTTCCATGGATGATTTCAGCTTTAAAAATTTTAAATTGCAGGCTGCTGGGTCAGTCGACCCATCGATGGATGCAGGATGGATGGAGGGCGGCGGAGGTGGGAGTTGGGTCAAAGAGTCAAACTCGAGTGGGACCCACTACCCACTAAGGAAAAAAGATTCCCAGTACTAGATTAGATTGTGCTGACGCACCGCATGCAGGACGAAGAAATTAATTCATATGTACGTGAAGCTAGTTGGAGAATGAAAAGAGCAGAATGTCTCTGATATGTTTCGGTTTTTTTTTTTTACTGTTCTACAATGACGACAAATTAGACCTTAGTTGGGACTTCAACATTTACTTATTCTTAGAAACTAGATGCCGGCACATATCTTGGTTCTTATTTATAGGAAAAAAATTTCCGCATAAGGTGCACCCTGCTGCGAAATACATTACATGATAATTATCGTGTAATGACAGTCACAAAACTTCCACTCTCCTGTGTGATGTGTGATCACAGCAGAGACACTCTTTGGCTTTTTTTCTCAATGATTTCTCAATGATTTCTTGTGTGATCACAGCAGAGACACACACTTCAACCTCCCTTAAAGATTTCTCAATGATTTCTTATTCTCTTTGGCTTTTTTTCTCTTTTTACGCGGAAATAGAGTTCAGTCAACCTTTCCATTGTCGTGTCACATAGAAGAGGAGTCCTAGGTATTCAGTCAAATTTACTATGCACTAGAGTTCAAACTTTCACAAGCAGCATTAAGAGGCCTCTAGGTTCTACCATTCTTGAGTCTCATTTTACTAATAGTATTTTATTTACTATTTTGACCAAATTTATAAATTTACTATTTTGACCAAATTTATAATTTGATATTATGAAATATAAAATTTAGACTTGTGAGTTATCACTTAAGCTTGTGGTCATTCAAATGCATGGAATTTAGGGAATGTTTTGGTGTATGCAAGTATTATAACTCTAGCAAGATCGTGTGCATTTCTTAAAAAGGGAGGGGAGGTGTCATTTAAATTTTTTAAGCAGGGCTACACAGATACTTTTCATGAATCTTAAAGTGGGAAAAATATCTTAATCTGCCACTCTAATTTTCTTCACCTACACAATAGGAGCGGCAGTGAGAATGAGGAGCATTTGACCATTGGGTCTCAAAGCATAATTGAACGGGCCAATTTGACCCGTTTATCTTTATCCTCTAGTTGGATGGCTCCAAATGGATGCATAAAATAATTGGAGTAGATAGGTAGGCAAATGCACTTAGGCTACTTGTAATCTTTTCATGAGGTTGATGCATGCAGCCAAATGAGACAGCACTGATTGAAATATTAATTGCATTGGAAATTCATAATTCATATTGTCATTGAATTGATAAAGTGTATGAGCTTACCCTCGGACATGGCAAATTAGGTCAGCCATTGTTAATCAGTGACGATTAGATGTCATCATTTTCTAGGGTTTAGGCACGATGAGAAGTGTTAGGCCCATGATTTGGGCTCGGTTTTGACTAGTCAAGTGGGTGTTGACCAAGTTAAAATTGACCCAAATTGACGCTAGGGCTCGCAACGCTGTTTAACACGTTTGTCAAAGACTCCGTCGGCACGTGCGGGTGGATGCTACCGCATGGCAGGCAGCAACAGGCGGCGACGTTGGCTGACAAGGCGACGGCCGCGTGGCGCATGCAAGCTGGTAGCGACGGGTGGTGGACACTCGGCTTCCAAGCTCTCATGGACGCATGGAGACGGGAGGGAGCTTCGTCTGGAAGAGTCAGATACGTGGGAGCGGACGGCAATGGCTAGGCTTCCAAGCCTGCCTGAGCATGGTGAATAGGGAGGAGGTATCGAAGGGACGTCGAGGGTGAGACGCCTGCTGAGAGGCTAAAGGTGAGCGGCTGGCGAGGCCAAGCTTCGCGAGGACGCTCGGGAGAGGGGAGTGGGCTACTCCACTTGAGGGGATGCGCGTGCGACTCCCAGGTGACCGGAGCGGACGTGCGTGAGGGTTGCGGTTCCAGTGACCGGAGTGGACGAGTGTGCGGATGCATCACCAGGTGAGCTGGGCGGACACGCGCGCCTGCCACTCTTCATGTGCCCTCTTTCCTCTCGCTTCCGGCGTTGTTCGGCAGTGTCTAGCGGTCTCTATTGCCTCCGGCGGTGTTTGGTGACTCCGATGAGGTCCGGCGAGGCCCAAAAGGTTTGGCAACCTTCCTCTCCCTATTGGTTCCGATGATCAGCGGTGATTGTTCGGCGACCTCTTTCTCCCTTTGGGTTCCGGGGATCGGCGACGATCGTCTGGCGGACTTCGTGCAACGGAGTTTGACAAGCTCTAGGATTTAGAGCGCCGGGAGGTCTATCCCTCCGCTCCGGCTATCGATAGCGATCGATCGCTAGTGACTCCAATGATCGGTGGTGTGGTGCATCAGTTCGGCGTCGATGAGTCCACCCCGTTTCCCCTCTTCGGCTTGGCGTAGCCGTATCGATTGCTCGGACGGACTTTGGTGATCGGCAGCGATTCTCGGCGAACTTCGTGCGACGATCGATTGTGCATGGTGGGTGGTTCGGCATCGACGAGTTCAATTCAGTTTGCCACAGTCCGTTGTGCAGTGGTGGAGCCGGTGGGTTCGAGTCCTATCATGAGATATTCTTCTTCTCCGGGCTCCTTACTTTCAGTTATTACAGTTTTCCGCTGTGTATTCTATTTTTTAGCGACGCCTTGTTCCGCTACCTGTGGTTGTGCATGCTCTGCGTTCGACTCCGCGTTTAGGCACGTGCGGTCCGTTGCTTCTTCTTTATTCTCCCATGCTCGTCCGAGCAAGGCGGCTTCTCCCCTCTCCTTGGCGTGTGCAACTCTGTCTTTTTTGTTTGCGTGTGTTGTGCTGTGATTGGCGTTTTGTCGCTTGCGTGCGACTAGCCCTGCTCTGACACATTATGTGGTGTCTTCTATTTCCGCATGTACACCACCGTCTGCGTACGGTGTTGGCTATTTATTGGGTTATGCTGAGACGTGAGTAGTCATGTTTGCCGGTCGCGCCCACGTGCTATTTTTGTCCCCTGCATTGGACGATTTTTCTTTCAGAGTCCTACATAGCTCTGCTTATTTTTAAGAAAAATTTTAGCACTAATTCTGAGTGTGACAAGAAGATTGAAGATAAAAACAAATTTGAGTTATTGCATATAATATATATATATATATATATATATATATATATATGAATATATTGTGGGTAAAGTGAATCAATTATATGTATACATATGAATCATTTACCTTTAGCGGAGCGCTTTACAATTGGGAATCAATATTTTACACAAGACAAAAAATGGATATTGAGTGTTTTATCTAGTCCGGTCTATATCTCCCAAGATCGCCTGAAGCTCTATTGATATCGTATAATTAATTTTGAGGCGCTATCAAATACAATGACACAAATGCAAATGGTAAGGAAGTAGTTGTCTAGACAGTTGCGTTTCTTTAGTTAGGTGCCCAAATGCTCAATCATGACTATGAAATAATAATAATAATTAATTTTATCTAGTCCGGTCTTTAGTTAGGTGCCCAAATGCCCAAATGGTAAGGAAGTAGTTATAGAAATTTTTATAGGTCGAATGTCCCCTTTCATCTACACAAAAATTAAACTCAAAACCTATGTTTGAAGAGTCAAACATTCCCCGAAACACTTCAAAGAGATAGTTCTATTAATTCATAACTAATAACATTCCTAATATAATAAATTCCCTAATCAAGTTTAACATGTATAGTAGTATATCGAAATAATCTTGAATCATTTACTTCTTAATACCAAATACTAAAAGCTTTTGTACTTTTGTAAGCATCACATTACCCTCTTTGTTGCTCCATAAAAAAATTGAGTTAAACGTTGCATTAATTTAGATAGTAGACATCCACATACATAAAATCATGTCATATAGTTGTTAGATTATAAAAGGCTTTCAACAAGTAGAGGGAATCCATACGATAATTTTCAATTTATCCCTCGTCAAGTAGCTTAACATGTGCATGCCTTCTTGATAAAGGATGGTCAGGTACTATAGGCCCTAAAGGCATAGCCTTAGGGTGTGCATGTTGAAGTGCAACATCTTTTTTTTTAGAAAGGGTCTTAACAACTCACATCCCTTGGGAAGTGGCAATAGTCTACAGCACGGAGGGGAGAGACCTAGGGCCTTCTTAGAGGGCCACTACGGTGAAGCTTTTCCTTAATGATAAACCACATACTTGGGAATCGAGGTCAAGTCTTGTGGGAGAGTAGAGGTGTTTGGGTGCTTAAATATCAAACCTTCAATCTAGTTCTATGACTATAATAAGTAAGTATGGTGTAAGTAAAAAGGCATACAAAAATAATTCTATATCGTCCTCATGATCAACCTATGTAGGGGTCCATGATAATTAGGTTGAGTCAATCTCAATTGACATAGCCCTAGTTGCTTCCAATACCTTCTCTCATTTCTTCCATTGCTCAATAGTTAGCGAGGGTACACCTTTACTTGACACTTGCTTTCGAAATATGGATAACCAGTGGATATAATTTATTCTTGTCTTTAGAAAGAACAGAGACTATCATCCTCTATATGATGTTGGTATAACCAAGGGTATACCTTTTCTTTCCTTCAATGACAATCCTTATCTAGCAACACATATACTCTAAAAGATTAGTACTAACAACTCCTATTTCTTGAAGACTTGTTAACCTAGCTACCATATCAATATCCTAGATACTCAATGAGATTTGGGAATAGACCAATTTTGATATTGAAATCCATTGTAGTCTAGTTCGGTTAGGATACCTGGCTTTTACGCAGGTGACTTGGGTTCACATCCAGGCCATGGAAAATTTAGTTGTCTAGGATGAATGAATTTATCTTCAAAAGAGTTGTAGAACAAATGCAATCATTGAATATGCATAATATTCAGGATAGAAGAGCCCATGTGTGGTGATCCTAGTCCCAAGCACATAAGAGGGTAAATTAGTTAGATTTTTATAGTATATATATTAGGTACCTTTTAGATAAGGCTTAGTGTTTAATGGGATCCCGCTTCCAATGAGTGCAAGCGCTCATTGTTAATTACCCCTAAGATTAGGTGATGACACCGAAATTTATAGTAAATTTTGTAGCATTTGATAGATATTTTTGTGTCATATTCATACCCATTTGCTTATTTTTATGCATTTTTTATCAAATATTACGGAATCTACACTCTTTTTGGTTTTTGATAAATTTCAAATAAAAGACATGATTTTTAAGCGTTTTCAAGCAATTCCAGATGCATGGATGAATTCCCACTATCAAGAGGAGATTACATGTCAAATTCAAAAAAATTGGAGCTCAAACCCAAATTACGGCACTACCGTAATCTAAATTACGGCACTACCGTAATCTAAATTACGGTACCATAATTTCACTGCATTTATAGAAGAAACCACCGTACTTCCGTAATTTCTGAGTGTTGCTGTATTTTGGGATGATTTTGAACAGAAAGTTTCACAGAAAATACGGCACTGCCGTAATGGAATTCACGGGCCGTATTTCAAGTCGATTTTTCACCCGAGAGATTTGACGAAAATACGGCACTGCCATAATGGATTTCACAGTACCGTAATTCCATATGATTTCTGTACCGAGAACTTTGCTGAAATTACGGCATTGCCGTAATCAGTTTTACGGCTGTAATTCTAACCTGCAAACACGATTTTCACGGACCTTTTGAAGCCCGATTTTTGTGCGATCGATTGCGGACAATCCAGGCCATAATTTGAAGATCCGTAAGAAGCAAAAGAGGAGGGTGAATCGAGAGGAGGCGACTCAGACCAAAAGCCCTAATTTTCATCCACTGTCGAGACAGAAATCGTGATTCTCACCGCCGCCCTAGGTTTCGCCACCGTGACGCATACAACTCATCTCCGGTAGTGAAATTTGAAGGGAAACTACGCTTGGAGGAGGAGAAGATATCCCAGAAGTTCCAGAGTGAAAGGAGGTCGATCGAAGGAGAAATCGACGAAAGAGGCGCCGCCGACACTGTTCATCGCCCAAAATTACGGCTGTAATTTTCATTACAGCCATGCTGTGAAGTTGTTTTCCCTTTTCTCCTCAATTTTCGATCACTCTAAAATATGGATTATTGTAATCTTTCTACCATGCTAGCTTAAACTTCCTTTGGGACATGGGGAAGTAATTCCCTTTGATTTCTTAATGACTAGATAAATCTTTTATTATTTCGTCATGTATAATTTTAGTATGATAATTCTGCTTATGTGATGATTACTCTTTAATTCTTCATAGATTCGTATTATCAAGCATGTTTTAGAGTTTTTGCAATAAAGACCGAAAGGTGATTTGCTTGAGAACTTGAAACCCTAAAATTGAATGTTAGGAACTCATCGTAAGAAATTAGGTTTGTTCTTATTTCTTAATTTTAGTAGTTTAATGCCACGATTGATAATTTCATCTAGGATTGAGTTAATGAAACAAACATGACGATGTTGCAAGAAATTGAATATTAGATTGTTGGAGAACCTTAAGCAAAACTTGTGTTAAGATTTGGATACACGAAAGTGATCCTTGAGTTTCCTCTTGATGATTCACTTTTATTTAACAATCGAATAGATCCTGCGCGAAAGTGAGGATTAGTTCTTGTAAATTGTCTGCGCGAAAGCGAGATGATTTCTTTATTTAGTGAATTATATTTTTATCATAATGAAATTAGACTGACGAACTTCTATTCCTATCTAATCATGAAAATCAAAGTGAATGAAACCCTAGTCCCAGTTTCTCTTTCTGATATCTTCGTGTAGCCTTCGATAGTTTACTTTAATATTTCCGATTGCCTAGCTAGTAAGAAATTAATTATTCAGTACTTGATAAACGAGGTCTTTGTGGTTCAATATCTTTTTATTACTTCGAGTATCTGTGCACTTGCAGACACAACATTAGGGCACCTTTGATTAAGAGATCTATACTATGAAATGAAATGAAAGGACTAGAAGACTAAACAATTTTATTGATAATCATTATGAAAATACATAATTTTGCATGATGCATAAGCTATAAAAGTGAAGAGTCTTTATCAATTTGGGCACCTTTGTTAGATGTTTAGTCTTGTGACGGTTTGTTAGGTGTTTGAATTTGGGATAACATCCGGCCTCGGTAGCACAATGTCATATTGAGGAACTATGCCCCGATGATGAACATTGACATACGCACCTCCCAAACAATATTCCATCGTGATGCATTGAGGCATGTTGGATATTTGGATTTGGTAGATCATCCGGCCTTGATGGCGTGTTGAATGATTTGGTTTGAAAAATTATCCGGTCTCGTGGCTTGTTGGATATTTAAATTTCAGAAAATTATCCGATCTTATGACTTGTTGGATAATTTGAATTTGGGGAAAATTACCCGGTCTTGCGACTTGCTGGGTAATTTAAATTTGAAAATATCCAGTCTTGCGACTTGTTGGATATTTAAATTTAGAGAAATATCCGGCCTTGCGACTTGTTGGATAATTTGATTTGGAAAACATCCAGTCTTGCGACTTATTGGATATTTAAATTTGGAGAAAATTACCCAGCCATACGGCTTATTGGATAATTTGAATTTGGGAAAATTACCCGGTCTTGCGACTTATTGGATAATTTGATTTGGAAAATATCTGGTCTTGCGACTTGTTGGATATTTAAATTTGAGAAAATTATTCGGCCTTGCGGCTTGTTCGATAATTTGAATTTGAAAATATCCGGTCTTGCGACTTATTGGATAATTAAATTTGGAAAATTACTCGGACTCTCGGCGTGTTGGATAATTAAATAAAATACTTCAGCCTTAGTGAACATAATGTCGTATTGAGGAATTACGCCCCGACGATAACATCGACGTACGCACCTCCCAAACAATACTTCATCGCAATGCGCTAGGGCTTTCAGTGTTCAGTTGAGAATGTTTTGAGAATTTTCTTTTAGAGTCCAAGTTTAGACGTGACTCAAATTAAGTTCAAGTTGTTAGCCGAGTGACTACACCAACCATGGGTATATTAACGTCATCTTACCTTTTATTTATTTCTTCTCTTTTTTTTTTGTGGCAGAGTTACACACCAACATTTTTTATTGTCATTATTATCAAAGCAAGGGTAAAGTAGTCCACTATTTCACCCATAGTGTCACGCCCCGGTCGGATCGGCCTAGAATTGGCGCTTATCCGCTTCCTAGAGCCGTCCGGCGGAATACCAGAACGCAACTCTCCCTAGGGTTTCCGGCCTCAAAATTAGAAACCCTAATCTCCCGGGATAATTTTTCTCCCCAAAATACAATTCGCACGGAGAAAACCCTAACCCTAATTTAGAAATCCGGAAAGAAACGGAACCCTAAATTAAATACCTCCTCTGATTTTGACCAAAGTCAAAATTATAGCCTTGCTGGCGTCAGCGTGACGTCAGCCCTCGATCGGATTTCGCCGCCGCGCGTAAATCTCCGTCGCTGACGTCACCTTTGCGTCAGCCGCCCGATTTCGTTCGTCGAAATCGAATTTCGTCTCGCTGACGTTCGCCTACATCAGCCGAAATCGAGATTTTGATTTCAATTTTCCGCTCCGCTGCGGACCGTTGACCGCCTCGTTTCGAACGCCCGACGCGTTCGAAACTTCGTCTCCTTCGTTCGTCCGAAGCCGAGCGCCGCCCGCGCTCGCGAATTGCCGTCCTCCGTCGACGACTGCCGCTGCCGAAAATCTTTAAGGACGTCGCCGCTGCGTTGAAGCACGCCGGCGAACCCAAAGACAGGGGAGGAGAAGATCAAAAGGAGAAAGCTTTATTTGATGGTAGAAGCTACAGAGCCGACGACCCCCGTCACCGGCCGGACTCCCTCTTCCCTCCCTCACCGTCGACCCACCGGTCGCGGTTACAGTTCGCTCAAATACCTCTCGTCGACGTCTCCTATGATGTCGGAAGCACTCCACTCCGAGTTTCCCTCAGCTTCTCACAAACGCTCGCCAGTCGAAGATTCGATTCCCTGTGATTGCACCCGCCGAAGCTCCCCAGAGCTCCCTTTTAACGCCCAGCCGCATACGCGTCCTCGTCCGGGTCTTCCGCCGAAGACCTCGTCGCCCGTCGAACTCCGAGCTCCCCGCAGCATCGGTAGTCCTCGTGCCGTCCGAACTTCTCGGCGAAGACACCGTCGCCGTCGTCGACCGAATCTCGCGGAGACGCACGTTCGTCTTCCGCGTCCGCCGAACGCGTGCCGCACACGATTTTTGCCAAATCGAGCACTGTGCTCGATTTCCTGTGTGGGCTAGGATGGGTCCGTGGGTTTGGGCTGGACCGGTCGAACCGGGCCCTAACAATTCTCCCCCGCCTAATTTGGACATCGCCCTCGATGTCTCTAGCGGGCGGATCCTGCAGAACCATCGCTCCAATCCTCATCGCCCCGATCCGACACTGCTGCGCTCCTATGGCAGTGTGTGGAACTACCTGTCGTGATCCAATCCGCGGTTGCTCGGTTTCCTCGGCTTCCTCGGCTGGATCTTGTGCCGCTATCGCCATGAGCTTTTGCTTGCTAGGACAATCCTTTACCCAGTGAGGACCGCCGCACCAAAAGCAACCTTGTGGCTTTTGCTCCCGTCGTCCCGGTGAACCCTTGTTCTGCCGGTAGAATGGCCTACCCCTCTCTGGAACTCTAGCCCCCGGTGGCGTGCGTGGGGAGCCGCGCTTTGGTGGTGTCTTGGATTTCTTTGGTGGTGCTGGTTTGAAATTTCTGTTATCCACCAGAGATTCAGCCACTGCCGCCGCCGCCCTCCAGTCAACCGGCTCGCGACGTCGAACCTCCGTTTCTGCCCATGGCTGAAGGCCCCGGAGGAAGAAATACCTCATATCGTCCTCCGCCATCCCCCGAAGCTCCAGCATCAACGTAGAGAAAGCCCTGACGTACTCCTAGATCGGGCCAGTATGCCTCAGCCGATCCAGTTTGCCACGCGCCTGATCCGCCGAGTTTCCGGGAAGAAACTGCCGCCGCAGTTCCTCACGGAAAGTCTCCCAAGTCCATCTAGTAGTCCCTGAGGTAGAGCCGACTTTGGTTCGCCACCAAAGTTTCGCGTCGCCTGTAAGATAGGCGATGCACACCTGCACCCGATCTCCTGCAGAAATATAGTTAGCTGAAAACAGTTGCTCCATATCCCAGATAAAGTTTTCAACCTCTCTGGACGATCGAGCCCCCCGAACGTCGCTGGGTCTGGCACGCGCATCCTCGGTTTGGGAGCCTCCTGCTCCACCGGTGTTGGTTTCGATACTTGCGCTAGGGCTAAACGCAATACCCTTACTTCAGCGTGCATGTCTTCCTTCATGCGAGCCATCTCTCCTGGTAGATGGATCAGACCCTCCATGGTCTGTTGCATGATCTCGATCTGTAACCTCTGTTGCTCGATCTGCAACCCTTGTTGCTCGATTTGTAGCCTCTGCTGCTCGATCAGCAATTCCTGATCCTCCACAGTCTTTTGGAGGTTTTCCACCTGTGGAATCATCCCATTGCCTCTACCACTGGCCAAACCGAGCATCTGCTCGATCTGAGCAATGCGTTCACCCTGGTTCACCATCTCCTCAGGATCAGCCGTCTCCTTGGCTTTTCCTTTATCCTGCCTGGGTCGGGCGTCCTCTGACGCTCCTCTAGCAGTATGGGTGATTTTCTAGAACTTCAGACCTTTCCTCACCTTCGAGGGTGAGGCTGAAGGTGCCGTGTTTGCTAGAGCACGTTAGGCTCTGATACCTGTTGTCACGCCCCGGTCAGATCGGCCTAGAATTGGCGCTTATCCGCTTCCTAGAGCCGTCCGGCGGAATACCAGAACGCAACTCTCCCTAGGGTTTCCGGCCTCAAAATTAGAAACCCTAATTTAGAAATCCGGAAAGAAACGGAACCCTAAATTAAATACCTCCTCTGATTTTGACCAAAGTCAAAATTATAGCCTTGCTGGCGTCAGCGTGACGTCAGCCCTCGATCGGATTTCGCCGCCGCGCGTAAATCTCCGTCGCTGACGTCACCTTTGTGTCAGCCGCCCGATTTCGTTCGTCGAAATCGAATTTCGTCTCGCTGACGTTCGCCTACGTCAGCCGAAATCGAGATTTCGATTTCAATTTTCCGCTCCGCTGCGGACCGTTGACCGCCTCGTTTCGAACGCCCGACGCGTTCGAAACTTCGTCTCCTTCGTTCGTCCGAAGCCGAGCGCCGCCCGGGCTCGCGAATCGCCGTCCTCCGTCGACGACTGCAACTGCCGGAAATCTTTAAGGACGTCGCCGCTGCGTTGAAGCACGCCGGCGAACCCAAAGACAGGGGAGGAGAAGATCAAAAGGAGAAAGCTTTATTTGATGGTAGAAGCTACAGAGCCGACGACCCCCATCACCGGTCGGACTCCCTCTTCCCTCCCTCACCGTCGACCCACTGGTCGCGGTTACAGTTCGCTCAAATACCTCTCGTCGACGTCTCCTACGACGTCGGAAGCACTCCACTCCGAGTTTCCCTCAGCTTCTCACAAACGCTCGCCAGTCGAAGATCCGATTCCCTGTGATCGCGCCCGCCGAAGCTCCCCAGAGCTCCCTTTTAACGCCCAGCCGCATACGCGTCCTCGTCCGGGTCTTCCGCCGAAGACCTCGTCGCCCGTCGAACTCCGAGCTCCCCGCAGCATCGGTAGTCCTCGTGCCGTCCGAACTTCTCGGCGAAGATGCCGTCGCCGTCGTCGACCGAATCTCGCGGAGACGCACGTTCGTCTTCCGCGTCCGCCGAACGCGTGCCGCACGCGATTTTTGCCAAATCGAGCACTGTGCTCGATTTCCTGTGTGGGCTGGGCTGGGTCCGTGGGTTTGGGCCGGACCGGTCGAACCGGGCCCTAACACATAGGATGATTGCGAACAACATTTCTGAGATGGTTGTGGGTTAATTCCGCTGGAAACACTGATCATAGAGGGGAATGAAATTCAGTGAAGTCGTAGGGCAGGGGAAAGGACGTCGGCGACTGCCGACGGGATGGCATTGACGATTGGAGCTGGGAATGGCGGCTACGTCGATTTGTTGCAGCAACATTCCAGGCGATGGGAGTTGAGGCAAAGGTGACTAGTATAGGAGACGTCGGAGAAGAGGCAGCGCTAGGGCTGGCAGAAGCGATGAAGGCGGCTGGAGTTTTAGGTCTCTAGCTCTATCGGTGGAGGCGCCAGCGAGTGTTAAGCACAGGCGAACAAACCACAGAGGCATTCGTCTGCCGCTGGAAGCAGTGGCAATGTCAAGTTGTTGTAGCGCTGATCAGCAGTGGTGTCCAGGCTGAAGAGGATGAGGCGGCGCTAGGGCTAATAGAGGTAGTGATTTCAGCTCAGCGCCGCTCGTATGGAATAGACGAGCGTATCCACCATGTCGAAAGTGAGGAGCCTCATCTGCTGCAGCAAGGATGTGTTAGTGGCGGTGATTGCTAAGGAGGTGAATTTGATAACTATGGTGGAGGTGTACATGACGGTGGCAAATCCAGCCAAATAGTGATGACGACTAAGCTCTGCTATTCAGCAGAAAAATCTTTTCCTTCAGAAGTTTTCCTTTTTTTTTAGATGATCTGAGCAGAGTAAACATTTTTATTTCCTCTTGGTGTCGAATCTGAAACAGGGAGCAGGGATGAATTTCCGCGATCGGAATCGAGCGAAGGACTCGGGCTAAACTAATTCAGCATGATTGATATATCTTTATTGTTTTTTTTAAACAGCCACCTCCTTGGTCTGATTTTTGGTAATATTTCTGATTGCTGAAAAAGGGATCCAGAAAACTTGACATTCATCCTCATGTTTCCTCGCGCATGGTGGCAATTAGTTTCTTTCCAAGATTGTCTGCTTTGTAAGCAAATTTTGCATTTTCTCCAGCTAACTTTTTAAATTGAGTTTATCATGAACTGAAGAATTTTATACAGATTTTTGCATCCAAATAATTTCTATTTCTCATCTAATTTCTCTGTAATTCTTATCCTGCTTCCTTTCTCACAGCGAAACATCCAGCACACTTTCTCCAATTTTTTACTCTAATTCTTCTTCTTACAGCAGCGAATCTCTCTTCTCTTTTTTTAAAATTCTATATGCAGCGAATCTCTCATCCCCTTTCTTTTTTTTTTTTTGGCAGTCTTTTGACGAAGAACATCCATCATCAATCATTGCTGATTTAGTCTTCCTGTAATACTTTGGCAAAGAGCGTTCACCATCAAGTTTCGTTGCAGCGAGGGATAATCAAAGGAGAACAAGTACTAATAACTCTCCTAGATTTTCTTGATCGTCTTCCTTTGGTTTCTTTTATCTGTATCTTCGAATTTCATGTTTTGACTGAGGTTTCTTCTATCAATTTCTATCAGGCTCTTATTTATCATTTTTTTTATTTAATCTTGATAGAATCCCATCGCACTTCCTTGTTCAGGAAAATTTATTCGCATCACTATCTTCTCCCCCTTTTGTTATCTCTCTCTCGTATCTTTTTTAATCTTCTTTCTCTTCTCGGCATTTACGCATCTCTTCTAATCTCCTTCACAATTTTTAGTCGTCTCCAGATATTTTTTAGTCTTCATCCTCTCTTTTTACTCTTCATGCTTTTGGCTGCGTCACCTTCTTTGCATACCGGATTTCCCCTTTTTTTTTCTTTGCAGCCTCCTCTTCTTGATGTCCCTCTATTTTTATCTCTCAATTCTGATTTTTTTTGTGTTGATTCAGAGTTCTTCCGCCACTTCTTTCTTTGTTTTGGTCGACGCCTCTTGGACAGGCTACACTTCTTCTTGCTCAGAGTTGTTACAGCCGCCTTTTCTTTTGCCAAGAGTATTGCAACAGCGGACCTTTTTTTTGTTTTTACCGAGAGTCTCTTCAGCCAAAGCCTTCTGTTGCCAGTCAATTTTTTGCTGGTTCTTCTGCCGCTTCCTTCTTCTCCCCTTTTTTTAAACTCTCTTTCGCTCGAATTTTGTTTTTTTAGAAAGCTTTCCTTCTTCTCCCCTTTTTTTGAACTCTCTTCCGCTAGAATTTTTTTTTTTAGAAAGCTTCACCCTTTCGCTCTCAATCTCCTTTTTTTTTTTACTCTCATACATCATGTGTTACTTCTCCTGAAAAATACTGGGAGGATCAAAGATACTGGGGGATTAACATGATGCAGTGAAATCATCATGTACAGTCCTATAATTACATGGGGAGGGGGAGTTAACATGATATAGTGACATCTGTTCCTACTGCAAAAAAAAATAAAATATTCCCTTTTTCTTTTACCTTTCTCTTCTTCAATCGTAGCAGCTGTCGATTCTTTTTTTTTTGCAAGCCTTACAGCACTCTATTCTTCTCCTTTTTTTTTAAGTCACAGCAGCCCTTCTTATAGGCCTCCAACCATCTTCTCAAAAATTTGTTTCCTTTTTTGGTTTTAAACGCATGGCGCTTATTTGAAATTCTTTTGGTTGATCGCCCCTTTCATTTCCTTATCCGATTGTCTTAAATGTTTTGCTGTATTTTTCTTTCTTCTCGATTTTTAATTAATAGCTCTCAATCCTTATGGTTTCCTTTTTGCTGAGGATTCTCTTTCTTCTTTTTGCGTTTTTTTCTTTTATTCTTTTCTTTCGAAGCACTGGCGCATTGGGTTCCCTTTCCTGCTTTTATTTCTTGCATTCACTTTCATTAATTCTGACTGTTACGTATGTGTGGTTAAAGATTTCCTAGCTAGCTCTTTTTATTTCTTGCTGTAGAAGTTGCCAGCTCTTCATTTTCCAAATCCTGCTGCTTTCGATCCTTGTTTGATAGTAGAATGAATGAACTAGAGGAGTATACGAATCTTGTATTTTCTCAAGGGATGGGCAAATTAGGAAGAACTAGGAGGTGATACAATAGGGGATACGCCATGGGATTCTGGACATCATTCATTCTGGACAACCAATAGGGGATACGCCATGAGGTTTTTTTATTTCTTTTTTTTTTAACCTCTGATGTGTGATTTGCTTGTAGTCAAAATTGATTTTGACCAAAAATCAATTTTGACTATTCCTTTTGTGTTTAATGATTCGACAATCATGTGTTTCATTTGTGTTTCTGCATTGGACGCTTGCATAAATGAACATGTATTCATCAAAAATTTCAATTGTATGCCAACTTAAGTCCGTTACTAAAATTTCCTCAAGTCGTCTTGACATAACCAACAATACAGTAAAGATTTCCTGTAACAAAGTACTCGGAAAAGGAATCAACTTCTTCACGTTCCTGAAATAATGTAATCCTTAATGTTTTGCTGTTTACTTTACTGATGATATACACAACTGCTCTAGAAATTTGCATCTGGACTTCTGATTCCAATCATCAAGACATTGCTAGGATTTAAATTTGCGGCGGCAAGTGAACAATTCTTGTACGTAATAAACCTGCACGGGTTCTGCATTGAAGTATGAAATTTAATGGTTCAAGACCAATTTTTATAGTAAAATTCATTGTTGTCTAGTTTGGTTTTTGAAGGTATATACGGATGAATGAATTTATTTTCAAAAGATATATAGGACAAATGCAATAATTGAATATGCATGGTATTAATATCCCTAGATACTCAATGATATTTAGGAATGGGCAATTTTAATATAAAAATTCATAGTCATCTATATTGGCTTTCACCTAGGCGATTTGGGTTCAAATCCTAGTAATGGAAAATATTTAATTATTTATGAAGGTTTATAGGGATGATATTTAGGAATGGGCAATTTTAATATAAAAATTCATAGTCATCTTTTAGTTAGATTTTTATATTATATATATTTGGTACCCTTTTGATAATAAATTTACTTCATAAATTGAAGTCAATTATTGTGGGAGGGCATAGGTGTTAGGTTCAAGCCTTTAATCTGGTTCTATGACTATGATAAATATGTAGAAAGTCACAAGGCATACAAAAATAATTCAATACTGTCCTCATGATCACCTTATCAAGGGGTCAGTGATAATTAGGATGAGCTAACGTCAATTGGCATAGCCCTAGTTGCTTAAAATAGCTTCTCTTATTTCTTCCAATGCTTAATACTCCACAAGGGTATACTTTACTTAAAATATTGCCAACGAATGGATAGAATTTATGCTTGTTGTTATAAAGAATAAGGACCATTATGCTCTATATGATGTTGGAATCTTGATTAGTCTACAACCTTTTCTTTCTTTCAATGAAAATGATTAGCCGATCCTTATCGAGTAGTACATATACTCAAAATGTGTAGTACTAACAACTCCTATTTCTTGAAGACTTGTTAAACTAGCTACCGTATCAATATCCTGGATTTGCAACGAGGTTTGGGAATGTGCCAAATTTTATATTAAAATTCATTGTCATCTAGTCCAGTTTTCTAAGGTATATAGGG
Organism: Costus lasius; assembly: GCA_027563935.2. Taxonomy (NCBI): domain Eukaryota; kingdom Viridiplantae; phylum Streptophyta; class Magnoliopsida; order Zingiberales; family Costaceae; genus Costus; species Costus lasius. The sequence continues at coordinate 11,306,511 of CM050454.1, read as the reverse complement.
ATGAATGGATTTATCTTGAAAGGAGTTGTAGGACAAAAGCAATAATTGAATATGCATGGTATTTAGTATAGAAGAGCCTTTAGGTTTTTTATATACTTCGTAAGTCAAATTATCAATATCCCTAGATACTCAATGAGATTTAGGAATGAGCCAATTTGTTTAAAATCTATTGTCATCTAGTCTGGTTAGGATACCTGCCTTTCACCAATGAGATTTAGGAATGAGCCAATTTGTTTAAAATCTATTGTCATCTAGTCTGGTTAGGATACCTGCCTTTCACCAAGGCGACCTGGGTTTAAATTTCAGTAATGAAAAATATTTAATTATTTATGAAGGTTTATAGGGATGAATGAACTCATCTTCATAGAAGAGTGGCAGGATGGATACAACAACTAAACATGCTTATGATATTCAGGATATCGTGTGATGGATCCAAGTCTCAAGTGTATAGAATGGCAAAATGATATTTTCATTTATGTTCTTATATTAGTAGAGGCAAAATTACTTCATTTAGTTAGATTTTTATCGTATATATAATAGGTATACTTTAGATAATACATTTGCATCGATAAATCGAATCAATTCTTGTTGGAGGGCATCAGTGTTAGGTTAGTGAATGTCAAGCCTTTAATCTGGTTCTAAGACTAGGACAAGTAAGTATGCGGCATATAAAATGGCACACAAAATAATTCTATATCATCCTCATGATCACCCTATCTAGTGGTCGATGATAAATAGGTTGAGCCAATCTCAATTGACATAGCCCTAGTTGCTTCCAATACATTTTCTCATTTTTTTCCATTGCTCAATACTTAGCAAGGGTATACCTTACTTGACACTTGCTATGAAATATCGCTAACCAATGGATAGAATTGATTCTTCTCATTAAAAAGAATAGGGACCATCATCCTCTATGTGATGTTGGCATTCTGATTAGTCTTCAACCTTTTCTTTTCTTTAACGAAAATGATTAGCCCATCCTTGCCTAGTAGTACACATAATCTTAATGTTTTGTACTAACAACTCCAACTTTGTGAAAACTTGTTACAGAAAAATACAATATCATGGATAGAATTTATTCTTGTTCTTAGAAAGAATAGGGACCATCATCTTCTTTGTGATGTTGGCATTCTAATTAGTCTTCAACCTTTTCTTTCCTTTAACGAGAAAGATTATACCATATCTAAATGCTTACTACTAACTGTTACGCCCCGGCGAAAGACTTCACCATGGACATAAGAGTTTAAAAGATACAAGCCAACACAATAACATTTCACACCCTAAACCACAATATAGCTTTTATTAACAAAAGTTTGAATAAGCTTCAAAACTTACAATCCGTGTCAAAAACAAACCAAAGTATGCATATTACAACATCTTTAAACAAAATTCAAAGTTTGGTAACAATGCCAAAATACAAATGCCACAACTCAAGAAAACACACTTTAGCCATTTATTTTCCCCAAGATTGCAATTTCTATCTAGTTATTCATTTTGAGGTTGGGCCAAACTTGAACCTAGAGGCAAAACAAAGGGAGTTAGCTAAAAGAGCCAAGTAGGAATCACAAAAAGCTTGCAACAAGGAAAGTGATTAAAGCAATTTTACTAATCTACATGGTAAGCATTATGTCCATACAGTCGTATAAATCAAGAGCATAACCACAATATAACCTCACTCTTTGTTAGAGTGTTTTCATCGTTGCTCAACCGATGGAACAACTGTCCTTAGACAACTCAGAGGATGTTGCGTCCAACATCCAAGACCCTAGTTAGCCTAATGACTTCCCGTCAGGTGACCTCTAGCTAGCACCTTTAGAGCCGATCCATATTATGCACTATAGAGCCCATAGTGGTCTAGATGGTATAATATAACCCAGCATAAGATCAGTCAATGCCACGACATCAAGCATACACAAAATGTACTAAAATTTTCATCACATGTGTTTTAACAAAGCAACTAATGTAATAATCAAGTCATGTCATACCCATCATAATGCATCAATAAATGAATAATGTTGAGTGTAAAAGGGAAAGAAATAATAATCATAGGATAGAGCAATAAGATAACACAGCTTTTAAGTAAAACTCAAAATGCTGTATTGAAAGGTGAAGGAATAGATTCCTACCTCAATGGTTAATTTTTGCCAAAATTCTACCAATTCTCATGGCCTTTAAATCACCTTAGTTTCCAATCTTGACTCCCATATTACCTTAAAATTTTATAGAAGTTTATTATTTCCCATTCATGTCCACTAAGGTATGCAAAAATCCTAAATATCTCATTAACCAATTCCCTTTTTGTTCCTACCAACATTGGCCTTTGGCTTGACTTACTAACTTATCAAATCTTAGTTATCCTCTTTTTTTTCTAATCATTTCAAAGAGATAAGATTACTATGTGCACATAATTAAAATTGCTTTATTAATTCTTCCAAGACATGGTTATGCATGCATTCAATTATTCCTTAATGACATAGATCTTAATGTTCTTTCACAATATTCATTCTAGACATGCTTTAGTTATATTTGTATATTAATTGTTGCCCAGCTCTAAGCACAACAATTTTGTTTGTTTCAAATCACTAATTCTATTTGGTTACATAAACATGTACTTGATATTCTTTACCATTTATAATTGATTCCAAATACTTTCCTTATAATTCTAACTCATTGTACACATATGCAGAAATATAAAGGGAATCAAATCCAAACATAATTAATTTTTAGCCAAATGAAACAATAAAAATCTTAATGATTAAACTAACTACTTACGTGTTCAACGTCTATACTTACTTTATAAAAGGAATATGTCAAAGTTACTAGGTAAGTTTTCTTCTCACTATATAAATTCATGAATCTGATAATTCATTCTGCTCTACCAATTTTTCACAGCACTAAATTCAAATATATTCAAGAATAGAAATCCAAACAGTAGATAAATTTAGCTCTAATGTTTATACATGCATCTTAGTTCCATGAAGTAAAATCTAATAACGCAACATCAACAACATCAAATTTTCAATCATGAACTTCACATTATTAAAAGTTAAACCAAAATTATTTAGTTTCTAACCCTAAATAATAGATCCAACCCAAAATGGTAATTTGAATGAATTAACAAAATACATCAGAATCCAAAATCTAATCAACACATTCACTTAGGCTGTGTTTAGCAAGAAAGACAGAAAATTGAAAGGAAAGGAAAGTAAAAAGAATGGAAAATAAAAAGGAAGGAAAAATAAGAAGATTTTTTTAGTTGTGTTTAACTAGAGGGAAAGAAAGTTGGAAAGATTGATATAATCACTCATTTTTTATTTTTATACTCGTATTATATAAATATCATTAAATACTATTAAATATTATAAAACTAATTAATCAATTATTAAATACTATAAAATTAAAAGTAGATATTATTAAATACTTTAAAATTAATTAAATATTACTTAATGCTATAAAACTAATTAAGCTATTTAAATACTATAAATTATAAAAATTAATTAAATACTATTATTAAATTAATTAAATATTATTAAATTCTATAAAATTATAAAAATATTATTAAATATTATAACATTAATTAAATATTATTAATTAATATAACAATAATTAAATATTATTAAATACAATAACATTAATTAAATATTATTAATTACTATAATATTAATAAAATATTATTAAATACTATAACATTAATTGAATATTATTAATTACTATAACATTAATTGAATATTATTAATTACTATAATATTAATTAAATATTATTAATTACTATAATAATTAAATATTATAAAATTAATTAAATGTTATTAAATACTATAACATTAATTAAATATTATTAATTATTATAATATTAATTAAATATTATTAATTACTATAATAATTAAATATTATAAAATTAATTAAATGTTATTAAATACCATAAGATTAATTAAATGTTATTAAATATAATAACATTAATTAAATATTATTAATTGCTTTAATATTAATTAATATTATTTAATACTATAACATTAATTAAATATTATTAATTACTATAATATTAATTAATTACTATAACATATAAAGGGGTGAGATTAATGTGGCATTGAGCCATGCTTGTCATTCCGCCCAAATTGGGCGGAACAAATTTGAGGGGAAAATCCCTCTTCTTTTCCTTTGTTTTTCCCTTTTGAGTTTCCATCTATCCCATTAAACAACCAAAATATACAATCCTTCTATCTTTCCTTCCTTCCCCTCCCTCTTTCCTCTCCATTAAACACACCCTTAAGCAAAATAAATCAAATCAGCATTATATGAAACTTCCAACGAGTCTACCACGTAAAATTCCATCAAAGATTAGCAATAAGTAGGTCATAATTTAAGTGAAACTTTATGAATCCAATTTGATTATTCTATTGTCAAACACAAAAGCATAAAAATTTTCAACAGAATCTGTACACTTGTCATTAACAAAATCCTTCTGCTCAAATAATTAAAATCACTCAAACAACATATATATATATATATATATGAAGGTGCAAATGATGCTTAAGAAGACAAGTGATAATTAATTATAAAGAATACATATGAAACACGAAAAAAATATGATATTATAGGTGGCCAACTAAGGAACACCTCTATCTTATAGGAAAGCATGAAAGTTATAAGAAATACTAACATAAAGAAATTAATGACAACCAAGTAAAACTAAGATTTATATACATCTGATCAATACAGGTTATCAAAGGAAGAGAAAAAGTCCGGTCAAGGTAGTGTACAATAAAAATAAATAGGGAAGCTATCAATGGTAGGGGAATTATGTGGAGAGACATTTCAGTTTTGTAGAACAAAACAAGAATCTAGGGGTGAGCATCAGTTTCGGTATATTCAGTATTTACCGATTTATCAAAATTTTCGGTAAATTTGGTTCGGTAAAATCGGTATCGGTATCGGTAAATATATTTTGCATAATCGGTAATCGGTTTCGGTATCGGTAAAACTTTTTTGGTTCGGTAAGAAACCGATTTTACCAATACATATTAGGTGCTTGATATAATTTCTATATTAGAGTAAACCGAAATTACCGAATACGAGTACTCTCGAGTTACCGATTAAGATTTTAAGTTTACCGCTTTTGAGTGTTGTTGACTCCTGCCCCCCTTTCCCTCGGCCCTCTAATCTCTATTGAATTCGAGAGAGCGCTCGCGGCTCGCGCATCTCGTCGGCGAACAGCGACGAAGACACGAAGTGGTGGGCGGCAGCAATCACTCGTCCGTCTATTATTAAACCTTGTTATAGTTTGTGTTGCACATGGTGCCGTATGCACTTCGCTTGACTAATAACTGATTTAATAATAACAAGCAGTGAGTGCGCCAGGCAACTCAGTCAAAGCCTAATGTCACTTGGTGTAGCATACTAGCATAGTTATATTAATTGTGATGCATAGTTATATTAATAAATTGTACTTGGTGTCTTGCAACAACAAAATCATAACAAGATTTCAGCTTGAAAAATAAAATAAAATTAGAGAATTGACACACAACAAAGACATTTAGTCACTAAACAGTAAAGAGTGATAAATTAGTGTCTTGCAAATCTCTTTATCTTATATTCATAGCCGATCCATTCTTTGTACTCTCGGTCATATGCAGAACATCTTTGTTATGTTGTGGATTTACTTGGCAGGAGAAAAGTTCAGCGATCAGAATATGCTGGCGTATTAGTAGTCTGAAAATCTAGTAATTTGTTGAGATCTGCCAATCTGGTAGGCTGGTAGCTCATTGAGATATGGTAATATCAAGTTTTTGCCCACGAATCGATCGGAGATTGGAAGAGGTGGCACGGGGTGTTGAAAATCATTTACGGTTGCAACATTGCTGTCAGTATTTGGTTCCTTTTGTTTTTCTAATCTCAAGTCTCAACTGCAGAAACACAAGAACAGGGTGGGTACCGATACTATCAATGCCATTGCCATCATAAGATTTATTTCGCAGATTATATGCAAAAATTAGGTATTTTTGGTTCTGAAAGGAAAACAAACTAGTTTCAAGAAAAACAAACTTGGAATTTGGATATGGTGATCCAACATCTTGTTTTAATATTAAGTATATGTATATGAAGTTTAAGTTGTATTATACAATTTCTTTTTCTAAGCCAAGGATGAGGACAAGAAAGATTAAAAAATTAAGACAAATATTGAAAACTAAAAAGATCAACTAATCAAAGCAATATATCATAAGTAAAAAAAATTATTTTTATTATTCGGTAATTTACCGAATAACATTCGGTAAATTCGGTTCAGTATAAGTTCGGTAATTTATTTAATCGGTTCAGTATCGGTTTTTAAAAAATCGGTAAATCTTAATCGGTAAATTCGGTTTTGGTAAACACCGATTGCCCACCCCTACAAGAATCTGATGAGAATTTTGTGAAAATCTTTAAAGAAATAATATTCATCCCTTGCAAGTGAATTTGAGCATAGTGACAATGGATCTTCAGAAGGAAGCGAGATTTAATTATAACAATTCCATTCAAGAAGTCTAGAAACACTAACATTCAAAATTAGAAGAAAAGAAGAGGAAATTTTTGCCACGGTTCCAAAAATACTTAAAGGAATTTACCTAACTCCAAATTCAAGAAAGGAGGAGAAAGAAATTAGCCGAGAGATGGGGAGGAAAATTTACCTTGTTGCAGTGAAGAGAAGAGGAATAAGATGGAAGAAGAAAAAAAAATGGCATCCACGCTTAGGAGACAACCTTCCGTTGCCCCATCAAAGAAGAAAAAGGGATGTTGAGATCCTGTTGCTACCTAAGAAGAGGGATGAGGAGAACTTGCTGTCGCTGCCGCTCACGAAAGGGAAGAAGAATAAACGAGAAAGGAAAAAAAAACCCTCGGGAAAAAAGGGAAAAAGGGTTTAAAAAGGAATTTTGCACATAAACTCATAAGTCTTTAAAAAATTACAAATAGGTCCAGTAAAATAAAATAAAAAGTTAGTTTTAAATTAAATTATAATGCTAATAACTCCTATTTCTTGAAGGCTTGTTACACTAGCTACCATATCTAATATACTAGATTCGCAATGAGATTTGGGAATTGGCCAATTTTTATATTAAAATTCATTGTCGTATAGTTTGATTTTTATAGGTATATTGGGAAAAAAGAATTTATCTTTAAAAGAGATGTAGGACGAATGCAATAACTAAGTACGCATGATATTCAGGATAGAAGAGCCCTTTAGATTTATTACATACTTCGTTAATAAAAGTATCAATATCCCTAGATAATCAATGAAATTTAGGAATGGGCCAATTTTAATGTTAAAATCCATTATCATCTAGTCTGGTTAGGATATCTAGCTTTCCCACAGGCGACCTGGGTTCAAATTTATACAATGGAAAATATTTAATTATTCATGAAAATTTATAGGGATCAATGAAATCATCTTCAGAAGAGTGGTTGGATTTTAGTTTGATTTTTATAGTATATACAATTGGTACACTTTAGATAATACATTTGCTTCGATAAATCAAAGTAAATTCTTCTGGGAGGGCATTGGTATTAGGTTAGTGAATGTCAAGCCATTAATCTGGTTCTATGACTATGATAGGTAAGTATGCAGTATGTATAAAAGCATACAAAAATAATTATATATCATCCTCATGATCACCCTATCTAGCTATTCGTGATAATTAGGTTGAGTGAATCTCAATTGTCATAGCACTAGTTGCTTCCAATACATTTTCTCATTTCTTCGGGTGCTCAATACTTAGCAAGGGTATACCTTACTTGACCCTTGCTATGAAATATCGCTAACAAATAAATAGAATTTATTCTTGTCGTTAGAAAGATTACAGACCAGTATCTTCTATGTGATGTTGGCATTTTGATTAGTCTTCAACCTTTTCTTTCCTTTAATGAGAAAGATTATACCATACTTATCTAGTAGTACATATACTCTGAGCGCTTAGTAAATGATTGAGATAGATTTATTTATTTCCTTTCTATATTCCAATACAAAAAGGGATGCTCTATTTATAGCAACCCAAAAGATTTATAACTTATGATTAATAAATACATATGTTAATTATGTTACATAAGTTTTATAATCAAATGAAACTGAAAGAGGATGAATGGACATCCACAATATTATTCATAACACTCCCCCTTGGATGCCAATTATAAAATATGTGCCTCGTTAAAACCTTTACTAGGAAAAACCCTGTGGGATAAAAACCTAATAAAGGAAAAAGAGTACACTATATTTATAAATGTCAATTGATATTTTTGAGTCTACGAATCCCAATATTATATACAAGCTTTTCAAATATTGTAGTAGGAAGTGCCTTGGTAAATAGATCTGCTAGATTATCACATGAACGGACTTGTTGAATACTTATATCACCATCCTTTTGAAGATCATGAGTGAAAAAGAATTTTGGTGAAATATGTTTTGTTCTATCTCCTTTAATGTACCCTTTCTTTAACTAGGCAATAAATGTAGTATTATCCTCATATATGATTGTCGGAATTATTTTTTCTGAAGATAAGCAACAAGTGTTACGTATGTGTTGAATCATAGATCTCAACCAAACACATTCTCGACTTGCCTCATGTAGAGCTAAAATTTCTGCATGATTAGAAGATGTGGATGCTATGGTCTGTTTCATAGACCGCCGTGATATAGCTATTCCACCACATCTAAATAAATAACCTGTTTATGATCGACCATTATGAGGATCTGACAAATAACCTGCATCTGCATAACCAATTAAGTCTGACTTGGGCACTTTTGAGTAAAACAATCCCATATCTATTGTTCACATCTAATAAACAACTCGAAGATAGCGAAGTATATGCTTAACTCCATTTCAATGCCTTCGCGTAGGTGAAGAACTATATATTGCTAATAAATTAACAACAAATGATATATCAGGTCGTGTATAATTAGCAAGATACATTAGTGCTCCAATTGCACTAAGGTATGGTACTTCAGGACCAAGTAGTTCTTCATCCTTTTCTTGAGGTCTAAAGGGATCTTTGTTCACATCTAATGACCTTACAACCATTGGAGTGCACAACGGATGTGACATGTCTATATAAAACCTTTTTAGCACCTTTGCTAAATAAATATTTTGATATATAAAAATTTCATTACTTAAGTATTCAATTTGTAATCCAAGACAAAATTTTGTCCTTCCAAGATCTTTCATCTCTAATTCTTTCTTTAAACAATTTATAGTTTTTAGAAGCTCTTTAGGAGTTCCAATAATATTTAAGTCATCAACATAAATAGCAATTATAGCAAATCCATTTTCAGATCTTTTAATAAAAATACATGGACAAATGAGGTTATTTTTATATCCTTCCTTTATCAAATATTCACTAAGGCAATTATACCACATACATCCCGATTGTTTTAGCCCATAAAGAGATTTATTCAACTTGATTGAATAATATTCTCATGAACATAAATTATATGCTTTAGGAAGATTAAAACCTTCAGGTAGCTTCATATAAATATCATTATCTAGAGATCCATATAAATAGGCTGTAACAACATCCATTAGATGTTGTAAATAAATTATCCTTTGAACTTCTAATTCGCATTGTTTTGTACGAGGATCAAGATGAGATAATAATAATTCATTCCATCTAATATCTTTTTCCAATTACTTCTTTTCTCCCCCCTAATGTCGGGAAATTTGATTCATCAAAATGACAATCGGCAAATCGAGCCATAAATAAATCTCCTGTTAATGGTTCAAGATACTTTATTATAGATGGAGATTCATATCCAATATATATTCTCAACCTTCTTTGAGGACCCATCTTAGTGCGTTGTGGTGGAGCAATTGGAACATATACAACACATCCAAAAATTCTTAGATGAAAAATATTAGGTTCCTGGTCAAAAACCAATTGTAAAGGGAAGAACTTATGATAGCTTATTAGCCTGATGCGAATCAATATTGCAGCATGCAAGATTGCATGTCTCCAAGTAGAATTTGGAAGCTTTGATCTCATAAGCAATGGTCTTGCAATCAATTGTAAGCACTTAATGAATGATTCTGCAAGTCCATTTTGTGTATGAACATGTGCTACAGGATGTTCAATATCAATTCCAATAGGCATATAATATTCATTAAAAGTTTGAGATGTAAATTCACCAGCATTATCAAGGCGTATTTTCTTAATTGTATAATCAGGAAAATGAGCTTTTAGTCAAATTATTTGTGCAAGCAATCTCGGAAACGCCTGGTTGTGGGTTGATAATAAACAAACATGTGACCATCTAGTTGAAGCATCAGTTAAAACCATAAAATATCTAAATGGTCCACATGGTGGGTGTATTGATCCAAAAATATCACCTTGTATATGTTCTAAGAACGCGGGAGATTCCGTCCTAACTTTACTGGTGATGGTCGAATTATCAACTTTCCTTGGGAACAAGCAGCACATGAGAAATTATTGGATTGAAGAATCTCTTGGCTCTTCAATAGGTGTCCACATGAATTTTTAATTATTTTTTGCATCATAATAGATCCAGGATGACCCAATCGATCATGCCAAATAATGCATTTGTTATTATCTGTAAACGTATGGTTTATAATATTATATGTTTCAATTGTTTTAATATAAGTGTAGTACAATCCGGAGGAAAATGTAGGTAATTTTTTCAATATATATTTTTTACCTAATATAAGTCTCGTGATATAAAGGAATTCAATATTCCCTTTATTTGTTGTTTCGATATGATATCCATTTTGGCGGATATCTTTAAAGCTTAATAAATTTCTTTGAGACTTTATAGAATATAATGCATTATCAATGCGCAATTTGATTCCTCAATATAATAATATATTTGCTCTTTCGGAGCCTTCAATTATTTTTGTACTACTAGATATAGTATTAACATTGGCTTCTTGCATTGTTAAATGAGAGAAGTATTTTTTATTCTTGAGAATTGTGTGAGTTGTTGCACTATCAGCGAGACAAATATCTTCAGTATTGATGTTGGTGCCAACCAAAAGAATACTCATTCTTCATTGAAAAATAAAAGTCCATACAGTTAGAAAAAATGCTACTAGAGAAAAAACAATGTATTTTAAAAGATAACAAAATTTCTTTTTTTATTAAATGAAAAAAAAACATATTAAGATAAGACATCGATATATAAGAAATTATTTGTGAACACTACAATCTCCAATTAAATAATTAAATTTTTTTCTTCTAGATCAGCAAAGAAATCAGTAACATCTAGATGAGTAATGTCCATATGGTCATAATTAAAACTACTATCTTCACAAGCAAAATTTGTCTTTATCTTTTTCTCTTTGTTTTTCAATGATTCTTGATAAAGGTCAACGAGATGTTTTGGTGTACGACAGGTACGTGACAAATGACCTTTTCCACCATAATGATAACATATATTTTCAATATGTTTGCTATTCTTCAGACCCTTTTCTTTATCATTATTTTCATTATTTTTGCATTTTCGGCGAAAAACAATGTTCTTGGAATGTTTACCACAACTATATCCATATCCACGACCATGACCACGACCATGACCACGATCATTAGCACTACCATAACCACGACCACGAGTTTGCCCAATAGAATGTTGGTTGTGAGTTGCTACATTCACTTCTGGGAATGGAGCAATGCCAGTTGGACGGGACTCATGATTTTTCATCAAAAGCTCATTATTTTGTTCAGCCACAAGAAGGCAAGAAATCAACTCAGAATATTTCTTAAAACCTTTTTCTTGATATTGCTGCTGTAGGAGCACATTAGATGCATGGAAAGTGGAGAATGTTTTCTCTAACATGTTATCATTAGTGTCACGCCCCGGTCGGATCGGTCCAAAAACAACGCTTATCTGTTGTCTCAGAGCCGTCCGGCGGAACACCGGAACGTGATCGCGCTAGGGTTTCCGGACCGAATTTCGTCCCCAAACTCGAAACCCTAGTTCCCGCTCACTTTTTCTTTCCAAATTACAAGTCTCTCAGAAGAAACCCTAACCCTAATTTGAGAAATCCGAGAAAGAATCGAAAACCCAAATTATAATACCTCCAATTTGATTTTGACCGAAGTCAAAATCACTCGCAAAGTTGATTTCTGTCGCTGACGTCACGCCTGACGTCAGCCCTCCGATCTGGTTTCGCCGCGCGCCGATTTTCCTCCGATGACGTCACACTGACGTCACACCAAAATCGAATTCGATCGTTTCGATTTCGCGTCGATGCCGTTGACTTGACTTCGCCTCGTTTCGAACGCCGAAACTCGCGTCGTCTTCAACCTCTGTTCGACACCGAGCTTTCGAACGCCGCCGCGTTCGTCGCACGTCGCCGGGAAGGAAGGATGCGTCGCCTGTGCTCTCGCCTTGTCGCCGATCGTCGACGACCTCGCAGCCGCCTGCTGCCGAGGTTCGTCGCCGCCGTACACCGAAGAACAGGGGAGCAGGGGAGGTGCCGTCGCCGGAGAAGAAACACAGGAATTCAGTGGAAGAGGAAAGCTTTATTACTCAACTGGAAGCTACAAAACCTCTCCCTCTCACGCTCTCGTCTCTGTTCCTCACGTCGCCGGAAAACTCACGCTCGTCGTTCGCTCCTACGTTCGCCGAACCTCCTCTCCGTAGTTTCCTGATTCGTTCCCTCCTTCTCTGCTTGCTCCCTTCGTTGAGCTTTATAGAGAAACCGCCTTCATCCGAGTCGTGCGCGCCTGCCTTCAGCCTCCGCTTCCATCGCGTCCGCGTTCACTCCAAATCGAGCGTCCAAGCCTTCCGATGCTCGCGGAGACTACGGCGTCTCTGCCTTCTACGCGTCCAGCCGCTCGACGTCCGCTTCGTTCGGCGTCGACCGCGTCGTACGGAGCTCGCGTGGTGAGTTGACGAAGCTCGGTTGCTTCGTTCGCGCACGCCAGCGCGTGCCTGCCAGCCTCGTCCGAGTCCTGCGTGAGGGTGCCGTCGTCCGCACGAGATGATGGCTAAGCTTCGGTCAAAATCTTCATCCGATTTTGACATTGATCCGTGAGTTGTTCTCCGTCGTGGGCTTGGGCCAGGCCCATCCTTCACTGGGCTGAACCGGGGAGCCCAGGGCCTAACAATTCTCCCCGGCCCAATTTGGACGTCGCCCTCGATGTCCGGCGCGGCGCTCAGGCCCGCGCTCGCCGATCTTTCTTTTCTTGCTGGCGCGCAATATCGTCAGCTATCCTTTGACGCCATCGTTCGTATTCTCTCGGGTCGGCTATAGAGGGCAAATACCTCCCCTGGATCCGCCGAGTCTGGCCTTCTTCAGCGTCAGAAGAACTCGACGAAGGCTCCGCCGGAGCTTTTTCCTCTACTACTTGCCTCCACGTCTTCTTCTCCTGTAGAGGGTCTATCTCTTCGGAGTTCGGCTTTTGCTCGACATTACCTTTGTCGACTGCGTCTTTCGGCTCTGCTTCTGCGGTTGTCGGCGATGGTCCTCCTGCGACCACTGAGGCGATGCGCACAACTCCTATGCGGGCCTCTACTGGTTCCTCGTCCTGCACCACCGCCGGTTTCTCAGCTAGCTCCCGATGCACGATTGCTGCAATAGCGTTCACCCTCTGTCGATCCGGACAGTCGCGTATTCGGTGCGGTCCCTTGCACAAAAAGCAGGCAATTGGTCTCAGTTGACCTTGCCCTCGCTCTGCAGGTCGAGCATGCTCCTGCCACGCTGGTTGTCCTCCGTTTCGTCGGGGAGAGGGCCTCTCTCTCTCTGGCGCTCTGGGTCTGGGTGGAGATGGTCGCTTCGGGGGTGACCTCTGTGCTCTCTGAAAGGTCGTCCCTGAAGTCCTCTGGTCCACCAAGGACTCGGCTATAGCAGTAGCCGTCCTCTAGTCCTGTGGTGCATGTCTTCGTACCTCCGTTGCCGCCCAGGGTTGGAGATTCCGGAGGAAGAAGTACCTCCTATCTCCCTCTGCCATCTCAGGTAGCTCCAACATCAGCGCGGAGAACGCCCTGACATACTCCTGGATCGTCCCTGTATGCTTTAGCCGATCCACCGCCTCTCGTGCCTGGTCCACCGAGTTTCCGGGAAGGAACTGTTGTCGCAGTTCCTCTCGGAACACCTCCCAAGTCCAACTCGCTGCCTCTGATGTAGAATCAACTTTGGTTCTCCACCAAAGCTTCGCATCATCTGAGAGATATGCTATGCACACTCTCACTTTCTCCTGCTCTGTGACATGGTTAGCTTCAAAATATTGTTGCATGTCCCATAAAAAGTTACCCAACACTTTTGCAGATCTGGCCCCTTTGAACATTGCAGGTTCTGGGGTGCGAATCTTCCCGTTGCCGTTGGGAGCCCCATACTCTGTCCTGGTTGCTGTAGGGCCACTCCCTTGGGCCTGCGCCAGTGCCATGCGCATCACCGCGAGGTCCGCTACTATCTGTTGCTGAACTGCCGTGGTGTTGGCTACCTGCGTTGCCAACGTCGTCACCTGTCCTTGCAAAGCCCCTACTTGTTCTTGTAGGGCTGCCATGCCTTCAGCATTCTGGGGAGCCTCCACTACTCCAGCCAAAGCCTGTTGGAGAGCAAGGATCTGCAGTCTTTGCTCCTCTATCGTGCGATGGAGGTCCTCCACCTGAGGAACCACCGCATCTCTGCTATTCCCAGTCAAACCGAGCACTTGCTCGATCCGGGCAATACGATCTCCTTGATTCACCATATTGCTGTTGGATCACTTTAACCTCTGATACCTGTTGTCACGCCCCGGTCGGATCGGTCCAAAAACAACGCTTATCTGTTGTCTCAGAGCCGTCCGGCGGAACACCGGAACGTGATCGCGCTAGGGTTTCCGGACCGAATTTCGTCCCCAAACTCGAAACCCTAGTTCCCGCTCACTTTTTCTTTCCAAATTACAAGTCTCTCAGAAGAAACCCTAACCCTAATTTGAGAAATCCGAGAAAGAATCGAAAACCCAAATTATAATACCTCCAATTTGATTTTGACCGAAGTCAAAATCACTCGCAAAGTTGATTTCTGTCGCTGACGTCACGCCTGACGTCAGCCCTCCGATCTGGTTTCGCCGCGCGCCGATTTTCCTCCGATGACGTCACGCTGACGTCACACCAAAATCGAATTCGATCGTTTCGATTTCGCGTCGATGCCGTTGACTTGACTTCGCCTCGTTTCGAACGCCGAAACTCGCGTCGTCTTCAACCTCTGTTCGACACCGAGCTTTCGAACGCCGCCGCGTTCGTCGCACGTCGCCGGGAAGGAAGGATGCGTCGCCTGTGCTCTCGCCTTGTCGCCGATCGTCGACGACCTCGCAGCCGCCTACTGCCGAGGTTCGTCGCCGCCGTACACCGAAGAACAGGGGAGCAGGGGAGGTGCCGTCGCCGGAGAAGAAACACAGGAATTCAGTGGAAGAGGAAAGCTTTATTACTCAACTGGAAGCTACAAAACCTCTCCCTCTCACGCTCTCGTCTCTGTTCCTCACGTCGCCGGAAAACTCACGCTCGTCGTTCGCTCCTACGTTCGCCGAACCTCCTCTCCGTAGTTTCCTGATTCGTTCCCTCCTTCTCTGCTTGCTCCCTTCGTTGAGCTTTATAGAGAAACCGCCTTCATCCGAGTCGTGCGCGCCTGCCTTCAGCCTCCGCTTCCATCGCGTCCGCGTTCACTCCAAATCGAGCGTCCAAGCCTTCCGATGCTCGCGGAGACTACGGCGTCTCTGCCTTCTACGCGTCCAGCCGCTCGACGTCCGCTTCGTTCGGCGTCGACCGCGTCGTCCGGAGCTCGCGTGGTGAGTTGACGAAGCTCGGTTGCTTCGTTCGCGCACGCCAGCGCGTGCCTGCCAGCCTCGTCCGAGTCCTGCGTGAGGGTGCCGTCGTCCGCACGAGATGATGGCTAAGCTTCGGTCAAAATCTTCATCCGATTTTGACATTGATCCGTGAGTTGTTCTCCGTCGTGGGCTTGGGCCAGGCCCATCCTTCACTGGGCTGAACCGGGGAGCCCAGGGCCTAACAATTAGTGACCCTTTCTCCACATAATTTCAATTGAGAAGTAATCCTAAATATTGCAGAATTATACTCGCTTACTATTTTAAAATCTTGTAAACGTAAATGCATCCAATCATAATGAGCTTTTGGAATAATTACTGTTTTCTGGTGGTCATATCTTTCTTTTAATTTATTCCAAAGAACAAGTAGGTCTTTTACCATGAGGTACTCAGCTTTTAATCCTTCATGGAGATGATGATGAAGGAAAATCATAGCTTTGGTTTTATTTTGATTAGATGCTTCATTTTCTTCTTTAATAGTATCTCCAAGGCCATTGGCATCTAAATGAATTTCTGCATCTAGCACCCAAGATAAATAATTCTTCCCCGTGATGTCAAGAGCCACAAACTCAAGTTTTGCAAGATTTGACATATTTAGTACTATCATAAAAATATAAAAACAAGTTAGATAAGATTCAATTTATTTAGATAAAAAAACTAATGATTAAGAAATGAATAAAAGTAGTTGTATTATATCATTAAATATAAAACCAAAAGAAAATAATGGAAGCGGCAGCAAAGTTAAAATTAGGAGAAATGTGCAGACACGGGTTCAAATTCTTGTGTTTAAGTTTTTTCGCTGAAATTTAACAATTCTGCTCATGTGAGAAAATAAATAGGAATTCCTAATAGTTATTACGAGCAAGATTATGCTGAGATCAGAATTTGGAATTAAGTAATCAGAGATTTGGAAAATTATAGAAAATAGAATTAAATTTTTAGATTTAAATGCCGAGAGAAATCTGAACACAGAATTGAAATGTGTGAGTAATATCACAGAATTGAAATGATATGCGTGAGCAAAGATTAAATGGTAGGGAGATTTAAATCTTAACCAAGAGAAAATAAATAATAAATATTATACCTGATAGACCTTTCTTAGTTAGAGCCTCGTGCTGATAACGTGTTAGAAATAAAACAAACCAATAAACAAAATAAATGATTGAGAAGGCTTTATTTATTTTCTTTCTATATTCCAATACAAAAGGGGATGCTCTATTTATAGCAGCCTAAAAGATTTATAACTTATGATTAATAAATATATAAGTTAATTATGTTACATAAGTTTTATAATCAAAGGAAACTGAAAGAGGATGAATGGACATCCACAATATTATTTATAACAAAAATCAAATTTTCATTTATGTTCTTATATTAGTAGAGGCAAAAATACATCTTTTAGTTTGATTTTTATAGTATATATAATAGGTAGACTTTAGATAATACATTTACTTCGATAAATCAAAGCCAATTCTTCTGGGATGGCATTGGTGTTATGTTAGTGAATGTCAAGCCTTTAATCTGGTTCTATGACTATGATAGGTAAGTATGCGGTATGTATAAAGTCATACAAAAATAATTCTATATCGTCCTCATGATCACCTTATCTAGCGGTCCATGATAATTAGGTTGAGCCAATCTCAATTGACATAGTGCTAGTTGCTTCCAATACATTTTCTCATTTCTTCCATTGCTCAATACTTAGCAAGGTTATACCTTACTTGACACTTGCTAAGAAATATCGCTAACAACCAGATAGAACATACTCTTGTCGTTAGAAAGAATAGGGACCATCACCCACTATGTGATGTTGGCATTCTAATTAGCCTTCAATGTTTTCTTTCTTTCACGAGAAAGATTATACCATCCTTATCTAGTGGTACATATACTCTAAATGTTTAGTACTAACAACTCCTATTTCTTGAAGACTTGTTACACTAGCTACCATGTCTAATATCCCAGATTCGCAATGAGATTTGGGAATGGGCTAATTTTTATATTAAAATTCAATTTCGTTTGATTTTTATAGATATATTGGGAAAAAAGAATTTATCTTTAAAAGAGTTGTAAGACAAATGCAATAACTAAATACACATGATATTCAGGATAGTAGAGCCCTATTGATTTATTATATACTTTGTAAATCAAAGCATCAATACCCCTAGACAATCAATGAGATTTAAAAATGGGCCAATTTTAATATTAAAATCTTTTGTTGTCTAGTTCGGTTAGAACACTGGCTGTTACTCAGACTACCCAGGTTCAAATTTCAGCAAGGGAAAATATTTAATTATTTACTAAGTTTATAGGGATTAATGAACTCATCTTCAGAAGAGTGGCTGGATGGATCCAAGTCTAAGTGTATAGAATGGCAAAATGACATTTTCATTTATCTTCTTATATTAGCAGAGGCAAATATACATCTTTTAGTTTCATTTTTATAGTACATTTAATAGGTACACTTTAGATAATACATTTGCTTTGATAAATCAAAGTCAATTCTTATGGGAGGCATCGGTGTTAGGTTAGTGAATGTCAAGCCTTTAATCCGGTTCTATGAATATGATAGGTGTCAGGGCCCGGTCTACCCGGTTCGGCCCAACCCAAGCCCAGGCCCACAGAAGGAAGCCCACCTGATTTAAGGGAGCTCGATTTGAGGAAAACGGCGGGTCAACATTGGAAGTTGACCAACTCCAAACGAAGCGGAAGCTTCGCGTGCTTCAGACGCAGATGCGTGCGCGTCGCAGCGTGCGAACGCACGCTCACCGAAAGCTTCGGACGGAAGAAGCGGACGGGCGGTGCGTGAAGCTCTGGCGGACGAAGCAGAAATCTACGGAGGCTTCGTCTTCACCAGAGATGGGAGACATGGAGCAGCGGCTCTGACGGGTTCGACGGACGCGGCTTCTCCGGAAGACGCGGACTGCAGTTTCGGAGAGCGACGGCAGACGCGGCGTCGTCAACTCGAAACTGGAGAAAGACTCGGGCACAGAGGCATCTTCGGACGCGGCTTCAGACGAGTCGATGGAGACCTCGTCAGCAGACGCGAGCTTCGGCGGAAGATTCGGCGATGCGTCCTTATAAAGGAAGACGCGATCGAGCGGAAAGGGGTGCGCAAGGGCGTCACCACACCACAAAGGAGAGGCGACTCCACCGGCGACGGCGAGGTGCCGTCGCCCTTCCAGAGCTGGGCTCTGATGCCGCCAGGGGGCGAAGGTCGGCGCGGAGGTGCCGACGAGAGAGTGAGATCAAGGAGAGCATGTAACCGGAATCACCGGTGAGGGAGGGGAAGCGGGCACCGACGGAGGTCGTCGGTTGAGAGACGTTGTAAGCTTTGCAGAGGTAATAAAGCTTCTTCCTTTCATATGTTCCCTTCCCCTGTTCTACGACGACGGAAGGCGGCGGCCTTCCTTCTCCGGCGATGGCAGCGTCGAACGCAGACTCGCGTTCGACGCGTGAAGATGACGGCTTCGAACGCGTCGAGCGTTCGAAACGAGAAGAGTCAAGCGGTCAACGGCATATTTCGAGGACGGCTGACGCAAGCGGACGTCAGCAAAGGAAAGTCAAAATTGGCGGCGGAAATCGAATTCGAAATTCGATTTCGCGTGCGACGTCAGCGTGACGTCACCTGAAGAACGATTCCGCGCGCGACGGAATTAATCGTCGGCTGACGTCAGCGTGACGTCAGCGAGAGCGATTCGATCGGCGAGTTTGCACAGTAAACATGATTTTGACCAGGTCAAAATCAGGAGAGGTATTTTGATTTTCTGATTTGGGATTTTCGATTCTTTCTCGATTTCTCAAATTAGGGTTAGGGTTTTCCGTGCGAATTGTAATTTGGGAAGAAAAATTGAGCGGGAATTAGGGTTTCTAATTTTGGGTCGGAAACCCTAGGGCGAGTTACGTTCTGATATTCCGCCGGATTGCCCTAAGACAGCAGTTAAGCGCTGTTTTCAGGCCGATCCGACCGGGGCGTGACAATAGGTAAGTGTGCGGTTTGTATAAAGGCATACAAAATAATTCTATATCGTCCCCGTGATCACTCTATCTAGCGGTCCGTGATAATTAGGTTACGCCAATCTCAATTGACATGGCGCTAGTTGCTTCCAGTACATTTTCTCATTTCTTCCATTGTTCAATACGTAGCAAGGGTATACCTTACTTGACACTTGCTATTAAATATCGCTAATAACAGGATAGAATTTATTCTTGTCGTTAGATAGAATTGGGACCATGATCCTCTATGTGATGTTGGTTTTCTGATTAGTCTTCAACCTTTTCTTTCCATTAACGAGAAGATTATACCATCCTTATCTAGTAGTACATATACTCTAAATGCTTAGTACTAACAACTCCTATTTCTTGAAGACTTTTTACACTAGTTACCTTATCTAGTATACCGGATTCACAATGAGATTTGAGAATAAGCTAGTTTTTATATTAAAATTCATTGTCATTTAGTTTGAATTTCACAGGTATATTGGGAAAAAAGAATTTATCCTTAAAAGAGTTGTAGGAAAAATGCAATAATGGAATACGCATGATATTGAGGATAGAAGAGCCCTTTAGATTTATTATATACTTCATAAATCAAACCATTAATATCCCTAGATAATCAATGGGATTTAAAAATGGGCCAATTTTAATGTTAAAATCTTTTGTTGTCTAGTCTGGTTAAGAAACCTGGCTTTTACTCGGACGGCCCAGGTTCAAGTCTCAAGTGTATAGAATGACAAAATGACAATTTTCATTTATGTTCTTATATTAGTAGAGGGAAAAATACATCTATTGGTTTGATTTTTATAGAATATATAATAGGTACACTTTAGATAATACATTTGCTTTGATAAATCAAAGTCAATTCTTGTGGGAGGGCATCAGTGTTAGGTTAGTGAATGTAAGCCTTTAATCTGGTTCTATGACTATTATTGGTAAGTATGTGGTATGTATAAAGGCATACAAAAATAATTTTATATCATCCTCATGATCACCCTATCTAGCAGTATGTGATAATTAGGTTGAGCCAATCTCAATTGACATAGTGCTAGTTTCTTCCAATACCTTTTCTCATTTCTTCCATTCCTCAATACTTAGCAAGGGTATACCTTACTTGAAACTTGCTATGAAATATCGCTAACAAATGGATAGAATTTATTCTTGTCGTTAGAAAGAATTGGGACCTTCATCCTCTATGTGATGTTGGCATTCTGATTAGTCTTAAACATTTTCTTTCCTTTCACGAGAAAGATTATACCATCCTTATCTAGTAGTACATATGCTCTAAATGCTTAGTACTAACAACTCCGATTTCTTGAAGACATGTTACACTAGCTACCATATTTAATATACCAGATTCGCAATGAGATTTTGGAATGGGCCAATGTTTATATTAAAATTGATTGTCGTTTAGTTTGATTTTTATAGGTATATTGGGAAAAAAGAATTTGTCTTTAAAAGAGTTGCAGGACAAATGCAATAACTGAATATGCATGATATTCAGGATTGAATATGCATGATATTCAGGATAGAAGAGCCCTTTAGATTTATTATATACTTTGAAAATCAAAGCATCAATATCCCTAGATAATCAATGAGATATAAAAATGGGCCAATTTTAATGTCAAAATCAATCTAGTCCTATTAGGATACCTGGTTTTCATTCAGGTGATCAATGAGATTTATTATTCTTTAAAGTTTATTAGGGATCATGAACTCATCTTCTGAAGAGTGGCTGGATGGATCCAAGTCTCAAGTGTATAGAATGGCAAAATGACATTTTTATTTATGTTCTTATATTACTAGAGGCAAAAATACATCTTTTAGTTTGATTTTTATAGTATATATAATAGGTACACTTTAGAATACATTTGCTTCAATAAATCAAAGTCAATTCTTGTGGGAGGGCATTGGTGTTAGGTTAGTGAATGTCAAGCCTTTAATCTAGTCCTATGACAATGATAGACTAGTATGCGGTATGAATGAAGGAATACAAAAATATTTCTTTATCATCCTTGTGATCACCCTATCTAGCGGTCCGTGATAATTAGGTGGAGCCAATCTCAATTGACAAAGCCCTAGTTGCTTCCAATACCTTTTCTCATTTCTTCCATTGCTCAATACTTAGCAAGGGTATACCTTACTTGACACATGCTATGAAATATCGCTAACAATTGGATAGAACATATTCTTGTCATTAGAAAGAATAGGGACCATCATCCACAATGTGATGTTGGCATTCTAATTAGTCTTCAATGTTTTCTTTCCTTTCACGAGAAAGATTATACCTTCCTTATCTTGTAGTACATATACTCTAAATGCTTAGTACTTACAATTCCTATTTCTCGAAGACTTGTAACACTAGCAACCATATCTAATATCCCAGATTCACAATGAGATTTGGGAATGGGCTAATTTTTATATTAAAATTCATTTTCCTTCAGTTTGATTTTTATAGATATATTGGGAAAAAAGAATTTATCTTTAAAAGAGTTGTAAGACAAATGCAATAACTGAATATACATGATATCTAGGATAGAAGAGCCCATTAGATTCATTATATACTTTGTAAATCAAAGCATCAATATCCCTAGATAATGAATGAGATTTAGCAATGGGCCAATTTTAATGTTATAATCCATTGTCGTCTAGTCCGATTAGGATACCTAGCTTTAACCTAGGCGACACGGGTTCAAATCCTAGCAATGGAAAATATTTAATTACTCGTGAAAGTTTATAGGGATCAATGAAATCATCTTCAAAAGGTGGTTGGATGGATCTAGGTCTCAAGTGCATAGAATGGTAAAATGATATTTTCATTTATGTTCTTATATTATTAGAGGCAAAAATACATCTTTTAGTTAGTGTTATAAGCTTTTTAAAATGTAAATAGGCATAATTATACCTATAGAATATTACAATTAGCTTTTTTTTTCTATTAAATAATCTTATTTTTTTCTTAATATTAAATATTTTTCTATTCAAGCCATAAAAGAGACACAATTAGCTTAATAAATCAACAAATTTACGTAATTATAAGGCTAATATATTTTTATAATGTTGAAATATGAATAAACTAATTTAAAATAGTCATCAACAAAATGATAACATTTATAAAAAGTTTCTAATAACTCAAATATTTAATCTTAGATAATAATTGTCATAAAAGAATAAACTTAGGTTTTTCTACCCATTGACCGATTACCAATTTGGCTATGGGTTAGAACTTGGCCGAACCACCGGTTAACTGATCGAACCAAAATATAATATATTTTTATATAAAATATTTATTTATATATAAAAATAACTATATTTCAATAGTTGACTGAACCGATTAACCGCCGAAAACCGAGGGCTAACCAAAAATATTTATATTTGTTTATCTTAAATTAGTTTATAATTTTAAATAGTTTTTCTTTTTATATAAAATATACAGTTATCCGAAAACTGACGATTAACCATATCGGAAAATTGGTTAATAGGTTCTGGACTGGTTCTTGTTTTTCCTGAACCGATCTAATCAGTTTGGTTCAAAAAAACCACTCACCCCTACTACACATTTGTAGTTGTTCAATTAATAGTTGCTGAAGGTAATATCTAAAATGTTAGAAATTTAGTAAATTTTATTTTCTTTTAGTTTTATTAATTTATTATTATTATTTAGTTTTTATGCGATTACTCTTTGTATTTCAACAATTGGAATTAATACATACCGATACTTTTGGTAAGACTTTTATTATTATTATTTTGTTTAGTTAAGAATAACTTTTTTTATAACATATTTTTTAATGTATAAGCAATAACTTTGAAGTTGAAAATCAATTAATCGGTTTTTATCGGATCTTAAAAAATGGTTCTCAATACATCACTATAAGGACATTTCTACATCTAATTTACCGAAATGCACTGATCAGAGAGCAAAAGGAGCGGGCATCTGAGTGAAATAGCAAGAAGGATGTAGTGAGAAAATTAATATATTTTGAAAAATATATAGAACTTTAATTAAATTTCTAACTCATTTTTTTTATAGAGGAGCTTGTTGGGCATTTGTAATGATGTGAACAACATAATAAAAAGAAAAAAGGGAGAGCTGATTGTGATTTGAGATAAATCCAACATAGGATATATGGGAGGATTTCCTTATTATGCCCTCTATTTCATTAAACAAAAATGGAATATATAGTGAGACTATATATCCATACATGGGTAGCGAGTGCATATAGTATTGAGAAATATTGCATAAATTATTCGGCAATCCACAACCAACACATAAGATTACAAGAATAGCAGTAGTTGACACAACCAAAGAAAAAAAAATTAAATAGAGCAATTGTGCATCAACTGATAATTGCTTGTATTCATGTCTTTGAAGAATTTAGAAACTACGATGGTGGCTATATTTGTAATTTTTCTTCTGAGGGACTAGTGAATCACATTGTGACCATTGTGGGATATGATCAAGAGTGAGATGAAATATATTGGATAGTAAAAAATTCCTAGGACCCTAATTGGGGTGAAGATGGGATATGTTTGAGTGAACAAAAATTAGAACATTATGGATAGTATAGGTTACTACCCGATCATTGAGTAGTTATGACTTTTTGGTTCAACTTTATTGTATTAAACAATTTTTGCATTTTTAGAGTATTTGGCTTTTGCATATATTGTAACCCAGCTGTGTGTTTTATTAATTTGTTTATATTTTTTACCTTGATAACTTTATTTCTTAAAAAGTTTGCAATGCAGAGAGTTTTAATCATTTATAATTTTCCAATACGCTTTTCTTTGATAGAAAGCATTTCATAAATATTTGATTACAATTTATGATAAATTGAGTATAGAATGTACGGAAGGCTTTCCTTATTATGCTCTCTATTTCATTAAGCAAAATAGAATATACAGTGAGACTGTATATCCATACATGGGTAGCGAGTGCACAGAGTGTCTAGAAATATTGTGAAAATTATATGACGATCCACAACCAACACATAGGATTATAGGAATAGGAGTAATTGATACAACCAAAGTAGAAAAATTAAATAGAGTGGTTGCACATCAACGAGTGATTGCTTATATTCATGTTTCTAAACAAAATACAATAGTGGCTATATTTTTAATTTTTCTTTTGAGGGACTAGTGAATTATGTTGTGACCATTGTGGGATACGATTAAGAAGAAGATGAAAAATGCTGGATAGTAAAAAATTCTTAGGGCCCTAATTGGGGTAAAAGTGAATATGTTCAAGTGAAAAAAAATTGTAAGATCATGAATAATATAGGTTAATACCCGATCATTGAGTAATTATGGCATTTTGGTTCAACATTATTGTATTAAATAGTTTTTTATAATTTGAGAGTATTAGGCTTCTGTAGCTATTGTTACCCAACTGTGTTTTACTTATTTGTCTATATTTTTTGCCTTGATAACTTTATATCTTAAAAAGTTTGCAATGTAGAGAGGTTTAATATTTTCTAATGTTCCAATATGCTTTTGTTTGATAGAAAGCATTAGATAATCTATCTCATTGCAGGTAGGGGTGAGCATTCGAGAGTTTGCGGTATTGGTACCGGTACCAAACTCCTAAAGTTTGATTTTTAGGTACCGGGTACCAGTACCGAACTCTATTTTGGGAGTTTTGTACTGATACCGAAATTCTAAAATTAATTTTAGAAAATTTCCAAAGTACCAAAGTTGTGGGAGGAGAAAAAGAAGAGGAGAGAAAAAAGAGAAAGTGGAAAAAGAAGAAGAAGAAGAAGAAGAAGAAGAAGAAGAAGAAGAAGAAGAAGAAGAAGAAGAAGAAGAAGAAGAAGAAGAAGAAGAAGAAGAAGAAGAAGAAGAAGAAGAAGAGAGAGAAATGGGAATGGGAGGAGGAGGAGGAAGAAGAAGAGAAGAAAAAAATAAGAAAATTTTTTTTTGGTACTTCAAGAGTTCGGGATTTTCTGAACTCATATATGGGGTACCGGTACCGGTGCCACAATCCCAAACTAAAGTTTGGTACTGGTATCGAAGTCTCAAACTCTCAAAGTATCGGTACTAAAGTACCGAATACTGAAAATTTCAATATAGTACTTCGGTACCGGTACCGTTTGCTCACCCCTAATTGTGATAAATCCTATATAGGATATACGAGTGTCTTCCATTTCATTAAACAAAATGGAATATACAATAAGACAATATATCCATACATTGGTAACGAGTGAGCAAAAATTATAAAATCATGGATAGTATAGGTTACTACTGATCATTAAGTAGTTATGACTTTTTGGTTGAACTTTATTGTATTAAACAGTTTTTGCAATTTGAGAGTATTTGGCTTCTGACCTATTGTTCCCTAGCCATGTGTTCTACTTATTTGTTTATATTTTTTTGACTTGATAACTTTATTTCTTAAAAAATTTGCAATGCGGAGAGGTTTAATATTTTCTAAAGGTTCAATACGCTTTTGTTTGATAGAAAGCATTACATAAGTCATTTGAATGTAGCTACAGATGAGCATTTGAGAGTTCGGTACTGGTATCAAACTCCTGAAGTTTGATTTTTTTTGGCACCGATACCACTACCGAACTCTATTTCTGGAGTTTGGTACCTTTACTAAAATTCCAAAATTAAATTCAAAAAATTCCCGAAGCACCTAAGTTGCGGGAGGAGAAAAAGGGGAGTAGAGGAAAATAGGAAGAGCAAAAAGAAGAAGCGGGGAGGAGAGGAAGAAGACGAAGAAGAGGAAGGGGAAGGGGAGGAGGAGGAGGAAGAGGAGGAGTAGGAGTAGGAGGAAGAGGGGAAGGAAGAAGAGAAGAAAAAAAAAATAAGAAGAATTTTGGTACTTCGGGAGTTAAAGATTTTTTGAACTCATATTTGGGGTATCGGTATCGGTACCACAATCAAGAACTAAAGTTCAGTACCGGTACCGAACCCCCAAACTCCTAAAGTACTGGTATCGAAGTATGGAATACCAAAAATTCTAGTATGGTACTTCGGTACCGGTACCGTTTTCTCACCCCTACTGCACATTTGTAATTGCTAAATGTAATATCTAAAATGTTGAAAATTTATTTTCTTTTAGTTTTCTTAATTTAGTATTATTATTTATGTTTTGTACTTCTACTCTTTATATTTCAACAATAGGAATTAACACATACCAATACTTTCAGTAAGGCTTTTTTTTATTATTTTCTTTAGCAAATAATAACTTTTTTATAACACATTTTTTAATGCAGAAGCAATAACTTTGAAGTTGAAAATTCAGTCTATCGATTTTTATTGTATCTTAAAAAAATGGTTATTAGAAGATCACTATGAGGACATTGCTATATCTAATTTACCAAAATTCACTAATTGGAAAGCAAAACGAGTAGCCACCCGAGTGAAACAACAAGGAGGTTATGGTGAGAAATTAATAGATTTTAAAAAATATATAGAATTTTAATTTAGAAATAAAAAAGGGAGAGTTAATTATGAAAATTATTCGATGATCCACAACCAACACATAGGAATACAGGCATAGGAGTAATTGATATAACCAAAGAAGAAAAATTAAATAGATTAGTTGCACATCAACCAGTGATTGCTTGTATTTATGTTTATAAAGAATTCAGAAAGTATGATGGTGGCTATATTTTTAAATTTTCTTTTGAGTAATGATGTCTCGTATTTATATGGTATTTTTACTATACTTTTTATACTTAATCTCTCCTATTTTTATCATATTTTCACTAATTTTGACTTAAATGCTTTTGTTGTTCGGAATCTTCACCCATCTTCTCTTTTGTCATATTTAAGGGAAAAACAACCAAATTTTAATTGATTTTTAAAGATCTGATTGCACGAATGGATTCTAGATATCGAGATAAAGCTGCCCATCAAATTTCATACAAAACAGAGCTTATTTGGAAATTACGGCCTACCTGTGATAATTATCATGGCCGTAATCTGAAGAAAAAGCACAGAAACAATTATGGCTAGCCTATGATAATTATCACAGCCGTAATTTTTTCGGTACAAAATATCAGAATTCACAAAAAGAATTACGGCCTGCCCATGATTATTTTCACGACCGTGATTTCTTGAAGATTTTTCACAGAAAGAATTATGGACTACGTGTGATTTTTTTTTCATGGCCATAATTCTTCTAGGTTTTTATTCCAAAATACATAGAAGAAATTACGGCCTGGCTATGAAATATATCACGATCATAATTTCGTCCACCAATTTTGAGTTTGACTCCGTTTTTCGCTCGATTTGATTCCTTTTCACATTGAATTTTGGGGAAAACCTATTCTAAGGATGGAGAACTATATAAGGAAGCTTTGGAGCGATTATTAGGACTTTTTAGCTAATTTTCAAGATGAATTAGATGAAGAGGCGAGATTTAGGGTGACTGGCAGCATTCAACGATTCTTGGCTGGAACAGCTCTGATTCTCCGATCAATACGCGCCGATCTTCATCAGGAAGCCTAGAATTCCTTCCTTCTTGTTGATTTTGTATCTTATTTGTCAATTATAATCGAAAACATGGATTTTTATACCGTGAACATGATGAACATGTCAGCGTAAACATATTATTCAGGATTAAGGGTGTAACCCTCTATGTTTTCATGACTTAATTATTTATTCCCTTCTTATGAAGTAGTTTACTTGTGTTAAATTCAATTATTGTTGTGCTTATTTACATATTAATTACTAGTCATAATTTGCATGTTTGGGACGTCGCAAGAAGTACTGAGAGGTAAATTATGACGTCGGAGCTACAGTTTTTGGTTAAGTTGATTCGAACATGAGAGTAGTTTGAATCAGCTTGAGGGATTTTATTGATTTGTCAAGAACGGATTGGGTCTATTTTTAATAACCACGAGAGTAGGGGATTAATTCAAATAAACTCCGGATTGTACTACCGAGAGGGGGCAATCTGTACATGCGGATTTTATTGATTTTTCAACAATTTGAATTAATACATACTCATACTGTCAGTAAGGCTTTTATAATTATTATTTTTGTTCAGTTAAAAGTAATTTTTTTATAACACATTTTTTTTAATGTAGAAGCAATCTATTGATTTTTATCGGATCTTAAAAAACGGTTCTTAGTAGATCACTATGAGGACATTTCTATATCTAATTTACCACAATACACTGATTGGAGAGCAAAAGGAGCAGTCACCCAAGGAATTAATTGGATTGTTGCGAGCGGAACGAGCGGGGCGTGCTTTGGACGAAGCGATCTCTTATCGGGCAATCCTATTGGGAATAACGAGGGCATCTTTGAATACTCAAAGTTTCATATCCGAAGCAAGTTTTCAAGAAACTACTCGAGTTTTAGCAAAAGCTGCTCTACGAGGTCGTATTGATTGGTTGAAAGGCCTGAAAGAGAATGTTGTTCTGGGTGGGATTATACCTGTTGGTACCGGATTCCAAAAATTAGCGCACCGTTCAAGGCAAGATTCAAGGCAAGACAAGAACGTTTATTTGGAAATCAAAAGAAAGAATCTATTCGACTCAGCAAGGAGGATGTGGTAAGAAATTAATATATTTTAAAAAATATATAGAAAGCATTACATTATCCATCTCGTTGTAGCTAGGGGTGAGCATTCGAGAGTTCGTAGTATTGGTACCGGTACCAAATTTTTGGTACAAACTCCCAAAGTTTGATTTTTAGGTATCGGTACCAGTACCGAACTCTATTTTGGGAGTTTTGTACCGATACTAAAATTCTAAAATTAATTTTGGAAAATGTCTGAAGTACCAAAGTTGTGGGAGGAGAAAAAGAAGAGGAGAGGAAAAGAGAAAGTGGAAAAAGAAGAAGAGGAAGAAGAAGATGAGAGGAGAAGAAGAAGAAGAAAAGAAATGGGAAGGGGAGGAGGAGGAGGAAGAAGAGAAGAAAATTTTTTTTGGTACTTCAGGAGTTCGGGATTTCCCGAGCTCATAGTTGGGGTACCAGTACTGGTACAACAATCCCAAACTAAAGTTTAGTACTGATGTCGAACTCTCAAACTCTCGAAGTATCTGTACCAAAGTACCGAATACTAAAATTTTCAATATAGTACTTCGGTATTGGTACCATTTGCTCACCCCTAATTGTGATAAATCTAATATAAGATATATGGGTGCCCTCTATTTCATTAAAAAAAAATGGAATATACAATAAGACTATATATCCATACATAGGTAGTGAGTGCATAGAGTGTCGAGAAATATTGTGAAAATTATTCGACTATCCATAACCAACCCATAAAATTTCAGGAATAGGAGTAGTCGATACAACCAGAGAAGAAAAATTAAATAAAGCAGTTGCATATCAACCAATGATTGTTTGTATATATCTTTCTAAAGAATTCAGAAAGTATGATGGAGATGTAAAATACTTGATAGTAAAAAATTCCTAGGGCCCTAATTGGGGTGAAGGTGGATATGTTCGTGTGAACAAAAATTATAAAACCATGGATAGTATAGGTTACTACCGATCATTAAGTAGTTATGACTTTTTGGTTGAACTTTATTGTATTAAACCATTTTTGCAATTTGAGAGTATTTGACTTCTGCACCTATTGTTACCTAACCGTGTGTTCTACTTATTTGTTTATATTTTTTTTTGACTTGGTAACTATATTTCTTAAAAAGTTTGCAATGCGGAGAGATTTAATATTTTCTAAAGTTCCAATACACTTTTGTTTGATAGAAAACATTACATAATTCATTTGATTGCAATTAGGGATGAGCATTCGAGCATTTCGTACTGGTATCAAACTAAAGTTTGATTTTTTGGCACTAGTACTAGTACCATAGTCTATTTCGAGAGTTTGGTACCTTTACTAAAATCCCAAAATTAAATCAAAAAATTCGTGAAGTACCGAAGTTGGGGGAGGAGAAAAAGGAGAGGAGAAGAAAAGAGGAAGAGGAAAAAGAAGAAGAGGAGAGGGGAGGGTGAAGATGAAGAAGAGCCAGGGGCAGAGGAGGAGGAGGAGGAGCAAAAGGGGAAGGAAGAAGAGAAGAAAAAAATAAAAAAATAAAATGAATTTCGGTACTTCGGGAGTTCAAGATTTCCCGTACTCATATTTAGGGTATCGATACCGGTACCACAATCCCGAACTAAAGTTTGATACCGGTACCGAACTCCCAAACTCCTAAAGTAGTGACATCAAAGTACCAAATACCAAAAATTTTGGTATGGTACTTGGGTACCGGTACCGTTTGCTCACCCCTACTACATATTTGTAGTCGTTGAATGTAATATCTAAAATGAAAGAAATTTTATTTTCTTTTAGTTTTATTAATTTATTATTATTATTTAGGTTTTGTGCTCCTACTCTTTGTATTTCAACAATTGGAATTAACTGATGCGGATACTTTCAGTAAGGCTTTTATTATTATTATTTTTTAGTAAATAAAATAACTTTTTTATAACACATTTTTAATGCAGAAACAATAACTTTGAAGTTGAAAATTCAGTCTATCAATTTTTACTGGATCTTAAAAATTGGTTATTAGTGGATCACTATGAGGACATTTCTATATCTAATTTACCAAAATACACTGATTGGAAAGCAAAAGGAGCAATCACCCGAGTGAGAAATTAATAGATTTTTAAAAATGTATAGAATTTTAACTTAAAAATAAACAAGGGAGAGTGGATTGTGATAAATCAAATATAGGATGTACGGGAAGCTTTCCTTATTATGTCATCTATTTCATTAAACAAAATAGAATATACAGTGAGATTGTATATCCATACATAGGTAGTTAGTGCAGAGAATATTTAGAAATATTATGAAAATTATTTGACGATCCACAACTAACACATAGGAATACAGGAATAGGAGTAATTGATATTGTCACACCCTTACATAATAACAATCCATAACAGATAATCATATAACATAATTTTCTCAAGGATCGACAATCAATATCAAGTTCTAATCCCTTGGACAACAAAAAAGTTATAAAAAATGTCATCATCTAAGTTACAACAGAAAAATATCCATTTTTTCAAAATCTTTTACCCAAAGCAAAGTAGAGTCATACAATCCAAAATCTGAGAGCTAAACATGCTATCAACATAACCCATTATAATCAAATTTCAAAACTAGTAACATTCTCATCATAACAAGTCCCATTACAACTCCTTAATACAAGTCTTTATCGAATATACAATGTTTACAAGATTACAAAATTTCATGATTTAGCCAATACATCCAAATGAGCTTCCAAAAATTTCATACTTCTGCCCATAATGCGTAGCCAAGCTAATCTGCAATATGGGTTAGTGCAAACAAGAATGAGCATAAATTGCCCCGCAAGTAATCCCAAAGGCTAAGGGAAACAAAAATAAAGAGGATAAACATATCAATGAAATAGTTAACACAATAAAACAATAATGAAAGGTAATAAAATTCCCTTGAGCATATAATTTGGGTAAGGAAAGCAAGATAGTAACATATTCCACATGGATAAGACATTTGAGTCACAAGTAGTCATTGATCATTATTGAGCATTCGTATCATGAGTAATCATTGATCATTATTGAGCAAAGGGGTGCATTCATATCATGAATAGTCATAGATCATAGATGTGGGGGAGACAATCATAATTCATAATTCCTTCTACGTCTGGAAGTTGAACCCATCCTCGTCAGAAGAGAGAGCAAACAAAAGCTAGCTAGAGCATCTTAGGGCTCTTCATGCAAATAGATAGTGGGATTCAAGCGGTGGCTCCCATGAATTCAATAGGTAGCCCCCACCTTTTTAGGGGTGTGACACTTTGCTCCATGTAGCATTTTGCTCCCAACTACCATATAAGAAGTGGGACTCAAGAGGTGGCCCCCACCTTTTTAGGGGTATGACACTTTGCTCCCACAACTCCTTTGAATGGAGGGATTCAAGAGGTAGCCCCACCTTTTAGGGGTGTGGCACTTTGCTCCACATCCATCCACAAATCTCTCATTTGGGTTCTCACAAATTCTCCCCACAATATAGCTTTCATAAAAAGAGCACTATGACAATGAGCTTGAGTATAACATTGATAATAAGATATAACCTAAGTCATTGGACATACTATTTATCATTGGACATAAGCATAGCATTGATAATGAGATTTAGGGCAGGACATAAGTTCCATATAATGTGTTAGAGTTCATGCCATGAGTTTAAAATCACAAGTTAAGGCATAGAAATGAATTTCATAAAGATCTTGCTACTTCAAGAACGATTTCAAGCTCAAAACACAATACCAACTTTGATGGTAAGCTTTTAACCAAAAACTGGCAAATTCATATTATCAGATTTCAACATATATTTTAAGTTCAACACCTAACCAAAACTAGTCAATAGGGTAGTCAAAATGAAGCTCTTTGAGTCTACTTTCTAATGCAACTAAGTTTACAAGATTTGGAGTTATAAATAGGAAGATATGAGGGTTTTAACACAGAAAAGTCAGAATTCAAGATTTCCAGGAAAACTAGGCAAATCAGCAGATTCGAGTACCAGATTGCGATATATTTTTCAGGTCGAATACCTAACCACAACTAGGCAATATGGTATCCAAAATGAAGCTCTCTGAATCTACCAATAAAACTGAATTCGTAAGATTTGGAGTTATAATCAGGGAGATATGAGGTTTCGAACACAAAAAGGTCAGGATTTCAAATTTCCAGAAAAAAGATTTCGTAGGTTAGATATCAATATTGATTGCAACTCGAATATAACTCAGATGTGGTCGATATCATACTCAAATGAACGCTTAGTGAATCTAGTTTTGAATAAAATTAGCTTGGTGCGATTTGGATCTGTAGGTCAGGAGATATTTGGGTTAAAGCATAGCAAGGTCAGATTGGCGACTACAATTTTCAGCAGGACAAAATTTCAGAACCAACACACATATTCAGATTCGACTCCATAGAACAGAAAACACATGATCTAAGTTTCAAATTGAAATCATAAGACACAAGGAATCGAAGTTATCTAGAGCATGAAGGGATAAAACCAGATTTATCAAAACAAAGAACAAGATTACTTGCCTAGAGGTGATGAAAATCCTTCTCCCAAGTCTTTCCTCTTGTTGGCAGCTGCACGAGGGCTTCCTTCCAACAAACGTGACCAGCCCCCTTCCATGATTCTCTCTTTTCCAAATTACTACCCTCAAGGCTTATGTGGCAAGTTTTTCCAAAGATACCCCTTAAGACTCCAACAAGGACATTTAAGCCCATAATACCAAGATACCATCCTCACCATAGAAAATTTCAAGATTTCAAGCATGCTTAATTGACCAAGGGATATGATTTATCAAATTCATTATTTGCATACCATCATAAGGGGTTCATAATTTTTAGGGTATTACAGATATAAGCAAAGAAGAAAAATTAAATAGACCAGTTGCACATCAACTAGTGATTGCTTGTATTCTTGTTTCTAAAGAATTCAGAAAGTATGATGGTGGCTATATTTTTAAATTTTCTTTTAAGGGGCTAGTGAATCACGTCGTGACTATTAAGGGATACGATCAGGAGGGAGATGAAAAATACTAGATAGTAAAAAAATTCTTGAGGTCCTAATTGCAGTGAAGGTAAATATGCTCGAGTGAACAAAAATTATAAAATCATGCATTGTATAGGTTAATACCCGATCATTAAGTAGTTATGATATTTTGGTTCAACTTTATTGTATTAAACAGTTTTTTTTACAATTTGAGAGTATTTGGCTTCTGTAGCTAATATTACCCAGCCATGTGCTTTACTTATTTATTTATATTTTTTTCCACGATAATTTTATTTCTTAAAAAGGTTGCAATGCAAAGAGGTTTAATATTTTCTAATGTTCCAATACACTTTTGTTTGATCGAAAACATTACATAATCCATCTGATTACATCTAGGGGTGAGCATTCAAGAGTTCGTGGTATTAGTACTGGTACCAAATTTTCAGTATTGAACTTTCAAAGTTTAATTTTTAGGTACCGGTACCAGTACCGAGCTCTATTTTGGAAGTTTTGTACTGATACTAAAATTCTAAAATTAATATTGGAAAATTTCTGAAGTACCAAAGTTGTGGGAGGAAAAAAAGAAGAGGAGAGGAAAAGAGGAAGTGGAGAAAGAAGAAGAGGAGAGGAGAAGAAGAAGAAGAAGAAGAAGAAGAAGAAGAAGAAGAAGAAGAAGAAGAAGAAGAAGAGAAAGGGGAAGTGGACGAGGAGGAGGAAGAGGAAGAGAAGGAAGAAGAGAAGAAAAAAAAAGAAAAATTTTTTTTGGTACTTCGGGAGTTTAGGATTTGTCGAACTCATATTTGGGGTACCGATACTAGATCCACAATCCCAAAATAAAGTTCGGTACCGGTATCGAACTCTCAAACTCTCGAAGTACCAATACCAAAGTACCAAATACCAAAAATTTCAATACAGAACTTCAGTACTGGTACCATTTGCTCACCCCTATTTGTGATAAATCCAATATAGGATGTACAGGAGTCTTTCCTTATTATGCCCTCTATTTCATTAAACAAAATGGAATATACAATAAGATTGTATATCTATTCATAGGTGGCGAGTGCATAGAGTGTCCAGAAATATTATTAAAATTATTCGACTATCCACAATCAACACATAAGATTACAGGAATAGGCGTGGTTGACACAACCAGAGAAGAAAAATTAAATAGAGCAGTTGCATATCAACTAATGATTGCTTGTATTTATGTTTTTAAAGAATTCAGAAAGTATGATGGTGGCTATATTTTTAATTATTCTTTTGAGGGAGCAATGAATCACATTATGACCATTGTGGGATACAATCAAGAGGGAGATGAAAAATATTTGATAGTAAAAAATTCCAGGGGCCGTAATTGGGTTAAAGGTCAATATGTTCGAGTGAACAAAATTATAAAATCATAGATAGTATAGGTTACTACCGATCATTGAGTAATTATGACTTTTTGGTTGAACTTTATTGTATTAAATAGTTTTTGCAATTTGAGAGTATTTGGTTTCTGCAGCTATTGTTACCGAGCTGTGTCTTATTTGTTTATATTTTGTGCCTTAATAACTTTATTTCTTAAAAAGTTTGCAATGCGGAGAGGCTTAATATTTTCTAATATTCCAATACGCTTTTGTTTGATAGAAAGCATTACATAATTCATCTTATTGCAGCTAGGGGTGAGCATTCGAGAGTTTGGTACCAATATCAAACTCCCGAAGTTTGATTTTTTTGGTACTAGTACCAATACTAAAATACTAAAATTAAATTCAAAAAATTTTTGAAGTACCAAAGTTGCGGGAGGAGAAAAATGAGAGGAGAGGAAAAGAGGAAGATGAAAAAGAAGAAGAGGAGAGTAGAAGAAGAAGACGAAGAAGAGGAAGGGGAAGGGGAGGAGGAGGAGTAGAAGGAAGAGGGGAAGGAAGAAGAGAAAAAAAAAATTTGGTACTTCGGGAGTTCAAGATATCTCGAACTCATATTTGGGGTATCGGTACCGTTACCACAATCACAAACTAATGTTCGATATAGGTACCAAACTCCCAAACTCTCAAAGTACCAATATTGAAGTACTAAATACCGAAAATTTCGGTATGGTACTTCGATACCGATTTCGTTTGCTCACCCCTACTACACATTTGTAATTGTGTAATGTAGTATCTAAAATGTTAGAAATTTTGTTTTTTTAATTTTATTAATTTATTGTTATTATTTAGGTTTTGTGCTCCTCTGTTTGTATTTCAACAATTGGAATTAACACATACTGATACTTTTAGTACGCTTTTATTATTATTATTTTTATTTAGTAAAAAATAACTTTTTATAACGTATTTTTTTACGTTGAAGCAATAACTTTGAAGTTGAAAATTCAGTCTTATGATTTTTACTGGATTTTAAAAAACAGTTCTTAATAGATTACTATAAGGACATTTCTATATCTAAATTACCAAAATTCACTTATTGGAAAGACGAAGGAGCAGTCACCCAAGTGAAATAGAAAGGAGGATGTGGTGAGAAATTAATAAATTTTAAAAAATGTATAGAATTTTAATTTAAATTTATAACTCATTTTTATTATATAGGAGCATATTGGGCATTTGTAGCAATGTGGAGAGTATAATAAAAATAAAAAAAGGGAGAGTTGATTATGATAAATGGAATACACATTGTGACTGTATATACATACATAGGTAGCGAGTGTTTAGAAATATTGTGAAAATATATACTATAAAGTTTATAAGCAGTGAGTGTTTAGAAATAATCAATGAGATTTAAAAATGGGTCAATTTCAATATTAAAATCTATTGCCGTTTACTACGGTTAGGATTCATGGCTGGCTTTCACCCAAGCGACTCGGGTTCAAATCCTAGTAATGGAAAATATTTAATTATTCATTAAACTTTATAGGGATCAATGAACTCATCTTGAGAAGAGTGCCTGGATGGATCCAAGTCTCAAGTGTATAGAATGGTAAAATGACATTATTCATTTATGTTCTTATATATTAGTAGAGGAAAAAATACATCTTTTAGTTAGATTTTTATAATACATATAATAGGTACACTTTAGATAATACATTTGCTTCGATAAATCAAAGTGAATTCTTGTGGGAGGGCATTGGTGTTAGTTTAGTGAATGTCAAGCCTTTAATATGGTCCTATGACTATGATAGGTAAGTATGCGATATGTATAAAGGCATACAAAAATTATTGTATATTGTCCTCATGATCACCCTATCTAGAGGTCAGTGATAATTAGGTTGAGCCAATCTCAATTGATATAGCCCTAGTTGCTTCCAATACCTTTTCTCATTTCTTCCATGGCTCAATACTTAGCAAGGGCATACCTTACTTGACACTTGCTAAATACCGCTAACAAGTGGATAGAATTTATTCTTGTCTTTAGGAAGATTAGGGACCAGTATCCTCTATGTGATGTTGGCATTCTTGTTAGCCTTCAACCTTTTCTTTCCTTTAACGAGAAAGATTATACCATCCTTATCTCTTAGTACATATACTCTAAATGCTTAGTACTCACAACTCCTATATCTTGAAGACCTGTTACACTAGCCACCATATTTAATATACCTGGTTCGTAATGAGATTTGGGAATGGTCAGTTTTTATTTTAAAATTCATTGTCATTTAGTTTGATTTTATAGGTATATTGGGGAAAAAAGAATTTATCATTAAAAGAGTTGTAGGAATAATGCAATAAATGAATACTCATGATATTTAGGATAGAAGAGCACTTTAGATTTATTATATACTTCATAAATCAAAGCATCAATATCCCTAGATAATCAATGTGATTTTTAAATGGCCAATTATTTTAAAATCCATTGTTGTTTAGTCTGATTAGGATAGTTGGCTTTCACCCAAACAACTCGGGTTCAAATCTCAACAATGGAAAGTATTTAATTATTCACTAAAGTTTATAGGGAGCAATGAACTCATATTCATAAGAGTGACTGGATGGATCCAAGTCTTTAGTGTATAGAATGGCAAAATGACATTTTCAATTATGTTCTTATATTAGTAGTACATCTTTTAGTTTGATTTTAAAAGTATATATAATAGTTACAGTTTAGATAATACAGTTGCTCCGATAAATCAAAGTCAATTCTTGTGGGAGGGCATTGGTGTTTGGTTAGTGAATGTCAAGCCTTTAATATGGTCCTATGACTATGATAGGTAAGTATGCGGTATGTATAAAGGCATACAAAAATTATTCTATGTCATCCTCATGATCACCCTATCTAGCGGTCAGTGATAATTAGGTTGAGCCAATCTCAATTGACATAGCCCTAGTTGCTTCCAATATCCTTTTTCATTTCTTCCATGGCTCAATACTTAGCAATGGTATACCTTACTTGACACTTGCTATCAAATATCGCTAACAAATGGATAGAATTTATTCTTGTCATTAGAAAGATTGGACAAGGTTATCCTTCCTGATTTATATTGTTGTTCAACCCAATCTTTAACACATAACAATCTTCTATTGTATGACCTAATACACGATGATAGGGGCAATAGTTGGGGTCATCAGTTTTGCTAGCCTCATCCGGACGTCTTGACTCTGGTAGTTGTAGACCACTCTTAAGAGCATCTTTAAAGATTTTCATAGCTTTCTCTCTCTTAAAAGAATATACTTTATTTTTTATCTCCTCAAGAAATGCGCATTTATTTGATCTGTTGTAGTCATTACCAAATGTTGGTATTTTGTTATTTTGAGGGGAACTTGTAGAATAAACTTCTATCCGTTTACCTTTACTAGCAACATTAGTATAGGCAACCTTAGAATCGCCCTTTCTCAGTTCTTCCTTCTTCAACCTTGGAACTTGTAGGCTTGGGATGACTTGGGGATTCATTCTTTCCAACTTAGCTACTTGCGTAATTAATTCTTGGAAAGTGAAAATATTATTCGTGTAAAGAAATGGAGCCATCCAATTATCAACATTACCAATGAGTAGCCCAATAGCTTGGGATTGTTCCAATGGCTGCTCACATTTGATACTCAAATTACGCTAGCTGGTAATATAATTTAGGACTGTCTCATCCTTTTTCCTTTTAATGCTAGCCAAATCAGAAATTATAATATTGTCGCTGACTGAAGCAAACTTTATACGAAAAGCTTCTTCCATGTCGGCCCATGTACCGATACTTTCATTTTTCTAAAGAGTAATACCACTCGAAGGCTACTCCTGAGAGGCTTTGGGGAAATTGTCGTAACAATAAGGCATCATTACTTCCAGTATTCCCACATGTGGCAATAAAGTGAGCAATGTGTTGATCCAGATTCCCAACACCATTAAACATTTTGAAGTTTGGGACCAAATACCCTCTGGGATAGGGTACGTTATCGAATTCTGAGGGATAAGGTCTTCCCCTCTTCTTGTATGATGCCTTTCCACCTGTTTGCATGTGCTTTACCTGGTTAGCCACCAG
Organism: Costus lasius; assembly: GCA_027563935.2. Classification (NCBI taxonomy): domain Eukaryota; kingdom Viridiplantae; phylum Streptophyta; class Magnoliopsida; order Zingiberales; family Costaceae; genus Costus; species Costus lasius. Next base: position 11,266,849 of record CM050454.1, on the reverse strand, counting down.
CTCTTGCACTTCTTCTCTGGTCAAAGGACCAATAGAAGCATCCGGCTGAATAGGTAGTGAAGACACCACTGGAGTACTGGTTTGTTGTTGTGGTTGTTCATGCCGCGTTTCTTGTGTTCGATTCAAAGAACTAGTTACCAATGCAATCAATGCATCAATATCTTTATCCCTTTTCTCAAGATGCTTCTTTAGATCATCAATGATCTTATCTCTTGGATCAATTTGGAATGGGGTGAAGTAGCCATGACTGGCTCCTCTTCTTATTCTTCCTCTCTGAATTGAGAAGGAGATCCATCTTCAAAAGGCATTTCTGGCTCTCTAGTGATGACAGAGACCAATTTCTTTCCTTTTGCTTTCGCTGACATACGCCTCAAGCGTGTCATTGTCAGAGTCTTGACTTGTTTCTTCTGTGTGGCCAACCACACGTACAGTATGAATAATATAATCATTTGCTCTCCTGTACCTTCCTCTAGGATGAGCATGCCTAGCGTCCAAAGCGCTCCTGGCTTTCTTATATACTTCGTAAATTGTCCGAGACAAGGTTTTGTTTGGAACCCTAGCTGGTTCCTTCGGGTACAATTCCTTCCTTTGAGTTGGTCAAAATTGTATTCCTTCCACAGAGTTTGAATTATATTGTAATTCTTGTAATGGTTTGAATTGATTTTTAACAGGCACGCTTGGCCTTAGAGTCTTCTGTTGACAGTTGTTCATGGGAAAAGCACGGCCTTGTTTCACAAGCCGCGCCTTCTTCTTTCTCAGACTTTGTCTCTCTTGTTTTCTGGTCCTTTCTGGGCCAGACATATCAAACTTGCCCCCATTAACTATGAAAGAGGGTTCTTTCTGTTGAATAACAACGGCCCCCCTTGGCCATGAAGCAGCTTTAATTATAGTGATTTTGGTCTTCTTTGAATCTCCGCGATCCTTAACCTACGTCGTCTTCATTGCAGTAGTCTTGGTTTTCTTAGAATCTTCGCAATCCTTTTTTACAGCCTTCTGCACAGTCCCATGCTCAGTCGTCTTCATTGCAGCAGTCTTGGTCTTTTTTGAATCTCTGTGATCCTTTGGAGGCAAATAAATGAAATTTGCCACTTCAGAGATAGAACCAAACTGTAAGTTCAGTTCAATACTTCTTGTTCCTTCAATGAACATGTTCTTCTTGGATGCCATCACAAATTTCCTTCAAAAAGAAGATAAATATTAGTAAAAGAAAAATCAAAGTAAATTCATAGTGAATGTCCTTGACATTTAAATTTTTGGCAAATTAACAACCATCAACGGACTTGATTTGCCTTTACCGTCTGCCGTTTGTGACGGGCTTCATTGCCAAATTTCGCTAAGTGATGTTTGAATGATGTTCTTATCTATACGATTTTATAAGTATAGATCTCAAAGATGAAAAGGTGAAGCCAATGTCCCACCGGGCATGCTAGAATTTGTTGGGGGAAAAATGGTTCAATTTTAATTTCATGATAAAATGTCATGAGATTGTTTCAAATTCACCTTATGGATATAAGGCTTTTTATTTAAGTGGGTTATGGCTTCCAACAAACGCAAGCATTCATTGTTAATTACCCCTAAGTAGCTTAGGGCACCTTTGATTAAGAGATCTAAACATATAAAATCAAATAAAAAATAAATATTCGGAAGAACGATATCATTTATTCATAACATCTGCCATAAAAGGCTTACAATTTCAATACAAAGTTCATCATCAGCCAAATGATGACTAGATGATCAAGTTTTGAAGATGATTGAATGTCCAGCATCTTGAGAGCTTGCAAATATTCGAACTTGATAAATACTCAGTCTCAATGACTTGTGAGTATTATTTTGATAAAAAGAGATTGGTCTCCTTTTAGGATATGAAATAATTGTTTAGCCTTAGCGTACAATTATTCTACAATTGGAAAATCCATTCCCTTGGGAAAATGAGATAACTATTTAGCCTTAGCGTATAATCATCTCTTAATGGATTTTTTTGTCCCCTTGAGGACATAGACTAGTTATTTAGCCTTGGCGTATAACTATACTATGACCAATGTTCATCCTCTTTGAAGGCATAAGAAGATCTTCATTTCAATTGATAAATATTCGGCCTGTAAAAGGACATGTGAATACTTATCTATTCGATAGATATTCTTTCTGTGAATATCTATTTGATTTCAAGTTTGATAAATTTCAAGTTCGATAAATTTGATTTCAGCTGCGAATGATACTATAACAATGTTAAGGAACTACCTCCTGATACATAGTATCGACGTACGCACCTCCCAAACAATATTGTTAGCACCATGCAACAGCTTAAAGAGTTGATGTAATCCGGATAAGCCTTTGAAAAGCTAAATGTTGGAAATTGAGTGAAGGAGTATTTCGGTCAAATGTTTCAAATAGAACAATGAGCTCTTGGGCTAAACATTCAAGATAAGAGAACGGGCTATTCGACCAAATGTTCGAAGTAAGTGAATGAGCCATTGGGCCAAACATTCACAATAGAAGAACGAGCCAGTGGGCCAAACATTCAAAGTAGCCTATGGAAGGCTGATGTATCAGAAATAGCCTTGAGATGGCTAAAATAGCAAAAATAGCCCTTGAAAGGCTAATATATATGAGATAGCCTTGAGAAGGCTAATATATCAAAAATAGCTTTTGAAAAGTTAAAATGACAAAGATAGCCTGCAGATGGCTAATATGTCATGAATAACCTTTAGAAGGCAAATATATCAAAGATAGCCTTTGATAGGCTGAAATATCATATATAACCTTTAAAAGGCAAAAATATCAGAAGTAGCCTTTGAGAGACTAAAATGTCAGAGTTAGTCTTTGAAAGACTAAAATATCAGAAATAGCCATTGGAAGGCTAAAATATCAGAAATACCTTTTGGAAGGCTAAAATATCATAAATAGCCTTAGAACAGACCGAGATTACAGAAATAACCGTCGAAAGGCTGATGTGTCAAAGATAGCCTTGAGAAGACTAAAATGTTAGAGAGTAAAGTCCTTAGTGTAAGGCTGGCGATTGTTTGACGAAGATACGACGAGTGCTGCTCGGAGCTGTGGCATGAAGAGTCGACATGGCTAAGCATAAACATGTAATTTTCAGTAGGCTTCTTGCAAGATAGTTTTGAATCATTGATTTTAGGTTTAATTTGGGCCTTTGGATGATCGGATCCTTCTAGTCATAGTTTCGCACTTTTGAGGAGAAGTTGTGGCTAAAATATCAGCATGATCCGATGGCCGGATGTTGAGTTTTACGAGAATGAACGTTGAGTGTTCGTGGCTAAAAGAAACAAAATAGAGATCGCTGGAAAATCTTCCGATTCCAGCGATCCAGCCGTCAGATGGTCAGATCCTTCTGACCATATGTTCGTAGGCTTGAGGAGAAGGTTTCCCCAAAGTTTCGGTTCAATTGGACGTGTGGATACAGTGCTCGTTGAAAGAGACGATGGACACAAAGGCAAGTTGGTCGAATTGGCGACGCTTTGTTCTCGTGCCAGCGATGTTTTCTTTTCGTGCCGGAGGCAATGGCGATGAAGAAAGCTTTAGCTTCTTTCCTTTCCTGCTCGAAGGCGGATGTGCGAAGCTTCGTTCCAGCCGCGGACGTGTTTCGTTCCAGCCAGCGACATGTTCTTGTATCAAAAATGACGACGACGAAGGAAGCCAAAGGAATCTTCCTCCATCCCTACCATGTTCAGAGACGGACGCGTCTCCTTCTAAACAGCAACGTCTTCTCCTTGATTCGAAAGCGATGACGACGAAGGAAGCCATAGAAAGTTCCTTCGTCACTTCTCTATTCCACCATTGCAGCAGCGACAAGAAAAATAGTCGACGAGGCAAGCGACATCACCGAAAGGCGTGGCCCTCTCAACGGACGAGAAATCTCGTCAACAAACATCAACCAGGAGAAGCGGCTCCTGGAATTGTGGAAGCAGACGCTGTCTTTCCAACTGGCGACATCTTCTCCTCCTTCCAGAAACGACGATGAAGACCGAAAAAAGCTTCCCTTCATCATTTCTTTGTTCTTCCGTTTCACCGAAGAAAAATAAGCATGAGACCAGAATTCATCCCCTGCCAAGGAATTTCTATGATAGTTGCCGGAGGCAACATACAAACTTGATTTTTTTACCGGAGTTGCTCTCTCCGTATGGAGTTTTTCTTCTTTGGCAATGATTTTATTTTCTGAAGTTGTCTCTCCGTTGGATGATTTTTGTTAACCGGAGTTGTCTCTCCGTCAATAGTTTTGATATCGGAGTTTGCCTTCTCCATTGATGGTGTTGAGAGAAGAAGGAGGAAGAAGAAGGAAGAAGAAGACCAAGGAGGGAGAAAAGGAAATTTACCTTCTGCCGGTGCTTTCCCTAGTCGCTTCAAGTTTGAGTATTCCCGCAAAATTAGCCAAAAGCCGAGTCTCCTTTACCTTTTCATTTCTTTCATTTTTGGAACTGTCATAACTCCCCAAAAACTTATCTTCAAACCGCATCCATGATTTTTCTCAATTAAAAATAAAATAGAAATAGTTTATTTTTAATTGATTGCCAATCAATCACTTCTTAAAATTCATAGTCAAAATTGCCTTCTTGGACCCAACATTCATAAATCTCAATCATAACAAGAAAATGGATATTAATATCCAATTTCAATTGGGTCAAAATCTCAATTTTGACCCAAATTTCATCAAAAATATGATAAAAATTAAAATTAATCCCAACTTGGTCATAATTTCAATTTTACCTTCTATTAAATCCCTCATCGTAATTTTGTTGGGATGTCAAAAAAATATAATTTTGACTAAGAAATTGGATTGTCGATCCTTCTCCAAAAATTCAAGAAAGTAGGATTAAATCCCAATTTAGTCAAAATTTCATCGTTGAGAAAAATTCTCCAACTAGCCGAGCAATTTATTTCTACTTGGTCAAAAATTCTAATAATCATGGCAAGGTGATTTAATTTTGCTCAAAATTAATTTCGATAAATTTCATGTCTCGCCGTTGCATTCAAGAATAATTTTTTTCCTTCTATTATTTTTTACCTTCAACAAAGAGCCCTTTAGATTTATTATATACTTCGTAAATCATGGCATTAATAGCCTAGATAATCAATGAGATTTGAAAATGGGCCAATTTTATGGTTAAAATCTATTGTCGTCTAGTCCGGTTAGGATACCTGGCTTTCACCCAGGCGACCCGGGTTTCAAATCTCGACAATGGAAAATATTTAGTTATTCACTAAAGTTTATAGGGATCAATGAACTCAACTTTAGAAGAGTGGCTGGATAGATCCAAGTCTCAAGTGTGTATAGAATGCAAAAAATGACATTTTTCATTTATGTTCTTATATATTAGTAGAGGCAAAATTACATCTTTTAGTTAGATTTTTATAATACATATAATAGATACACTTTTGATAATACATGTGCTTCGATAATACTTTATAATACATATAAAGTTTATAATCCCTATAAACTTTAGTTATTCACTAAAGTTTATAGGGATCAATGAACTCATCTTCAGAAGAGTGGCTGGATAGATCCAAGTCTCAAGTGTGTATAGAATGCAAAAAATGACATTTTTCATTTATGTTCTTATATATTAGTAGAGGCAAAATTACATCTTTTAGTTAGATTTTTATAATACATATAATAGATACATTTTTAATAATACATGTGCTTCGATAATACTTTATAATACATATAAAGTTTATAATCCCTATAAACATTAGTTATTCACTAAAGTTTATAGGGATCAATGAACTCATCTTCAGAAGAGTGGCTGGATAGATCCAAGTCTCAAGTGTATTGAATGGAAAAATGACATTTTTCATTTATGTTCTTATATATTAGTACAGGAAAAAATATATCTTTTAGTTAGATTTTTATAATACATATAATAGATACACTTTTGATAATACATTTGCTTCGATAAATCAAAATGAATTCTTGTGGGAGGGGATTGGTTTTAGTTTAATAACTTTAATATGGTCCTATGACTATGATAGGTAAGTATGCGGTATGTATAAAGGCATACAAAAATTATTCTATATCATCCTCATGATCACCCTATCTAGCGGTCCGTGATAATTAGGTTGAGCCAATCTCAATTGACATAACCCTAGTTGCTTCCAATATCTTTTCTCATTTCTTCCAAGGCTCAATACTTAGCAAGGGTATACCTTACTTGACACTTGCTTTCAAATATCGCTAACAAATGGATAGAATTTATTCTCGTCGTTAGAAAGATTATGGACCAGTATCCTGTATGTGATGTTGGTAATCTGATTAGTCTTGAGCCTTTTTTTTTCCTTTTTCGAGAAAGATTTTACCATCCTTATCTAGTAGTACATATGCTCTAAATGCTTAGTACTAACAACTCCTATTTATTGAAGACTAGTTACACTAGCTACCCTATCTAATATACCAGATTCGCAAAGAGATTTGGGAATGGCTAGTTTTTATATTAAAATTCATTGCCATTTAGTTTGATTTTTATAGGTATATTGGGTAAAAAGAATTTATCTTTAAAAGGGTTGTAGGCCAAATTCAATAAATGAATACGCATGATATTCAGGATAGAAGAGCCCTTCAGATTTATTATATACATCGTAAATCATAGCATCAATATCCCAAGATAATCAATGAGATTTGAAAATGGCCAATTTTAAGGTTAAAATCCATTGTCATTTAGACCGGTTAGGATGCCTGGCTTTCACCTAGGCGACCTGGGTTCAAATCCTGGCAATGGAAAATATTTAGTTATTCACTAATTCTATTGGGATCAATGAACTCATCTTTAGAAGAGTGGTTGGATAGATCCAAGTCTCAAGTGTGTAGAATGGCAAAATGACATTTTTTTCATTTATTTTCTTATATATTAGTAGAGGCAAAAATACATCTTTTAGTTAGATTTATGTAGTAGATAGAATAGGTACACTTTTGATAATACACTTGCTTCGATAAATCAAAGTGAATTATTGTGGGAGGGCATTGGTGTTAGTTTAATGAATGTCAAGCCTTTAATATGGTTCTATGACTATGATAGGTAAGCATGCGGAATGTATAAAGGCATACAAAAATTATTCTACATCATCCTCATGATCACCCTATCTACAAAAATTATTCTATTTCATCCTCATGATCACCCTATCTAGCGGTCCGTGATAATTAGGTTGAGCCAATCTCAATTGACATAGCCCTAGTTGCTTCCAATATCTTTTGTCATTTCTTCCAAGGCTCAATACTTAGCAAGGGTATACCTTACTTGACACTTGCTTTCAAATATCTCTAACAAATGGATAGAATTTATTCTCCTCGTTAGAAAGATTATAGACCAGTATCCTCTATGTGATGTTGGCATTCTGATTAGTCTTGAAGCTTTTCTTTCCTTTTTCGAGATAGATTTTACCATCCTTATCTAGTAGTACATATACTCTAAATGCTTAGTACTAACAACTCCTATTTATTTAAGACTTGTTACACTAGCTACCATATCTAATATAACAAATACGCAATGAGATTTGCGAATGGCTAGTTTTTATATTAAAATTCACTGCCATTTAGTTTGATTTTTATAGGTATATTGGGTAAAAAGAATTTATCTTTAAAGGGGTTGTAGGCCAAATTCATTAAATGAATACGCATGATATTCTGGATAGAAGAGCCCTTTAGATTTATTATATACATCGTAAGTCATAGCATCAATATCCCAAGATAATCAATGAGATTTGAAAATGGCCAATTTTAAGGTTAAAATCCATTGTCGTCTAATTCGGTTAGGATACCTGGCTTTCACCCAGGCGACCCGGGTAAAAATCCCGTCAATGGAAAATATTTAGTTATTCACTAAAGTTTATAAGGATCAATGAACTCATCTTGAGGAGAGTGGCTGGATAGATCCTAGTCTCAAGTGTGTAGAGTGGCGACAAAATGACATTTTTCATTTATACTCTTATATATTAGTAGAGGCAATAATACATCTTTTAGTTAGATTTTTATAGTACATATAATAGGTACAGCTTAGATAATATATTTGCTTCGATAAATCAAAGTGAATTCTTGTGGGAGGGCATGGGTGTTAGTTTAATGAATGTCAAGCCTTTAATATGGTCCTATGACTATGATAGGTAAGTATGCGGTATGTATAAAGGCATACAAAAATTATTCTATGTCATCCTCATGATCACCCTATCTAGCCGTCAGTGATAATTAGGTTGACCCAATCTCAATTGACATAACCCTAGTTGCTTCCAATATCTTTTCTCATTTCTTCCATGACCCAATATTTAGCATGGGTATACCTTTCTTGACACTTGCTAACAAATATCGCTAACAAATGGATAGAATTTATTCTTGGCGTTAGAAAGATTAGGGACCAGTATCCTCTATGTGATGTTGGCATCCTGATTAGTCTTCAACATTTACTTTACTTTAACGAGAAAAATTATAATATCATTATCTAGTCATACATATACTCTAAATGCTTAGTAGTAACAACTCCTATTTCTTGAAGTCTTGTTACACTAGATACCATATCTAATATATCAGATTCGCAATGAGATTTGGGAATGGCCAGTTTTTATATTAAAATTCATTGCCATTTAGTTTGATTTTTATAGGTATATTGGGCAAAAAAGAATTTATCTTTAAAAGGGTTGTAGGACAAATGCAATAAATGAATATACATGATATTCAGTATAGAAGAGCCCTTTAGATTTATTATATACTTCGTAAATCATAGCATCAATATCCCCAGATAATCAATAAGATTTGAAAATGGGCCTAATTTAAGGTCAAAATCCATTGTCGTCTTGTCCGGTTAGGATACTTGGCTTTCACCCAGGCGACCCGGGTTCAAATCCTGGCAATGGAAAATATTTAGTTATTCACTAATTTTATAGGGATCAGGATAGATCCAAGTCTCAAGTGTGTAGAATAGCAAAATGACAATTTTTTTCATTTATTTTCTCATATATTAGTAGAGGCAAAAATACATCTTTTAGTTAGATTTATGTAGTAGATATAATAGGTACACTTTTGATAATACATTTGCTTCGATAAATCAAAGTGAATTCTTGTGGGAGGGCATTGGTGTTAGTTTAATGAATGTCAAGCCTTTAATATGGTTCTATGACTATGATAGGTAAGTATGCGGAATATATAAAGGCATACAAAAATTATTCTATATCATCCTCATGATCACCCTATCTAGCGGTCTGAGATAATTAGGTTGAGTCAATCTCAATTGACATAGCCCTAGTTGTTTCCAATATCTTTTCTCATTTCTTCCTTGGCTCAATACTTAGCAAGGGTATACCTTTCTTGACGCTTGCTATGAAATATCGCTATCAAATGGATAGAATTTATTCTTGTCGTCAGAAAGATTAGGAACCATTATCCTCTACATGATGTTGGCATCCTGACTAGTCTTCAACATTTTCTTTACTTTAACGAGAAAGATTATACTATCCTTAACTAGTCACACATATACTCTGAATGCTTAGTAGTAACAACTCCTATTTCTTGAAGTCTTGTTACACTAGATACCATATCTAATATATCAGATTCGCAATGAGATTTGGGAATGGCCAGTTTTTATATTAAAATTCATTGCCATTTAGTTTGATTTTTATAGGTATATTGGGCAAAAAAGAATTTATCTTTAAAAGGGTTGTAGGACAAATGCAATAAATGAATATACATGATATTCAGTATAGAAGAGCCCTTTAGATTTATTATATACTTCGTAAATCATAGCATCAATATCCCCATATAATCAATAAGATTTGAAAATGGACCAAATTTAAGGTCAAAATCCATTGTCGTCTAGTCCGGTTAGGATACCTGGCTTTCACCCAGGCGACCCGGGTTCAAATCCCGGCAATGGAAAATATTTTATTATTCACTAATTTTATAGGGATCAGGATAGATCCAACTCTCAAGTGTGTAGAATAGCAAAATGACAATTTTTTTCATTTATTTTCTCATATATTAGTAGAGGCAAAAATACATCTTTTTGTTAGATTTATGTAGTAGATATAATAGGTACACTTTTGATAATACATTTGCTTCGATAAATCAAAGTGAATTCTTGTGGGAGGGCATTGGTGTTAGTTTAATGAATGTCAAGCCTTTAATATGGTTCTATGACTATGATAGGTAAGTATGCGGAATATATAAAGGCATACAAAAATTATTCTATATCATCCTCATGATCACCCTATCTAGCGGTCTGAGATAATTAGGTTGAGTCAATCTCAATTGACATAGCCCTAGTTGTTTCCAATATCTTTTCTCATTTCTTCCTTGGCTCAATACTTAGCAAGGGTATACCTTTCTTGACGCTTGCTATGAAATATCGCTATCAAAGGGATAGAATTTATTCTTGTCGTCAGAAAGATTAGGAACCATTATCCTCTACTTAATGTTGGCATCCTGACTAGTCTTCAACATTTTCTTTACTTTAACGAGAAAGATTATACTGTCCTTAACTAGTCACACATATACTCTGAATGCTTAGTAGTAACAACTCCTATTTCTTGAAGTCTTGTTACACTAGATACCATATCTAATATATCAGATTCGCAATGAGATTTGGGAATGGCCAGTTTTTATATTAAAATTCATTGCCATTTAGTTTGATTTTTATAGGTATATTGGGCAAAAAAGAATTTATCTTTAAAAGGGTTGTAGGACAAATGCTATAAATGAATATACATGATATTCAGTATAGAAGAGCCCTTTAGATTTATTATATACTTCGTAAATCATAGCATCAATATCCCGATATAATCAATAAGATTTGAAAATGGGCCAAATTTAAGGTCAAAATCCATTGTCGTCTAGTCCGGTTAGGATACCTGGCTTTCACCTAGGCGACCTGGGTTCAAATCCCGGCAATGGAAAATATTTAGTTATTCACTAATTTTATAGGGATCAGGATAGATCCAAGTCTCTAGTGTGTAGAATAGCAAAATGACAATTTTTTTTCATTTATTTTCTCATATATTAGTAGAGGCAAAAATACATCTTTTAGTTAGATTTATGTAGTAGATATAATAGGTACACTTTTGATAATACATTTGCTTCGATAAATCAAAGTGAATTCTTGTGGGAGGGCATTGGTGTTAGTTTAATGAATGTCAAGACTTTAATATGGTTCTATGACTATGATAGCTAAGTATGCGGAATATATAAAGGCATACAAAAATTATTCTATATCATCCTCATGATCGCCCTATCTAGCGGTCTGAGATAATTAGGTTGAGTCAATCTCAATTGACATAGCCCTAGTTGTTTCCAATATCTTTTCTCATTTCTTCCTTGGCTCAATACTTAGCAAGGGTATACCTTTCTTGACGCTTGCTATGAAATATCGCTATCAAATGGATAGAATTTATTCTTGTCGTCAGAAAGATTAGGAACCATTATCCTCTACATGATGTTGGCATCCTGACTAGTCTTCAACATTTTCTTTACTTTAACGAGAAAGATTATACTATCCTTAACTAGTCACACATATACTCTGAATGCTTAGTAGTAATAACTATTATTTCTTGAAGACTTGTTACACTAGATACCATATCTAATATATCAGATTCGCAATGAGATTTGGGAATGGCCAGTTTTTATATTAAAATTCATTGCCATTTTGTTTGATTTTTATAGGTATATTGGTTAAATAGAATTTATCTTTACGGGGGTTGTAGGACAAATGCAATAAATGAATACGCATGATATTCAGGATAGAAGAGCCCTTTAGATTTATTATATACTTCGTAAATCATAGCATCAATATCCCCAGATAATCAATAAGATTTGAAAATGGGCCAAATTTATGGTTAAAATCCATTGTCGTCGGTTAGGATACCTGGCTTTCACCCAGGCGACCCGGGTTCAAATCCCGGCAATGGAAAATATTTAGTTATTCACTAAAGTTTATAGGGATCAATGAACTCATCTTTAGAAGAGTGGCTAGATAGATCCAAGTCTCAAGTGTGTAGAATAGCAAAATGACAATTTTTTTCATTTATTTTCTCATATATTAGTAGAGGCAAAAATACATCTTTTAGTTAGATTTATGTAGTAGATATAATAGGTACACTTTTGATAATACATTTGCTTCGATAAATCAAAGTGAATTCTTGTGGGAGGGCATTGGTGTTAGTTTAATGAATGTCAAGCCTTTAATATGGTTCTATGACTATGATAGGTAAGTATGCGGAATATATAAAGGCATACAAAAATTATTCTATATCATCCTCATGATCACCCAATCTAGCGGTCTGAGATAATTAGGTTGAGTCAATCTCAATTGACATAGCCCTAGTTGTTTCCAATATCTTTTCTCATTTCTTCCTTGGCTCAATACTTAGCAAGGGTATACCTTTCTTGACGCTTACTATGAAATATCGCTATCAAATGGATGGAATTTATTCTTGTCGTCAGAAAGATTAGGAACCATTATCCTCTACATGATGTTGGCATCCTGACTAGTCTTCAACATTTTCTTTACTTTAACGAGAAAGATTATACTATCCTTAACTAGTCACACATATACTCTGAATGCTTAGTAGTAACAACTCCTATTTCTTGAAGACTTGTTACACTAGATACCATATCTAATATATCAGATTCGCAATGAGATTTGGGAATGGCCAGTTTTTATATTAAAATTCATTGCCATTTTGTTTGATTTTTATAGGTATATTGGTTAAAAAGAATTTATCTTTACGGGGGTTGTTGGACAAATGCAATAAATGAATACGCATGATATTCAGGATAGAAGAGCCCTTTAGATTTATTATATACTTCGTAAATCATAGCATCAATATCCCCAGATAATCATTGAGATTTGAAAATGGGCCAAATTTAAGGTTAAAATCCATTGTCGTCTAGTCCGGTTAGGATACCTGGCTTTCACCCAGGCGACCCGGGTTCAAATCCCGGCAATGGAAAATATTTAGTTATTCACTAAAGTTTATAGGGATCAATGAACTCATCTTTAGAAGAGTGGCTAGATAGATCCAAGTCTCAAGTGTGTAGAATAGCAAAATGACAATTTTTTTCATTTATTTTCTCATATATTAGTAGAGGCAAAAATACATCTTTTAGTTAGATTTATGTAGTAGATATAATAGGTACACTTTTGATAATACATTTGCTTCAATAAATCAAAGTGAATTCTTGTGGGAGGGCATTGGTGTTAGTTTAATGAATGTCAAGCCTTTAATATGGTCCTATGACTATGATAGGTAATTATGCAGTATGTATAAAGGCATACAAAAATTATTCTATATCATCCTCATGATCACCCTATCTAGCGGTCTGAGATAATTAGGTTGAGTCAATCTCAATTGACATAGCCCTAGTTGTTTCCAATATCTTTTCTCATTTCTTCCTTGGCTCAATACTTAGCAAGGGTATACCTTTCTTGACGCTTGCTATGAAATATCGCTATCAAATGGATAGAATTTATTCTTGTCGTCAGAAAGATTAGGAACCATTATCCTCTACATGATGTTGGCATCTTGACTAGTCTTCAACATTTTCTTTACTTTAACGAGAAAGATTATACTATCCTTAACTAGTAACACATATACTCTGAATTCTTAGTAGTAACAACTCCTATTTCTTGAAGACTTGTTACACTAGATACCATATCTAATATATCAGATTCGCAATGAGATTTGGGAATGGCCAGTTTTTATATTAAAATTCATTGCCATTTTGTTTGATTTTTATTGGTATATTGGTTAAAAAGAATTTATCTTTAAGGGGGTTGTAGGACAAATGCAATAAATGAATACGCATGATATTCAGGATAGAAGAGCCCTTTAGATTTATTATATACTTCATAAATCATAGCATCAATATCCCCTGATAATCAATGAGATTTGAAAATGGGCCAAATTTAAGGTTAAAATCCATTGTCGTCTAGTCCGGTTAGGATACCTGGCTTTCACCCAGGCGACCCGGGATCAAATCCCGGCAATGGAAAATATTTAGTTATTCACTAAAGTTTATAGGGATCAATGAACTCATCTTTAGAAGAGTGGCTAGATATATCCAAGTCTCAAGTGTGTAGAATAGCAAAGTGACAATTTTTTTCATTTATTTTCTCATATATTAGTAGAGGCAAAAATACATCTTTTAGTTAGATTTATGTAGTAGATATAATAGGTACACTTTTGATAATACATTTGCTTCGATAAATCAAAGTGAATTCTTGTGGGAGGGCATTGGTGTTAGTTTAATGAATGTCAAGCCTTTAATATGGTTCTATGACTATGATAGGTAAGTATGCGGAATATATAAAGGCATACAAAAATTATTCTATATCATCCTCATGATCACACTATCTAGTAGTCTGAGATAATTAGGTTGAGTCAATCTCAATTGACATAGCCCTAGTTGTTTCCAATATCTTTTCTCATTTCTTCCTTGGCTCAATACTTAGCAAGGGTATACCTTTCTTGACGCTTGCTATGAAATATCGCTATCAAATGGATAGAATTTATTCTTGTCGTCAGAAAGATTAGGAACCATTATCCTCTACATGATGTTGGCATCCTGACTAGTCTTCAACATTTTCTTTACTTTAACGAGAAAGATTATACTATCCTTAACTAGTCACACATATACTCTGAATGCTTAGTAGTAACAACTCCTATTTCTTGAAGACTTGTTACACTAGATACCATATCTAATATATCAGATTCGCAATGAGATTTGGGAATGGCCAGTTTTTATATTAAAATTCATTGCCATTTTGTTTGATTTTTATAGGTATATTGGTTAAAAAGAATTTATCTTTACGGGGGTTGTAGGACAAATGCAATAAATGAATACGCATGATATTCAGGATAGAAGAGCCCTTTAGATTTATTATATACTTCGTAAATCATAGCATCAATATCCCCAGATAATCAATGAGATTTGAAAATGGGCCAAATTTAAGGTTAAAATCCATTGTCGTCTAGTCCGGTTAGGATACCTGGCTTTCACCCAAGCGACCCGGGTTTAAATCCCGGCAATGGAAAATATTTAGTTATTCACTAAAGTTTATAGGGATCAATGAACTCATCTTTAGAAGAGTGGCTAGATAGATCCAAGTCTCAAGTGTGTAGAATAGCAAAATGACAATTTTTTTCATTTATTTTCTCATATATTAGTAGAGGCAAAAATACATCTTTTAGTTTGATTTATGTAGTAGATATAATAGGTACACTTTTGATAATACATTTGCTTCAATAAATCAAAGTGAATTCTTGTGGGAGGGCATTGGTGTTAGTTTAATGAATGTCAAGCCTTTAATATGGTTCTATGACTATGATAGGTAAGTATGCGGAATATATAAAGGCATACAAAAATTATTCTATATCATCCTCATGATCACTCTATCTAGTAGTCTGAGAAAATTAGGTTGAGTCAATCTCAATTGACATAGCCCTAGTTGTTTCCAATATCTTTTCTCATTTCTTCCTTGGCTCAATACTTAGCAAGGGTATACCTTTCTTGACGCTTGCTATGAAATATCGCTATCAAATGGATAGAATTTATTCTTGTCATCAGAAATATTAGGAACCATTATCCTCTACATGATGTTGGCATCCCGACTAGTCTTCAACATTTTCTTTACTTTAACGAGAAAGATTATACTATCCTTAACTAGTAACACATATACTCTGAATGCTTAGTAGTAACAACTCCTATTTCTTGAAGGCTTGTTACACTAGATACCATATCTAATATATTAGATTCGCAATGAGATTTGGGAATGGCCAGTTTTTATATTAAAATTCATTGCCATTTTGTTTGATTTTTATTGGTATATTGGTTAAAAAGAATTTATCTTTAAGGGGGTTGTAGGACAAATGCAATAAATGAATACGCATGATATTCAGGATAGAAGAGCCCTTTAGATTTATTATATACTTCATAAATCATAGCATCAATATCCCCAGATAATCAATGAGATTTGAAAATGGGCCAAATTTAAGGTTAAAATCCATTGTCGTCTAGTCCGGTTAGGATACCTGGCTTTCACCCAGGCGACCCGGGTTCAAATCCCGGCAATGGAAAATATTTAGTTATTCACTAAAGTTTATAGGGATCAATGAACTCATCTTTAGAAGAGTGGCTAGATAGATCCAAGTCTCAAGTGTGTAGAATAGCAAAATGACAATTTTTTTCATTTATTTTCTCATATATTAGTAGAGGCAAAAATACATCTTTTAGTTAGATTTATGTAGTAGATATAATAGGTACACTTTTGATAATACATTTGCTTCGATAAATCAAAGTGAATTCTTGTGGGAGGGCATTGGTGTTAGTTTAATGAATGTCAAGCCTTTAATATGGTTCTATGACTATGATAGGTAAGTATGCGGAATATATAAAGGCATACAAAAATTATTCTATATCATCCTCATGATCACCCTATCTAGCGGTCTGAGATAATTAGGTTGAGTCAATCTCAATTGACATAGCCCTAGTTGTTTCCAATATCTTTTCTCATTTCTTCTTGGCTCAATACTTAGCAAGGGTATACCTTTCTTGACGCTTGCTATGAAATATCGCTATCAAATGGATGGAATTTATTCTTGTCGTCAGAAAGATTAGGAACCATTATCCTCTACATGATGTTGGCATCCTGACTAGTCTTCAACATTTTCTTTACTTTAACGAGAAAGATTATACTATCCTTAACTAGTCACACATATACTCTGAATGCTTAGTAGTAACAACTCCTATTTCTTGAAGACTTGTTACACTAGATACCATATCTAATATATCAGATTCGCAATGAGATTTGGGAATGGCCAGTTTTTATATTAAAATTCATTGCCATTTTGTTTGATTTTTATAGGTATATTGGTTAAAAAGAATTTATCTTTACGGGGGTTGTAGGACAAATGCAATAAATGAATACGCATGATATTCAGGATAGAAGAGCCCTTTAGATTTATTATATACTTCGTAAATCATAGCATCAATATCCCCAGATAATCAATGAGATTTGAAAATGGGCCAAATTTAAGGTTAAAATCCATTGTCGTCTAGTCCGGTTAGGATACCTGGCTTTCACCCAAGCGACCCGGGTTCAAATCCCGGCAATGGAAAATATTTAGTTATTCACTAAAGTTTATAGGGATCAATGAACTCATCTTTAGAAGAGTGGCTAGATAGATCCAAGTCTCAAGTGTGTAGAATAGCAAAATGACAATTTTTTTCATTTATTTTCTCATATATTAGTAGAGGCAAAAATACATCTTTTTGTTTGATTTATGTAGTAGATATAATAGGTACACTTTTGATAATACATTTGCTTCAATAAATCAAAGTGAATTCTTGTGGGAGGGCATTGGTGTTAGTTTAATGAATGTCAAGCCTTTAATATGGTTCTATGACTATGATAGGTAAGTATGCGGAATATATAAAGGCATACAAAAATTATTCTATATCATCCTCATGATCACTCTATCTAGTAGTCTGAGAAAATTAGGTTGAGTCAATCTCAATTGACATAGCCCTAGTTGTTTCCAATATCTTTTCTCATTTCTTCCTTGGCTCAATACTTAGCAAGGGTATACCTTTCTTGACGCTTGCTATGAAATATCGCTATCAAATGGATAGAATTTATTCTTGTCATCAGAAATATTAGGAACCATTATCCTCTACATGATGTTGGCATCCCGACTAGTCTTCAACATTTTCTTTACTTTAACGAGAAAGATTATACTATCCTTAACTAGTAACACATATACTCTGAATGCTTAGTAGTAACAACTCCTATTTCTTGAAGGCTTGTTACACTAGATACCATATCTAATATATCAGATTCGCAATGAGATTTGGGAATGGCCAGTTTTTATATTAAAATTCATTGCCATTTTGTTTGATTTTTATTGGTATATTGGTTAAAAAGAATTTATCTTTAAGGGGGTTGTAGGACAAATGCAATAAATGAATACGCATGATATTCAGGATAGAAGAGCCCTTTAGATTTATTATATACTTCATAAATCATAGCATCAATATCCCCAGATAATCAATGAGATTTGAAAATGGGCCAAATTTAAGGTTAAAATCCATTGTCGTCTAGTCCGGTTAGGATACCTGGCTTTCACCCAGGCGACCCGGGTTCAAATCCCGGCAATGGAAAATATTTAGTTATTCACTAAAGTTTATAGGGATCAATGAACTCATCTTTAGAAGAGTGGCTAGATAGATCCAAGTCTCAAGTGTGTAGAATAGCAAAATGACAATTTTTTTCATTTATTTTCTCATATATTAGTAGAGGCAAAAATACATCTTTTAGTTAGATTTATGTAGTAGATATAATAGGTACACTTTTGATAATACATTTGCTTCGATAAATCAAAGTGAATTCTTGTGGGAGGGCATTGGTGTTAGTTTAATGAATGTCAAGCCTTTAATATGGTTCTATGACTATGATAGGTAAGTATGCGGAATATATAAAGGCATACAAAAATTATTCTATATCATCCTCATGATCACCCTGTCTAGCGGTCTGAGATAATTAGGTTGAGTCAATCTCAATTGACATAGCCCTAGTTGTTTCCAATATCTTTTCTCATTTCTTCTTGGCACAATACTTAGCAAGGGTATACCTTTCTTGACGCTTGCTATGAAATATCGCTATCAAATGGATGGAATTTATTCTTGTCGTCAGAAAGATTAGGAACCATTATCCTCTACATGATGTTGGCATCCTGACTAGTCTTCAACATTTTCTTTACTTTAACGAGAAAGATTATACTATCCTTAACTAGTCACACATATACTCTGAATGCTTAGTAGTAACAACTCCTATTTCTTGAAGACTTGTTACACTAGATACCATATCTAATATATCAGATTCGCAATGAGATTTGGGAATGGCCAGTTTTTATATTAAAATTCATTGCCATTTTGTTTGATTTTTATAGGTATATTGGTTAAAAAGAATTTATCTTTACGGGGGTTGTAGGACAAATGCAATAAATGAATACGCATGATATTCAGGATAGAAGAGCCCTTTAGATTTATTATATACTTCGTAAATCATAGCATCAATATCCCCAGATAATCAATGAGATTTGAAAATGGGCCAAATTTAAGGTTAAAATCCATTGTCGTCTAGTCCGGTTAGGATACCTGGCTTTCACCCAGGCGACCCGGGTTCAAATCCCGGCAATGGAAAATATTTAGTGATTCACTAAAGTTTATAGGGATCAATGAACTCATCTTTAGAAGAGTGGCTAGATAGATCCAAGTCTCAAGTGTGTAGAATAGCAAAATGACAATTTTTTTCATTTATTTTCTCATATATTAGTAGAGGCAAAAATACATCTTTTAGTTAGATTTATGTAGTAGATATAATAGGTACACTTTTGATAATACATTTGCTTCGATAAATCAAAGTGAATTCTTGTGGGAGGGCATTGGTGTTAGTTTAATGAATGTCAAGCCTTTAATATGGTTCTATGACTATGATAGGTAAGTATGCGGAATATATAAAGGCATACAAAAATTATTCTATATCATCCTCATGATCACCCTATCTAGTAGTCTGAGATAATTAGGTTGAGTCAATCTCAATTGACATAGCCCTAGTTGTTTCCAATATCTTTTCTCATTTCTTCCTTGGCTCAATACTTAGCAAGGGTATACCTTTGTTGACGCTTGCTATGAAATATCGCTATCAAATGGATAGAATTTATTCTTGTCGTCAGAAAGATTAGGAACCATTATCCTCTACATGATGTTGGCATCCTGACTAGTCTTCAACATTTTCTTTACTTTAACGAGAAAGATTATACTATCCTTAACTAGTCACACATATACTCTGAATGCTTAGTAGTAACAACTCCTATTTCTTGAAGACTTGTTACACTAGATACCATATCTAATATATCAGATTCGCAATGAGATTTGGGAATGGCCAGTTTTTATATTAAAATTCATTGCCATTTTGTTTGATTTTTATAGGTATATTGGTTAAAAAGAATTTATCTTTACGGGGGTTGTAGGACAAATGCAATAAATGAATACGCATGATATTCAGGATAGAAGAGCCCTTTAGATTTATTATATACTTCGTAAATCATAGCATCAATATACCTAGATAATCAATGAGATTTGAAAATGGGCCAAATTTAAGGTTAAAATCCATTGTCGTCTTGTCCGATTAGGATACCTGGCTTTCACCCAGGCGACCCGGGTTCAAATCCCGGCAATTGAAAATATTTAGTTATTCACTAAAGTTTATAGGGATCAATGAACTCATCTTTAGAAGAGTGGCTAGATAGATCCAAGTCTCAAGTGTGTAGAATAGCAAAATGACAATTTTTTTCATTTATTTTCTCATATATTAGTAGAGGCAAAAATACATCTTTTAGTTAGATTTATGTAGTAGATATAATAGGTACACTTTTGATAATACATTTGCTTCGATAAATCAAAGTGAATTCTTGTGGGAGGGCATTGGTGTTAGTTTAATGAATGTCAAGCCTTTAATATGGTTCTATGACTATGATAGGTAAGTATGCGGAATATATAAAGGCATACAAAAATTATTCTATATCATCCTCATGATCACCCTATCTAGCGGTCTGAGATAATTAGGTTGAGTCAATCTCAATTGACATAGCCCTAGTTGTTTCCAATATCTTTTCTCATTTCTTCTTGGCTCAATACTTAGCAAGGGTATACCTTTCTTGACGCTTGCTATGAAATATCGCTATCAAATGGATGGAATTTATTCTTGTCGTCAGAAAGATTAGGAACCATTATCCTCTACATGATGTTGGCATCCTGACTAGTCTTCAACATTTTCTTTACTTTAACGAGAAAGATTATACTATCCTTAACTAGTCACACATATACTCTGAATGCTTAGTAGTAACAACTCCTATTTCTTGAAGACTTGTTACATTAGATACCATATCTAATATATCAGATTCGCAATGAGATTTGGGAATGGCCAGTTTTTATATTAAAATTCATTGCCATTTTGTTTGATTTTTATAGGTATATTGGTTAAAAAGAATTTATCTTTACGGGGGTTGTAGGACAAATGCAATAAATGAATACGCATGATATTCAGGATAGAAGAGCCCTTTAGATTTATTATATACTTCGTAAATCATAGCATCAATATCCCCAGATAATCAATGAGATTTGAAAATGGGCCAAATTTAAGGTTAAAATCCATTGTCGTCTAGTCCGGTTAGGATACCTGGCTTTCACCCAGGCGACCCGGGTTCAAATCCCGGCAATGGAAAATATTTAGTTATTCACTAAAGTTTATAGGGATCAATGAACTCATCTTTAGAAGAGTGGCTAGATAGATCCAAGTCTCAAGTGTGTAGAATAGCAAAATGACAATTTTTTTCATTTATTTTCTCATATATTAGTAGAGGCAAAAATACATCTTTTAGTTAGATTTATGTAGTAGATATAATAGGTACACTTTTGATAATACATTTGCTTCGATAAATCAAAGTGAATTCTTGTGGGAGGGCATTGGTGTTAGTTTAATGAATGTCAAGCCTTTAATATGGTTCTATGACTATGATAGGTAAGTATGCGGAATATATAAAGGCATACAAAAATTATTCTATATCATCCTCATGATCACCCTATCTAGCGGTCTGAGATAATTAGGTTGAGTCAATCTCAATTGACATAGCCCTAGTTGTTTCCAATATCTTTTCTCATTTCTTCCTTGGCTCAATACTTAGCAAGGGTATACCTTTCTTGACGCTTGCTATGAAATATCGCTATCAAATGGATGGAATTTATTCTTGTCGTCAGAAAGATTAGGAACCATTATCCTCTACATGATGTTGGCATCCTGACTAGTCTTCAACATTTTCTTTACTTTAACGAGAAAGATTATACTATCCTTAACTAGTAACACATATACTCTGAATGCTTAGTAGTAACAACTCCTATTTCTTGAAGACTTGTTACACTAGATACCATATCTAATATATCAGATTCGCAATGAGATTTGGGAATGGCCAGTTTTTATATTAAAATTCATTGCCATTTTGTTTGATTTTTATTGGTATATTGGTTAAAAAGAATTTATCTTTAAGGGGGTTGTAGGACAAATGCAATAAATGAATACGCATGATATTCAGGATAGAAGAGCCCTTTAGATTTATTATATACTTCATAAATCATAGCATCAATATCCCCAGATAATCAATGAGATTTGAAAATGGGCCAAATTTAAGGTTAAAATCCATTGTCGTCTAGTCCGGTTAGGATACCTGGCTTTCACCCAGGCGACCCGGGTTCAAATCCCGGCAATGGAAAATATTTAGTGATTCACTAAAGTTTATAGGGATCAATGAACTCATCTTTAGAAGAGTGGCTAGATAGATCCAAGTCTCAAGTGTGTAGAATAGCAAAATGACAATTTTTTTCATTTATTTTCTCATATATTAGTAGAGGCAAAAATACATCTTTTAGTTAGATTTATGTAGTAGATATAATAGGTACACTTTTGATAATACATTTGCTTCGATAAATCAAAGTGAATTCTTGTGGGAGGGCATTGGTGTTAGTTTAATGAATGTCAAGCCTTTAATATGGTTCTATGACTATGATAGGTAAGTATGCGGAATATATAAAGGCATACAAAAATTATTCTATATCATCCTCATGATCACCCTATCTAGTAGTATGAGATAATTAGGTTGAGTCAATCTCAATTGACATAGCCCTAGTTGTTTCCAATATCTTTTCTCATTTCTTCCTTGGCTCAATACTTAGCAAGGGTATACCTTTCTTGACGCTTGCTATGAAATATCGCTATCAAATGGATAGAATTTATTCTTGTCGTCAGAAAGATTAGGAACCATTATCCTCTACATGATGTTGGCATCCTGACTAGTCTTCAACATTTTCTTTACTTTAACGAGAAAGATTATACTATCCTTAACTAGTCACACATATACTCTGAATGCTTAGTAGTAACAACTCCTATTTCTTGAAGACTTGTTACACTAGATACCATATCTAATATATCAGATTCGCAATGAGATTTGGGAATGGCCAGTTTTTATATTAAAATTCATTGCCATTTTGTTTGATTTTTATAGGTATATTGGTTAAAAAGAATTTATCTTTACGGGGGTTGTAGGACAAATGCAATAAATGAATACGCATGATATTCAGGATAGAAGAGCCCTTTAGATTTATTATATACTTCTTAAATCATAGCATCAATATCCCCAGATAATCAATGAGATTTGAAAATGGGCCAAATTTAAGGTTAAAATCCATTGTCGTCTAGTCCGGTTAGGATACCTGGCTTTCACCCAGGCGACCCGGGTTCAAATCCCGGCAATGGAAAATATTTAGTGATTCACTAAAGTTTATAGGGATCAATGAACTCATCTTTAGAAGAGTGGCTAGATAGATCCAAGTCTCAAGTGTGTAGAATAGCAAAATGACAATTTTTTTCATTTATTTTCTCATATATTAGTAGAGGCAAAAATACATCTTTTAGTTAGATTTATGTAGTAGATATAATAGGTACACTTTTGATAATACATTTGCTTCGATAAATCAAAGTGAATTCTTGTGGGAGGGCATTGGTGTTAGTTTAATGAATGTCAAGCCTTTAATATGGTTCTATGACTATGATAGGTAAGTATGCGGAATATATAAAGGCATACAAAAATTATTCTATATCATCCTCATGATCACCCTATCTAGTAGTCTGAGATAATTAGGTTGAGTCAATCTCAATTGACATAGCCCTAGTTGTTTCCAATATCTTTTCTCATTTCTTCCTTGGCTCAATACTTAGCAAGGGTATACCTTTCTTGACGCTTGCTATGAAATATCGCTATCAAATGGATAGAATTTATTCTTGTCGTCAGAAAGATTAGGAACCATTATCCTCTACATGATGTTGGCATCCTGACTAGTCTTCAACATTTTCTTTACTTTAACGAGAAAGATTATACTATCCTTAACTAGTCACACATATACTCTGAATGCTTAGTAGTAACAACTCCTATTTCTTGAAGACTTGTTACACTAGATACCATATCTAATATATCAGATTCGCAATGAGATTTGGGAATGGCCAGTTTTTATATTAAAATTCATTGCCATTTTGTTTGATTTTTATAGGTATATTGGTTAAAAAGAATTTATCTTTACGGGGGTTGTAGGACAAATGCAATAAATGAATACGCATGATATTCAGGATAGAAGAGCCCTTTAGATTTATTATATACTTCGTAAATCATAGCATCAATATACCTAGATAATCAATGAGATTTGAAAATGGGCCAAATTTAAGGTTAAAATCCATTGTCGTCTTGTCCGATTAGGATACCTGGCTTTCACCCAGGCGACCTGGGTTCAAATCCCGGCAATGGAAAATATTTAGTTATTCACTAAAGTTTATAGGGATCAATGAACTCATCTTTAGAAGAGTGGCTAGATAGATCCAAGTCTCAAGTGTGTAGAATAGCAAAATGACAATTTTTTTCATTTATTTTCTCATATATTAGTAGAGGCAAAAATACATCTTTTAGTTAGATTTATGTAGTAGATATAATAGGTACACTTTTGATAATACATTTGCTTCGATAAATCAAAGTGAATTCTTGTGGGAGGGCATTGGTGTTAGTTTAATGAATGTCAAGCCTTTAATATGGTTCTATGACTATGATAGGTAAGTATGCGGAATATATAAAGGCATACAAAAATTATTCTATATCATCCTCATGATCACCCTATCTAGCGGTCTGAGATAATTAGGTTGAGTCAATCTCAATTGACATAGCCCTAGTTGTTTCCAATATCTTTTCTCATTTCTTCTTGGCTCAATACTTAGCAAGGGTATACCTTTCTTGACGCTTGCTATGAAATATCGCTATCAAATGGATGGAATTTATTCTTGTCGTCAGAAAGATTAGGAACCATTATCCTCTACATGATGTTGGCATCCTGACTAGTCTTCAACATTTTCTTTACTTTAACGAGAAAGATTATACTATCCTTAACTAGTCACACATATACTCTGAATGCTTAGTAGTAACAACTCCTATTTCTTGAAGACTTGTTACACTAGATACCATATCTAATATATCAGATTCGCAATGAGATTTGGGAATGGCCAGTTTTTATATTAAAATTCATTGCCATTTTGTTTGATTTTTATAGGTATATTGGTTAAAAAGAATTTATCTTTACGGGGGTTGTAGGACAAATGCAATAAATGAATACGCATGATATTCAGGATAGAAGAGCCCTTTAGATTTATTATATACTTCGTAAATCATAGCATCAATATCCCTAGATAATCAATGAGATTTGAAAATGGGCCAAATTTAAGGTTAAAATCCATTGTCGTCTAGTCCGGTTAGGATACCTGGCTTTCACCCAGGCGACCCGGGTTCAAATCCCGGCAATGGAAAATATTTAATTATTCACTAAAGTTTATAGGGATCAATGAACTCGTCTTTAGAAGAGTGGCTAGATAGATCCAAGTCTCAAGTGTGTAGAATAGCAAAATGACAATTTTTTTCATTTATTTTATCATATATTAGGAGAGGCAAAAATACATCTTTTAGTTAGATTTATGTAGTAGATATAATAGGTACACTTTTGATAATACATTTGCTTCGATAAATCAAAGTGAATTCTTGTGGGAGGGCATTGGTGTTAGTTTAATGAATGTCAAGCCTTTAATATGGTTCTATGACTATGATAGGTAAGTATGCGGAATATATAAAGGCATACAAAAATTATTCTATATCATCCTCATGATCACCCTATCTAGCGGTCTGAGATAATTAGGTTGAGTCAATCTCAATTGACATAGCCCTAGTTGTTTCCAATATCTTTTCTCATTTCTTCCTTGGCTCAATACTTAGCAAGGGTATACCTTTCTTGACGCTTGCTATGAAATATCGCTATCAAATGGATGGAATTTATTCTTGTCGTCAAAAAGATTAGGAACCATTATCCTCTACATGATGTTGGCATCCTGACTAGTCTTCAACATTTTCTTTACTTTAACGAGAAAGATTATACTATCCTTAACTAGTCACACATATACTCTGAATGCTTAGTAGTAACAACTCCTATTTCTTGAAGACTTGTTACACTAGATACCATATCTAATATATCAGATTCGCAATGAGATTTGGGAATGGCCAGTTTTTATATTAAAATTCATTGCCTTTTTGTTTGATTTTTATAGGTATATTGGTTAAAAAGAATTTATCTTTAAGGGGGTTGTAGGACAAATGCAATAAATGAATACGCATGATATTCAGGATAGAAGAGCCCTTTAGATTTATTATATACTTCGTAAATCATAGCATCAATATCCCCAGATAATCAATGAGATTTGAAAA
This sequence comes from Costus lasius, assembly GCA_027563935.2. Lineage (NCBI taxonomy): Eukaryota > Viridiplantae > Streptophyta > Magnoliopsida > Zingiberales > Costaceae > Costus > Costus lasius. The sequence continues at coordinate 11,240,464 of CM050454.1, read as the reverse complement.
TGGGCCAAATTTAAGGTTAAAATCCATTGTCGTCTAGTCCGATTAGGATACCTGGCTTTCACCCAGGCGACCCGGGTTCAAATCCCGGCAATGGAAAATATTTAGTTATTCACTAAAGTTTATAGGGATCAATGAACTCATCTTTAGAAGAGTGGCAAGATATATCCAAGTCTCAAGTGTGTAGAATAGCTAAATGACAATTTTTTTTCATTTATTTTCTCATATATTAGTAGAGGCAAAAATACATCTTTTAGTTAGATTTTTATACTACATATAAAAGGTACACTATTGATAATGCATTTGCTTCGATAAATCAAAGCGAATTTTTGTGGGAGGGCATTGGTGTTAGTTTAATGAATGTCAAGCCTTTAATATGGTCCTATGACTATGATAGGTAAGTATGCAGTATGTATAAAGGCATACAAAAATTATTCTATATCATCCTCATGATCACCCTATCTAGCGGTCTGAGATAATTAGGTTGAGTCAATCTCAATTGACATAGCCCTAGTTGTTTCCAACATCTTTTCTCATTTCTTCCTTGGCTCAATACTTAGCAAGGGTATACCTTTCTTGACGCTTGCTATGAAATATCGCTATCAAATGGATGGAATTTATTCTTGTCGTCAGAAAGATTAGGAACCATTATCCTCTACATGATGTTGGCATCCTGAATAGTCTTCAACATTTTCTTTACTTTAACGAGAAAGATTATACTATCCTTAACTAGTCACACATATACTCTGAATGCTTAGTAGTAACAACTCCTATTTCTTGAAGACTTGTTACACTAGATACCATATCTAATATATCAGATTCGCAATGAGATTTGGGAATGGCCAGTTTTTATATTAAAATTCATTGCCATTTTGTTTGATTTTTATAGGTATATTGGTTAAAAAGAATTTATCTTTACAGGGGTTGTAGGACAAATGCAATAAATAAATACGCATGATATTCAGGATAGAAGAGCCCTTTAGATTTATTATATACTTCGTAAATCATAGCATCAATATCCCCAGATAATCAATGAGATTTGAAAATGGGCCAAATTTAAGGTTAAAATCCATTGTCGTCTAGTCCGGTTAGGATACCTGGCTTTCACCCAGGCGACCCGGGTTCAAATCCCGGCAATGGAAAATATTTAGTTATTCACTAAAGTTTATAGGGATCAATGAACTCATCTTTAGAAGAGTGGCTAGATAGATCCAAGTCTCAAGTGTGTAGAATAGCAAAATGACAATTTTTTTCATTTATTTTCTCATATATTAGTAGAGGCAAAAATACATCTTTTAGTTAGATTTATGTAGTAGATATAATAGGTACACTTTTGATAATACATTTGCTTAGATAAATCAAAGTGAATTCTTGTGGGAGGGCATTGGTGTTAGTTTAATGAATGTCAAGCCTTTAATATGGTTCTATGACTATGATAGGTAAGTATGCGGAATATATAAAGGCATACAAAAATTATTCTATATCATCCTCATGATCACCCTATCTAGCGGTCTGAGATAATTAGGTTGAGTCAATCTCAATTGACATAGCCCTAGTTGTTTCCAATATCTTTTCTCATTTCTTCCTTGGCTCAATACTTAGCAAGGGTATACCTTTCTTGACGCTTGCTATGAAATATCGCTATCAAATGGATGGAATTTATTCTTGTCGTCAGAAAGATTAGGAACCATTATCCTCTACATGATGTTGGCATCCTGACTAGTCTTCAACATTTTCTTTACTTTAACGAGAAAGATTATACTATCCTTAACTAGTAACACATATACTCTGAATGCTTAGTAGTAACAACTCCTATTTCTTGAAGACTTGTTACACTAGATACCATATCTAATATATCAGATTCGCAATGAGATTTGGGAATGGCCAGTTTTTATATTAAAATTCATTGCCATTTTGTTTGATTTTTATTGGTATATTGGTTAAAAAGAATTTATCTTTAAGGGGGTTGTAGGACAAATGCAATAAATGAATACGCATGATATTCAGGATAGAAGAGCCCTTTAGATTTATTATATACTTCATAAATCATAGCATCAATATCCCCAGATAATCAATGAGATTTGAAAATGGGCCAAATTTAAGGTTAAAATCCATTGTCGTCTAGTCCGGTTAGGATACCTGGCTTTCACCCTGGCGACCCGGGTTCAAATCCCGGCAATGGAAAATATTTAGTTATTCACTAAAGTTTATAGGGATCAATGAACTCATCTTTAGAAGAGTGGCTAGATATATCCAAGTCTCAAGTGTGTAGAATAGCAAAGTGACAATTTTTTTCATTTATTTTCTCATATATTAGTAGAGGCAAAAATACATCTTTTAGTTAGATTTATGTAGTAGATATAATAGGTACACTTTTGATAATACATTTGCTTCAATAAATCAAAGTGAATTCTTGTGGGAGGGCATTGGTGTTAGTTTAATGAATGTCAAGCCTTTAATATGGTTCTATGACTATGATAGGTAAGTATGCGGAATATATAAAGGCATACAAAAATTATTCTATATCATCCTCATGATCACCCTATCTAGTAGTCTGAGATAATTAGGTTGAGTCAATCTCAATTGACATAGCCCTAGTTGTTTCCAATATCTTTTCTCATTTCTTCCTTGGCTCAATACTTAGCAAGGGTATACCTTTCTTGACGCTTGCTATGAAATATCGCTATCAAATGGATAGAATTTATTCTTGTCGTCAGAAAGATTAGGAACCATTATCCTCTACATGATGTTGGCATCCTGACTAGTCTTCAACATTTTCTTTACTTTAACGAGAAAGATTATACTATCCTTAACTAGTAACACATATACTCTGAATGCTTAGTAGTAACAACTCCTATTTCTTGAAGACTTGTTACACTAGATACCATATCTAATATATCAGATTCGCAATGAGATTTGGGAATGGCCAGTTTTTATATTAAAATTCATTGCCATTTTGTTTGATTTTTATAGGTATATTGGTTAAAAAGAATTTATCTTTAAGGGGGTTGTAGGACAAATGCAATAAATGAATACGCATGATATTCAGGATAGAAGAGCCCTTTAGATTTATTATATACTTCCTAAATCATAGCATCAATATACCTAGATAATCAATGAGATTTGAAAATGGGCCAAATTTAAGGTTAAAATCCATTGTCGTCTTGTCCGGTTAGGATACCTGGCTTTCACCCAGGCGACCCGGGTTCAAATCCCGGCAATGGAAAATATTTAGTTATTCACTAAAGTTTATAGGGATCAATGAACTCATCTTTAGAATAGTGGCTAGATATATCCAAGTCTCAAGTGTGTAGAATAGCAAAATGACAATTTTTTTTCATTTATTTTCTCATATATTAGTAGAGGCAAAAATACATCTTTTAGTTAGATTTTTATACTACATATAAAAGGTACACTATTGATAATGCATTTGCTTCGATAAATCAAAGTGAATTTTTGTGGGAGGGCATTGGTGTTAGTTTAATGAATGTCAAGCCTTTAATATGGTCCTATGACTATGATAGGTAAGTATGCAGTATGTATAAAGGCATACAAAAATTATTCTATATCATCCTCATGATCACCCTATCTAGCGGTCTGAGATAATTAGGTTGAGTCAATCTCAATTGACATAGCCCTAGTTGTTTCCAACATCTTTTCTCATTTCTTCCTTGGCTCAATACTTAGCAAGGGTATACCTTTCTTGACGCTTGCTATGAAATATCGCTATCAAATGGATGGAATTTATTCTTGTCGTCAGAAAGATTAGGAACCATTATCCTCTACATGATGTTGGCATCCTGACTAGTCTTCAACATTTTCTTTACTTTAACGAGAAAGATTATACTATCCTTAACTAGTCACACATATACTCTGAATGCTTAGTAGTAACAACTCCTATTTCTTGAAGACTTGTTACACTAGATACCATATCTAATATATCAGATTCGCAATGAGATTTGGGAATGGCCAGTTTTTATATTAAAATTCATTGCCATTTTGTTTGATTTTTATAGGTATATTGGTTAAAAAGAATTTATCTTTACGGGGGTTGTAGGACAAATGCAATAAATGAATACGCATGATATTCAGGATAGAAGAGCCCTTTAGATTTATTATATACTTCGTAAATCATAGCATCAATATCCCCAGATAATCAATGAGATTTGAAAATGGGCCAAATTTAAGGTTAAAATCCATTGTCGTCTAGTCCGGTTAGGATACCTGGCTTTCACCCAGGCGACCCGGGTTCAAATCCCGGCAATGGAAAATATTTAGTTATTCACTAAAGTTTATAGGGATCAATGAACTCATCTTTAGAAGAGTGGCTAGATAGATCCAAGTCTCAAGTGTGTAGAATAGCAAAATGACAATTTTTTTCATTTATTTTCTCATATATTAGTAGAGGCAAAAATACATCTTTTAGTTAGATTTATGTAGTAGATATAATAGGTACACTTTTGATAATACATTTGCTTCAATAAATCAAAGTGAATTCTTGTGGGAGGGCATTGGTGTTAGTTTAATGAATGTCAAGCCTTTAATATGGTTCTATGACTATGATAGGTAAGTATGCGGAATATATAAAGGCATACAAAAATTATTCTATATCATCCTCATGATCACCCTATCTAGTAGTCTGAGATAATTAGGTTGAGTCAATCTCAATTGACATAGCCCTAGTTGTTTCCAATATCTTTTCTCATTTCTTCCTTGGCTCAATACTTAGCAAGGGTATACCTTTCTTGACGCTTGCTATGAAATATCGCTATCAAATGGATAGAATTTATTCTTGTCGTCAGAAAGATTAGGAACCATTATCCTCTACATGATGTTGGCATCCTGACTAGTCTTCAACATTTTCTTTACTTTAACGAGAAAGATTATACTATCCTTAACTAGTAACACATATACTCTGAATTCTTAGTAGTAACAACTCCTATTTCTTGAAGACTTGTTACACTAGATACCATATCTAATATATCAGATTCGCAATGAGATTTGGGAATGGCCAGTTTTTATATTAAAATTCATTGCCATTTTGTTTGATTTTTATAGGTATATTGGTTAAAAAGAATTTATCTTTAAGGGGGTTGTAGGACAAATGCAATAAATGAATACGCATGATATTCAGGATAGAAGAGCCCTTTAGATTTATTATATACTTCCTAAATCATAGCATCAATATACCTAGATAATCAATGAGATTTGAAAATGGGCCAAATTTAAGGTTAAAATCCATTGTCGTCTTGTCCGGTTAGGATACCTGGCTTTCACCCAGGCGACCCGGGTTCAAATCCCGGCAATGGAAAATATTTAGTGATTCACTAAAGTTTATAGGGATCAATGAACTCATCTTTAGAAGAGTGGCTAGATAGATCCAAGTCTCAAGTGTGTAGAATAGCAAAATGACAATTTTTTTCATTTATTTTCTCATATATTAGTAGAGGCAAAAATACATCTTTTAGTTAGATTTATGTAGTAGATATAATAGGTACACTTTTGATAATACATTTGCTTCGATAAATCAAAGTGAATTCTTGTGGGAGGGCATTGGTGTTAGTTTAATGAATGTCAAGCCTTTAATATGGTTCTATGACTATGATAGGTAAGTATGCGGAATATATAAAGGCATACAAAAATTATTCTATATCATCCTCATGATCACCCTATCTAGCGGTCTGAGATAATTAGGTTGAGTCAATCTCAATTGACATAGCCCTAGTTGTTTCCAATATCTTTTCTCATTTCTTCTTGGCTCAATACTTAGCAAGGGTATACCTTTCTTGACGCTTGCTATGAAATATCGCTATCAAATGGATGGAATTTATTCTTGTCGTCAGAAAGATTAGGAACCATTATCCTCTACATGATGTTGGCATCCTGACTAGTCTCCAACATTTTCTTTACTTTAACGAGAAAGATTATACTATCCTTAACTAGTCACACATATACTCTGAATGCTTAGTAGTAACAACTCCTATTTCTTGAAGACTTGTTACACTAGATACCATATCTAATATATCAGATTCGCAATGAGATTTGGGAATGGCCAGTTTTTATATTAAAATTCATTGCCATTTTGTTTGATTTTTATAGGTATATTGGTTAAAAAGAATTTATCTTTACGGGGGTTGTAGGACAAATGCAATAAATGAATACGCATGATATTCAGGATAGAAGAGCCCTTTAGATTTATTATATACTTCGTAAATCATAGCATCAATATCCCCAGATAATCAATGAGATTTGAAAATGGGCCAAATTTAAGGTTAAAATCCATTGTCGTCTAGTCCGGTTAGGATACCTGGCTTTCACCCAGGCGACCCGGGTTCAAATCCCGGCAATGGAAAATATTTAGTTATTCACTAAAGTTTATAGGGATCAATGAACTCATCTTTAGAAGAGTGGCTAGATAGATCCAAGTCTCAAGTGTGTAGAATAGCAAAATGACAATTTTTTTCATTTATTTTCTCATATATTAGTAGAGGCAAAAATACATCTTTTAGTTAGATTTATGTAGTAGATATAATAGGTACACTTTTGATAATACATTTGCTTCGATAAATCAAAGTGAATTCTTGTGGGAGGGCATTGGTGTTAGTTTAATGAATGTCAAGCCTTTAATATGGTTCTATGACTATGATAGGTAAGTATGCGGAATATATAAAGGCATACAAAAATTATTCTATATCATCCTCATGATCACCCTATCTAGCGGTCTGAGATAATTAGGTTGAGTCAATCTCAATTGACATAGCCCTAGTTGTTTCCAATATCTTTTCTCATTTCTTCCTTGGCTCAATACTTAGCAAGGGTATACCTTTCTTGACGCTTGCTATGAAATATCGCTATCAAATGGATGGAATTTATTCTTGTCGTCAGAAAGATTAGGAACCATTATCCTCTACATGATGTTGGCATCCTGACTAGTCTTCAACATTTTCTTTACTTTAACGAGAAAGATTATACTATCCTTAACTAGTCACACATATACTCTGAATGCTTAGTAGTAACAACTCCTATTTCTTGAAGACTTGTTACACTAGATACCATATCTAATATATCAGATTCGTAATGAGATTTGGGAATGGCCAGTTTTTATATTAAAATTCATTGCCTTTTTGTTTGATTTTTATAGGTATATTGGTTAAAAAGAATTTATCTTAACGGGGGTTGTAGGACAAATGCAATAAATGAATACGCATGATATTCAGGATAGAAGAGCCCTTTAGATTTATTATATACTTCGTAAATCATAGCATCAATATCCCCAGATAATCAATGAGATTTGAAAATGGGCCAAATTTAAGGTTAAAATCCATTGTCGTCTAGTCCGGTTAGGATACCTGGCTTTCACCCAGGCGACCCGGGTTCAAATCCCGGCAATGGAAAATATTTAGTTATTCACTAAAGTTTATAGGGATCAATGAACTCATCTTTAGAAGAGTGGCTAGATAGATCCAAGTCTCAAGTGTGTAGAATAGCAAAATGACAATTTTTTTCATTTATTTTCTCATATATTAGTAGAGGCAAAAATACATCTTTTAGTTAGATTTATGTAGTAGATATAATAGGTACACTTTTGATAATACATTTGCTTCGATAAATCAAAGTGAATTCTTGTGGGAGGGCATTGGTGTTAGTTTAATGAATGTCAAGCCTTTAATATGGTTCTATGACTATGATAGGTAAGTATGCGGAATATATAAAGGCATACAAAAATTATTCTATATCATCCTCATGATCACCCTATCTAGCGGTCTGAGATAATTAGGTTGAGTCAATCTCAATTGACATAGCCCTAGTTGTTTCCAATATCTTTTCTCATTTCTTCCTTGGCTCAATACTTAGCAAGGGTATACCTTTCTTGACGCTTGCTATGAAATATCGCTATCAAATGGATGGAATTTATTCTTGTCGTCAGAAAGATTAGGAACCATTATCCTCTACATGATGTTGGCATCCTGACTAGTCTTCAACATTTTCTTTACTTTAACGAGAAAGATTATACTATCCTTAACTAGTAACACATATACTCTGAATGCTTAGTAGTAACAACTCCTATTTCTTGAAGACTTGTTACACTAGATACCATATCTAATATATAAGATTCGCAATGAGATTTGGGAATGGCCAGTTTTTATATTAAAATTCATTGCCATTTTGTTTGATTTTTATTGGTATATTGGTTAAAAAGAATTTATCTTTAAGGGGGTTGTAGGACAAATGCAATAAATGAATACGCATGATATTCAGGATAGAAGAGCCCTTTAGATTTATTATATACTTCATAAATCATAGCATCAATATCCCCAGATAATCAATGAGATTTGAAAATGGGCCAAATTTAAGGTTAAAATCCATTGTCGTCTAGTCCGGTTAGGATACCTGGCTTTCACCCAGGCGACCCGGGTTCAAATCCCGGCAATGGAAAATATTTAGTGATTCACTAAAGTTTATAGGGATCAATGAACTCATCTTTAGAAGAGTGGCTAGATAGATCCAAGTCTCAAGTGTGTAGAATAGCAAAATGACAATTTTTTTCATTTATTTTCTCATATATTAGTAGAGGCAAAAATACATCTTTTAGTTAGATTTATGTAGTAGATATAATAGGTACACTTTTGATAATACATTAGCTTCGATAAATCAAAGTGAATTCTTGTGGGAGGGCATTGGTGTTAGTTTAATGAATGTCAAGCCTTTAATATGGTTCTATGACTATGATAGGTAAGTATGCGGAATATATAAAGGCATACAAAAATTATTCTATATCATCCTCATGATCACCCTATCTAGTAGTCTGAGATAATTAGGTTGAGTCAATCTCAATTGACATAGCCCTAGTTGTTTCCAATATCTTTTCTCATTTCTTCCTTGGCTCAATACTTAGCAAGGGTATACCTTTCTTGACGCTTGCTATGAAATATCGCTATCAAATGGATAGAATTTATTCTTGTCGTCAGAAAGATTAGGAACCATTATCCTCTACATGATGTTGGCATCCTGACTAGTCTTCAACATTTTCTTTACTTTAACGAGAAAGATTATACTATCCTTAACTAGTCACACATATACTCTGAATGCTTAGTAGTAACAACTCCTATTTCTTGAAGACTTGTTACACTAGATACCATATCTAATATATCAGATTCGCAATGAGATTTGGGAATGGCCAGTTTTTATATTAAAATTCATTGCCATTTTGTTTGATTTTTATAGGTATATTGGTTAAAAAGAATTTATCTTTACGGGGGTTGTAGGACAAATGCAATAAATGAATACGCATGATATTCAGGATAGAAGAGCCCTTTAGATTTATTATATACTTCGTAAATCATAGCATCAATATACCTAGATAATCAATGAGATTTGAAAATGGGCCAAATTTAAGGTTAAAATCCATTGTCGTCTTGTCCAATTAGGATACCTGGCTTTCACCCAGGCGACCCGGGTTCAAATCCCGGCAATGGAAAATATTTAGTTATTCACTAAAGTTTATAGGGATCAATGAACTCATCTTTAGAAGAGTGGCTAGATAGATCCAAGTCTCAAGTGTGTAGAATAGCAAAATGACAATTTTTTTCATTTATTTTCTCATATATTAGTAGAGGCAAAAATACATCTTTTAGTTAGATTTATGTAGTAGATATAATAGGTACACTTTTGATAATACATTTGCTTCAATAAATCAAAGTGAATTCTTGTGGGAGGGCATTGGTGTTAGTTTAATGAATGTCAAGACTTTAATATGGTTCTATGACAATGATAGGTAAGTATGCGGAATATATAAAGGCATACAAAAATTAATCTATATCATCCTCATGATCACCCTATCTAGTAGTCTGAGATAATTAGGTTGAGTCAATCTCAATTGACATAGCCCTAGTTGTTTCCAATATCTTTTCTCATTTCTTCCTTGGCTCAATACTTAACAAGGGTATACCTTTCTTGACGCTTGCTATGAAATATCGCTATCAAATGGATAGAATTTATTCTTGTCGTCAGAAAGATTAGGAACCATTATCCTCTACATGATGTTGGCATCCTGACTAGTCTTCAACATTTTCTTTACTTTAACGAGAAAGATTATACTATCCTTAACTAGTAACACATATACTCTGAATGCTTAGTAGTAACAACTCCTATTTCTTGAAGACTTGTTACACTAGATACCATATCTAATATATCAGATTCGCAATGAGATTTGGGAATGGCCAGTTTTTATATTAAAATTCATTGCCATTTTGTTTGATTTTTATAGGTATATTGGTTAAAAAGAATTTATCTTTAAGGGGGTTGTAGGACAAATGCAATAAATGAATACGCATGATATTCAGGATAGAAGAGCCCTTTAGATTTATTATATACTTCCTAAATCATAGCATCAATATACCTAGATAATCAATGAGATTTGAAAATGGGCCAAATTTAAGGTTAAAATCCATTGTCGTCTTGTCCGGTTAGGATACCTGGCTTTCACCCAGGCGACCCGGGTTCAAATCCCGGCAATGGAAAATATTTAGTGATTGACTAAAGTTTATAGGGATCAATGAACTCATCTTTAGAAGAGTGGCTAGATAGATCCAAGTCTCAAGTGTGTAGAATAGCAAAATGACAATTTTTTTCATTTATTTTCTCATATATTAGTAGAGGCAAAAATACATCTTTTAGTTAGATTTATGTAGTAGATATAATAGGTACACTTTTGATAATACATTTGCTTCGATAAATCAAAGTGAATTCTTGTGGGAGGGCATTGGTGTTAGTTTATTGAATGTCAAGCCTTTAATATGGTTCTATGACTATGATAGGTAAGTATGCGGAATATATAAAGGCATACAAAAATTATTCTATATCATCCTCATGATCACCCTATCTAGCGGTCTGAGATAATTAGGTTGAGTCAATCTCAATTGACATAGCCCTAGTTGTTTCCAATATCTTTTCTCATTTCTTCTTGGCTCAATACTTAGCAAGGGTATACCTTTCTTGACGCTTGCTATGAAATATCGCTATCAAATGGATGGAATTTATTCTTGTCGTCAGAAAGATTAGGAACCATTATCCTCTACATGATGTTGGCATCCTGACTAGTCTTCAACATTTTCTTTACTTTAACGAGAAAGATTATACTATCCTTAACTAGTCACACATATACTCTGAATGCTTAGTAGTAACAACTCCTATTTCTTGAAGACTTGTTACACTAGATACCATATCTAATATATCAGATTCGCAATGAGATTTGGGAATGGCCAGTTTTTATATTAAAATTCATTGCCATTTTGTTTGATTTTTATAGGTATATTGGTTAAAAAGAATTTATCTTTACGGGGGTTGTAGGACAAATGCAATAAATGAATACGCATGATATTCAGGATAGAAGAGCCCTTTAGATTTATTATATACTTCGTAAATCATAGCATCAATATCCCCAGATAATCAATGAGATTTGAAAATGGGCCAAATTTAAGGTTAAAATCCATTGTCGTCTAGTCCGGTTAGGATACCTGGCTTTCACCCAGGCGACCCGGGTTCAAATCCCGGCAATGGAAAATATTTAGTTATTCACTAAAGTTTATAGGGATCAATGAACTCATCTTTAGAAGAGTGGCTAGATAGATCCAAGTCTCAAGTGTGTAGAATAGCAAAATGACAATTTTTTTCATTTATTTTCTCATATATTAGTAGAGGCAAAAATACATCTTTTAGTTAGATTTATGTAGTAGATATAATAGGTACACTTTTGATAATACATTTGCTTCGATAAATCAAAGTGAATTCTTGTGGGAGGGCATTGGTGTTAGTTTAATGAATGTCAAGCCTTTAATATGGTTCTATGACTATGATAGGTAAGTATGCGGAATATATAAAGGCATACAAAAATTATTCTATATCATCCTCATGATCACCCTATCTAGCGGTCTGAGATAATTAGGTTGAGTCAATCTCAATTGACATAGCCCTAGTTGTTTCCAATATCTTTTCTCATTTCTTCCTTGGCTCAATACTTAGCAAGGGTATACCTTTCTTGACGCTTGCTATGAAATATCGCTATCAAATGGATGGAATTTATTCTTGTCGTCAGAAAGATTAGGAACCATTATCCTCTACATGATGTTGGCATCCTGACTAGTCTTCAACATTTTCTTTACTTTAACGAGAAAGATTATACTATCCTTAACTAGTCACACATATACTCTGAATGCTTAGTAGTAACAACTCCTATTTCTTGAAGACTTGTTACACTAGATACCATATCTAATATATCAGATTCGCAATGAGATTTGGGAATGGCCAGTTTTTATATTAAAATTCATTGCCTTTTTGTTTGATTTTTATAGGTATATTGGTTAAAAAGAATTTATCTTTACGGGGGTTGTAGGACAAATGCAATAAATGAATACGCATGATATTCAGGATAGAAGAGCCCTTTAGATTTATTATATACTTCGTAAATCATAGCATCAATATCCCCAGATAATCAATGAGATTTGAAAATGGGCCAAATTTAAGGTTAAAATCCATTGTCGTCTAGTCCGGTTAGGATACCTGGCTTTCACCCAGGCGACCCGGGTTCAAATCCCGGCAATGGAAAATATTTAGTTATTCACTAAAGTTTATAGGGATCAATGAACTCATCTTTAGAAGAGTGGCTAGATAGATCCAAGTCTCAAGTGTGTAGAATAGCAAAATGACAATTTTTTTCATTTATTTTCTCATATATTAGTAGAGGCAAAAATACATCTTTTAGTTAGATTTATGTAGTAGATATAATAGGTACACTTTTGATAATACATTTGCTTCGATAAATCAAAGTGAATTCTTGTGGGAGGGCATTGGTGTTAGTTTAATGAATGTCAAGCCTTTAATATGGTTCTATGACTATGATAGGTAAGTATGCGGAATATATAAAGGCATACAAAAATTATTCTATATCATCCTCATGATCACCCTATCTAGCGGTCTGAGATAATTAGGTTGAGTCAATCTCAATTGACATAGCCCTAGTTGTTTCCAATATCTTTTCTCATTTCTTCCTTGGCTCAATACTTAGCAAGGGTATACCTTTCTTGACGCTTGCTATGAAATATCGCTATCAAATGGATGGAATTTATTCTTGTCGTCAGAAAGATTAGGAACCATTATCCTCTACATGATGTTGGCATCCTGACTAGTCTTCAACATTTTCTTTACTTTAACGAGAAAGATTATACTATCCTTAACTAGTAACACATATACTCTGAATGCTTAGTAGTAACAACTCCTATTTCTTGAAGACTTGTTACACTAGATACCATATCTAATATATCAGATTCGCAATGAGATTTGGGAATGGCCAGTTTTTATATTAAAATTCATTGCCATTTTGTTTGATTTTTATTGGTATATTGGTTAAAAAGAATTTATCTTTAAGGGGGTTGTAGGACAAATGCAATAAATGAATACGCATGATATTCAGGATAGAAGAGCCCTTTAGATTTATTATATACTTCATAAATCATAGCATCAATATCCCCAGATAATCAATGAGATTTGAAAATGGGCCAAATTTAAGGTTAAAATCCATTGTCGTCTAGTCCGGTTAGGATACCTGGCTTTCACCCAGGCGACCCGGGTTCAAATCCCGGCAATGGAAAATATTTAGTGATTCACTAAAGTTTATAGGGATCAATGAACTCATCTTTAGAAGAGTGGCTAGATAGATCCAAGTCTCAAGTGTGTAGAATAGCAAAATGACAATTTTTTTCATTTATTTTCTCATATATTAGTAGAGGCAAAAATACATCTTTTAGTTAGATTTATGTAATAGATATAATAGGTACACTTTTGATAATACATTTGCTTCGATAAATCAAAGTGAATTCTTGTGGGAGGGCATTGGTGTTAGTTTAATGAATGTCAAGCCTTTAATATGGTTCTATGACTATGATAGGTAAGTATGCGGAATATATAAAGGCATACAAAAATTATTCTATATCATCCTCATGATCACCCTATCTAGTAGTCTGAGATAATTAGGTTGAGTCAATCTCAATTGACATAGCCCTAGTTGTTTCCAATATCTTTTCTCATTTCTTCCTTGGCTCAATACTTAGCAAGGGTATACCTTTCTTGACGCTTGCTATGAAATATCGCTATCAAATGGATAGAATTTATTCTTGTCGTCAGAAAGATTAGGAACCATTATCCTCTACATGATGTTGGCATCCTGACTAGTCTTCAACATTTTCTTTACTTTAACGAGAAAGATTATACTATCCTTAACTAGTCACACATATACTCTGAATGCTTAGTAGTAACAACTCCTATTTCTTGAAGACTTGTTACACTAGATACCATATCTAATATATCAGATTCGCAATGAGATTTGGGAATGGCCAGTTTTTATATTAAAATTCATTGCCATTTTGTTTGATTTTTATAGGTATATTGGTTAAAAAGAATTTATCTTTACGGGGTTGTAGGACAAATGCAATAAATGAATACGCATGATATTCAGGATAGAAGAGCCCTTTAGATTTATTATATACTTCGTAAATCATAGCATCAATATACCTAGATAATCAATGAGATTTGAAAATGGGCCAAATTTAAGGTTAAAATCCATTGTCGTCTTGTCCGATTAGGATACCTGGGTTTCACCCAGGCGACCCGGGTTCAAATCCCGGCAATGGAAAATATTTAGTTATTCACTAAAGTTTATAGGGATCAATGAACTCATCTTTAGAAGAGTGGCTAGATAGATCCAAGTCTCAAGTGTGTAGAATAGCAAAATGACAATTTTTTTCATTTATTTTCTCATATATTAGTAGAGGCAAAAATACATCTTTTAGTTAGATTTATGTAGTAGATATAATAGGTACACTTTTGATAATACATTTGCTTCGATAAATCAAAGTGAATTCTTGTGGGAGGGCATTGGTGTTAGTTTAATGAATGTCAAGCCTTTAATATGGTTTTATGACTATGATAGGTAAGTATGCGGAATATATAAAGGCATACAAAAATTAATCTATATCATCCTCATGATCACCCTATCTAGCGGTCTGAGATAATTAGGTTGAGTCAATCTCAATTGACATAGCCCTAGTTGTTTCCAATATCTTTTCTCATTTCTTCTTGGCTCAATACTTAGCAAGGGTATACCTTTCTTGACGCTTGCTATGAAATATCGCTATCAAATGGATGGAATTTATTCTTGTCGTCAGAAAGATTAGGAACCATTATCCTCTACATGATGTTGGCATCCTGACTAGTCTTCAACATTTTCTTTACTTTAACGAGAAAGATTATACTATCCTTAACTAGTCACACATATACTCTGAATGCTTAGTAGTAACAACTCCTATTTCTTGAAGACTTGTTACACTAGATACCATATCTAATATATCAGATTCGCAATGAGATTTGGGAATGGCCAGTTTTTATATTAAAATTCATTGCCATTTTGTTTGATTTTTATAGGTATATTGGTTAAAAAGAATTTATCTTTACGGGGGTTGTAGGACAAATGCAATAAATGAATACGCATGATATTCAGGATAGAAGAGCCCTTTAGATTTATTATATACTTCGTAAATCATAGCATCAATATCCCCAGATAATCAATGAGATTTGAAAATGGGCCAAATTTAAGGTTAAAATCCATTGTCGTCTAGTCCGGTTAGGATACCTGGCTTTCACCCAGGCGACCCGGGTTCAAATCCCGGCAATGGAAAATATTTAGTTATTCACTAAAGTTTATAGGGATCAATGAACTCATCTTTAGAAGAGTGGCTAGATAGATCCAAGTCTCAAGTGTGTAGAATAGCAAAATGACAATTTTTTTCATTTATTTTCTCATATATTAGGAGAGGCAAAAATACATCTTTTAGTTAGATTTATGTAGTAGATATAATAGGTACACTTTTGATAATACATTTGCTTCGATAAATCAAAGTGAATTCTTGTGGGAGGGCATTGGTGTTAGTTTAATGAATGTCAAGCCTTTAATATGGTTCTATGACTATGATAGGTAAGTATGCGGAATATATAAAGGCATACAAAAATTATTCTATATCATCCTCATGATCACCCTATCTAGCGGTCTGAGATAATTAGGTTGAGTCAATCTCAATTGACATAGCCCTAGTTGTTTCCAATATCTTTTCTCATTTCTTCCTTGGCTCAATACTTAGCAAGGGTATACCTTTCTTGACGCTTGCTATGAAATATCGCTATCAAATGGATGGAATTTATTCTTGTCGTCAGAAAGATTAGGAACCATTATCCTCTACATGATGTTGGCATCCTGACTAGTCTTCAACATTTTCTTTACTTTAACGAGAAAGATTATACTATCCTTAACTAGTCACACATATACTCTGAATGCTTAGTAGTAACAACTCCTATTTCTTGAAGACTTGTTACACTAGATACCATATCTAATATATCAGATTCGCAATGAGATTTGGGAATTGCCAGTTTTTATATTAAAATTCATTGCCTTTTTGTTTGATTTTTATAGGTATATTGGTTAAAAAGAATTTATCTTTAAGGGGGTTGTAGGACAAATGCAATAAATGAATACGCATGATATTCAGGATAGAAGAGCCCTTTAGATTTATTATATACTTCGTAAATCATAGCATCAATATCCCCAGATAATCAATGAGATTTGAAAATGGGCCAAATTTAAGGTTAAAATCCATTGTCGTCTAGTCCGGTTAGGATACCTGGCTTTCACCCAGGCGACCCGGGTTCAAATCCCGGCAATGGAAAATATTTAGTTATTCACTAAAGTATATAGGGATCAATGAACTCATCTTTAGAAGTGTGGCAAGATATATCCAAGTCTCAAGTGTGTAGAATAACAAAATGACAATTTTTTTTCATTTATTTTCTCATATATTAGTAGAGGCAAAAATACATCTTTTAGTTAGATTTTTATACTACATATAAAAGGTACACTATTGATAATGCATTTGCTTCGATAAATCAAAGCGAATTTTTGTGGGAGGGCATTGGTGTTAGTTTAATGAATGTCAAGCCTTTAATATGGTCCTATGACTATGATAGGTAAGTATGCAGTATGTATAAAGGCATACAAAAATTATTCTATATCATCCTCATGATCACCCTATCTAGCGGTCTGAGATAATTAGGTTGAGTCAATCTCAATTGACATAGCCCTAGTTGTTTCCAATATCTTTTCTCATTTCTTCTTGGCTCAATACTTAGCAAGGGTATACCTTTCTTGACGCTTGCTATGAAATATCGCTATCAAATGGATGGAATTTATTCTTGTCGTCAGAAAGATTAGGAACCATTATCCTCTACATGATGTTGGCATCCTGACTAGTCTTCAACATTTTCTTTACTTTAACGAGAAAGATTATACTATCCTTAACTAGTCACACATATACTCTGAATGCTTAGTAGTAACAACTCCTATTTCTTGAAGACTTGTTACACTAGATACCATATCTAATATATCAGATTCGCAATGAGATTTGGGAATGGCCAGTTTTTATATTAAAATTCATTGCCATTTTGTTTGATTTTTATAGGTATATTGGTTAAAAAGAATTTATCTTTACGGGGGTTGTAGGACAAATGCAATAAATGAATACGCATGATATTCAGGATAGAAGAGCCCTTTAGATTTATTATATACTTCGTAAATCATAGCATCAATATCCCCAGATAATCAATGAGATTTGAAAATGGGCCAAATTTAAGGTTAAAATCCATTGTCGTCTAGTCCGGTTAGGATACCTGGCTTTCACCCAGGCGACCCGGGTTCAAATCCCGGCAATGGAAAATATTTAGTTATTCACTAAAGTTTATAGGGATCAATGAACTCATCTTTAGAAGAGTGGCTAGATAGATCCAAGTCTCAAGTGTGTAGAATAGCAAAATGACAATTTTTTTCATTTATTTTCTCATATATTAGGAGAGGCAAAAATACATCTTTTAGTTAGATTTATGTAGTAGATATAATAGGTACACTTTTGATAATACATTTGCTTCGATAAATCAAAGTGAATTCTTGTGGGAGGGCATTGGTGTTAGTTTAATGAATGTCAAGCCTTTAATATGGTTCTATGACTATGATAGGTAAGTATGCGGAATATATAAAGGCATACAAAAATTATTCTATATCATCCTCATGATCACCCTATCTAGCGGTCTGAGATAATTAGGTTGAGTTAATCTCAATTGACATAGCCCTAGTTGTTTCCAATATCTTTTCTCATTTCTTCCTTGGCTCAATACTTAGCAAGGGTATACCTTTCTTGACGCTTGCTATGAAATATCGCTATCAAATGGATGGAATTTATTCTTGTCGTCAGAAAGATTAGGAACCATTATCCTCTACATGATGTTGGCATCCTGACTAGTCTTCAACATTTTCTTTACTTTAACGAGAAAGATTATACTATCCTTAACTAGTCACACATATACTCTGAATGCTTAGTAGTAACAACTCCTATTTCTTGAAGACTTGTTACACTAGATACCATATCTAATATATCAGATTCGCAATGAGATTTGGGAATGGCCAGTTTTTATATTAAAATTCATTGCCTTTTTGTTTGATTTTTATAGGTATATTGGTTAAAAAGAATTTATCTTTAAGGGGGTTGTAGGACAAATGCAATAAATGAATACGCATGATATTCAGGATAGAAGAGCCCCTTTAGATTTATTATATACTTCGTAAATCATAGCATCAATATCCCCAGATAATCAATGAGATTTGAAAATGGGCCAAATTTAAGGTTAAAATCCATTGTCGTCTAGTCCGGTTAGGATACCTGGCTTTCACCCAGGCGACCCGGGTTCAAATCCCGGCAATGGAAAATATTTAGTTATTCACTAAAGTTTATAGGGATCAATGAACTCATCTTTAGAAGTGTGGCAAGATATATCCAAGTCTCAAGTGTGTAGAATAACAAAATGACAATTTTTTTTCATTTATTTTCTCATATATTAGTAGAGGCAAAAATACATCTTTTAGTTAGATTTTTATACTATATATAAAAGGTACACTATTGATAATGCATTTGCTTCGATAAATCAAAGCGAATTTTTGTGGGAGGGCATTGGTGTTAGTTTAATGAATGTCAAGCCTTTAATATGGTCCTATGACTATGATAGGTAAGTATGCAGTATGTATAAAGGCATACAAAAATTATTCTATATCATCCTCATGATCACCCTATCTAGCGGTCTGAGATAATTAGGTTGAGTCAATCTCAATTGACATAGCCCTAGTTGTTTCCAACATCTTTTCTCATTTCTTCCTTGGCTCAATACTTAGCAAGGGTATACCTTTCTTGACGCTTGCTATGAAATATCGCTATCAAATGGATGGAATTTATTCTTGTCGTCAGAAAGATTAGGAACCATTATCCTCTACATGATGTTGGCATCCTGACTAGTCTTCAACATTTTCTTTACTTTAACGAGAAAGATTATACTATCCTTAACTAGTCACACATATACTCTGAATGCTTAGTAGTAACAACTCCTATTTCTTGAAGACTTGTTACACTAGATACCATATCTAATATATCAGATTCGCAATGAGATTTGGGAATGGCCAGTTTTTATATTAAAATTCATTGCCATTTTGTTTGATTTTTATAGGTATATTGGTTAAAAAGAATTTATCTTTACGGGGGTTGTAGGACAAATGCAATAAATGAATATGCATGATATTCAGGATAGAAGAGCCCTTTAGATTTATTATATACTTCGTAAATCATAGCATCAATATCCCCAGATAATCAATGAGATTTGAAAATGGGCCAAATTTAAGGTTAAAATCCATTGTCGTCTAGTCCGGTTAGGATACCTGGCTTTCACCCAGGCGACCCGGGTTCAAATCCCGGCAATGGAAAATATTTAGTTATTCACTAAAGTTTATAGGGATCAATGAACTCATCTTTAGAAGAGTGGCTAGATATATCCAAGTCTCAAAGTGTGTAGAATAGCAAAATGACAATTTTTTTCATTTATTTTCTCATATATTAGGAGAGGCAAAAATACATCTTTTAGTTAGATTTATGTAGTAGATATAATAGGTACACTTTTGATAATACATTTGCTTAGATAAATCAAAGTGAATTCTTGTGGGAGGGCATTGGTGTTAGTTTAATGAATGTCAAGCCTTTAATATGGTTCTATGACTATGATAGGTAAGTATGCGGAATATATAAAGGCATACAAAAATTATTCTATATCATCCTCATGATCACCCTATCTAGCGGTCTGAGATAATTAGGTTGAGTCAATCTCAATTGACATAGCCCTAGTTGTTTCCAATATCTTTTCTCATTTCTTCCTTGGCTCAATACTTAGCAAGGGTATACCTTTCTTGACGCTTGCTATGAAATATCGCTATCAAATGGATGGAATTTATTCTTGTCGTCAGAAAGATTAGGAACCATTATCCTCTACATGATGTTGGCATCCTGACTAGTCTTCAACATTTTCTTTACTTTAACGAGAAAGATTATACTATCCTTAACTAGTAACACATATACTCTGAATGCTTAGTAGTAACAACTCCTATTTCTTGAAGATTTGTTACACTAGATACCATATCTAATATATCAGATTCGCAATGAGATTTGGGAATGGCCAGTTTTTATATTAAAATTCATTGCCATTTTGTTTGATTTTTATTGGTATATTGGTTAAAAAGAATTTATCATTAAGGGGGTTGTAGGACAAATGCAATAAATGAATACGCATGATATTCAGGATAGAAGAGCCCTTTAGATTTATTATATACTTCATAAATCATAGCATCAATATCCCCAGATAATCAATGAGATTTGAAAATGGGCCAAATTTAAGGTTAAAATCCATTGTCGTCTAGTCCGGTTAGGATACCTGGCTTTCACCCAGGCGACCCGGGTTCAAATCCCGGCAATGGAAAATATTTAGTTATTCACTAAAGTTTATAGGGATCAATGAACTCATCTTTAGAAGAGTGGCTAGATATATCCAAGTCTCAAGTGTGTAGAATAGCAAAGTGACAATTTTTTTCATTTATTTTCTCATATATTAGTAGAGGCAAAAATACATCTTTTAGTTAGATTTATGTAGTAGATATAATAGGTACACTTTTGATAATACATTTGCTTCAATAAATCAAAGTGAATTCTTGTGGGAGGGCATTGGTGTTAGTTTAATGAATGTCAAGCCTTTAATATGGTTCTATGACTATGATAGGTAAGTATGCGGAATATATAAAGGCATACAAAAATTATTCTATATCATCCTCATGATCACCCTATCTAGTAGTCTGAGATAATTAGGTTGAGTCAATCTCAATTGACATAGCCCTAGTTGTTTCCAATATCTTTTCTCATTTCTTCCTTGGCTCAATACTTAGCAAGGGTATACCTTTCTTGACGCTTGCTATGAAATATCGCTATCAAATGGATAGAATTTATTCTTGTCGTCAGAAAGATTAGGAACCATTATCCTCTACATGATGTTGGCATCCTGACTAGTCTTCAACATTTTCTTTACTTTAACGAGAAAGATTATACTATCCTTAACTAGTAACACATATACTCTGAATGCTTAGTAGTAACAACTCCTATTTCTTGAAGACTTGTTACACTAGATACCATATATAATATATCAGATTCGCAATGAGATTTGGGAATGGCCAGTTTTTATATTAAAATTCATTGCCATTTTGTTTGATTTTTATAGGTATATTGGTTAAAAAGAATTTATCTTTAAGGGGGTTGTAGGACAAATGCAATAAATGAATACGCATGATATTCAGGATAGAAGAGCCCTTTAGATTTATTATATACTTCCTAAATCATAGCATCAATATACCTAGATAATCAATGAGATTTGAAAATGGGCCAAATTTAAGGTTAAAATCCATTGTTGTCTTGTCCGGTTAGGATACCTGGCTTTCACCCAGGCGACCCGGGTTCAAATCCCGGCAATGGAAAATATTTAGTTATTCACTAAAGTTTATAGGGATCAATGAACTCATCTTTAGAATAGTGGCTAGATATATCCAAGTCTCAAGTGTGTAGAATAGCAAAATGACAATTTTTTTTCATTTATTTTCTCATATATTAGTAGAGGCAAAAATACATCTTTTAGTTAGATTTTTATACTACATATAAAAGGTACACTATTGATAATGCATTTGCTTCGATAAATCAAAGTGAATTTTTGTGGGAGGGCATTGGTGTTAGTTTAATGAATGTCAAGCCTTTAATATGGTCCTATGACTATGATAGGTAAGTATGCAGTATGTATAAAGGCATACAAAAATTATTCTATATCATCCTCATGATCACCCTATCTAGCGGTCTGAGATAATTAGGTTGAGTCAATCTCAATTGACATAGCCCTAGTTGTTTCCAACATCTTTTCTCATTTCTTCCTTGGCTCAATACTTAGCAAGGGTATACCTTTCTTGACGCTTGCTATGAAATATCGCTATCAAATGGATGGAATTTATTCTTGTCGTCAGAAAGATTAGGAACCATTATCCTCTACATGATGTTGGCATCCTGACTAGTCTTCAACATTTTCTTTACTTTAACGAGAAAGATTATACTATCCTTAACTAGTCACACATATACTCTGAATGCTTAGTAGTAACAACTCCTATTTCTTGAAGACTTGTTACACTAGATACCATATCTAATATATCAGATTCGCAATGAGATTTGGGAATGGCCAGTTTTTATATTAAAATTCATTGCCATTTTGTTTGATTTTTATAGGTATATTGGTTAAAAAGAATTTATCTTTACGGGGGTTGTAGGACAAATGCAATAAATGAATACGCATGATATTCAGGATAGAAGAGCCCTTTAGATTTATTATATACTTCGTAAATCATAGCATCAATATCCCCAGATAATCAATGAGATTTGAAAATGGGCCAAATTTAAGGTTAAAATCCATTGTCGTCTAGTCCGGTTAGGATACCTGGCTTTCACCCAGGCGACCCGGGTTCAAATCCCGGCAATGGAAAATATTTAGTTATTCACTAAAGTTTATAGGGATCAATGAACTCATCTTTAGAAGAGTGGCTAGATAGATCCAAGTCTCAAGTGTGTAGAATAGCAAAATGACAATTTTTTTCATTTATTTTCTCATATATTAGTAGAGGCAAAAATACATCTTTTAGTTAGATTTATGTAGTAGATATAATAGGTACACTTTTGATAATACATTTGCTTCAATAAATCAAAGTGAATTCTTGTGGGAGGGCATTGGTGTTAGTTTAATGAATGTCAAGACTTTAATATGGTTCTATGACAATGATAGGTAAGTATGCGGAATATATAAAGGCATACAAAAATTAATCTATATCATCCTCATGATCACCCTATCTAGTAGTCTGAGATAATTAGGTTGAGTCAATCTCAATTGACATAGCCCTAGTTGTTTCCAATATCTTTTCTCATTTCTTCCTTGGCTCAATACTTAGCAAGGGTATACCTTTCTTGACGCTTGCAATGAAATATCGCTATCAAATGGATAGAATTTATTCTTGTCGTCAGAAAGATTAGGAACCATTATCCTCTACATGATGTTGGCATCCTGACTAGTCTTCAACATTTTCTTTACTTTAACGAGAAAGATTATACTATCCTTAACTAGTAACACATATACTCTGAATTCTTAGTAGTAACAACTCCTATTTCTTGAAGACTTGTTACACTAGATACCATATCTAATATATCAGATTCGCAATGAGATTTGGGAATGGCCAGTTTTTATATTAAAATTCATTGCCATTTTGTTTGATTTTTATAGGTATATTGGTTAAAAAGAATTTATCTTTAAGGGGGTTGTAGGACAAATGCAATAAATGAATACGCATGATATTCAGGATAGAAGAGCCCTTTAGATTTATTATATACTTCCTAAATCATAGCATCAATATACCTAGATAATCAATGAGATTTGAAAATGGGCCAAATTTAAGGTTAAAATCCATTGTCGTCTTGTCCGGTTAGGATACCTGGCTTTCACCCAGGCGACCCGGGTTCAAATCCCGGCAATGGAAAATATTTAGTTATTCACTAAAGTTTATAGGGATCAATGAACTCATCTTTAGAAGAGTGGCTAGATATATCCAAGTCTCAAGTGTGTAGAATAGCAAAATGACAATTTTTTTCATTTATTTTCTCATATATTAGTAGAGGCAAAAATACATCTTTTAGTTAGATTTTTATACTACATATAAAAGGTACACTTTTGATAATGCATTTGCTTCGATAAATCAAAGTGAATTTTTGTGGGAGGGCATTGGTGTTAGTTTAATGAATGTCAAGCCTTTAATATGGTCCTATGACTATGATAGGTAAGTATGCAGTATGTATAAAGGCATACAAAAATTATTCTATATCATCCTCATGATCACCCTATCTTGCGGTCAGTGATAATTAGGTTGAGTCAATCTCAATTGACATAGCCCTAGTTGTTTCCAATTTTTTTTTCTCATTTCTTCCTTGGCTCAATACTTAGCAAGGGTATACCTTTCTTGACACTTGCTATCAAATATCGCTATCAAATGGATATAATTTATTCTTGTCGTTAGAAAGATTAGGAACCAGTATCCTCTACGTGATGTTGGCATCCTGACTAGTCTTCAACATTTTATTTACTTTAACGAGAAAGATTATACTATCCTTATCTAGTCACACATATACTCTGAATGCTTAGTAGTAACAACTCCTATTTCTTGAAGACTTGTTACACTAGATACCATATCTAATATATCAGATTCGCAATGAGATTTGGGAATGGCCAGTTTTTATATTAAAATTCATTGCCATTTTGTTTGATTTTTATAGGTATATTGGTTAAAAAGAATTTATCTTAAAGGGGGTTGTAGGACAAATGCAATGAATGAATACGCATGATATTCAGGATAGAAGAGCCCTTTAGATTTATTATATACTTCGTAAATCATAGCATCAATTACCCCAGATAATCAACGAGATTTGAAAATGGGCCAAATTTAAGGTTAAAATCCATTGTCGTCTAGTCCGGTTAGGATACCTGGCTTTCACCCAGGGGACCCGGGTTCAAATCCCGGCAATGGAAAATATTTAGTTATTCACTAAAGTTTATAGAGATCAATGAACTCATCTTTAGAAGAGTGGCTAGATAGATCCAAGTCTCAATTTTATAGAATGGCAAAATGCCATTTTTCATATATGTTCTTATATATTAGTAGAGGCAAAAATACATCTTTTATTTAGATTTTTATACTACATATAAAAGGTACACTTTTGATAATGCATTTGCTTCGATAAATCAAAGTGAATTCTTGTGGGAGGGCATTGGTGTTAGTTTAATGAATGTCAAGCCTTTAATATGGTCCTATGACTATGATAGGTAAGTATGCAGTATGTATAAAGGCATAAAAAATTATTCTATATCATTCTCATGATCACCCTCTCTAGCAGTCAGTGATAATTAGGTTGAGTAAATCTCAATTGACATAGCCCTAGTTGTTTCCAATATCTTTTCTCATTTCTTCCTTGGCTCAATACTTAGTAAGGGTATACCTTTCTTGACGCTTGCTATGAAATATCGCTAATCGAATGGATATAATTTATTCTTGTCGTTAGAAAGATTAGGAACCAGTATCCTCTACGTGATGTTGGCATCCTGACTAGTCTTCAACATTTTCTTTACTTTAACGAGAAAAATTATACTATCCTTATCTAGTCACACATATACTCTGAATGCTTAGTAGTAACAACTCCTATTTCTTGAAAACTTGTTACACTAGATATCATATCTAATATATCAGATTTGCAATGAAATTTTGGAATGGCCAGTTTTTATATTAAAATTCATTGCCATTTTGTTTGATTTTTATAGGTATATTGGTTAAAAAGAATTTATCTTTAAGGGGGTTGTTGGACAAATGCAATAAATGAATACACATGATATTCAGGATAGAAGAGCCCTTTAGATTTATTATATACTTCGTAAATCATAGCATCAATATCCATAGATAATCAATGAGATTTGAAAATGGGCCAAATTTAAGGTTAAAATCCATTGTCGTCTAGTTCGGTTAGGATACCTGGCTTTCACCCAGGTGACCCGGGTTTAATTCCCGGCATTGGAAAATATTTAGTTATTCACTAAAGTTTATAGGGATCAATGAACTCATCTTTAGAAGAGTGGCTAGATAGATCCAAGTCGCAAGTGTATAAACTGGCAAAATGACATTTTTCATTTATGTTCTTATATATTATTAGAGGCAAAATTACATCTTTTAGTTAGATTTTTATAGTACATATAAAAGGTACACTTGTGAATTCTTCGATAAATCAAAGTGAATTCTTGTGGGAGGGCATTGGTGTTAGTTTAACGAATCTCAAGCATTTAATATGGACCTATGACTATGATAGGTGTCACGCCCCGGTCGGATCAGCCCTAAACTGGCCCTAAACCGATGTTTTGTATGAAACCCTTGTACATTTGGAGCTGCGTAATCCCTCAAGGAGCAATTGTTTTCTGCCATTGTTAATTCAGATAAAGGGATTGGATCAATGTTACCTGTTTGTTCTCTTTCCCTCAATTCCCTGAGTTTCCTTCTCCGATGGAATGTTCTCTCGATTTCCTGGTCGAGATCGTATAAATCCTCAAGTCCTCCTGACCGAAGACTTCTGTGCATAAACAAAACTAAAAAAAATGAAAGTGTATGACGAAAGAAGTAAATGAAAACTTAGTCTATCAATTTTCAGATTATTCCAATATTGGCGAAATACCGTCCCCGGCAACGGCGCCAAAAACTTGTTGCACAATATCCACAAGCGCACGGCTTACCGATGTAGTACGTAAGATATCGTTTCCACAGGGATGGATCGTCAAGTACTGAATCTTCTGATCCTTGTTAGCTAAGTGATTAAAGTTGTCGGTTTGTTGCAGCTAATCAAACTTAAGTAAGCGTAGTAAAATGAAAGTTGTAACGATGAAAGAGATATCGGGATGCCGGGTTTCACCACGTCATTGAACTTATAAGTGTTTTGAAATGTATTGCTTTGATAATCTTAGAAAACCAAGGAAGTGTCCTCTTGAGCCGTGCCCCTCTCGGGTGCACGACTCAATAACTGAGTTCGTCTCCTACTCTCGCGGTGGACAACTCCACAATCCACTAAGTTAGTCTCCTACTCTCGTAGTGGACTAAGCAGCGGTAGATTGTGTGAAACAGGACACCAAGATTCCCCAAGTGTGCTCTACAACTCTCGCAATAGAGCACACAAGATCGATCGAGGAGAATGCGTCGATTGTAATTCACTTCTCAGTTATTACCACAAACGACTAAGGTGAGAATCGTTTTGGCCAAGAAACGATAATCACAATTGAGATAAACAAGATCAAATGATTTCAAAAGATTTCTCAGAAAGCGATTCTTAACATAGATACTTATAATTCAAAAGACGGGCTACGCCCGAATCCCGATAGAGGTTTTAAGCTACTACACACACGATTATGACAAGAGCAAGATTACAATGCAGGATGTAAAGGAAACCGAACAAATCAAGAAGGGAAAAGAAATTAAGACAAACTCCTTCTTTTCTTCTTTGATGTCGCCTCCTCTTCTTGGAATGGTGCACTTCTTGCCTTTGAACCAAGCGTTGAGCACTTAAGCGCAATCTTCTTCTCACCGTCCACAACCGACCTCCCCCCTCTCATGAGAGAACTCCACTTCTTATAGTCTCCAAGGTGCCTCTTCATGGTGCCTTTTCAAGGAAGCACATCTTCATGGTGCCCTTTCAAGGATGCGCCACTTCAAGATGTCTCTTCAAGGGGGCACCTCTTCATGGCGCCTCTTTAATAATGCGCCATTCATGAATCTCTTTAATAAAACCACATTCATGAATGTGGCTCATTAATGCTTGTAGATGGCGTGTGTTCCTTTGAGCTGGCGTGTATCTTCTTTAGCTGGCATGTGTCTCCCAGCTCTTGTTTGAAGTTATTTATCTTGTCATGAGTTCTGATTTCACTCGGGTATGTGGTTGTGCGTCCGTATAGCTCTAGAAACGAGTGAATTGTCCTGTATTTGACAAACATGACAAGTAGTGAAGCTTCTGAAGAAAATAAGTGAATTAAGCTGGAAAGAGCTGAAGAAGCATGAAATGTCGTCTCGGTTTACAAGGAAATAGTAGTTAAAAGAACTATGTAAATACGAGACATCACTATGATAGGTAAGTATGCGGTATGTATAAAGGCATACAAAAATTATTCTATATCATCCGCATGATCACCCTATCTAGTGGTCAGTGATAATTTGATTAAGCCAATCTCAATTGACATTGCCTTAGTTGCTTCCAATATCTTTTCTCATTTCTTCCTTGGCTCAATACTTAGCAAAGGTATACCTTTCTTGACACTTGCTATCAAATATCGCTAACAAATGGATAGAATTTATTCTTGTCGATAGAAAGATTAGGAACCAGTATCCTCTATGTGATGTTGGCATCCTAACTAGTCTTCAACATTTTCTTTACTTTAACGAGAAAGATTATACTATCCTTATCTAGTCATACATATACTCTGAATGCTTAGTAGTAACAACTCCTATTTCTTGAAGGCTTGTTACACTAGATACCATATCTAATATATCATATTCGCAATGAGATTTGGGAATGGCCAGTTTTTATATTAAAATTCATTGCCATTTTGTTTAATTTTTATAGGTATATTGGTTAAAAAGAATTTATCTTTAAGGGGGTTGTAGGACAAATGCAATAAATGAATACGCATGATATTCAGGATAGAAGAGCCCTTTAGATTTATTATATACTTCGTAAATCATAGCATCAATATCCCCAGATAATAAAAGAGATTTGAAAATGGGCCAAATTTAAGGTTAAAATCCATTGTTTTCTAGTCCTGTTAGGATATCTAACTTTCACCCAGGCGACCCGGGTTCAAATCCTGGCAATGGAAAATATTTATTTATTCACTAAAGTTTATAGGGATCAATGAACTCATCTTTAGAAGAGTGGCTGGATAGATCCAAGTTTCAAGTGTATAGAATGGAAAAATGACATTTTTCATTTATGTTCTAATATATTAGTAGAGGCAAAAAT
Source organism: Costus lasius (assembly GCA_027563935.2). Taxonomy (NCBI): domain Eukaryota; kingdom Viridiplantae; phylum Streptophyta; class Magnoliopsida; order Zingiberales; family Costaceae; genus Costus; species Costus lasius. The sequence continues at coordinate 11,211,344 of CM050454.1, read as the reverse complement.
ACATCTTTCAGTTAGATTTTTATAGCACATATAATAGATACACTTTTGATAATACATTTGCGATAAATCAAAGTGAATTCTTGTGGGAGGGCATTGGTGTTTGTTTAATGAATGTCAAGCCTTTAATATGGTCCTATGACTTTGATAGGTAAGTATGCGGTATGTATAAAGGCATACAAAAATTATTCTATATCATCCTCATGATCACACTATCTAGCGGTCAGTGATAATTAGGTTGAACCAATGTCAATTGACATAGCCCTAGTTGCTTCTAATATCTTTTCTCATTTCTTCCATGGCTCACTAACAAATGGATAGAATTTATTCTTTTCGTTAGAAATATAAGGGATGGGTATCCTCTATGTGATGTTGGCATTCTGATTAGTCTTCAACCTTTTCTTTCTTTTAACAAGAAAGATTATACCATCCTTATCTAGAAGTACATATACTCTAAATGCTTAGTGCTAACATCTCCTATTTATTGAAGACTTGTTACAATAGCTACCATATCTAATATAGCAGATTCACAATGAGATTTGGGAATGGCTAGGTTTTATATTAAAATTCATTGCCATTTTGTTTGATATTTATAGGTATATTGGGTAAAAAGAATTTATCTTTAAAAGTGTTGTTGGCCAGATGCATTAAATGAATACGCATGATATTCAGGGTAGAAGAGCCCTTTAGATTTATTATATACATCGTAAATCATAGCATCAATATCCCAAGATAATCAATGAGATTTGAAAATGGGCCAATTTTAGGGTTTAAATCCAATGTCGTATAGTCCGGTTAGGATACCTGGCTTTCACCCAGGTAGACCCGGGTTCAAATCCCGACAATGGAAAATATTTAGTTATTCAAGTAAATTTATAGGGATCAATGAACTCATCTTTAGAAGAGTGGTTAGATAGATCTGAGTCTCAAGTGTGTACATATAATAGGTACACTTTAGATAATACATTTGCTTTTTAATCCAAGTGAATTCTTGTGGGAGGGCATAGGTGTTCGTTTAATGAATGTCAAGCCTTTAATATGGTCCTATTACTATGACAGGTAAGTATGCGGTATGTATAAAGGCACACAAAAATTATTCTATATCATCCTCATGATCACCCTATCTAGCGGTCAATGATAATTAGGATGAGCCAATCTCAATTGACATGGCCCTAGTTGCTTCCAATATCTTTTCTCATTCTTCCATGGCTCAATACTTAGCATGGGTATACCTTACATGACACTTGCTATCAAATATCGCTAACAAATGGATAGAATTTATTCTTGTCGTTAGAAAGATTATGGACCAGTATCCTCTATATGATGTTGGAATTCTGATTAGTATCGAACCTTTTCTTTCCTTTTCGAGAAAGATTATACCATCCTTATCTAGTAGTACATATACTCTAAATGCTTTGTCCTAACAACTCTTCTTTATAGAAGACTTGTTACACTAGCTACCATATCTAATATACCAGATTCACAATGAGATTTGTGAATGACCAGTTTTTATATTAAAATTCATTGCCATTCAGTTTGATTTTTTTAGGTATATTGGGTAAAAAGATTTTATCTTTAAAAGGGTTGTAGGCCAATTGCTTTAATTGAATACGCATGATATTAAGGATAGAAGAGCCCTTTAGATTTATTATATACTTCGTAAATCATAGCATCAACATCCTTGGATAATCAATGAGATATGAAAATGGGCCAATTTAAACGGTAAAATCCTTTGTCGTCTAGTCCAGTTAGGATACTTGGCTTTCACCCAGGCGATTTGGGTTCAAATCCCGGCAATGAAAAAAAATTATTTATTCTAGTTTATAGGGATCAATGAACTCATCTTTAGAAGAGTGGCTGGATAGATCCAAGTCTCAAGCGTGTAGAATGGCAAAATGACATTTTTCATTTATGTTCTTATATATTAGTATAGGCAAAAATACATCTTTTAGTTAGGTTTTGATAGTACATATAATAGGTACACTTTAGATAATACATTTGCTTCGATAAATCAAAGTGAATTCTTGTGGGAGGGCATTGGTGTTAGTTTAGTGAATGTCAAGCCTTTAATATGGTCCTATGACTATGATAGGTAAGTATGTGGTATGTATAAAGGCATACAAAAATTATTCTATATCATCCTCATGATCACCCTATGTAGCGGTCAGTGAAAATTAGGTTGAACCAATCTCAATTGACATAGCCCTAGTTGCTTCCAATATCTTTTCTCATTTCTTCCATGGCTCAATACTCAGCAAGGGCATGCCTTACTTGACACTTGCTATCAAATATCGTTAACAAATGGATAGAATTTATTCTTGTCATTAGAAGGATTAGGGACCAGTATCCTCTATGTGATGTTGGCATTCTAATTAGTCTTCAACCTTTTCTTTCCTTTAATGAGAAAGATTAACCCTCCTTATCTAGTAGTACATATACTCTAAATGCTTAGTGCTAACAACTCCTATTTATTGAAGATTTGTTACATTGTCGTCTACTCCCGTTTAGATTTATCTTTAAAATCCATTGTCGTCTACTCCCGTTAGGATACCTAGTTTTCACCCAGGCGACTCGGGTTCAAATCCCCACAATGAAAAATATTTAATCTTTTTTAAAAGTTTATAGTGATCAATGAACTCATCTTTAGAAGGATTAGGGACCAGTATCTTCTATGTGATGTTGGAATTCTAATTAGTCTTCAACCTTTTCTTTCCTTTAACGAGAAAGCTTATACCATCCTTATCTAGTAGTACATACACTCTAAATGCTTAGTAGTAACAACTCCTATTCTCTTGAAGACTTGTTACGCTAGCTACCACCGTATCTAATATACCAGATTCACAATGAGATTTGGGAATGGCTAGTTTTTATATTAAAATTCATTGCCATTTAGTTTGATTTGTATAGGTATATTGGGTAAAAAGAATTTATCTTTAAAAGGGTTGTCGGCCAAATGCATTAAATGAATACGCATGATATTCAGGATAGAAGAGCCCTTTAGATTTATTATATACTTCGTAAATCATAGCATCAATATCCCTAGATAATCAATGAGATTTAAAAATGGGCCAATTTTAAGATTAAAATCCATTGTTGTCTAGTCCAGTTAGGATACCTGACTTTCACTTAGGTTACCCGGGTTCAAACCAGGCAATGCAAAATATTTAGTTATTCATTAAAGTTTATTGGGATCAATGAACTCATCTTTAGAAAAGTGGCTAGATGGATCCAAGTCTCAAGTGTATAGAATGGCAAAATGACATTTTTCATTTATGTTCTTATATATTAGTAGTGGCAAAAATACACCATTTAGTTAGATTTTTATAGTATATATAATAGGTACACTTTAGATAATACATTTGCTTTGATAAATCAAAGTGAATTCTTGTGGGAGGGCATTGGTGTTAGTTCAATAAATGTCAAGCCTTTAATTTGGTCCAATGACTATGATAGCTGTCACGCCCCGACCTAACGGTAATCCTACGGAGAACCAGAACGGGCGTGAAACCCTAGGATTTCCAGGTGCAAATTGCCTCAACTTGGAAACCATAGTTTCCCGATTAAAATTTCTCCCCAAATCGAAGAAATGAATGGAAAACCCTAACCCTAATTCTGAAAACCGAAACCCTAAATCAAAAAACCTCCCTCAGGTCAAAATTGATTTTGACCAGTCACCGCAATCATCGCCGCCGAAATCAAATCCGCCCATTGATGTTTGCCTTGCATCAGCCGCTGAAACTTCTCTCCGCCGCGCTCGATTTTGGCCGCTGACATCGTTCTTGCGTCAGCCGCCAATTTCGATTTCAATTTCGAAATCGAAATCCGATTTCGCCATTGACGCTTGACTTCTCTACTGACTCAGCCGCGAGCCTCGAACTGAACGCCCGAAACTCATCCGCCTTTAATCTTCTTCGTTCGTCGAGCACCATCTGTGCTCGTGAGTTCGCTGGTGAGGAGGCGTGCCGGTAGGGGAAGGTGCTGTCCACCGTCGCCCTTAGCCTCGCACCGCTGGAAGCCGTCGTCGTCGCCGAAGACAACGAGTAATGACGCCAAAACTCCGAATACAGGGGAAGGAAGTTATGAAGAGGAAAACGTGCTTTTATTCACCCAAAGGACGTTACAAGCCTCTCTTTTCCGTCGTTGGCCCCCTGGTTGACGACCCATCTTCCCTCCCTCATCGGCGACTCCCTAGTCACCAATTACAAATCTCTAAATCTCCTCGCCCAGAATCTCTCGTCGTCGGCGTGTGGTAGATACCAGAAACTTTGCGCTCCCCCAAGCTCCCTCGAAGACGCTGGATTCCCTTGCCCGATCTCCAACCCCTCTTCTTAAAGACGGCGACGCCGCCTTCGAGCTCTGCAACCTTCTCCCGATTTAGGGCATCGAGCGTTTGCTTGAGACCGCGTTCGAAGGCTTCACGCGTCCATCCCTTCGAGTGCCTCCCCGTCCACATCGCCCACCCTCTTCGTCCGTGTCCGATCCTCCTAGAGACGACGTGGATCTCGCCTCCGAACGCTATACAGATGAAGACGCGGCTGAAGCCACGATTTTGGCAGAGCTTGGGTCAACTTCAAAATGTTGACTGAGCTATTTCCCTTTTCTGTGGGCTTGGAATCAGATTTGGGTTTGGGTTTGGGCTGTGTTGCCCAGTCCATGAATCTCTAGGCCTGACAATTCTCCCTCGCCCAACTTGGACATCGCGCTCGATGTCTATCAGAGGCGAATCTCTCGCAACCATCGCCCCGATCCAACACTGCTGCGCCCCCGTGGCAGTGTTTGAAGTTACCTGTAGCGCGCCAACCCTCACCTCCTCAGTGTTGATTTCAGCTTCCTCAGCTAACTCCTGCATCATGATAGCCATAATCTTCTGTCTTGTGGGGCACTCCCTCATCCAGTGAGGACCGCTGCACAAGAAGCAACTATGTGGCTTCGTCTCTATATTCGTCCTTTGATACGCATCCACAAGTGCACGGAATTATCGAAGTAATAAAAAGATTATCGTTCCCAATGAGGACTACGTAGTTAAGTACTGACTTCTCAACTTGTTTGAATCTAAGCAAACCAATTATGCTATGGTGGTGAACTTCTAAGTACGAACAGTTCAAAAACAGCTTTTAGAGGGTTCAAGTTCTAAGATAATTAGGATTTCTGGGTTTCACCACACTAACTATTATGAATCTTATAAAGATTACTCAATCAATAGAAAATATCTGTCATGAAAGGAACTTTTCCTAATGTACATATCACCTCCTCTCGGAGTGTAATACGGTGTTTAATTAAGTTAACTCCCTACTCTCGTAACAGTTAACCTAACTAAACTCATTAAGTTCTATGAAAAACTGTTAAATCCTTCAGACGAATCCGACCTACTCTCGTGATTGGATTCGAAGGTTCAACTGAAATAGATCAGACGATGCGATTCACCTCTCGGTAATTCTCGCAACGTCTAAGATGCAATTATACGTGGCCAAGGTATAACACGAAATAAATGCAATCGCAGTCAAATCATGATAATAATTTCGTATAAAAAGAGTATGAATAAAGAATAATTCACAAAAGTCAGTGGGTTAAGCCCTAAATCCCAAAACAGTGATCTACTCGCTCATGTTCTTAAAGAAATACATGTTTAAATGATGAACAAGCATAGATCTAGTAAAAATCGCAAGAATTCACTAAGACAACAATAAAATCAGCTTCCCCTCAATCTGGAGATGAAGAAGAGTTGATCAATTATCGCTTTTGCGTGAAATCTCATCGGAATTTTGCTCGAAAATCAACTTTCGCCCTTGTCGCCGCCACCGCTTGTGTTCGTCCAAAAAAGCTCTTTTTCTTTTCCTTGAAAAATCAGATCTTTTATAGTTGGACCGGTTTGAAACTCATCAAGGAACGGTTCTGCAAGGTTTGGTTCAAATCCGGCTCGAATCGGTGGAGAATCAACTAAAAAACTCGTTGAGCGGACGTTTTTACGGTCCGTAACGAGTTCACGGCCACGGCCGTGATTCTTTCTGTGTGTATATCACTTATGTCACAGAAACATTCACTTCCCGTAATGGATTTATGGGTTCATCTGTGAAAGTTTCTATGCATATCTATACTTAGCCATTTTTTCGCCCATCGCTCGAACTGGAATTTACGGCCAACCCAGAATTACGGCCTTGCGTTCTTCACTATTTCAGCTCCAAATTCGACGTGTAAGCTTGTGATCTCTTCAGGAACCTTGCTTTGGCTTCAAAACTCGTGAAATCCTTCATTTTTGGGTAATTTTACCTATGTTTTCATAAAAACCAAGAAAAGTGAAGATTTTGTGCAAAGTAAAGTAAAAATACCGAAATAAGCACAAAATCATGCTAATAAGTTCAAAATATGATCTAAAATATAGGCAAAAACATGGTGTAAATGCAATGCATCATCCTTCCCGTAGGACCATTTGGCTCTCGTCGTCCCGGTGAACCTCTGTTCTACCGGGGAAAGGGTCTACCCCTCTCTGGAACTCTAGCCCTCGGCGGGGAGCCGTGCTTCGGTGGTGACTGCGATTTCCTTGGTGGTGCTGATCTGGAATGGTGATTATCCACCAAAGACTCGGCCACCGCCGCAGCCGCCTTCTAGTCAAGTGGGGAATGCCGTCGGACCTCCGCTTCTGCCCATGGCTGAAGGTTCCGGATGAAGAAGTACTTCCGATCACCTTCCGCCATGTCTGGTAGCTCCAACATCAGCGCAGTGAACGCCTTGACGTACTCCTGGATCGACCCAATGTGCCTCAATCGATCCACTCAGCCACAAGCCTGATCCGCCGAGTTTCCAGGAAGAAACTGCCTCCGCAGTTCCTCACGGAAGGTCTCCCATGGCCAACTAGGAGCCCCCGACGTCGACCTAATTTTGGTTCGCCACGAAAGTTTCACGTCGGCTGTGAGGTATGCGATGCACACCCACACCCAATCTTCTTCTGGAACACGGGTCACTGAGAACAATTGCTCTATATCCCAGATGAAGTTCTCCATCTATCTGGACGATTGCCCCCCCCCCCCCACCCGAACATCGCTAGCTTAGGTACTCGTACCTTCGGCTTAGGAGCCTCCTGCTCCGCCGTCACTACTGTTGACTGTGATACTTGCGTTAGGGCCAAACGCAGTACCACAATCTCTGCCTGCATTTCCTCTCGTATGCATGCCATCTACTCTGGCAGGTTGATCAGACCCTCTAGAGTCTACTGCAGAAGCACGATCTGCAATCTCTGAGTCTCGATCTGCAACCTCTTTACTCCACTGTCCTCTGAAGAATTTACACCTGGGGAACCACCGCATTGTCCCCATCACCCGTCAGACCGAGCACCTTCTCAATCTGTGTTATGCGATCACCTTGGTTCACCATCACTTTAGGTTTAGCCGCCACCTTGGCTTGACCTTTATCCTGGTTGGGCCACACGTCCTCTGATGACATTCTAGCTATATGGGTGATCTTTTGGAACTTCCGACCGATCTTCACCTTCGCGCGTGAAGCTGCCGTGTTGTGTCCTCCAATACCTGTGGGTTATGGGCCCACAGCCTCGGCTCTGATAGCAATTGTCACGCCCTAGCCTAACGGTAGTCCGACGGAACACTAGATCGGGTGTAAAACCCTAAGATTTTTGGGTGCAAATCGCCTCAATTTGTAAACCCTAGCTCCCCGATTAAAATTTCTCCCCAAATCAAAGAAACCAACGAAAAACCCTAACTCTAATTATGAAAACTGAAATCCTAAATCAAAATACCTCCCTCTGGTCAAAATCAAGGTCAAAATTGATTTTGACCAGTCACCGCAATCATCGCCGCCGAAATCAAATCCGCCCATTGATGTTTGCCTTGCGTCAGCCGCTGAAACTTCTCTCCGCCGCGCACGATTTTGGCCGCTGACATCGTTCTTGCGTCAGCCGCCAATTTCCATTTCAATTTCGAAATTGAAATCCGATATCGCCATTGACGCTTGACTTCTCTGCTGACTCAGCCGCGGGCCTGGAACTGAACGCCCGAAACTCGTCCGCCTTTCATCTTCTTCGTTCGTCGAGCACCGTCTGTGCTCGTGAGTTCGCTGGTGAGGAGGCGTGCCGGTAGGGGAAGGTGCCGTCCACCGTCGCCCCTAGCCTCGCACCGCCGGAAGCCGTCGTCGTCGCCGAAGACAACGAGTAATGACGCCAAAACTCCGAATACAGGGGAAGGAAGTTATGAAGAGGAAAACGTGCTTTTATTCACCCAAAGGACGTTACAAGCCTCTCTTTTCCGTCGTTGGCCCCCTGGCTGACGACCCATCTTCCCTCCCTCATCGGCGACTCCATAGTCACCAATTACAAATCTCTAAATCTCCTCGCCCAGAATCTCTCGTCGTCGGCGTGTGGTAGATACCAGAAACTTTGCGCTCCCCCAAGCTCCCTCGAAGACGCTGGATTCCCTTGCCCGATCTCCAACCCCTCTTCTTAAAGAGGGCGACGCCGCCTTCGAGCTCTGCAACCTTCTCCCGATTTAGGGCATCGAGCGTTCGCTTGAGACCGCGTCCGAAGGCTTCACGCGTCCATCCCTTCGAGCGCCTCCCCGTCCACATCGCCCACCCTCTTCGTCCGTGTCCGATCCTCCTAGATTCATCGGACGCCGCCAAAATCAAATACTCCCGCTGACGTTTGCCTTGCATCAACCGCTGAAACTTCTCTCCGCCGCGCTCGATTTCGGCTGCAGACGTCGTGCTCGCGTCAGCCGCCGATTTCGATTTCAATTTCGAAATTGAAATCCACTTTCGCCGTTGACGCTTGACTTCTCTGCTGACTCAGCCGCGGGCCTCGAACTGAATGCTCGAAAGTCATCTGCCTTTCATCTTCTTCATTCGTCGAGCACCGTCTGTGCTAGTGAGTTCGCCGGTGAGGAGGCGTGCTGGTAGGGGAAGGTGCCATTCACCATCGCCCTCAGCCTCGCACCGCCGGAAGCCGTCATCGTCGCCGGAGACAATGAGTAACAACGTCAAAAATCCGAATATAGGGGAAGGAAGTTATGAAGAGGAAAACGCGCTTTTATTCACCCCAAAGGATGTTACAAGCCTCTCTTTTCCGTCATCGGCCCCCTGGCCGACGACCCCTCTTCCCTCCCTCGCCCCCTCCCTCGCCGGTGACTCCCCAGTCACCGGTTACAAATCACTAAATCTCCTCGCCCAAAATCTCTCATCGTCGGCGTGTGGTATATACCAGAAACTCTTTGCACTCCCCCAAGCTCCCTCGAAGACGTTGGATGCCCTTGCCCGATCTCCAGCCCCTCTTCATAAAGAGGACGACGCCGCCTTCGAGCTCCGCATCCTTCTCCCGATTTAGGGCGTCGAGCGTCCGCTTGAGACCGCATTTGAAGGCTTCACACGTCCATCCCTTCGAGCGCCGCCCCGCCCGCATCGCCCGCCCTCTTCATCCGCATCCGATCCTCCCAGAGACAACGTCGACCTCGCCTCCGAACGCTACACAGATGAAGACACGGCTGAAGCCACGATTTTGGCAGAGCTTGGGTCAACTTCAAACGTTGACCGAGCTGTTTCCCTTTTCTGTGGGCTTGGAATCGGCTTTGGGTTTGGGTTTGGGCCGCGTTGCCCGGTCCATGAATCTCTTGGCCTGACAATAGGTAAGTATGCGGTATGTCAGGCCTGGGTTACGCCGGTTCGGCCCAAGCCCAAGCACCAGCCCAAATAAGAGAGGAAATTGATGGTCAAACAGGGGCGTTGACCCCAAAACACACAAAGCCGCAGGAAGGACGCAAGAGGCGTCTTCCTCGTGAACTTCGTCCGAAGACGCGGTCGTCGACGGCGAGAAGAACGGAAGCTCGGAGACGGGGTCTCCAGCGGATTTCACGGACGGCGCGATGAAATCGGGCGTTGGAAGCCCTAGATGGGGAAGAGGCGGCGGCGGCCGTCCTCTATAAAGAGGAGGACGATCGAGGCGAACGGGCGATTTCCACCATCAGGCGAGCAGAGGTAAAACGAAGCTTTAGGAAGCTTCGGAAGAGCGATTTGTAACTGGCGTCAGGGGACGACCGGCGAGGGAGGGAACGAGGGCACCGATCAGGGGATCGGCGGTGAGGTTTGTAGTTTATTTAGTGAAATAAACGAAGATTTCCTTCCACCTTCCCTGTCCTCTGTTCTCCACGATATTTGGCGACGTGCTCCTCCGTGATCGGCGGCGACATCTCAGCTCTTCCGGGCGACTCCAGAGAGCGGCGGCGCTGGAACCAGGCGGCGGACGAAGCAGCGGGCGAGCTTCGTTCGCGTCGAAGAAGACGACGCTCGAAACGAGGCACGAGTCAAAATCGGCAGCGGTCAACGGTGAAAAGAGTTTCGATTTCGAAATTGAAATCGAAATCGGCGGCTGACGCGAGCACGACGCCAGCGGCCGAGATTGAATTCGTGGCGGACGAAATTTGGCAAGGTGACGTCAGCGACGGATTGCTGACGCAAGCAAAGGCAGATTTGACCGACGAAGCGGTAAATTCGGGAGTTTGGTCAAAATTAGGATTTGACCGAGAAAGTATTTAATTTAGGATTCCGTTTCTTTTCGGATTTCTAAATTAGGGTTAGGGTTTCTTTCGTGCGATCTTGTATTTGGGGATAAAAATCAATCGGGGTAATTAGGGTTTCTAATTTTGGGTCGGAAACCCTAGCGTGAGTTGCGTTCCGGTGTTCCGCCGGATAGTCCTGAGACAGCGTTTAAGTGCTATTTTCAGGCCGATCCGACCGGAGCGTGACACGGTATGTATAAAGGTATACAAAAATTATTCTATATCATACTCATGATCACCCTATCTAGCGGTCAGTGATAATTGGGTTGAGCCAATCTCAATTGACAAAGCCCTAGTTGCATCCAATAACTTTTCTCATTTCTTCCATGGCTCAATGCTTAGCAAGGGTATACCTTACTTGACACTTGCTATCAAATATCGCTAACAAATGGATAGAATTTATTCTTGTCATTAGAAAGATTAGGGACCAGTATTCTCTATGTGATGTTGGCATTTTGATTAGTCTTCAACCTTTTCTTTCCTTTAACGAGGAAGATTATACCATCCTTATCTATTAGTACATATACTCTAAATGCTTAGTACTCACAACTCCTATTTCTTTAAGACTTGTTACACAAGCAACCATATCTAAGATACCAAATTCGTAATGAGATTTGGGAATGGCCAGTTTTTATATTAAAATTCTTTATCATTTAGTTTGATTTTTATAGGTATATTGGGAAAAAAGAATTTATCTTTAAAAGAGTTGTAGGACAAATGCAATAAATGAATATGCATGATATTCAGGATAGAAGAGCCCTTTAGATTTATTATATACATTGTAAATCATAGCATCAATATCCCTACATAATCAATGAGATTTAAAAATGGGGAAAAATTTTAATGTTAAAATCCATTATAGTCTAGTCTGGTTAGGATACCTCGTTTTGCACCCAGGTGACTTTGTTTCAAATCCTGCCAATGGAAAATATTTAGTTATTCACTAGAGTTTATAGGGATCAATGAACTCATCTTTAGAAGAGTGGCTGGATGGATCCAAGTCGTGCATAGAATGGCAAAATGACATTTTTTATTTATGTTGTCTTATATTAGTAGAGGCAAAAATACATCTTTTAGTTCGATTTTTATAGTACATATAATAGGTACACTTTAGATAATATATTTGCTTCGATTAATCAAATTGAATTCTTGTGGCTGGGCATTGGTGTTAGTTTAGTGAATGTCAAACCTTTAATATGGTCCTATGACTATGATAGGTATGAATGCGGTATGTACAAAGTCATACAAAAATTATTCTATATCATCCTCATGTTCACCCTATCTAGGGGTTAGTGATAATTAGTTTGAGCCAATCTCAATTGCCATAGCCCTAATTGCTTCCAATACCTTTTCTCATTTTTATCCATGGCTCAATACTTAGCAAGGGTACACCTTACTTGACACTTGCTAAGAAATATCGCTAACATATGGATAGAATTTATTCTTTTCATCAGAAAGATTAGGGACCAGTATTCTCTATGTGATGTTGGCATTCTGATTAGTCTTCAACCTTTTCTTTCCTTTAACGAGAAAGATTATACCATCCTTATCTATTAGTACATATACTCTAAATGCTTAGTACTCACAACTCCTATTTCTTCAAGACTTGTTACACTAGCTACCATATCCAATATACCAAATTCGTAATGACATTTGGGAATGGCTAGTTTTTATATTAAAAATCATTGTTATTTAGTTTTATTTTTATAGGTATATTGCGAAAAAAGAATTTATCTTTAAAAGAGTTGTAGGACAAATGCAATAAATGAATACACATGATATTCAGGATAGAAGAGCCCTATAGATTTATTATATGCCATAATTTTCCAAAAAGTTTCTGCGGAAGCGGTCATGAAAATCATTACGGTAGTGTCATATTTGCAGATTACAGTCGTAAAATTCATTACGACACTGCCGTAATTTTGCTAGAAAACTCAGTTTGACTTGAAATTTGATGTGTAAACTTCTCATGATGATTAGAATCCATATATGTATTGAAATTGCTTAAAACCTATCAGAATGACTAGTTAATAAGTATTGGATAAATAAGGCATAAAAATAAGCAAAAGAGTACAATTATGATTCCAAAAGACTAGTTAATAAGTATGAAAATTACTATGAAATTTAGAGTCATCACCGACAACCCTCATTCCGTCCCTCGCCGATGGCACACCTGCCATCGGTTACAGTCGCTTAAAGCACGCTCACGACCCCTCTCGTCGGTGTCTCCCCAGACGCCGGAAAACTCCCTTAGAACGCTCCCTATAGCTTCCCTATGCTTGGTGGAGATAATGGTCACCGCTGATGATTTATTTCTCCTCCTTGTCATGCTTCTTAAAGAGGAGATCCATTGCTACCTTCGAGTTCTTCGCCTCGCATTGTCCGCATCCTCCATGAGCTTTGGGGCTATGATATCTGTTCGCGTCTGCTGTCGCGTCCAACGCTGCGTTCCCTCATCACTCGCCGAGATCCTTGTGTCACCTGCAACCATCGACGTCCGCGTCTAAAGCAAATGGCGAAGATGACAATGACACCGAAGACTCCAAGCTCTTCGCGCCATTTCTACGTTCTAATTTGGGCATTGACCCAAATTTGAGTGTTGACCAAATCGTGCTGCTGGAATTTAGGGCTCCGCTTCTTCCTTTGTCGCGTGGGCTTGGGTCACCGCCCAGCCTGTTTCTTCTTAGCTCAGCCCGATGGTCCACGGGCCTGACCATTCTCCCCAGCCCAATTTGGACATCGCCCTCGATGTCCATTATGGGCGCAACCATGGATGCGATGTAACCGATACGACACTGCGGAACCTCCGTGGTAGTGCCTGGAGCAACCTGGATCACCCCGATCCTCTGTTCCTTGGTGTTGATTTTAGTCTCCTTTGCTGGTTCCTGCAGCACCATTGCGATAATCTTCTGTCTAATTGGGCAATCCTTCACCCAGTGAGGACCGCCGCACAAGAAACACCCTTGTGGCTTTAGTTTTGCATGGGTGGGCCCTTCCAGTAGTCTGTTGTGGCTCCTGTTGTCCCGGCGAATCCCTCTCTCGCCGGAGAAAGGGTCTACCCCTTTCTGGAACTCTAGCTCTCGGCAGAGAGCGACGCTTCGGAGGCGACTTCATTGCTCTCGAAGAAGTCGTACCTAAAGCTCTCAGGTCCACGAGGGATTCGACTATCATTGCGGCCGTCCTCTAGTCTTGCGGTGCATGTTGTCGAACTTCAGCTTCTGCTCATTGTTGAAGATTTCGGAGAAAGGTATACCGTCGATCGGTCTCTGACATGTCTGTTATCTCCAGCATGAATATTGAATAAACCTAGACATACTCCTGGATTGGGCCTATATGTCTCAGCTGATTCAACGCATCTCATGCCTGGTCTGCCGAATTCCTGGGAAGAAACTGCTATTGCAGTTCCTCTCGAAATGCCTCCCATGTCCAACCAGCTGCTCCTGATGTCGACTCAACTTTGGTCCTCCACTAAAGTTTCGCATCATCTGAGAGATATGCGGTATACACCCTCACTCGTTCCTGGTCTGAAACATGGTTAGCGCTGAAATACTGTTCCATATCCCAAAGAAAATTACCTAACTCTTTAGATGATCGGGCTCCTTCGAACATCGCAGGCTCTGGGATGTGAACCTTCCCTCTGGCAGCTCCCTACTCCACCATGGCTGCTGCAGGCGCACTGCTGTGTGCCTGTGCCAACACCATGGGTGTCACCGTGAGGTCTGCCTGTACCTATTGTTGAGCTGCAACAGTGTGGGTTATTTGTTCTGTCAAGGTTGCTACCTATTCTTGCAAGGCCACTACTTGCCCATGTAGCGCTGCCATCCCTTCAAAATTTTGCTGAGCTCAACTACTCTAGCCAAAGTTTGTTGAAGGACAAGTATCTGCAACCTCTGTTGCTCCATTGTGCGCTACAGATTCTCCACTTGAGGAACAACCGCGTCGTCACTGTTCCCCATCAAGACGAGCACCTGCTCGACGTGCACCAGACGATCACCCTAAGTCACCATGTTCTTGAAGTCAACCCAGTCAACCTCGTCAACCTGGGCTATGATACCAGTTGTCACGCCCCAATGAACCGTTCTCCGATGAATCTAGGACTGTGGGTCAAATCCTTAATTGTCGTCCCAAATTTATCCCCAAATCAATTTTACCCTAATTTGGACCAAGGTCAAAATCAAAACGGATTTGAAAATCACCGCCGAAGTTAAATTCCTCCGCTAACGTCAGGATTGCGTCAGCCGCCAAAACTGAATTCGCCGTTCGAATTTGACTTCGCTGACGTCTCCTCGAAGTCAGCCACTTTGAATCCAATTTCACGAAATCGGCGTTGACCTGGTCAAGACCAACTCATGTGCCTCAGAACGAACGCTCATTCGTTTGTCTTCAACCTCGTGCCGAAATTAGTCGATCACCGCCGCTGTTCGCTTTGCTGGAGAACCTGCGTGTGTGACCAGGGCAAGACTCCTGCGTCTCACCCTCAACCTCCTGTCACTGACCTAGTTGTCGCCGAAACCCTCGCCGAACTCGCTGCCGCCACGGAAGAACTCAAAAATAGGGGAACTCGGGTAAATAATGAGGAAAGCTTTATTTTGACCTTCGAAGCTACAAAAACCTCTCTTCTACGCCGATGACCCTCATTCCCTTCCTCATCGATGGCACACCTGCCGTCAGTTACAGTCGCTTAAAGCACGCTCACAACCCCTCTCGTTGGCATCTCCCTAGATACTGGAAAACTCCCTTAGAATGCTCCCTATAGTTTCCCTAAGCTTGGTGGAGATAATGGTCACCGCTGATGATTTATTGCTCCTCCTTGTTGCACTTCTTAAAGAGGAGATATGTTGCTATCTCCGAGTTCTTCGCCTCGCATTGTCCGCATCCTCCACGAGCTTCGGTGCCATGATATCTGTTTGCATCTGCAGCCGCATTCCCTCATCGCCCGCCAAGATCCTCGCGTTGCCTGCAACCATCGACGTCCGTGTCTGAAGTGAACGGCGAAGATGATGAAGACGCCGAAGACTCTGAGCTCTCCGCGCCGCGTCTGCGTTCTAATTTGGACGTTGACCCAAATTTGAGTGTTGATCGAATCATGCCACTGGAATTTAGGGCTCCGCTTCTTCCTTTGTCACGTGGGCTTGGGTCACCACCCAGCCCGTTTCTTCTTAGCCTGGCCTGGTGGTCCACGGGCCTGACACTTAGCAAGGGTATACCTTACTTGACACTTGCTATGAAATATCACTAACAAATGGATAGAATTTATCCTTGTCTTTAGAAAGATTAGGGACTAGTATCCTCTATGTGATGTTGGCATTCTGATTAGTATTCAACCTTTTGTTTCCTTTAACGAGAAAGATTATACCATCCTTATCTAGTAGTACATATACTCTAAATGCTTAGTACTAACAACTCCTATTTATTGAAGACTTGTTTCACTAGCTACTGTATCTAATATACCAGATTTGCAATGAGATTTGGGAATGGCCAGTTTTTATATTAAAATTCATTGTCATTTAGTTTGATTTTTATCGGCATATTGGAAAAAAAGAATTTATCTTTAAAAGAGTTGTAGGCCAAATGCAATAAATGAATATGGATGATATTCAGGATAGAAGAGCCCTTTAGATTTATTATATACTACATAAATCAAAGCATCAATATCCCTAGATAATGAATGATATTTAAAAGTGGGCAAAAATTTTAATGTTAAATCCATTGTTGTCTAGCCCAGTTAGGATACCTAGCTTTCACGCAGGCAACCTGGGTTCAAATCTTGGCAATGGAAAATATTTAATTTAATTATTCACTAAAGTTCATAGGGATCAATGAACTCATCTTCAGAATAGTGCCTAGATGGATCCAAGTCTAAAGTTGTATAGAATGGCAAAATGACATTTTTCATTTATGTTTTTATATATTAGTAGAGGCAAAAATACATCTTTTAGTTAGATTTTTTATAGTACATATAATAGGTACACTTTAGATAATACATTTGCTTCAATAAATCAAAGTCAATTCTTGTGGGAGGGCATTGGTATTAGGTTAGTGAATGTCAAGCGGTTAGTGATAATTAGGTTGAGCCAATCTCAATTGACATAGCCCTAGTTGCTTCCAATACCTTTTCTCATTTCTTCCATGGCTCAATACTTAGCAAGGGTATACCTTACTTGACACTTGCTATGAAATATCGCTAACAAATGGATAGAATTTATTCTTGTCATTAGAAAGATTAGGGACTAGTATCCTCTATGTGATGTTGGCATTCTGATTAGTCTTCAACCTTTTCTTTTCTTTAACGAGAAAGATTATACCATCCTTATCTATTAGTACATATACTCTAAATGCTTAGTACTCACAACTCCTATTTCTTCAAGACTTATTACACTAGCTGCCATATCTAATATACCAAATTCGTTATGAGATTTGGGAATGGCTAGTTTTTATATTAAAAATCATTGTCATTTAGTTTGATTTTTATAGGTATACTACGAAAAAATAATTTATCTTTAAAAGAGCTGTAGGACAAATGCAATAAATGAATACACATGAGATTTATTATATACTACATAAATCAAAGCATCAATATCCCTAAATAAAGAATGAGATTTAAAGATGGGCAAAAATTTTATTGTTAAAATCCATTGTTGTCTAGTCCCGTTAGGATACCTGGCTTTCACCTAGGCAACTCGGGTTCAAATCCCGACAGTGGAAAATATTTAATTTAATTATTCTTTGATTATAGGGATCAATTAACTCATTTTCAAAAGTGTGGCTGGATGGATCCAACTCTTAAGTGTATAGAATGGCAAAATGACATTTTCATTTATGTTCTTATATTAGTAAAGGCAAAAATACATCTTTTACTTTGATTTTTATAGTATATATAATATGTACACTTTAGATAATTCATTTGCTTCGATAAATCAAAGTCAATTCTTGTGGGAGGGCATTGGTGTTAGGTTAGTAAATGTCAAGCCTTTAATATGGTCCTATGACTATGATAGGCAAGCATGCGATATGTAAAATGGCATACAAATTTATTCTATATCATCCTCATGATCACCCTATCTAGCGGTGAGTGATAATTAGGTTGAGCCAATCTTAATTGACATAGCCCTAGTTGTTTCCAATACCTTTTCTCATTTCTTTCTTGGCTCAATGCTCAGCAAGGGTATACCTTGTTGAGAATCCCCGGGGACATTTTACAATTTTCAGAGTCATAGACATACATTTTACGCAGCGGAAGAATGTCCCCGAAACAGGCCGGTTCCAAAAACCCAGTGAAGATCGCAAGCAAGGGAGTCGACACGATGAGTTAGGAAATACCTTAAGAGCAATTTGGAGTGATGCCGATGTAGGCGCCCAAGTGTGCGCCCTCTGCAGTCTCACACACACGGATCTCTTGAGTTCTCTTCTTCCACGCCCGGTGCTAGCCTCGGGAAGAAGATCCAAGCCTTAGGGAGATGATCTACTTCACTTGCGCCACCAAGATCAAAGATGCGCCAAGGGAAGAGGAAAACTACCCAAGCCGCCAAGCACTAAAGCTCCTTGCGCCAAGAGGAAAGGAGGGAGAGGCTTGCGGTTATGGAAGAAGGAAGATGCGCCCTTGCTCCTAGCACTCGCCCCTCTTCTTGTGTTCATGCCTTCAAGGATTGATCACCCTCAAGAGGGCTCGGCTAGGTGCTCTTTTATAGGGCAAGAGGCGATTTATGAAAGGCTAGGATCAAGACAAGTGGGCGGCTAGGATGAGAAGTTTTGAGACAAGGAAAGTCTCCAAGACATTTCCATAATTCTCATTCAACCATTCCTTTTAGAGCCCATGTCTTTCTATGTGCGCCAAGGCCTTGCCTTGTGCCCCAAGTAATGCCATAGAGGCATTCATACCATAAGGGATTAAGGGGGAGGCGCCAATTGCTTCCTTATGACGCAAATTGCGCCACTTCTCCCCATTATGCCCATAGGCGCCTAGGGGAGAAGATTTGTCCCCATTATACCCTTTTAGCCTTTCTCCTCTTCATGACAACTTATTATTGGGCCTCATTGGATAATGAGCTAGCCCAAACTTCATTACATGGGTTGATTAAGCACTTGGATCCAATCCAATGCAACCCTAATCCAAATGTGACCAACCATGGTCAAATACGGGTCAACCTGCCAAAAATGAAGTTTGGCTCCAATAATATTCTTCCATCTCATCAGGCCCATTGGCGCTGACGAAATCTCCCAATTAGATCCGAGTTATCCAATAACTCAATCATAAGGCTTCCCGATCAATACGAGAACTCAAGTATCAAGGTGTGCGACCCTGTAGGTTCCTCTGACGCTGGCAGTGCTGACCAAAGGTCATCACAAACAGTGAGTGGCACCTAGCAGTGCATCGCTGCTACCCAGGTCATTGGAATGGATATCGACATCGACATCCCCATCATCGCAACTAGGTACAGATGCATTACAGTCTCTTTGCCGAACTGATATCCGATTGGACAAGTGTGTCACCACTTATTTTCATCCAATCACATGGCTATGACTAAAACAGGTTCTCACCTGGGTATGGCCATACACTTTCAGTCATAGAACCATAGAGGAGCTCCATGGATATCATACTTCCCTAAGGAAGGGGCAAATCCTATGTCTGTCCATTGACCTTCTCATATGGGTCGTGACATGCTCAATGACAACCGTTATAACCTCCCAACTACGGCAAGGTGTTAGGTTGCATCAAAGCAAGTCCCTAACCATATAGAATGATCAATGACCTCAAGTCAAGGGATCAATGCATCTCCTGTCACTTATGAGGATAACTCATGACACCAAGTCATAACCTCATAGCGGGTCTATCCAGTATATCCTCCAATGATATACCCATGTGTTTGCGTTAGCACCACGTGCCTAACCAGCCCACATACCAGTCTCTCAAGTACCAGAGCTGTCTCATATCCACTCAGGTACATCGACTGGGGATAATTATTTGATCACATATCCAATCTGTCTCTAGGGACATTATCATGTAAGTACACAATCGCAGGTGTAGACAAACAATGATAACGACAATGCCAGAATGATATATATAAATATCAATGTCAAGTAGTACATAAGTTGACCAAATTTAGGTCCTAGGGCATATACACCAACAATCTCCCACTTGCACTAAGACCTAGAAGTTGAGGAATCTCAACCCCATATCTCTAGCGTGACCATCATGCTTCTGCTGCGCCAAAGCCTTGGTCAATGGGTCTGCTAGATTGTTCTCTGTGTCTACTCTGCTAATCTTGACATCACCTCTGTCAATGATCTCTCTGATCAGGTGAAATCTTCTGAGTATGTGTTTGGATCTTTGATGAGACCGTGGTTCCTTGGCTTGTGCAATTGCTCCATTGTTGTCACAGTAGAGTTCAATGGGATCCATTGCACTAGGTACCACTTGAAGATCACATAAGAACTTCCTTATCCAAACAGCTTCCTTGGCTGCCTCAGAAACAGCCACATACTCAGCTTCGGTTGTAGAATCTACTATGGTGGATTGCTTGAAGCTCTTCCAACATACAGTGCCTCCATTTATCTTGAACACATAGCCGGCCTGCGATCTAAAGTCATCAGGGTCAGACTGGAATGATGCGACAGTATAGCCCTGCATACTGAGCTCTTCCTGTCCCCCATAGACCAAGAACAAATCCTTAGTTCTTCTCAGATACTTTAGGATGTTCTTTACAGCCACCCAGTGCTGCAGACCTGGATTGGATTGGTATCGGCTGGTTATGCTCACAGCATATGCCACATCTGGTCTAGTACACAACATTGCATACATGATCGATCCTACTGCCGAAGCATAAGGAATTCGACTCATGTCATCCCTCTCAGCCTGTGTTGTAGGACACTGGCTCTTTAAGAGAGTAAGGCCATGTCTCACTGGAAGGTATCCTTTCTTGGATTGCTCCATGTAGAACCTCTCCAGTACCTTATCAATGTAAGTACTCTGACTAAGGGCCAGAAGCCTCTTGGATCTATCCCGGTAGATCCTTACGCCTAGAATATAGGCGGCTTCCCCTAAGTCTTTCATCTCGAAACACTTCCCCAACCATGTCTTCACAGCTTGAAGACTAGGGATGTCGTTTCCGATGAGTAGTATGTCATCAACATACAAGACCAGAAAAATCACCAAGCTCCCACTGAATTTTTTGTATACACAGGCGTCATCTTCGCTTTTGACAAAGCCATAATCTCTCACGGCTTCATCAAATCGAAGATTCCAACTTCGAGATGCTTGTTTTAATCCATAAATGGATCTCTTCAGCCTGCAGACCTTATTAGCCTCTGCAGGATGGATGAAGCCATCAGGTTGTGACATATACACATCCTCAGTCAGCTTCCCATTAAGGAACGCTGTCTTCACATCCATCTGCCATATCTCATTGTCATAATATGCAGCTATAGCAAGCAGAATCCGAATGGACTTAATTATGACAACTGGCGAAAAGGTTTCATCATAGTCCACCCCGTGGACTTGTTTAAATCCTTTAGCCACTAGTTTACCCTTATAGGTAACTATTTTGCCATCCATGTCTGTCTTCCTCTTGAAGACCCATTTACACCCTATGGGTTTTACCCCATTAGGCAGCTCAACCAAATCCCAGACTTGGTTAGCCGACATGGAATCCATCTCAGATCACATGGCGTCAAGCCATTTCTCGGAGTCTGGTCCACTGACCGCCTCATCATAGGTTCTGGGTTCATCCTCAATGATGAAGATCCCATCGTGTTGGGTCGGTAGCGACCCATACCTTTCAGGTGCACGACGAATTCTCCCAGACCTACGTGGGACCTATGTCTGAGCCTCAGGCTGCCTAGCAACCGGTGCAAGTGGCTCAGATTCCATCTCTTTGTCTTGTGCTTGCACTTGGACCTTATCCAAGTCAAACTTCCTCCCACTAACTTCTTTCATAAGAAATTCTTTCTCTAGAAAGACAGCACCCCGGGCAACAAAAACTTTGTTCTCGGTTGGGACATAGAAGTAGTACCCTTTATTTCCTTAGGATACCCCACAAACACACACTTATCAGATCTAGGTTCTAGCTTACTAGAATCCTGACGTTTGACATAAGCCTCACATCCCCAGATCTTGATAAAAGTGAGATTAGGGCGTCTCCCACTCCACATCTCGTATGGTATTTTGGAGACACTCTTAGATGGAACATTATTCTGTATCAGAGAAGCTATTTCTAGTGCATGCCCCCAGAATGATGAAGGTAGAGTTGCATGACTCATCATAGATCGAACCATATCCAATAAAGTTCGATTTCTCCTTTCAGACACACCATTCCATTGAGGTGTTCCAGGAGGAGTGAGTTGGGATATGATCCCACACTCTCTCAGATAGTCAAAGAACTCACCGCTCAGGTATTCTCCACCTCGATCTGATCGAAGAGCTTTAATGGATCTTCCAAGCTGGTTCTCTACTTCATTCTTGAACTCCTTGAATTTCTCAAAGGATTCAGATTTATGTCTCATTAAGTAGACATAGTCATACCTACTGAAGTCATCAGTGAAGGTAATGAAGTAGTTGTACCCTCCTCTGGCTTGTTTATTGAAGGGCCCACACACATCAGTATGTATGAGATCTAATAAACCTTCTGCCCTCTCACCAATCTTGGTGAAGGGCGCCTTTGTCATCTTCCCTAATAAACAAGGTTCACAAGTATCAAATTCCTCCAAGGAACTTGAATCTAACAATCCATTTGCATGGAGTTGTTGGATGCGATTCTTGTTTATATGGGCCAATCGACAGTGCCATAGGAAAGCACCAACTGAACCACTCAGTTTGGTCCTTTTATTACTTATGTTACAAATAGAACTTTCCATATCCAAGATATATAGACCATTGCACAAAGTACCCTTCCCATAGAACATATTTGCAAATGAAAAAGAACAGGAGTTCTTATTTATTTCAAATTTAAATCCTTTCCTTGCTAAGCAAGGAATGGATACAATGTTCTTTGTAAGTGAAGGTACACAAAAGCAATTATCTAGTTCTAATTGAAGTCCAGAAGGCAAGGAGAGAGTCAAAACGCCTACAGCAACAGCAGCAACCTGTGCCCCGTTTCCAACGCGTAGGTCAATCTCTCCAAGCCGCACCGATCTACTTTTCTTGAGCCCCTGCATATTTGTACAAATATGAGCTCCACATGCGGTATCCAATACTCATGACATAGAAGTAGAAAGATTGACTTCTATAACATAGATACCTGAGCTAGAAGTTAAGGCCAAGCCTTTCTTCTCCTCATTCTGAAGTCGTACTATGTCCTTTATCATGTGAGGTGGTCCTCCACATGAGTAGCACTTATTATTCCTGACTCTTTCCATCTTTGTTTTCAATGTATTAGTTAAGCCTTTGGGCTCAACATACTGAATGTCTACTTTAGGAGGGTTGAGCTCAACCAATGCATCAAAGAGCTGCCTTAGATTAGAAATAATTTCAGAGGCACTCTTAGATTCATATTGCCCTCTAAGCTCGACCGACATGTTGGTTAGCATCAATTGTGCAACCTCCAAAGTATCAGCTTGATGCTTATCATAAGCATCCTTCTCAGCCGCTGAGGCCAAGCATGAGAGTGGCTCAGGAATTGGCTTCTCAAGGACATATAGCTTCCTCTCGAGCTTGAGCACAATTCTCAAGTTCATATACCAATCCTTTAAGTTGGATCCAACCAACTTATCCCTTTCCAGGGTAGATCGCAGTGACCATCTGCCATTGTTCACAGCCATTATTCTACAACAACCAAGAAACAGCAGATTAGTACTACTTCGAATCATTTAAACTGGACTTGTTTTAAATGATTTCTGCTCTCACTATTTTAAATTCGAATTGACAACCCACAAAGTCAATCGGGAAGTTTAAGACTTCCTAGTGAGATGGGATCCTTATTTCACATGAGGCTTCGCGTCCCACGAGGGTGGGATGAGATGCACAAAGTAACCCATGTTTCCTAAGGTGGGCACGCCGGCCGGTTGCTCCAAGCAACTCCCCTTACTGAGACAGTCTGAGCATTTCATGTCCAGCGAGGGCTGGATACAACATGAAACCTTTACCTCTCAACGATGCCTCTAGACTTTCACCATGTGCCCAGCATATGTGAACTTCTAGTCAAGTCCATTCCTAACCGTTATGCCCAGGGCCAACGAGTTTCCTTGCAAAGGCACGCCCAGGTTAAAACTGGACTGGGGAAACCATTGCCACCACGCACTTTCTAAAGATAAGTGGGTGTGTCCCACGAGGGTGGGAAACAATTCACAACTCCACTAATCGATAGCTTAGTGAGGGCTACGCGTTAGAAGGCTACCAAACTTGATATGTTAATTGAGGGTTTTTGTTTAAGGTCTCATCATCTCAGTTTTATCTTATGTCTATCATTACAGGCATGCAATCCTATGGTGATAACATAACGATAAAACATTTCAAGCATGCTTCTGCAGATAATAATAAAAAGTAGTAAAGAATGATGTGATCATATCCTATTCAAGACATTGAACCAATCCATGCCATGAAATAGGTTCAACTCTTGTCCTAGAACTCAAGCCCCAAAAACTAGACCTAGCCTAGCCGACCTCTAGCTTGAACTTCAAGGTTGGCTTCAAGGTCCTTCTCTCATGGTTTAGCTCTCAAACCCTACAGGTACACTTTAAAAGTTCCCCATAGGTTCGGCCAATGCCATGATCTTCCTCCAAGGAAGGTGCGCCACTATGCAAGGGGACAAGATGGCTAGCTTTTAAACCAAAAGAGGTTTGACCAAGCTTTCTTGCGCCTCCAAGCAACCAAGCACCAACTTGCATGCGCCACCTTACATGCTTGCGCCATCAAGCAAGATGCGAGCATCAAGGTCCAAGTACATGCGCCACCCTAATCTTCTTCTTAGCAAAAAGAAAAGCGGCACGCAGGCCTCACGAGGATACATCGCAGGCATGCTAAGGGGGCTTGACTAATGATCACAACATCATGCACAATCAAGGTATTTACTCATGCAATTCTACATGCTCATGAAAAACATAAAATCTAAAATTTTACTTTTTCATAAAACTAGTCTCTTTTTCTCATCTTCTTCTCACAAATCTTTTGGTTTATTGTGATTTATTTTTCATGATGATTTCAGAGATCCTTTCGGCTGGCAATTTTGTCAGATCAAGAGACTAATAGGATACCTAAGTCACAAGTATTATTCCAAAAAAAAAACTTGTCGCAGCGGAAAATCTAGGATCGCATGAGTTGAGCACATGATCAACCTTCTATAACTTGTATAGGACAAGTTAGAGTATTACCTGTGCCATGATGTGAGAGGCGACTTGGAAGATGAAAGGGGCGAGTGCCTCTTCTCCAAAGATGTCACACACAAGATGAGAAAAGCTTTCTTCCTTGTGTTCCTTGTGCTAGCAAAGACACCAAGGAGTCTTGATCGTCTCTAGGAAAGGAAGATGTGTGTCCCCTTTGGCCGGTCAAGCTTCTCTTCCTTGCGTGAAGATGATCCACACATGAGAGTGAAGAGAGGAGGAGGCGAGAGGGGGGATCGAAAACCGTGTATCACACAAAGGAAAATTCGGCCACCACTTATGGTAAGAACCGAATTTGTAACTCCCTCCATAACTCCCTTTAAGTGATCGAAAACTCCCCTTTTAATTGAACCATGCGTTCACAAGTGAACCGGTTCAATCTCAATTTGGTTCAAGCACCAAATCAAACCAGCCCTGGTTATAATCTTCTTTGAACCAAATGGCTCAAGATCTAACCACATATCACATTGAACCCCTGATCTTTATGATCAAGCTTCAATCCTCCGATCAAAGCTTACCGATCACATGTCCTAATCAATCAAACATGATTAGACTAGATCTCACTTTTAATCAGAGCTTAAATTCCTTTAAACTGAACTAGAATAATTCCAGTCCACACGATCTGACATAAGTAAGCCATATCATCAAATTGTGTGACCCTAAGGGTTTCCTTCAATGTCGGTAACGATAACTTACATTATCACGACCAGAGAGAGGTATCTAGCAACACATCACTGTCTTCCAATATGAAGGAAAGAGTCTTCCAAGACTACTCCCAAACCACAGCACAAGTGTGAATCTCATTCACTTGGTATATATGTTTCCCTTTGCCACTGGATGTTCTCGTCGGACAAGCGTGTCAAGCCTGTGATTCCAACATGATGAAAATGGTTAGATCAGATGAACATAGTCGTCTGGGTATGGCCATACACATTCTCAACCATTTCATCCATAGGGCCCCCTTAGAACATCACACTCCAACCAGGAGAGGCAATCCTATATCTATCACAAGTACCCTAACATGACTCATGCCCACTATCCAAGATAATCCTTAATCATTATCTTTCAAACGATATGGAACTACCTCAAGATAATGCCAATCATCACTTAGAAACACAAGTGATCTCAAGTCAGAGGGAATATATCACTTGCTTGCATACAAGGATTATTCACATTGTGACAAACAATTGAATATCCTGAGAAGGGTCAGTCCAGTACATCCAATGCACCTATGTGTCTAAATCTTATTCCATGCTCGAAGCATCCTATAAGATTAGAACACATATTAGTCTCAATCATACCAAGGCTGTCTCACGTTCACCAAGATATCTCGACTAAGGACAATAATGAATGTCAGCTAAACTGAACATCATTGAGACATTACTCAGAAGTATACATATAACAACAGATTATGTAACAATCTGAATAACAACAATTGCCTTTAAAAATATATATATTTAGTTTATACATAATACTGACAATAACCCAAGGCTTCAAAAATTAGCCTAAAGGGCATACCCTAACAATCTCCCACTTGCACTTAAACTAATGGTTGAGAAATCTCAAACCCATATTTTATAGTGCTTCTCATGCTTCTGCTGCGTCAGAGGCTTTGTAAGCGGGTCAGCTAGATTGTCATCTGTATGAATCTTGCAGATCTTGATGTCTCCTCTATCAATGATTTCACGGATCAAGTGAAACCTTCTCTGTATGTGCTTGGACTTCTGGTGTGACCGTGGTTCCTTCGCTTGTGCAATCGCTCCGGTGTTATCACAGAAGATAACCAATGGATCTGCACTTGAAGGAACAACACCAAGTTCCTGAATGAACTTGCGAATCCATACTGCCTCCTTTGATGCTTCTGAGGCTGCAACATACTCGGCTTCTGTTGTGGAATCAGCAACAATTGATTGTTTGAAACTCTTCCACACCACTGCTCCTCCATTCAAGCTAAAAACATAGCCTGATTGCGATCGGAAATCGTCTTGGTCAGATTGGAACGAAGCATCAGTATATCCTTCAATACTGAGTTCTCCCTGACCTCCATAAATCAAGAACATATCTTTGGTTCTCCGAAGATATTTTAAAATGTTCTTGACTGCAATCCAGTGTGCCTTCCCTGGATTACCTTGGAACCGACTGGTCACGCTTAACCCATAAGCGACGTCTGGGCGAGTACACAACATCGCATACATGATGGACCCAATAGCCGAAGCATAAGGCGTATTGTCCATCTCATCTTTCTCAGACTGTGTTTGAGGACACTGGCCTTTTGAAAGATTCAGACCATGTCTGACTGGAAGATATCCTCTTTTAAAATTTTCTAAATGGAATCTCTCCAGGACCTTATCGATGTAAGTATTTTGGCATAGCCCGAGAAGCCTATTAGATCTATCTCTAAAGATCTTCACACCTAGTATATAGGTCGCTTCTCCTAAATCTTTCATCTGGAAATATTTTCTTAACCATGCTTTGACTGCATGCAGTTCAGGAATATCGTTTCCAATGATTAAAATATCATCCACGTAGAGAACTAAGAAAGTAATCACGCTCCCACTAAACCTTTTATATACACATGGGTCATCTTCATTTTTGATGAAACCAAATTCAGAAACTGATTCATCAAAACGAATATTCCAGCTTCTCGATGCTTGTTTTAGTCCATAAATGGACTTCTTTAATTTGCATATTTTATGACGTTCTGATGGGTTAATGAAACCTTCAGGTTGTGTCATGTACACATCCTCTTCTAATTTTTCGTTAAGGAAAGCGGTTTTCACATCCATTTGCCAGATCTCATAATCATAATATGCTGCTATCGCGAGAATAATTCGAATGGACTTGAACATGGCTACAGGAGAGAAAGTTTCATCATAATCTATCCCGTAGATTTGTTTGAAACCTTTCGCAACTAGCCTGCCCTTATAGGTAACTACGTTACCATCCATGTCTTTCTTCTTTCTGAAGATCCACTTACAGCCTATAGGGATTATTCCTGGAGGCGGATCAACCAAATCCCAGACTTGGTTATCTGACATGGAGTCCATCTCGGCTCGCATAGCTTCAAGCCATCTTGCTGACTCCGGTCCACTGACCGCATCCGCATAAGTGAGGGGTTCATCATTAATGATGTAGACTCCATCATAGCGCTCAGGCTGACGACGAATCCTTCCCGATCTACGCGGTTCCCGTGATGTCTGAGCCTCAAGTTGAACATTAACCTGATCTATTGGCTCAGGCTCATCCAACTGTGCTTGACTACTTTGTCCCTCTTTTGGAATTTCATCCAGCTTTATTTCTCTCCCACTGGCCTCTTGCAGAAGAAACTCCTTCTCAAGAAAAATAGCCGTTCGAGCAACAAACACTTTATTCTCCTTGGGATTGTAGAAATAATAACCCTTAGTTTCTTTAGGGTATCCGACAAATATGCATTTATCAGATCTGCTTTCCAGTTTCCCAGAGGCGAGCTTTTTGACATAAGCCTCGCAACCCCAGATCTTGATAAATGTCAAGCTCGGCTGTTTCCCATACCATAACTCATATGGCGTCTTTGAAACGGCCTTGGATGGCACTCGGTTTAGCACCTTTGCAGCTGTTTCCAGTGCAAATCCCCAAAAGGAGTAAGGAAGAGTAGCTTGACTCATCATAGAACGAACCATATCCAATAAGGTTCGATTCCTCCTCTCGGACACACCATTCCATTGCGGTGTCCCCGGCGGAGTGAGCTGTGAGATGATCCCACACTCCTTCAGATAGTCATTAAACTCATGACTCAAGTATTCTCCACCTCGATCTGATCGAAGTGCCTTGATATTTTGGCCTAACTGATTCTGTACTTCATTTTTGAATTCTTTGAACTTGTCAAAAGATTCACTCTTATGTCGCATTAAGTAGACATAACCATACCTACTGAAATCATCAGTAAAAGTAATGAAGTATGAATAGCCACCTCTGGCATGTTTACTAAATGGCCCACACACATCACTGTGAATAAGGTCAAGTAAACCTGAAGCCCTTTTACCTTTATTTGTAAAAGGAGTCTTCGTCATCTTACCCATTAAACAAGCTTTGCATGTATCAAGCTCCTCATAGGAGAATGATCCCAGCAGTCCATAGTCATGCAACCGCTTAATGCGCTTCTTGTTAATATGGCCTAGACGACTATGCCATAACAAGGTGCTATCATCAGCATGCTTGGCTTTCTTATTATCAATTTGTTGTATAGAACATTCCATGTCCAACATGTATAACCCATTGTTAATCGACCCAGTTGCATAAACAATACTATCAAATGAAATACAGCACTGTGAAGTTTTGCATTCAAATGAAAAACCTTTCCTGACAAGAGCAGGAATAGAGATAATATTCTTTGTTATGCTTGGTACAAAGTAACAATTGTCAAGTTCTAATACAAATCCAGATGGTAAAGAGATGTGATATTCTCCTACAGCAACAGCAGCAACTCGTGCCCCGTTTCCAACTCGTAGGTCCACCTCATGCTGTCCCACCTGTCTTCTTCTCTTGAGTTCCTGCACATTTGAACAAATGTGAACTCCACATGCAGTGTCCAACACCCATGAAATAGAAGAAGCAACCATGACTTCAGTCACAAAAATACCTGAGCCAGAAGTGCAAGGCTTGCTTCCCTTCTTCTCTCCTCGGAGCGCTCTACAGTCCTTCTTCCAGTGACCCAGCTGGCCACAATGGAAGCATCTGTTGTCCTTTGACCGCTTCACCTTTTGTTTCAAAGCCTTGTTGTAGCTCTTGTTAGGGTTTTTGCCCTTCTTCCCCTTCTTCTTATTCCCTAAAGGAACCATCAAGGCAGAGGACGAAGGCTTTCCCTTCTCAAGAGTCTGCTCTGTAGTGCAGAGCATATTCAGTAATTCTGCCGGAGTACAGTCGATTTTGTTCATATTAAAATTAATGATGAACGCATCGAAAGAAGCCGGGAGAGACTGCAAGATGATGTCTACAACAAGTTCTTGATTGATGGTATGTCCCAGTTTCTCTAGAGCTTCTTTGTACCCAATCATCTTGAGTACGTGAGCTCCCACTGGACTCCCTTCAGTCAGCTTGCTATGAAAGAAAAGTTTCGTCAAGTTATAGCGTTCTGTCCTTGCCTGTGCAGCATACAGCATTTTCAGATTTGCTATAATATCAATAGCAGATAAATCTTCATGCTGACGCTGGAGCTCGGGCATCATTGACGCAAGCATAAGGCAAGCGACATCAGTACTATCACTGACGTGCTTCTCATAAGCATCTCGAACCGCCCTTGCGGCGTTCGCAGCGGGTTGAGTCGGCATTGCCGACTCAAGGACGTACAGCTTTCTCTCAGCTTTGAGGACAATCTTCAGCTGTCTGTACCAGTCTGAGAAGTTTGGCCCAGCAAACTTCTTCTTTTCCAATATGGATCGTAAGTTGAGCCCTGTGGTGTTCGTTGCTGCAGGAATCTACAACATAGCAAGAACAACAAGGTCAATATCCATGTTAGAATCATTCCAGGACTTAAGAGTGATTCTCTTCTCACTATTTTATCTGACTGAAAATCCAATAAAACAGCCCGAAAGAGTCAAACTCTTTTAGTGAGATGGGATCCAGATTTCATACTTGATCTTCGCGTCCCGCTCAGGCGAGATAAGATGCACAGAGAGTTCAAGCACTAATCACTGGTAGGCAATCCATGCCAATCGCCAACCCGTGCGATTCCCCTTCATCTAGGCAATCCAGAAGACTGTGCCAACTGAGTTGGTACAACACAGTTTCTGATTCCTCAGATGGCTGCCTCCATATAGCTATCATATGCTCAACTTGTAGCCTATATGGTCAAGCTGACCTCACCTACTTCCTGGACCACCATGTGCTATGCTGAGCAACGAGAAGCGATAAATCCCTTCTCTGTAGCATGTAGGTGTAATCGCGCACCGTCTGAAGATAGCTGGGCATGCCCACTGAGTGGGTACAACACGGCCCCAACGATAGTCAGAACAGTGAGGTTTCGCGTCAGAAGGCAATCGATAGCTTGATATTTACGTTGGATTTTAATGGTCTTTTTATCTTCTTACTATCATGCAAATTCTATAGTGATAGCTGAAGAATAAAACATACATGTGCTACTTACTTAAAACAGTAAATGAAAGCACCATTATCTTATGTGGTAAACGCCCATAAAACTTAAGTAAAACCCTAGTTTAACAAAAGTCTTTACTTGAGCTCTTTATGGGACTCTTGTACCTCATCCGGCCTAGCCCGGGCCCAAACGCCATCTGCAGCCCAAATGCGCCCACCAGATAGAATGCGCCTGTTCTAGAGTCGAACTCTAGACCACCCACCTAGTGAAGCCAACTGCTGCAAACGCCTCTGCCAAATGTGCTGTGTGCTCATGTCTGATCAAATTACATTTTAAAAACTATCTAGACATGGTTTGACACGCAGGTCAATTATACATTTTAATAATTTCAAATGTGACTCGCAGATCACATCAAATATATTAATTTCCAAGCACGCAGGCCCCAGCACAGCATACAAAATAGGGTAGCCCACATAAGATTAAATAAACACTCAATGTACACAATGCAACATGTTAAACATGTACAACATGTGATCCAATCAGAAATAAAATTTTCGAAAAATCCCATGGCATCAATTTTATTTCCTTATGTGCCCTACTACCTTACAACGGTCCATTAACAGATATCCACTCGTCAGACCAAGTCAGACCCACTGCCCTTGCATGCACCCAGTCATAACCGACTTGCGTCGACCCAATGGTCGACTATGCATGCCTTAAGGGCTGAACGTCCCACATGATTTCCGGCAAGCGGATGTGACCCCGGGCCATAATCATGATCGTTCACTAGGCACCTCAAACAGACATCGCTACACGCCCTTCTGCAGTCGGCTTATAGCCACCTGTACAGCTTGCGCACAGGTGCTATCCAGCCGCCCATCCAAGCTGTCAGATAGTCTGATTAGGCTGTTGGGTCCATACTTGACTAATGACTTCAAAACTGTTAACCCGTCTAAGTGTTCGAAGTAGGCGCACAGATAGATCTAGTGAAGTCGCGCATGAAGATAATTTTGTTTGAAAAACAACTATGATATATGCGCAAACTATGTATGTAAAGATTCATCTAACATCATATGCGCAAGCTATGTATGTAAACTTTGCATCATGTAGTCGCATATGAACATAAACAAGATCTACCCAATAACTCAAACATGGATCACAAGAAGGCAACCATATGCATCAAGTCAGAAAAACCTGTCCTCTGATACCACTAATAGGATACCTAGGTCACAAGTATTATTCCAAAAAAAAAACTTGTCGCAGCGGAAAATCTAGGATCGCATGAGTTGAGCACATGATCAACCTTCTATAACTTGTATAGGACAAGTTAGAGTATTACCTGTGCCATGATGTGAGAGGCAACTTGGAAGATGAAAGGGGCGAGTGCCTCTTCTCCAAAGATGTCACACACAAGATGAGAAAAGCTTTCTTCCTTGTGTTCCTTGTGCTAGCAAAGACACCAAGGAGTCTTGATCGTCTCTAGGAATGGAAGATGTGTGTCCCCTTTGGCCGGTCAAGCTTCTCTTCCTTGCGTGAAGATGATCCACACACGAGAGTGAAGAGAGGAGGAGGCGAGAGGGGGGATCGAAAACCGTGTATCACACAAAGGAAAATTCGGCCACCACTTATGGTAAGAACCGAATTTGTAACTCCCTCCATAACTCCCTTTAAGTGATCGAAAACTCCCCTTTTAATTGAACCATGCGTTCACAAGTGAACCGGTTCAATCTCAATTTGGTTCAAGCACCAAATCAAACCAGCCCTGGTTATAATCTTCTTTGAACCAAATGGCTCAAGATCTAACCACACATCACATTGAACCCCTGATCTTTATGATCAAGCTTCAATCCTCCGATCAAAGCTTACCGATCACATGTCCTAATCAATCAAACATGATTAGACTAGATCTCACTTTTAATCAGAGCTTAAATTCCTTTAAACTGAACTAGAATAATTCCAGTTCACACGATCTGACATAAGTAAGCCATATCATCAAATTGTGCGACCCTAAGGGTTTCCTTCAATGTCGGTAACGATAACTTACATTATCACGACCAGAGAGAGGTATCTAGCAACACATCACTGTCTTCCAATATGAAGGAAAGAGTCTTCCAAGACTACTCCCAAACCACAGAACAAGTGTGAATCTCATTCACTTGGTATATATGTTTCCCTTTGCCACTGGATGTTCTCGTCGGACAAGCGTGTCAAGCCTGTGATTCCAACATGATGAAAATGGTTAGATCAGATGAACATAGTCATCTGGGTATGGCCATACACATTCTCAACCATTTCATCCATAGGGCCCCCTTAGAACATCACACTCCAACCAGGAGAGGCAATCCTATATCTATCACAAGTACCCTAACATGACTCATGCCCACTATCCAAGATAATCCTTAATCATTATCTTTCAAACGATATGGAACTACCTCAAGATAATGCCAATCATCACTTAGAAACACAAGTGATCTCAAGTCAGAGGGAATATACCACTTGCTTGCATACAAGGATTATTCACATTGTGACAAACAATTGAATATCCTGAGAAGGGTCAGTCCAGTACATCCAATGCACCTATGTGTCTAAATCTTATTCCATGCTCGAATCATCCTATAAGATTAGAACACATATTAGTCTCAATCATACCAAGGCTGTCTCACGTTCACCAAGATATCTCGACTAAGGACAATACTGAATGTCAGCTAAACTGAACATCATTGAGACATTACTCAGAAGTATACATATAACAGCAGATTATGTAACAATCTGAATAACAACAATTGCCTTTAAAAATATATATATTTAGTTTATACATGATACTGACAATAACCCAAGGCCTCAAACATTAGCCTAAAGGGCATACCCTAACAGAGACTTGGCCAGTCCGAAGACACAATGCCCGTCCTACTTGACAAAATTACGTGCGTCTTTGATCTTTAAATCAAACAAGAAAAATAGTCCAAAAAATCCAAAAGAGATTGAGAGGATGATAGAAACAAGAAACCTCAATTTTTCCTACTTAGAAAAATCGTTTGCCATGCATCATGCTATTTACGAAAATAGAGATATGGCATGTGAGCATGAAAGAAAAGCATAAAATATCATTCGAGTCTTGCAAGTCGCTCTGATACCACTGTTGGGAAACCCCGGGAACATTTTACAATTTTCAGAGTCATGGACATACATTTTACGCAGCGGAAGAATGCCCCCGAAATAGGCCGGTCCCAAAAACCCAGTGAAGATCGCAAGCAAGGGAGTCGACACGATGAGTTAGGAAATACCTTAAGAGCAATTTGGAGTGATGCCGATGTAGGCGCCCAAGTGTGTGCCCTCTGCAGTCTCACACACACGGATCTCTTGAGTTCTCTTCTTCCACGCCCGGTGCTAGCCTCGGGAAGAAGATCCAAGCCTTAGGGAGATGCTCTACTTCACTTGCGCCACCAAGATCAAAGATGCGCCAAGGGAAGAGGAAAACTACCCAAGCCGCCAAGCACTAAAGCTCCTTGCGCCAAGAGTAAAGGAGGGAGAGGCTTGCGGTTATGGAAGAAGGAAGATGCGCCCTTGCTCCTAGCACTCTCCCCTCTTCTTGTGTTCACGCCTTCAAGGATTGATCACCCTCAAGAGGGCTCGGCTAGGTGCTCTTTTATAGGGCAAGAGGCGGTTTATGAAAGGCTAGGATCAAGACAAGTGGGCGGCTAGGATGAGAAGGTTTGATACAAGGAAAGTCTCTAAGACATTTCCATAATTCTCATTCAACCATTCCTTTTAGAGCCCATGTCTTTCTATGTGCGCCAAGGCCTTGCCTTGCACCCCAAGTAATGCCATAGAGGCATTCATACCATAAGGGATTAAGGGGGAGGCGCCAATTGCTTCCTTATGAAGCAAATTGCGCCACTTCTCCCCATTATGCCCATAGGCGCCTAGGGGAGAAGATTTGTCCCCATTATACCCTTTTAGCCTTTCTCCTCTTCATGACAACTTATTATTGGGCCTCATTGGATAATGAGCTAGCCCAAACTTCATTACATGGGTTGATTAAGCACTTGGATCCAATCCAATGCAACCCTAATCCAAATGTGACCAACCATGGTCAAATACGGGTCAACCTGCCAAAAATGAAGTTTGGCTCCAATAATATTCTTCCATCTCATCAGGCCCATTGGCGCTGACGAAATCTCCCAATTAGATCCGAGTTATCTAATAACTCGATCATAAGGCTTCCCGATCAATACGAGAACTCAAGTATCAAGGTGTGCGACCCTGTAGGTTCCTCTGACGCTGGTAGTGCTGACCAAAGGTCATCACAAATAGTGAGTGGCACCTAGCAGTGCATCGCTGCTACCCAGGTCATTGGAATGGATATCGACATCGACATCCCCATCATCGCAACTAGGTACAGATGCATTACAGTCTCTTTGCCGAACTGATATCCGATTGGACAAGTGTGTCACCACTTGTTTTCATCCAATCACATGGCTATGACTAAAACAGGTTCTCACCTGGGTATGGCCATACACTTTCAGTCATAGAACCATAGAGGAGCTCCATGGATATCATACTTCCCTAAGGAAGGGGCAAATCCTATGTCTGTCCATTGACCTTCTCATATAGGTCGTGACATGCTCAATGACAACCGTTATGACCTCCCAACTACGGCAAGGTGTTAGGTTGCATCAAAGCAAGTCCCTAACCATATAGAATAATCAATGACCTCAAGTCAAGGGATCAATGCATCTCCTGTCACTTATGAGGATAACTCATGACACCAAGTCATAGCCTCATAGCGGGTCTATCCAGTATATCCTCCAATGATATACCCATGTGTCTGCGTTAGTACCACGTGCCTAACCAGCCCACATACCAGTCTCTCAAGTACCAGAGCTGTCCCATATCCACTCAGGTACATCGACTGGGGACAATTATTTGATCACAGATCCAATCTATCTCCTGGGACATTATCATGTAAGTACACAATCACAGGTGTAGACAAACAATGATAACGACAATGCCAGAATGATATATATAAATATCAATGTCAAGTAGTACATAAGTTGACCAAAACTAGGTCCTAGGGCATATACACCAACATACCTTACTTGACACTTGCAATGAAATATCGCTAACAAATGGATAGAATTTATTCTTGCCATTAGAAAGATTAGGTACCAATATCCTCTATGTGATGTTGGCATTCTGATTAGCCTTCAACCTTTTCTTTCCATTAACGAGAAAGATTATACCATCTTTATCTATTAGTACATATACTCTAAATTCTTAGAACTCACAACTCCTATTTCTTGAAGACTTGTTACACTAGCTACCATATCTAGTATACCTGATTCGTAATGAGATTTGGGAATGGAAACTTTTTATATTAAAATTCATTGTCATTTAGTTTGATTTTTATAGGTATATTGGGAAAAAAAGGATTTATCTTTAAAAGGGTTGTAGGACAAATGCAATAAATGAATACACATGATATTCAGGATAGAAGAGTACTTTAGATTTATTATATACTTCGTAAATCTAAGCAACAATATATCTAGATAATCAATGAGATTTAAAAATGGGAAAAAAAATTAATGTTAAACTCTATTGTCATCTAGTCCGATTAGGATACCTGGCTTTCACCCCGTTGACCTAGGTTTAGGGATCAATGAACTCATCTTTAGAAGAGTGGCTGGATGGATCCAAATCTCAAGTGTATAGAATGGAAAAATGACATTATTCATTTATGTTCTTATATATTAGTAGTGGCAAAAATACATTTTTTTAGCTAGATTTTTAGAGTACATATAATAGGTACACTTTAGATAATACATTTCCTTCCATAAATCAAAGTCAATTCTTGTGAGAGGGCATTGGTGTTAGGTTAGTGAATGTCAAGCCTTTAATATGGTCTTATGACAATGATAGGAAAGTACGCGATATGTATAAAGGCATACAAAAATTATTCTATATCATCCTCATGTTCACCCTATCTAGCGGACAGTGATAATTAGTTTGAGCCAACCTCAATTGACATAGCCCTAGTTGCTTCCAATACCTTTTCTCATTTCTTCCATGGCTCAATACTTAGCAAGAGTATACCTTACTTGACACTTGCTATGAAATATCTCTAACAAATGGATAGAATTTATGCTTGTCATTAGAAAGATTAGGGACCAGTATCCTCGATGTGATGTTGGCATTCTGATTAGTCTTCATCCTTTTCTTTCCTTTAACGAGAAAGATTATACCATCCTTATCTATTAGTACATATACTCTAAATGTTTAGTACTCACAACTCCTATTTCTTCAAGACTTGTTACACTAGCTGCCATATCTAATATACCAAATTCGTATTGAGATTAGGGAATTGCCAGATTTTTTATTAAAAATCATTGTCATTTAGTATGATTTTTATAGGTATATTGCGAAAAGAATTTATCTTTAAAAGAGTTGTAGGACAAATGCAATAATCGAATACGCATGATATTTAGGATAGAAGAGCCCTTTAGATTTATTATATACTACATAAATCAAAGCATCAATATCCCTAGATAATAAATGATATTTAAAAATGGGCAAAAATTTTAATGTTAAAATCCATTGTTGTCTAGCCCGGTTAGGATACCTAGCTTTCACGCAGGCAACCTGGGTTCAAATCTCGGCAATGGAAAATATTTAATTTAATTATTCACTAAAGATTATATGGATCAATGAACTCATCTTCAAAAGAGTGGCTGGATGGATCCAAATCTCAAGTGTATAGAATGGCAAAATGACGTTTTTCATTTATGTTCTTATATAGTAAAGGCAAAAATACATCTTTTACTTTGATTTTTATAGTATATATAATAGGTACACTTTAGATAATTCATTTGCTTCGATACATCAAAGTCAATTCTTGTGGGAGGGCATTGGTGTTAGGTTTGTGAATGTCAATCCTTTAATATTGTCTTATGACAATGATAGGTGCGGTATGTAAAATGGCATACAAATTTATTCTATATCGTCTCATGATCACCCTATCTAGCGGTCAGTGATAATTAGGTTGAGCCAATCTCAATTGACATAGCCCTAGTTGCTTCCCATACCTTTTTTCATTTCTTCCATGGCTCAATGCTAGCAAGGGTATAACTTACATGACACTTGCTATGAAATATCGCTAACAAATGGATAGAATTTATTATTGCCGTTAGAAAGATTAGGGACCAGTATCCTCTATGTGATGTTGGCATTTTGATTAGCCTTCAACCTATTCTTTCCTTTAACGAGAAAGATTATACCATCCTTATCTATTAGTACATATACTCTACATTCTTAGAACTCACAACTCCTATTTCTTGAAGACTTATTACACTAGCTACCATAGCTAATATACCTGCTTCATAATGAGATTTGGGAATGGCAAGTTTTTATATGAAAATTCATTGTCATTTTGTTTGATTTTTATAGGTTTATTGGGAAAAAAGGATTTATCTTTAAAAGGGTTGTAGGACAAATGCAATAAATGAATACGCATGATATTTAGGATAGAAGAGCCCTTTAGATTTATTATATGCTTCGTAAATCTAGGCATCAATATACCTAGAAAATCAATGAGATTTAAAAATGGGAAAAAATTTTAATGTTAATATCCATTGACGTCTAGTCTGGTTAGGATACCTGGCTTTCACCCAGGTGACCTGGGTTCAAATCCTGGCAATGGAAAATATTTAATTATTCTCTAAAGATTGTAGGGATCAATGAACTCATCTTTAGAAGGGTGGCTGGATGGATCCAAGTTTAAGTGTATAGAATGGCAAAATGACATTTTTCATTTATGTTCTTTATATATTAGTAGAGGCAAAAATACATCTTTTAGTTAGATTTTTATAGTACATATAATAGGTACACTTTAGATAATACATTTGCTTCAATAAATCAAAGTCAATTCTTGTGGGAGGGCATTGGTATTAGGTTAGTGAATGTCAAGCCTTTAATATGGTCCTATGACTATGATAGATAAGTATGTGGTATGTAAAATGGCAAACAAAAATTATTCTATATCATCCTCATGATCACCCAATCTAGTGGTCAGTGATAATTAGGTTGATCCAATCTCAATTGAGATAGCCCTAGTTGCTTCCAATACCTTTTCTCATTTCTTCCTTGGCTCAATACTTAGCAAAGTTATACCTTACTTGACACTTGCTATCAAATATCGCTAACAAATGGATAGAATTTATTCTTGTCACTAGAAAGATTAGGGACCAGTATCCTCTATGTGATGTTGGCATTTTGATTAGTCTTCAACCTTTTCTTTCCTTTAACGAGAAAGATTATGGCAGCATTTGGCACAGCTTCTAAGCCGCCTCCGCTGGCCACAACAGTCATTTTTGAGAAGTTATCTTGTTTGGCAAGCAACTTCTGGGTTTGGAACCCAGAAGCTGCTGCTCCTACCAAAAGCTATTGAGTTCTAGCTTCCAGAGGAAGCTTCTGGCTGCTCCTCCTCACTCGCAATTCTCTTGCTCTTGCTCATGACTCTCCCTGCCACTAGCGGTCAAAGCTCTCCTCACAAGTCCCCGCTGCCAGCACAGTCGAAGCCCTCCTTGCTGCCGCCGAAGCTCTCCTTGAATGCCTCGCCGCCGCCAAAGCTCTCCTCGCCACCGCTGAAGCTTTGTCTCGCCGCCGCCGAAGCTCTGTCGCGCCGCTGCCAAAGCTCTCCTCGCTGCCACCGAAGCTCTCTCACTACTGTTGAAGCCCTCTCTCACCGCCGCCGAAGCTTTCGAGCTCTCTCTCGCCTCCGCCGAAGCTAATCGACGCTGCTGCCCTATATCGATAGTCTCGATGTTGTTGCCCTATTTCTCCGGTGGTGACAGTGGAGGAGGCGGCGCAGAAGAGGTACGAGGGACTGATGGCGGTTAGGAGCAAGGCGATCAAGGGGAAGGGAGCATGGTACTGGGTGCATCTCGAGCCCGTCCTGGTGCGGAGCGCCGATACCGGTCGATACGAGGCCGTCAAGCTCCGATGCTCCCTCTGCGATGCTGTGTTCTCCGCCTCCAACCCCTCGCGCACTGCCACTGAGCACCTCAAGCGCGGCACCTGCCTCAAGTTCACCTCCTCCGCAGCCGTCGCCAACGCACTCTCTGCCTCCTCACCGAAGCCGATCTCATCCATCGCTCCTTGCTATTCTCCTGCCGCCACGACCGCACCTCATCACAGCCGCAAGCAGTCAACCTCATCTACCGCTGCTCCTTCCTGCCACGTTCCCTTGCTCGCCATCACCTATCCTTCTCGCTCCTCCTCCTCGCCCACCGCCTGCACCTCCAGCGATGTGGCTCACTTCGCCACACCCCTGCCGCTACCTCTACCACAACGTCTACAGTCGTGTGCGCTAACGATGCTGGATGATAGCGTCAAAAAGAAGAAAAGCCCCAAATCCTCTCCTGTCCCCGTCCACTCCAAATCCCTGGTCGATTCCGCACTCTCACTCCTTATCGATTGGCTGTACGAAGCACTCGGCACCGATGCTATCCTTGTCGTCATTGGAGCATCTCAAGTTCTTATTTAGTGTTCACCGTTATTTACACTTGATATATAAAAGAATAATTTTTTTTACAGCTGTTGATCAGCACAGCTATGTACCCAAACACTATTCAGCTTTTCCACCTAGTTACTTTTCAAGTAGCACTTTTTTAACCAGCAGAAGCTAAAAGCTTCAGCTATACCAAACTATCCCTATACCATCCTTATCTAGTAGTACATATACTCTAAATGCTTAGTACTAACAACTCCTATTTATTGAAGACTTGTTACACTAGATACCATATCTAATATACTAGATTCGTAGTGAGATTTGGGAATCGCCAGTTTTTATATTAAAATTCATTGCCATTTAATTTTATTTTTATAGGTATATTGGGTAAAAAGAATTTATCTTTAAAAGGGTTGTAGGCCAAATGCAATAAATGAATACCCATGATATTCAGGATAGAAGAGCCCTTTAGATTTATATATACTTCGTAAATCATAGCATCAATATCCCCAGATAATCAATGGGATTTGAAAATGGGCCAATTTTATGGTTAAAATACATTGTCGTCTAGTCCTGTTAGGATACCTGGCTTTCACCCGAGTGACCCGAGTTCAAATCCTAGAAATGAAAAATATTTAATTATTCACTAATGTATATCGGGATCAATGAACTCATCAGAACAGTGGCTGGATGGATCCAAGTCTCAAGTGTATAGAATGGCAAAATGACATTTTTCATTTATCTTCTTATATATTAGTAGAGGCAAAAATACATCTTTTTTGTTAGATTTTTATAGTACATATTATAGGTACACTTTAGATAATTCATTTGCTACGATAAATCAAAGTGATTTCTTGTGGGAGGGCATTGGTGTTAGTTTAGTGAATATCAAGCCTTTAATTTGGACCAATGACTTTGATAGGTAAGTATGCGGTATGTATAAAGGCATACAAAAATTATTCCATATCATCCTCATGATCACCCTATCTAGCGGTCAGTGATTATTAGGTTG
Organism: Costus lasius; assembly: GCA_027563935.2. Taxonomy (NCBI): domain Eukaryota; kingdom Viridiplantae; phylum Streptophyta; class Magnoliopsida; order Zingiberales; family Costaceae; genus Costus; species Costus lasius. The sequence continues at coordinate 11,169,897 of CM050454.1, read as the reverse complement.
AGCCAATCTCAATTGACATAACCCTAGTTGCCTCTAACACCTTTTCTCGTTTCTTCCTTGGCTCAATACTTAGTAAGGGTATACCTTACTTGACCATTGCTATGAAATATCGCTAACAAATGGATAAAATTTATTCTTGTCGTTAGAAAGATTAGGGACCAATATCCTCTATGTGATGTTGGCATTCTGATTAGTCTTCAACCTTTTCTTTCCTTTAATGAGAAAGATTATACCATCCTTATCTAGTAGTACATATACTCTAAATGCTTAGTAGTAACAACTCCTATTTCTTGAAGACTTGTTACACAAGCTACCATATCTAATATACTAGATTGCAATGAGATTTGGGAATGGCCTGTTTTTATATTAAAATTCATTGCCATTTAGTTTGATTTTTATAGGTATATTGGGTAAAAATAATTTATCTTTAAAAGGGTTGTTGGCCAAATGCATTAAATGAATACGCATGATATTCAAGATAGAAGAGCCCTTTAGATTTATTATATACTTCATAAATCACAGCATCAATATCCTAGATAATCAATTAGATTTCCGACTCGGCCAATTTTAAGGTTAAAATCCATTGTTGTCTAGTCTGGTTAGGACACTTGGCTTTCACCCACGTATCTCGGGTTCAAATCTCGCAATGGAAATTATTTAGTTATTTACTAAAGTTTATAGGGATCAATGAACTCTGTCTTTAGAGAAGAGTTGCTGGACAGATCCAAGTCTCAAGTGTATAGAATGGTAGAATGACATTTTTCATTTATGTTCTTATATATTAGTAGAGGCTAAAATACATCTTTTAGTTAGATTTTTATAGTACATATAATAGGTACACTTTAGATAATACATTTGCTTCGATAAATCAAAGTAAATTCTTGTGGGAGGGCATTGGTGTTAGTTTAATGAATGTCAAGCCTTTAATATGGTCCTATGACTATGATAGGTATGTATGTGATACCCTATCTAGCGGTCAGTGATTATTAGGTTGAACCAATCTCAATGGACATAACCCTAGTTGTCTCCAATACCTTTCCTCATTTCTTCCAAGGCTCAATACTTAGCAAGGGTATACCTTACTTGACACTTGCTATGAAATATCGCTAACAAATGGATAGAATTTATTCTTGTCGTTAGAAAGATTAGGGACTAGTATCCGCTATGTGATGTTGCATTCTGATTAGTCTTCAACCATTTCTTTCCTTTAACGAGAATGATTACAGCATCCTTATCTAGTAGTACATATACTCTAAATGCTTAGTAGTAACAACTCCTATTTCTTGAAGACTTGTTACACTAGCTACCATATCTAATATACCATATTCGCAATTAGATTTGGGAATGGCTAGTTTTTATATTAAAATTCATTGTCATTCAGTTTGATTTTTATAGGTATATTGGGAAAAAAGAATTTATCTTTAAAAGAGTTGTAGGACAAATGCAATAGCTGAATACGCATGATATTCAGGATAGAAGTGCCCTTTAGATTTATTATATACTTCGTAAATCAAAGAATTAATATCCCTAGATAATCAATGAGATTTAAAAATGGGCCAATTTTAATGTTAAAATCCATTGTCATATAGTCCGATTAGGATACCTGGTTTTCACGCAGGCGACCCAGGTTCAAATCCCAGTAATGGAAAATATTTAATTGTCTACTAAAGTTTGTAGTGATCAATGAACTCATCTTCAGAAGAGTGGCTAGATGGATCCAAGTCTCAAGTTTATAGAATGGCAAAATGACATTTTCATTTATGTTCTTATATTAGTAGAGGCAAAAATACATCTTTTACTTTGATTTTTATAGTATATATAATAGGTACACTTTAGAAAATACATTTGCTTCGATAAATCAAAGTCAATTCTTGTGGGAGGGCATTGGTGTTAGGTTAGTGAATGTCAAGCCTTTAATTTGGTTCTATGACTATGACAGGTAAGTATGTGGTATGTAAAATGGCATACAAAAACTATATTATATTGTCCTCATGATCACCCTATCCAGCGGTCAGTGAGTATTAGGTTGAGCCAATCTCAATTGACATAACCCTAGTTGTCTCCAATACCTTTTCTCATTTCTTCCATGGCTCACTACTTATTAAAGGTATACCTTACTTGACACTTGCTATGAAATATCGCTAAGAAATGGATAGAATTCATTCTTGTCGTTAGAAAGATTAGGGACCAGTATCCTCTATGTGATGTTGGCATTCTAATTAGTCTTCAACCTTTCCTTTCCTTTAACGAGAATGATTACACCATCCATATCTAGTAGTACATATACTCTAAATGCTTAGTAGTAACAACTCCTATTTCTTGAAGACTTGTTACACTAGCTACCATATCTAATATACCAGATTCGCAATTAGATTTGGGAATGGCTAGTTTTTATATTAAAATTCATTGTCATTCAGTTTGATTTTTATAGGTATATTGGGAAAAAAGAATTTATCTTTAAAAGAGTTGTAGGACAAATGCAATAACTGAATACACATGATATTCAAGATAAGAGCCCTTTAGATTTATTATATACTTCGTAAATCAAAGAATCAATATCCCTAGATAATCAATGAGATTTACAAATGGGCCAATTTTAATGTTAAAATCCATTGTCATCTAGTTCGATTAGGATACCTGGTTTTCACCCATGCGACCCGGGTTCAAATCATAGTAATGGAAAATATTTAATTATTTACTAAAGTTTGTAGTGATCAATGAACTCATCTTCAGAAGAGTGGCTGGATGGATCCAAGTTTAAATTCTATAGAATGGCAAAATGACATTTTCATTTATGTTCTTATATTAGTAGAGGCAAAAATACATCTTTTACTTTGATTTTTATAGTATATATAATAGGTACACTTTAGAAAATACATTTGCTTCGATAAATCAAAGTCAATTCTTGTGAGAGGGCATTGGTGTTAGGTTAGTGAATGTCAAGCCTTTAATTTGGTTCTATGACTATGATAGGAAAGTATGCGGTATGTAAAATGGCATACAAAAACTATAATATATCGTCCTCATTATCACCCTATCTAGCGGTCAGTGATTATTAGGTTGAGCCAATCTCAATTGACATAGCCCTAGTTGCTTCCAATACCTTTTCTCGTTTCTTCCATGGCTCAATACTTAGCTTGGGTATACCTTACTTGACACTTGCTATGGAATATCGCTAACAAATGGATAGAATTTATTCTTGTCGTTAGAAAGATTAGGGACCAGTATCCTCTATGTGATGTTGGCATTCTGATTAATCTTCAACCTTTTCTTTCCTTTAACGAGAATGATTATATCATCCTTATCTATTAGTACATATACTCTAAATGCTTAGTACTCACAACTCCTATTTCTTGAAGACTTGTTACACTAGCTACCTTATCTAATATACCATATTCGCAATGAGTTTTGAGAATGGCCAGTTTTTATATTAAAATTCATTGTCGTTTAGTTTGATTTTTATAGGTATATTGGGAAAATAGAATTATCTTTAAAAGAGTTGTAGGACAAATGCAATAATTGAATACGCATGGTATTCAGAATAGAAAAGCCCTTTAGATTTATTATATATTTCATTAAAATCTATTGTCGTCTAGTCCGGTTAGGATATCTGGTTTTCACCAAGGTGATCCAAGTTCAATTCCCTATAATGGAAAATATTTAATTATTTATTTGTAGAGGCAAAAATACATCTAATTAGGTTGAGCCAATCTCAATTGACATAGCCTTAGTTGCTTCCAATACCTTTTCTCATTTCTTCCATTGCTTAATACTTGGCAAGGGAATGCCTTACTTAACACTTGCTATGAAATAACGCTAACAAATGGATTGAATTCTTTATTGTTGTTAGTAAGAATAGGGATCATCATCCTCTTTGTGATGTTGGCATTTTGATTAGTCTTCAACCTTTTCTTTCCTTTAACGAGAAAGGTTATACCATCCTTATCTAGTAGTACATATACTCTAAAGGTCATACTCTAAATGCTACCATATCTAATATCCTAGATTCGCATTGAGATTTAGGAATGGGGCAATTTTTATATTAAAATTCATTATCATTTAGTTCAATTTTTGTAGGTATATTGGGAAAAAAGAATTTATTTTTAAAAGAGTTGTAGGACAAGTACAATAACTGAATATGCATGATATTCATGAATGAGCCTTTTAGATTTATTATATACTTCATAAATCAAAGCATCAATATCCCTAGATAGTCAATGAGATTTAGGAATGAGCCAATTTTAATGTTAAAATCCATTGTTGTCTAATTTGGTTAGGATACCTGGCTTTTACCTGAATGACCCATGTTCAAATCTTGGCAATGGAAAATGTTTAATTAATTTATAAAGTTTATAGGGATGAATGAACTTTATCTTCAGAAGAGTGGCAGGTTGGATATAAGAACTGAACATTATTCAGGTTATTGTGTGATGGATCCAAGTCTCATGTGTATGGAAAGGAAAAATGATATTTATTTGTTCTTATATTAATAGAGGCAAAAATGAATCTTTTAGTTAGATTTTTTTAGTATATATAATAGGTACCCTTTAGATAATGCAATTCTTGTGGGAGGGCTTAGGTGTTAGGTTTGTGAATGTCAAGCCTTTAATTTGGTTCTATGACTATGATAGGTAAGTATGCGGTAAGTAAAAAAGGCACACAAAAATATTTCTATATCTTCCTTATGATTAACCTCTCTAGGGGTCGGTGATAATTAGGTTGAGCTAATCTCAATTGACATAGCCTTAGTTGCTTCCAATATCTTTTCTCATTTCTTTCTTTGCTCAATACTTAGCAAGGGTATACCTTACTTGACATTTGCTCTGAAATATCATAACCAATGGATAGAATTTATTCTTGTCGCTAGAAAGAATAGGGACCATCGTCCTCTACGTGACGTCGTGGTGGGGGTGGTAACCATGGTTCATGCAAACAACGGTTTTTGAAAACATTTTGATCGTTATCATATAACTAAGGGAAAACCGATTTACTCTAATGGATTGAGAAGATAGTTGTTGTAGTTTATAAGCAAAACTGAAACTAACTATTAACTTGAAAGTAAACTTACAACTAAAGATGCAATCTAATAGTTTAGGAAATAAACCTACAAGTAAGAGATGCTTGAAATAAAATGGATACTCACAATGGACCCTTGAGTTGGAAGCTTCCCGTTCTTCACCGGTCCAACTTTGATAGAAGGTGTAGGTTATACACAATTAGTGCAGCAATCCCACACATGCGTGGGTGAGTTTTAAGTGAAAGAATAAGTGGCCTTTTACAACACAAAGTCAAGAGGAAGGCTTGTCCTCCAAGTTCTCTTGAAGTGGTGCATTGATGGCTAATCTCTTTGCCTTCATGTGGGCTGACGAAAATCTCTTGGTTTGAATCCTTTCTTGAATGGGAGGTTGGTGGTTTGAAGATGAGATAAAAACTCCTTTGGGCTACCACATGGGATGGGTGAATATGTGGGCATAGTTGTTGATGGTGCTTGTAGGTTGAGGTGGTTGCCTTGTTGTCTTGGCGCCTACCCAGGCTGATCTTTGACTTGACTTTGAAGAGGATCTTGACTTGATCTCAATTGGAGCTTATCTATTATATTACATTAATTGGATGCACTAACCTATGTTACATCAAAATTGTGGAACCTAGTGAATGTAACTACTTGATGTAATTAAAGGGTGGATCTAACCTATGATGATGCAATAAAATAAACAAAATGAGGATTCTAAGAGGGCCTTATCTAGAGGGCTAAGGGTAGCCATATCTAGAGGGCTTCTTATGAATCTAGGTGGACCTTCAAAGGCCCTGCTTTAGTCCCACATCAGCTCTCCCTAGGTGAAAAAAATTCTCCTATGGAGAATTGTTTTTGTACCCTTGGAGAAGCTTAGGTGAAGACCGAGTGAGCTCAGCCTCGGGGAGCCATGCCTCCTCACCATTAACAAACATGACTCGATATTAAAGTTGTACCTCATCGTGGGTGAGTCGGGTCTGGTCCTCGAGTATGGCCTCAATCTCTAACTTGCGGCTGACGTCCGATTCTGATATGGAGAGAGGCGGATGGTAAAGTGTCAGATATTCCACATTGATTGTCTTGGATAGGCCTGTCCAATCAGTTCAATCCGAACTGATTGAACCCAAACCGAACTTTTTTTTCCAATGTGTGCAACCTGAAAATCGAACCGAATACCATGAAAACTGATTTGAACCGAACCAAAAATTTTAGGTTCGGATTGGTTCAAACTAATTAAAATCGATAGCAGTAGGCGTTACCGCATTAGGCGACGGGCATTACTGCGTTACTGCGTTAGGACTTAGGCGACGGGTGATGGCAGTCTGCAGACCTGAGCAGGTCGACTGGTCGAGGGGAGACTGAGCGATCGAGCCTGAGTAGTAGGCGGAGCCACAACTGCGAACTACAAAGTGCCGGAGGTAAAGGCTGGAGCAGCAAGCCAGAGAGGTGAGAGGAGGCTTGGAGCAGGTTGGAGGTTGTCGGGACTTAACAGGGAGGCAGGGAGGGTATTAGGGTTTCGGTCATGTGGCTCGAGCCGTCGAGGTCATGTTGGAGGTAGGAGGCTATCGGCGTGGTTGTCGTTGATGTCCTTAAACTCGGTATTCTTGACAGTGTCAAGCTCGATGGCGATGATGTGGTCATCAGGATTGCCGTCGTCTAGGAAGAGGCCGAGGTGCTGGCTCAGAATGGCCTCGAGGAAGAACTTGGAGGGGAAGAGTGCAAGGGCGAGGCCGTGACCACTCAGGTTGGGCATCAACTACGTGATGACGAAGACGAAGGTGGTGGAGAAGGAGGGTGGGGTGGAGTTAAGCCGGATCTGAAGGGGGTAGAAGGCGTGGTCGGTGACCTGGGTTGTGTTGTTGGTGAGCTGGAGGTGACCACAGCGAAGTCGCTAAGGTTCAAATATGACGGCTTGAAGCCATTGAAGAGAAAGTTGGAATCTCCAGCGCATAGGGCAAAGAGCTCGGCAAGTACAAGGATGAAGCTGGGGAGGATTCTGTGGAGCATGGAGGCTTGCTTCATGCTTCTTCCATTCCGCAGCAGAAGACTGCAGCAAAGAAATTAATAATTGGTACATTATTATGGCTGGCTGTGAACATGATTGTTTCTTTTTTTTCCTCCTAATCCGATTAGATCATAATTAAGCATACAAGTAACCGTGTAACTTTGGTTCAGTTCGGTTTAATTAGATTTTAACTTCTTCAATAAGAAACCAAACCGATTTAGATTTTACCTTCTGATACGCACCACAAGCGCACGGTGTTATCGAAGTAATACAAAAGATATCGGTCTCACAAGGAGCTAGGTCAAGTACAAACAATTCTGATTTCTAGAAGCTAAGCTATCCAAATTTGGGGTTTTGAAAATAGGTTATTAAACTTAAACACAAATGAGGAAAGAAAATCAATGACAGAAACACGGAAGGTGGCAATTAGAGAGGTATCGGGATTCGTAGTTCATTGCGATGACTGATCTATCTAAACTAGAATTAACTGATACATGAGTTATTCATAAAACACAAGGAGTTTATCCTAAGGTATAGGTTACCCTTTCAGTAGCACAAGCCGGTAGTTACTTAAACCGATCTCCTACTTTCATGGCTTATCGATTTAAGCAAGTCCATTAAGTTATGTGAAAAACTATGTTGCCCTCGAATGAACACTAACTACTTTCATGATAGAGGTTCACAAGTTCTACCTAGTGGATCCGTCAAAACGATTCTCCTTGCGGTCAGAATCGTGTCAACTAAAACACAAAATTACTTGATCAGGGTAATAATATGAAATCATCACAACTAGGTGAAATATGCTCAGAAATAACTCATAACATCAAGATAGTTGAGTTCATACAATAGATCATATCAACGGGCTCCAACCGAGTCCCGATAAAAGGTTTACACTATAATAGTCATATAGTTATGCACAAAACTCTCAAATCGACTATGAAAATCACAAACAAAGACTAAGGGAAGAAGGAGAAGATGTTGCAAACAACCCCTCGATTTGGTAAAGAATCGTCGCAAGATCGACCCAAAATCGCCTCCAAAAGCCTTTGTTGCCTGTGTCTTCACCCTAGCTATTTTGTCGATTGATTTTCCTCCTGTATCACCACAGGAAAGAGGGCTTTTATGCTCTAATGATTTGCCTCCCTCCTGGCCCTCGATTCCCTATTTTTTCCAGATTTTTTAGAATTTTTCTAGGTCCTCGATCAAGCGAAGCCGTGAGGAAGGTGAAGGGGCGAAAGCCCAATCACGGCCTGTGATCGCTATCATGGCTAGCCTATGAAGTCCACTGTACATTCTAGGAGATCATTGTCATAGCTGAAGAAAAGAATCACTACTCGGCCGTGAAGTGCACTATGCAATTCAGGATGATGTCGCGATGAAATCATGGCCGAAGATTGGAATCACGGCCTGGCCGTGATTTCTAGAAAGTTGAACTTTGGAATTATCGTCTTCAGATCACGGCCTGTGAAATCTGTCAAGGGCTAGCCATGATATGTACTGTAGATTTGGGGCTCTTTACGAATCACGACTCGTGATTGAAATCACGAGCTGGCCGTGATTCTTAGGGAAAGATCTGATTGACCCAAAAATTGTTGTGTAGCTTTGTCTCACCCCTAGAAATCACTCTATGGCTTTAAAATCTTTAAAAAGTTTCAAAAATTGAGTGGTTTCACCTGAAATTGCAAAAATCTAAGAAGAAGTAAAGATTCTAAAACAAACAAGTAAATAAGCCTATATGGGACATAAAAATATCAGAATTGGCCTTATTTTGAGATGAAAGAACACCAAAAATTACTATCAAAATGCAAGGCATCACCTTCTTCAACCCAAACTGAACTGAACTAATTAGGTTCAAAACCGAACCAAACCAAGTTTATCGATTCGATTCTGTTTAAACCGAATTCTGGACAGGCCTAGTCATGGAGATTCCTAGGTCTGGTGGCAGGTCCAAGATGTATGCATTGTCATTGACCTTGCTCATGATGGTGAAGGGCCCGATTCCCTTTGCATCCAACTTGCGGGCCGTGTCCTTGGATTCGCTCCTCACGGACTCGCAACATCAGCTAATCCCCTATCGAGAATAACCTTTCTTAGCATTTCTTGTTAGTATCATCATGATATTGATTAACTGAATCTTGAATTTTGCTAAACAACTCATGATGCAACTGAGAAATATGGAAAGCATAGTCTTTTGCTGAAATAGAGGTCTTGAAATTCTTAGGGGTAGGGAACAGATGAATGCGCTTATTGGGTTGGTACCCTAAGTTTGCCTGAAAAGGAGATAGACCAGTAGTCATGTTGATAACACTATTGTAGGAGAATTCAGTAGTAGTCATGTTGACAACACTATGTCATGACCCATAGGAGAATTCTTAGGGTCCAAACTTTATTTTTGGCAAGTTGACCCAAAGTTAACCATGGTTAGTCATATTTGACTTGGGTTGCATTTGATTGGGTCCAATGGCTTAATTGACTTGTATAATGAAGTTTGGGCTGGCCTGTTAATTAATGGGGCCCACTAATAAGGGATCATGAAGAGATATAGACACATAAGGGTATAATGGGGAGAAATCCTTGCCCTTGGCGCATATAGTCCTAAAGGGATTAGGATTAATGCCTAATGCTTCATTAGGAATGTCCTAAATGCCTTTTTGACTTAGTCTAGGATGATGAAAGATTACTTGCCTTCTTTGGCAAGCCTTAGGTGCATGTGGGTTGCCTCTTGGCATATATTGACTCCTAAGTGGATTAGGAGTGGTGCCTTAGCCACATTAGGTAATCTTTCATGGCATTTTGACTTGGTCTAAACGTTTGGATGGAAAGCTTACATATATGGCAATGCTTGGGGGCACATATGGCCTAATAGGCTTGCATGGCATGGCCTAGGCGCATATGGCTTGATGTTAGGAACATATGAAAAAAGCTTGGAATCTTTGCTTTGCCCTAAATTTGATTGTCACCCTTCCATCTTGCCCTAGCCAACTTCTCTTCATCCATGCGCCTATATGTTGATGCCTAGCCGCCCCTCTTGAATGTGTCTTCATCTTGGATGTGAGCAAGCAAGCAAGGGGTGAGAGGCATCTCCAATTGGCGTATCGTCTTCCATAGCTTCTTCCCTTCCTCCTGTAGGCGCAAGTGGTGATAGGGCTTGGCGGCATCTCCTCTTCTTCCTTTGCTCTTAGCACATCCCTTCCTTGTGGTTGGCTGATGATATGCATTTATATAGTATTTTTAGTATAATTTTACCATCAATTATCTCTCTTTTCTATCATATTTTTACTCATTTTGGCTTAAATCCCTTTGTTTGTTTGGAATCTTCACCTTTTTTCACTTTTGACATATTTTAGGTGAAAACGCCCACAAATCAATGGATTTCAGTGAATCCAAATGCATAGATGAATTCTACATATCAAGACGAAGCTGTCCATAAAATTTCATACAAATCGGAGCATGTTTAGAAAAATACGGCCCCCATGAAAATTTTCATGGCCGTATTGTCTAAACATACCGAAGAAATTACGGCCCTACCCGTAATTTTCATCAAGGCCATATCAGAAATCCATAGAAGGTTTCACGGCCAGGTGTGAAATATTTCACAGCCGTGATTCTGTAAATCCAGAATTAAACAGAAAGTTTCACAGCCGGGTGTGAAATATTTCATGGCCGTGATTCTATCGGGTAAAAATTCTAGAACTGAAGAGAGTGTTTCACGGCCGGCCATGAAATATTTCATAGCCGTATTTTTGTCCACCAATTTTGATTTTGACCTCGTTTCTTGCTCGATTTGGCTCGTTTTCAAGCCAAATTTTGGGAAAACCCTAATTAGATGATGGGGAACTATTTAAGCAGGATAAGAAGCAATTATTGGGGGCTTTTTGGCAAAGATTTGACATAAAATTGATAATGGGGCGAAATCTAGGGTGAACGGCCGTGAGAAGCATTTCTTCACTGGAAAAACTCCATTTTTTTCAGCTGATTGGCATCGACCTTCACGAGGGAGCATCATATTACATCCTCCTTATTGATTTCTATTTTTATTTGCCAATTTTGTAGTCAAAATATGGATTTATACAACATGAACATGAACACCATGCTAGTGTAACTTTTTCTTCAGGACTAGGGCGTAGCCCTCTTTGTTTTCATGACTTAATCATTGATTTCTTTCTTATGAAGTAATTTACTTGTGTTAGATTCAATTATTGTTGTGCTTATTACATGTTGATTATTGGCCATAATTTGTATGCTTAGAGACGTCACAAAAAGTACTGAGAAGTGAATTGCGACGTCGGATCTACAGTTTTTGGACAAGTTGATTCGAACACGAGAGTAGTTCAAATTGGTTTGAGGGATTTCTTAGATTTATCAAGAACCCATTGGGTTTATCTTGAGTTAACAACCATGAGAGTAGGGGGATAAACACCGGATTGTACTACTGAGAGGGGGGCAATCTGTACATGTGGATAAATCCCCTTTAACACAGTAAATCCTTCTTAAGATATTTTAATTATAACAAGTCATGAAACATAGTGTGGTGAACCCGAAGTCCTGATTATCCATAATTTGATTGCAACCCATTCGTATTTTCATTTTCTCTTTTACAAAAATTAAACTCTCTTTCAAACTATCTAGCTAACGATCCTAAGATAAGTCAATACTTGGTCATTGGTCCCTGTGGGATCGATATTTTTTTTATAACTTCGACGTATCCGTGCACTTGCAGACACATCAAGTTTTTGGGTTAGATTTCTCAAGTTGATTGAATTAATAAAAATATGAATGGGTTAGATTTCCCACCGCCGTTCGCCCTAGATTTTTCCCCTTTGTCAATTTTTCATCATATCTTTGCCAAAAAGCCCTCAATAATTGCTCTTTATCCTGCTTAAATAGTTCCCCATCATCTAATTAGGGTTTCCCCAAAATTTGGCTCGAAAACGAGCCAAATCGGGCAAGAAACGAGGTCAAAATCGAAATTGGTGGACAAAAATACAGCTGTGAAATATTTCATGGCCGGCCGTGAAACACTCTGTTTAGTTCTAGAATTTTTACCCGATAGAATCACGGCCATGAAATATTTCACACCCGGCCGTGAAACTTTCTGTTTAATTTTTGATTTACAGAATCATGGCCGTGAAATATTTCACACCCGGCCGTGAAACCTTCTGTGGATTTCTGATATGGCCTTGATAAAAATTATGGGTAGGGCCATAATTTCTTTTGTATGTTCAGAAAATACAGCCGTAAAAATTTTCATTAGGGGGGGGGGGGCGTATTTTTCTAAACATGCTCCGATTTGTATGAAATTTTATGGGCAGCTTCGTCTTGATATGTAGAATTCATATATGCGTTTGGATTCACCGAAATCCATCGATTTGTGGGCGTTTTCACCTAAAATATGTCAAAAATTGAAGAAAGGTGAATATTCCGAACAAACAAAGGGATTTAAGCCAAAATGAGTAAAAATATGATAGAAAAGAGAGATAATTGATGGTAAAATTATAAATACTATATAAATGCATGTCATCATTAGCCTAAGCAAGCAAGGGCTTCCCAAAGGCAAGGATCTTCTTCCCAAGGCTGGCACCAGGTGTGGAAGAAGAGAACTCGAGCATCGGTTGTGTGCGAGACTGCAAAGGGCGCACGCTTGTGCACCTACATCAGCATCGCCTTGCATTGCTTTAAGGTATCATCTCTTCCTCACCGTGTCGACTCTCTCGCTTGACTCGATCTTCTGGGTTTTTGGGACCAGCCTGTTTCGGGGATTGCTTCCGCTATACATGTTATTAAAATTTTAAAAATCCCCGGGGTTTCCCAACGGTGGTATTAGAGAGACTTGAGAGACTCGAATGGTATTTTAATGCTTTATTGTATGCTTACATGCCATCTGAAATTTTTTGAAAATTTGCATATGGCTCGTGTTTTTCTTAGTTAAAAAACTAATAGGTCTTTCGTTCCTAACCTCTCCTCCATCTCTCTAATTTTTTAGTTTCTTCACATAAGGGATTAACCCTTTTGTGAGAGAATTAAATTCTCCCCACGCATGTAGGATAGACCTACTATGTGGGACTTGTCAAGATCATGTAGGGCATGGACTAGTTGATTGCCCTAACCTTGGTAGGTTAAGGATTGCAAGGGTAGGCAGCTAGCATGCTTGGAGCATGCATACGCCACCTGTAGACTCCTGAGAGAAACGAAAAATCTAAGATTTGTGAAAAGACGTTGAGGTTGAAAGACATATTTTAATGCAAAACTAAAATTTAGTTTTTATGGCTTTTCATGAGCATATAGAGAAGCATGATGGTAGATATCTTGATTGTGCATCGTGTTGTGGTCATAGTCAAGCCCCTTGCATGCATGTGATGTATTTGTGTGAGGCCTGCATGCCGCTTTTTATTTTTATTTTGTAAACGCATAAAGAAGATTAGGGGCGCATCCTTCTTGGAGCAAGCATCTTGCGCATCAACCATGATGGCACATCTTGCTTGGTGGCACAAGTAAGGGCTTGGCCGAACCCTAGGGTTCGTGAGTTATCCCTCTTCGCACAAGCATGATGGCGCACCATGCATAGAGGAACCACCAAGGTCTTGGCCGAACCTTCTAGGGGCGTATCTTGCATGTGCTTCTAGGGTTTGAGTGTTATGCCTTAGTGTGCAGAACCTTGGAGCCGCATATGAAGTTCAAGCTTAGTGGCAGCTAGGTTAGGTCTTGTTGGGGCTTGTCACCTAGGTCAAGCATTGAACACCCTTCAGCATGTGATAGTTCTATGTGTTGATTAAGCTATGACTATATCACTTATTTACTGCTTTCTTTATCTGCTAAAGCATGCCTGGATGTGTTTTATTATTTTGTTATCATTATAGAATTGCATGCCTGCAATGTTAGACAAAAGATAAAATTAAGTGGATAAGACCACAAAAACTCTCAACAATAATATCAAGTCTGGAATAGCCTTCTGACTCGTAGCACTCATCAAGCTATCGATCAGTGGTGTTGTGCACTATTTTCCACCCTCGTGGGACACCACCCACTTATCTTTAGAAGGCATGTGGTGGCAATAGTTTCCCCTATCTAGTTTTAACCTGGATGTGCCTTCGTAAGCAAACTCGTTGGCCCTGACCATATGATTAGGATAGACTTGACTAGTCTGTTCATATATAGATGCTACATGATGAAAGTCTAGAGGCACCTTTGGGAAGTTAGGGTTTCATGTTGTATCCAGCCCTCGCTGGACATGAAATGCCTAGACTGTCTCAAAAAGGAAAATTGCCAAGTGCAATCGGCCGACGTTCCTATCTTAGGAAGCATGAGTCACTTTGTGCATCTCATCCTACCCTCGTGGAACGTAAAACCTCATATGAAATAAGGATCTCATCTCACTAGGAAATATCGAATTTCCCGATTAACTTTGTGGGTTGTCAATTCGATTAAAATAGTGGAAGCCATAATCATTTAATACAAGTCCAGATTAAATGATTTGAAATAGTACTAATCTTCTTTTCTTGGTTGTTGTAGAACAAATGGCTACGAACAATAGCGGATTAACACTGCAATCCCTTTTTGAGAAGGATAAGTTGGTTGGCACCAATTTTATAGACTAGCATCGGAACTTGAGGATAGCCCTCAAGCTCGAGAAGAAGTTGTATGTCCTTGAGCAAGCTCTTCCCACGCCTCCTCCACCTACAGCCCGTATCGCTGAAAGGGATGGTTTTAAGAAGCATCAAGATGACTCTTTGGAAGTTGCATGTCTCATGCTAGCCACTATGGCACCTGAACTTCAGGTGCAATATGAGGAGCAGAACACATTTCAAATGATAACACATTTGAAACAGATGTTCAAGGCTCATGCTAGAACTGAGAGATATGACATTGTCAAAGCAGTCTTTCGGTGCAAACTATCGGAAGGTTCTCCAGTGGGACCCCATGTACTCAAAATCATTGGGTATGTGGATCATCTCAAGAGACTGGGACGCATGATAGATAACAAGCTAGTTATGGATCTTATTCCGCAGTCCCTGCCTTCTAGTTTCAGTCTGTTTATTATAAATTTCAACATGAACCGGATTGAATGCACAAGGGAGGAACTGTTGAATATGCTCCAGACAACTGAGCGCGAAATGGTCAAGACCAAACCTAATTCTCTTCTTTTGGTCCCTGCAACCAAGAAGATGAAGAAGAAGGGTAAGCCACGTGCTAAGGGTGATGCCTTGCATTTTAGTAGTGATTTTTAGAATTATTCCATTATGAATCGAGGCCTATTTTTATGTTTTCATACTCCTTTAAGACTTATTTACTTAAAAGCTTCGGAATCTTCACTTTTTTTTGTTTTTCTAAAACTTTAGGTGAAATCGCCCAAATTTGAAGTCTTTTGAAGATTCTAAGGCCATGGGGTGATTTTTTACGAGAATACGAAGCAGCCCGTCAAATTTGGGCACAATCGGAGTTATTTTGAGAAATATGGCCAGCACAGGTGCTTTTGCTGATGACTGGAACTCACATAACACTCCATCACCTGGTGAACCCGGTGGGGTTCACCTGTGATTTTTTCGGAAGGATTTTTGGTAGAAAACTATAGCAAGCTTTACCACCTGGTGAACCCAGCGGGGTTCGCCAGTGATTCTTTCTCGACACAACTGTACAGAGAACTTCACCACCTGGTGAACTCGGCAGGGTTCACCCGTGATCACGACTGGGGCGTCCGACCTCTACTCGGATTTCCTTCGATTTTGAGCCCTAAAGATGTCCAAATTAGGCAAGTGAGCATGATTTTGGAAAGCTTATTGAGAGGCGAATCCAAAGGATATGAAAGCCTTCTCCGAAACTTCCTAATCATCGAGAAATTGGCGCACGAACAGGCTAGGGTGACTAGAGACAGCAACAACATTGTTCGGAGGCGATTTCGAGGGATTGAACCATCAGAGCTTGTCGATTCTTGAAGATTATGTTCGGTTCATCATTTCCTTCCCCTCGGAAACATTTGATTGTAGTTTTCTTGTCATTATAGAGAGATTTTTGTGTGACTTCATGAATTCTGTAGTGTAAAACCTATTTCATGGCTTGGTTGAAGCCCGCTGACAATTCCTAATTGCAAACCTTGTTTCAAATCTGTTATTTGATTATTCATATGAGCATATCGTACTTTATTACACTTATTTCATGATTCTACCTTAGCCACGTATTATCATGTTTTAGCCGACGCAATTCATACTGAGAGGAGAGTCATGTCGGTGGATTCCCTTTGTAAGACTTGTGAATCCATGACATGAAAGTGCTTGGTTTTCACTCGAGGGTATCATAACTTTCTATTGAGTGCATAGGATTTGTTTAGAACGATCCACCACGAGAGTAGGAGACCGTTCTAGGTAAACACCGGGGTGTACCACCGAGAGGGTGCATCTTGTACCTTAGGGAAAGTTCCTTATGCAAAACTGTGAATTTATGTAATAGATCATCTTTAACGCAATTAGAAATGTCAGCGTGGTAGATGCTAAAGCCCTGATCTCTCTCACATATACGCTCTTCCAGTAGTTGCTTTAATTTCTTGCTTTTAGATAATCGACATCAAAACCCTGCTTTGAACTGCTTAGCTATTAAAACCTTAGACTTTTTGGTACTTAACCTTATTCCATGTGGGTTCAACAACCTTTTATATTACTTTGACATAACTGTGCACTTGCGGGTAGTGTCAAGTTTTTGGCGCGTTTGCCGGGGAGCAACGGTTAATATTAGCATATTTGTAAAGATTGGTAGACTAAGCTTTAGTTAGTTTTTCTTACTCTACTGCTATTTTTCTTTATTTTCTACTTTTCATCTGCCTTAGAACTTTAAAATTGTGTCTGACACCTTTTTATGCAAAGAAGTTCCAGGGCAGGTGAATTCTTTGAAATAGATTTTGAGATAGAGTGAACATTCAGATGAAGGAGAAAGCTTAAACAACTTCAACAAAAGGAAGACATAAACCAACAAGAAGACAAGAATTAGATGGAACACATTCCACTAGACATGAATAATGATCAAGCACCCCAACCTATGGGGAACAACAACAATAACAGGACACTAAGAGACTATGCTGCTCCCTATGCTCATGGGTTACAATCAGGAATTGCGAGGCCTACTGTAGAAGCCAAAAATTTTGAGATTAAACCTGCTTTACTTTCTAAAAGCAGGTTACAATCACGATGAAGAGCTCCTTCCTCAGCTCCTTTCTCAGTCGCCACCCCCTTGGCTGCGTGCGTGCATCTATCTCTATCCAAAAATCTCCTCCTTTTTCTCATACGTGAATAGGTTTTTGTCCCTTTTCTCTCCTCTTTCTGTCGAATTCCACTTTTGCCCTCCTGTAGGCCTCTATCTGACGTGGATAAGTTGAGGGGTGAAGATCTGGAAAATAGGTATAAGGCGACACCAAAGTCACGGGGCGTGGTTTTGGTCACTGGGTGAACCTTGGTTTTCGCCGAGAATACAGATTTCCCTGGAAATGGTCGCATTCCCTCACTTTTTTCCTAAAATGATGCAAAAACACCAAAGAGTATAGATTCCGAAGATAAAGCAATAATTCCATGCAAATAGGGTGTAAATGCTAGAAAAGTAAAGATATAGCAAGGGAAATAGCATAAAAATCTCTATATAAAAATGACTTAACAAATCTCCCCAGACTTAAACTCTTGCTTGTCCTCAAGCAAAGAAAGAATGGTACTAAGCTGTAAAGATGATCCACAAGACTTGAATACAAACCCCTGTAAGAAAATGCTAACATTGAACCATGCTATGGTCAAATATCCCACAAGTGGTAAATGCCTATCAAATATCAAAGTGGTAAGTCTTGCAACCCAAGATAAATGTGTTCCCCACATGGTTGTCACCCCCCATAATGAATATCCTAGTTCCTCCCCATACAATGTTTCGAAGCCTCCAAGTGGTTTGAGATGAAAGTGGGAAAGGAAGACATCAAACTACTTTTACAAGTGATGTGAAGATAAGTAGATATTAGGAGAATTTTGGGAGGATCTTTGTCCTCTTTTTTTTTAGAGGATCTTTGTCCTTTTTTTTTTTTTTTTGAGAGGATCTTTGTCCTCTTTTTTTTTGTTTTTTTTTTGGGTACCCTAGACTTTGCTAGAGAATTTTCTTTTGCTATTCTCATTCATACGCAAATTGGGTGGCGAAATGGAGGATGTTACAAGTGAGGGGGGAATTAACCGTTCAATATCAAATTGGGTACAGACAACTAGTGGCATCCCACAATTAAAATAGGAACTCGACTTACCAAGAATCAATCTTTTAGTTAGCTACCAAGAGGGGATTAATCACATGAGCTAGATTTATGCAAGCAAAATTCAAAAAGGGGTGGAATCATGCAAGTGGATCAAACAAAACAGCAAAGAACAAGTGAAGACATGCTTAAAGGCAAGCAAGAACTTTCAAGTTTTGCAGTATGGGAGAGACCAAAGCTAAGTTCGTCAACGAGAGAGTAAATACCATATGGTAAAGCTAGCTGATTATAACAAGAATAGTAAAAATGTTATGTGAGAAAGGCCAAGTGCCATATCAGAAATGTATACTCCCACCCACATGGTAAATGAGGCATCGTCCTCGATGCCAAAATAGAAAAAGATAATAAGGCACACAAAAATGGGGCGGGTGCAAGTACTCACAAACTAGTCGCGGGGGTGGTCATCCCCCGCGTCACTAAGATCAACATCGGAGGAAGCATCTGAGGTAGAGGAAGAGGTGTCATCGGGAGGGGGATGGCGCTGATAGGGGCATTACTCCTGAAACCGGGGAAACGAGAATGGAGAAAGGCAAATGTGCCCTTCACGTTCGTTGCCAGTGCGTCAAGTTGAGTCCCCTGAGTCTGGAGTTGTCCAAGGATTGAATTGAGGATGTCAGGTGTGGATGGCTGAGTAGGGGCCCGGGGTGCTGGACCGGCGGCAAAGGGAGTTGGCATTGCAGATGAGGTGCTGGGAGCATCACCTGCGTCAGGCTGGATGTTCCAATTTTCACGGTGTCTGATGGTGGTTCTCACGGTGTTGGGGAGAGGGATCGTATGTAAGCTGTCTCGAAGGAGGAGATGGTATACATCGCCATGCCTGGATATCAGTTTCATTGCGAGGCAGGCCTCCATGTCCAACCGTCGGCTCCCGCTGGCTTCCGGTGTCCCGTAGGGGTTGTGCCCTAGATGCAGCGCCAGCGGAGTCAGCAAACCACTGATCACAATAGTATCCTTGGTAACTCGCCCGACGTGCTCCAGGTGCTTAGCCAGGTAATATCTGGAATTGAGCGGAAATTGGTGAAGCATGCTCCATAAGAAGAACAGCTCCACATGTCGTAGCATACAGTCGCTATCGGCGCGCGCAAAAAGGGTATGGGCGAGGAGACGATGCGCGTACCCCAGGCAGGGATTGGAAATGGTGCTGGCGCGTGTGTTCTTGGAGGAGTACCGAGCTTCGGAAGAGATTGATGTCCAGAAAGCATCTTCCCAGTTGCCTGACGGTTTGTGAAGCTCAATGTCGGTGGGGAAGCCATATACAGAATTGAATTCGTCGAGGGGGAGCCGGTATTCAGTGTTGTTTAGCCGGAAGTAAACCAGGAAGACTTCGTTGTCGCGGCCGGAGCGGCAAGTCGAGAAAGAGCTGAGTACTTCCAAGGTGAGGCCGAGATGCGTGGGAGAGGCTTGATTCAAAAATTTCTCCCACCCGAGGTTCCGGAAGAGCCAAAGTGGTGGCAGGTTTAGGGGCGGGAGGATGTGGTGGATCAGGGGGAACTGGGTTAGGGGATGTTGGGCGCGGGTGCTTAGGTAGATAGGAGGGGCGCACGCAAACTTTGCGAGGTACCGTTGAGAGACGGGGAGAAGGAAAGCTTCGGCGGTGAAGGAGTGACGAAGCGGAAAGGGGCGGCGAAAGAGGCGAAGGCAAACTAGGATTTTCACGGGATGAGGAAATGTCAGGGCGATGAAGTGAGAGAGCGCGAGTAGGTCGAAGGGTTTAAGAAGCCAGGACATTTGAAGTTAAGTGAGAAGCCCCACAGAAAGTCTCGGGGCAAGGGTATGATCGTGGGGCGCCCCGAGGAACTTTCTGTACAAAACTGGGGTTCATGCGCTTTATGCTGCAAGAACTGCCGCCGGAATCCTTGGGCGAGGTCTTGGTCACCTGGTCCCCCGAGGAACTTTTTGTGAAGAACTGGGACTTCATACGTTCCGCTGTGAAATCTGCCCTCAGAAAATCCACGCCCAAGGTTGCGATCACTGGGTAACCCGAGGAACATTCTCTGGAAAACTTAACTTGTACTAAAGAGTCGCCTCTAAGGGTCTGAAATTCCACGGGCCGAGGTTTTAATCACCGGGCAGCCCGAGGAACTTTCTGTGGAGGACGGAACTCTTAGCTTGGAATGCAGTTTGTGCGAGCCACGGGTGTGACAGTAATCGTCGGGTCGACCGTGGAATTCTAGAAATAATGCAAATAGTTCCCAATTGTACCCAGATCTCCCCTGAACAATAATAAACACGCAATTAGATTTCATAAAGCTGTAAAAATAGAGTAAAACCTAATTGTACCACAGAACCATCTCAATACAATTAATGGGCAATGCTAAGTTCAGAAATCATGAAATGCTCCACTCTAAACTTCGGCATAGTGAACAGCTGACTCAACCGATGACATGACCGCAAGTGCACAGTTATGTCGGAGTAATATAAAAGATGTCGAATCCCACAGGGAGCAAAGTTGAGTACTAGAAAGTCCGAGTCCTAATAGCTAGGTGAATCAAAACGTGGGTTTTTGAAGACGAAAATTGAAAACAAACAAGTGCAATTACTTTGGTAGAGAAAAGATATAAGAGAGAATTCAGGGCTACAGCTTCCACCACGAAGATAATCTTAATCACACAAGAAAGATATTAGTTATTTGGTTTATTGGTTTCGCATAAGGAGTCTAACCCTAGGGTACAAGGTGCCCTCTCTCGAGTGAAACACCCCGGTGTTCGTCTTAGACCGACCTCCTACTCTCACGGTGGATCGTTCTAAGGTGAACCCAATGAGTTCTATGCCAGACTATAAAATCCTCAAGCGAAGACCAAGCACTCTCGTGTCGAGGTCTCGCAAGTTTTACTTAGAGGTTCGACCCTTACGATCCTTCTCTCGATATGAATCGTAACGGCTAACACGCGATATTATTCGGCCAAGGTAAAACCATGAAATAAATACGTCAAAGTAAAATATGCTCACAATTCATACCAAATAACATAAATAGATACAAAGTTTACAATTAAAATCATCAAAGGGTTTCCACCAAGCCCCGAAATAGGGTTTACGCTACAATCGTCATTGAAACGCTCAAAATATCTCTTTTAATGAAATAATAAGTATAAGAAAGCGAAGCTAAGGGGAAGGAGACGACGAACCGAAGGAATCCTGAAGAAATCGTGATGATCGTGTGTCTCAATCTCCGAAAAATCTCCAAAAATCGCCTCTGTCGCCGTGTTCTTCCGCCCGCGCCGCTTCTTTGCATGAATGCTCGATGATTAGGGCAAGAAAATTGGGGCTTTTATATCCTATGCGTTTGCCTCTGAAAGAGCTTTCCATAGACACCTTACTTGCTAAATTTCAACTCCGAACGGGTGAGAAATCGAGGGAAAACCGAGTGTGAGTCGAGTCGCTCGCGAGCCTGGGTTAGAATCATGGTGAACCCTGCCGGGTTCACCTGGCTGTGATTCATTCTGAGAGTTCGGCTGAAAGAAGCGCGGTGAACCCCGCCGGGTTCACCTGGTCGTGATGTCTTCTGGACAGTTTTTGGCCAAATGGAATTCTGGTGAACCCCGCTGGGGTTCACCCGGACGTGATGCTCTCTGTGAGTTGTGCAGGCTGGCGACTGGGATGGTGAACCCCGTGGGGTTCACCTGGCCGTAATTGTCAGGCTAACTCCAAATAAGCCCAAATTTGACGTGCGGCTTCGTTTCCGCATAAGAAATCGTCCTGTGGCCTCAGAATCGTCAAAATATGTCGAAAAGAAGGCGTTTTTACCTGAAATTCAATAAAAGTACCGAAAAGTGAAGATTCCGAAGATATGAATGAAATAAGCCTATAATGAGTATAAAAATGCCGAAATAAGCCTAGATTTGATATTAAATAACTATGAAAATCACTACCAAAATGCAATACATCAAAATACTCCAGACTTAAATCTTTACTTGTCCTCAAGCAATAAAATAAGATGAGATACATGATTGGTAAAAGAGTAATCTTTTTGCGTCAAGGCATACATCCAAGTTAGAAAAATATTTAATAGCAATCCAAAATCTAATCAGGAGAAATCAAGTAAATGGTGGTTTCAAGTGTTCAATGGCTTGATCCCATAGAAACTAGATGTCAAACAACCTAGTAAGCAGCAAACATAGGATTCAACCAAGCCTACACACTACACTTTTGCAATTCTAATCTCTCCAAATCAAATCGTTGGGGTTAACTCAGATGTTTTATGTGGAGTATGATACACCGATTATTGCATTGGACTTCAACTCATAACTTTAGGTACCATTGCCAATTTTCGCAATGCCAAGTAGAGGAGTCTTTTTACTGATTTCAACTTCACATCCCTTAGATTTCAACTCATGTCCTTCGGTACCACTGCCAATTTTGAGCAGTGCCAAGTAGAGGAATCAAAGGGTGCAAATTTTGTTTTGTTTTTTGTTTTTTTATTCATGCTCAGCAGTTGATAACATATCCTTTTTGACAAATGCAGTGTCTCCCCAACAACAGAAAGGAATTCAAAGAATAACTAAGAGAGTATATATCTCAATACGATTCTCATGTAAGATGCAAGCTTGAGTTGATTTAATAATCATATCAATGTTTGACCCACTAATGAATAACTCAAAATCAATTCCAATCACAAAATCTCTAAATCATAGAACATATGGATATGATCAAACAGTATTTATAACAAGGAGGTATACTCCAGACTTAATTCTTTGATCATTCCTAACCAATCATGCGTTCAACTCATTCAAAATTTCGAAATAGCTTTCATAGGACAATTCATTCACATAACTCACATGCAAACTCATGGAAATATTTCGCAGAGCAAATATGAAAAAGGATGATCATCATAGCAGCGCAAGAAAATAAGCAAGAAAATAGCGTCATACAAGTCTGTCACAGAATGGGGCCTGAAGATGTGGACCAGGCCCACGAATATGATGGCATATAAGATACAATGCCACATAATATCCATCACAGAGTAAAAGTATCCATCCAAACATAGCAAGGTCAAGAGAACATAGTCAAATAGCCACATGAAGCAAGAAAATAGAAATCGGTATATAGAAAGCTCACCCACTCTAAAATTTTTGCATAGTCCTCTATGCAATACCATGATGTCAGAGGAGTGGATGATGAAACAGATATCCGGGGGTAGCTACTTCTTTTTGCGCGAGCGGGAGCCAGAAGCTCTCGAGCTCGAGCTCTTCTTCTTCCCACGCGCACTATAATCCAGCTCAACCTCCTCATCTGAAGGAAAAACGTTGTCGGAGGAGATGTCCATATGAGCCCTGTGCTCCTTAGAGGCAAAGGCGAGGCGCTCATCCATCGCGGATAACTTTCCCCAAATCGAGCTCAGCATTTTGTGCTGGCATTGCATACTAGCTTCATTTGATTCCCATCTAGCGGCGTAGTCCTGCTGCATGTGAGAGATAGTGGTGTCCATGTGATCGATCAACTCTCGCTGATGAAGCTGCTCCTCTTTGATTTCCTGCAATGCAGACATCATAGAATCGTGAGAAGAGGTACCACCAAAAGAGAATGCTCCTGGTGCTGGTGGTGCTGTGTCGATTGGGTCGGGCTGTGCGTCCTCAACTGGCTGGATGCGCCAGTTTCCACGAACTCTGATAGATGTGCGCTCTGGATTTGGCAAAGGCAAGCAGAAGGGGCTCCCCTTGAATGTCATACAATATGAATCTCCCTTGTGTATAATCAGCTTCATGGCAATGCAGGACTCGATGTCGAGCCTGTTGTTGCCGGTAGCCTCCAATGTGCCATAGGGGATGATGCCTAGGGAAACTGCCAAAGGTGTGATCAAGCCGCCAATAACTATCGCCCCCCTCAAAGAATGGGCGACGTGGTTGAAATGCTTTGCCAAATAATATCCTGAATCGACTCTGAAACTGTGGAGCATGCACCAGATATAGAACAACTCCGTCTGTCGTACCATGCCGTCACTTTCACCGCGGCCGAAGAGAGTGTGGGCCAATACTCGGTGAATGTACTTGATCACTGGGTTGCACAGACTGGAAGCACGAGCCGTGAGAGCAGAATAGGTGTGCTCGTTAGTGATAGCACCCCAGAAGTTTTGCTCGCTGTACTCAGTAGAGACTCTGCGTGCGCTAGGCTCTGGAAAACCGTAAATACTGCGAAACTGTGAAAGAGATAGGATGTGTTCGATGTTACCCAGGCGGAAGGACAGACGGCCTGGATCGTTCTCAAGAATGGGTTCTGCCTTAACCTCCAATGAACTCAGAAATTCTAGCGTGGTACCAATGTAGGTGGGTGAGAATAGCTGCTGAAATTGCTCCCACCCTATGGATGCATACATCAAGTCAAAGTCTCCAAGCATCCCTAGCATCCGTAAGGTGGTTCGATCAAGATACCGCGTATTGAGCACGCGGCATTGACGCAGAATCTGATACCGTGCTTCTTGCGCAGCGTTCCGGAAGATAATCTCGAACTCGTTTGGGGGAGATACGTAAGTCTGCGGTCGGCTGGCAGGCGTGCGACCGTGGCGAGACAAAGAAGAACCGGGCGTAGCCGAAGAAGGCCGGTAGGAAGGAGGTGTAGGCGTCGGCTCATACTCCTCATCATCCGTAGCGGACGAATCTGACAGCGCCTACTGAGGGCGTGAGGTTCTCTTGATGGCCATGGCCTTCGTCCTAGGAGGCATTGTTGCTGGGCTGATCGGAAGATGGCTGGTAAGTGTCGACTGTAAGATCCGGTCGTAGGTGCTCTCAGATTGGAAGTGGTGGCGGATCAGAAGAAGTCGGCGAGAAAAAGACACGAAAATCCGGTGCGAAAGATGCGAGAAGAACTTGATCTGATTATTAGGAATCGTAAATCAAAACCTAAGAGATCGCCTTTGAGTGTTGAGAAGGAAAGAAGGCGGCGCAATTCGGTCGATTTCGTCGAAAACGGGTGGCGGCGGCTGAAGAGGGGGAACTCAGCAATGTTGCGACACAAAAATCCAGTTCGAAATAGAAAAGCACCCTGCTCCGCTCGTAAGGAAACTCGAATTTGCACCAGGAAGATCGCTTTTGTGTTTAGAAGATGGCGGATCTGTGCGATCGAAGAGATCTTGGCTTGATTTGGGGTGGCGGCGGAAGAGTCAAGCGTGTGTGCCTTAGGTTCGGGCGAACAAAGCATGAAATTCCAGTGAACCCGCTCGGGTTCACTCACCTGTGATGTTTACTGTGGTCAGGCAGAAACAACAGAAGCACGGGTGAACCCGCTGGGGTTCACCGAGCCGTGAAGTATTCTAGAAAATTTTCTAGTTTTCGGAATCGTGGTGAACCCCGTGGGGTTCACTTGCCTGTGAAGCTCACTGGATGGATTCCGCGCATAAAGACTACTGGTGAACCCCATGGGGTTCACCTGCCCGTGAAATCCTCTGGTCACAAAGCCTGGACGCACTGTTTAGAACATATCACGGTGAACCTCATGGGGTTCACCAAGCTGTGATGTTCACTGTATGCTCGGAAAAATTTGGAAAAATTCTGAAAAATTCCCATTTGCCCCCTCTTCTTCCTACAACATATAGAGATATCAAATTAGTAGCAATCCCTTCTAGAAAAGCAAAAATAAAAGAAAAACAAAACTATGATCTAAAACACTAACTAATGACAAAGAAAAATTATGCATAAGAATTAAAATCAAACAAGAACTTGGGTTACCTCCCAAGAACGCTAGGTTTAGGTCAGTAGCTTGACCATAAGAGTTTTCAAAGTTTCAATTCCAAGGGATCTGAGAGAGCTAAAACTTCCTCTCTCTCTCTACTTGCTCATCTACAAAGTAATGTTTCAGGCGGTGCCCGTTAACTGTGAAGCTTCCAGTTCGTTCAGTCCAAATTGTGATAGCACCATATGGTTGAACTTTCTGAACTGTGAAGGGACCGGACCACCTCGTGCGAAGTTTTCCTGGGAACAGTCGAAGTCGTGAATTGAACAGCAGTACTTTGTCTCCCTCATGAAATTCCTTCTTTGTTATGCGCTTGTCGTGCCAAAATTTGGTGCGTGCTTTGTAGCTCTTGGCGTTCTTGCTCGGCGTAAGTTCCAATGGGTCCACGTCTCTTCCAAGCGGCTCAACATCCTGCGCGGCTTTCTCCACAATGTCCACGCTGCAGCATATACCTGCAAGAGAAGTTTTTTTCAAAGCATTAGTAAGATCAAATTGAATGGCATTGCCACAGATGTTTAAGGTCAGTTTCCCATTCTTGACATCCATGACAGCACCTATAGTGGCTAAGAAAGGCCTCCCCATAATGATAGGGAGCCTATCATCTTCATCAATTTCCAAGACAATAAAATAAGCATGAATAAAGTAATCTCCTACTTTAACAGGTACGTCCTCTAAAATACCAACTGGGTAACGCACAGATCGGTCTGCAAGCTGTATAGAAATGTTAGTTGGATGCAAATCCCCTAGATCTAGCTTTTTTACAGAGTGAATGTGGCATGAGGCTAACGCTTGCTCCTAAGTCGCACAGAGCCCTCTGAAAAGACATCTCCCCAATTTAGCAAGGTATAGAAAAATGGCCGGGGTCTTTAAGCTTTTGAGGTAGCTTGTTCTGAATGATGGCGCTGCACTCTTCAGTAAGTGCAACGGTCTCTTGATCCTCTAGCTTCCTCTTGTTTGATAAGATGTCTTTCAAAAATTTCACATAAGTCAGCATCTGCGAGAGAGCATCAACGAAAGGGATGTTAATGTAGAGTTTCTTCAAAACCTCTAAAAACTTACCAAACTGCTTGTCCAATTTAGCCTTGACAAGCCTCTGTGGAAAGGGAATCGGTGGCTTATATGCTGGCAGTCCCACATAGGGCTGCTCCTCCTCAACTGGCTCAGGTACCACCGGTGTCATATCAGTATGCGGTTCCACAGGTTCCGGTATTGACTCTTCTATCTTGCCATCTGTCGGTATCTTTGGGTCTTCCAATTGCTTGCCGCTCTGAGTGGAGATTGCATTGCACTGCTCCCTCGGGTTTACCTCAGGCTGGGATGGTAACTTCCCTGGTGCTCTGGAAGATGAGCTAGCTTGCTGGGCTAGCTGGCTCTCTAGCATCTTATTGTGTGTCTCTAGGGAATCCATCCTGGTCATCATAATCTTCATCATGTCTGTAAGTCCTTCAAGTTGCTTGCTTAGATTTGAATCATTGTTCGGCCTTGGATGTTGTGGTTGTGGCGGCGGTGCATTGTAGTTTCTAGCCTAGAATCCTGGTGGTCTGAAGTTGTTCTGTTGTGGTTGCCTAAAGTTTCCTTGTGGGGGCTGGGTTTGCTGTGGTGGTACAACACCGGGTTGTATTGGCTGAGTTGTCCGGTAAGAGAAATTTGGATGGTTGCGCCATCCTGGATTGTAGTAGTTGGAATAAGGGTTGTTGTTCTGGTTGAAATTTCCAACTGCATTCAAATGCTCAGGATGAGCTACAGTCATCTGTCCATCTCCTACCTGGCAATCTGCCCTTGCAAGACCTACAACTCCACAGACCTCACAAGAAATAGCATTAATATCCATAGAATTACCAGACCAAGAATCAAGCTTTCTAGTCAAATTATCCACCTTAGCAGTAAGTGCAGTAAGAGAGTCTAGGTCATACTTACCTGACTTCTTGGTAGAAGTACCTCTCTCAGATGTCCATTGGTGATGGTTAATCGCCATGTCCTCGAGAAGGTGCATTGCATCCTCAACTCTCCTATTCATCAAAGCGCCTCCTGCTGCAGCATCCATTGTAAGCCTTGTGTTGTAATCCAAACCGCTGTAGAACGTTTGGATCAAAACCCAAGTCTCAACTCCATGATGTGGACACATCCTTTGGAGCTCCTTAAACCTCTCCCAAGCTTCATATAGAGACTCCTCATCCTTTTGCATGAAGCTCGTTATCTGATTTCGCAATTGGATTGTCTTTGACGGAGGGAAGTACTTGGAGAGAAAGTCTTGAGAAAGCTCTATCCATGTTCTTATCGAAGCAGCAGGTAGTGTGTGTAGCCAAGCTCTCGCCCTATCCCTCAGAGAGAAGGGGAATAGTCGCAACCTGATAGCATCAGCAGACACTCCATTAATTTTCAACATATCGCAATATTCCAAAAAAATAGAAAGGTGCATGTTGGGGTCCTCAAGAGGAGAACCACCAAATTGATTTTGTTGCACCATAGAAAGAAGAGCAGGTTTTATTTCAAAATTGTTGGCCTCAACGGCGGGCCTAGCAATTCCTGATTGAAAACCATAAGTGTAGGGAGTAGAATAATCCTTCAATGTCCTATTGTTGTTATAGTTGTTGCCCATTAGTTGTTGTGCTCGTTCATTGTTCACTTCAATCTGAATGTGTTCCATCTGACTTTCTCCTCCAGGATGGTTCATGATTTTTTTCTTCAGAATTTGATTTTGTTTTATTCCTAACCTGAAGGTGCGCTCAATCTCAGGGTCAATATCAATGAGTGCTTCTGCCCTAGAACTTCTTTGCATAAAATGGTCAGTCAAAATTATAAAGTTCTAAGACAGCGAGTAAGCAAAGAGAATAAGTAAATAGCAGTACAATAAAGAAAAACTAACCTAAAGCCTAGTCTATCAATTCTCGAAAATATACTAATATCAAACGTTGCTCCCTAGCAACGGCGCCAAAAACTTGACACGATCGCAAGTGCACGGTTATGTCGGAGTAATATAAAAGATGTCGAATCCCACAGGGAGCGAAGTTGAGTACTAGAAAGTCCGAGTCCTAATAGCTAGGCGAATCAAAACGTGGGTTTTTGAAGACGGAAATTAAAAACAAACAAGTGCAATTACTTCAGTAGAGAAAAGATATAAGAGAGAATTCAGGGCTACGGCTTCCACCACGATGATAATCTTAATCGCACAAGAAAGATATTAGTTATTTGGTTTATTGGTTTTGCACAAGGAGTCTAACCCTAGGGTACAAGGTGCCCTCTCTCGAGTGAAACACCCCGGTGTTCGTCTTAGACCGACCTCCTACTCTCGCGGTGGATCGTTCTAAGGCGAACCCAATGAGTTCTATGGCAGACTATGTAATCCTCGAGCGAAGACCAAGCACTCTCGTGTCGAGGTCTCGCAAGTTTTACTCAGTGGTTCGACCCTTATGATCCTTCTCTCGATATGAATCGTAACGACTAACACGCGATATTACTCGGCTAAGGTAAAACCATGAAATAAACACGTCAAAGTAAAATATGCTCACAATTCATACCAAATAACATAAATAGATACAAAGTTTACAATTAAAATCATCAAAGGATTTCCACCAAGCCCCGAAATAGGGTTTACGCTACAATCGTCATTGAAATGCTCAAAATCTCTCTTTTAATGAAATAATAAGTATAAGAAAGCGAAGCTAAGGGGAAGGAGACGATGAACCGAAGGAATCCTGAAGAAATCGTGATGATCGTGTGTCTCAATCTCCGAAAAATCTCCAAAAATTGCCTCTGTCGCTGTGTTCTTCCACCCGCGCCACTTCTTTGTGTGAATGCTTGATGATTAGGGCAAGAAAATTGGGGATTTTATATCCTATGCGTTCGCCTCTGAAAGAGCTTTCCATAGACACCTTACTTGCCAAATTTTGACTCCGAACGGGTGAGAAATCTAGGGAAAACCGAGTGTGGGTCGGGTCGCTCGCGAGCCTGGGTTAGAATCACGGTGAACCCCGCCGGGTTCACCTGGCTGTGATTCATTCTTAGAGTTCGGCTGAAAGAAGCGCGGTGAACCCCGCCGAGTTCACCTGGCCGTGATGTCTTCTGGACAATTTTTGGCCAAATGGAATTCTGGTGAACTCCGCTGGGTTCACCCGGCCGTGATGCTCTCTGTGAGTTGTGCAGGCTGGCGATTGGGATGGTGAACCCCGTGGGGTTCACTTGGCCGTAATTGTCAGGCTAACTCCAAATAAGCCCAAATTTGACGGGCGGCTTCGTTTCCGCATAAGAAATCGTCCTATGGCTTCAGAATCTTCAAAATATGTCGAAAAGAAGGCGTTTTTACCTGAAATTCAATAAAAAGTGCCGAAAAGTGAAGATTCCGAAGATATGAAGGAAATAAGCCTATAATGAGTATAAAAATGCCGAAATAAGCCTAGATTTGACATTAAATAACTATGAAAATCACTACCAAAATGCAATGCATCAACCGACCCACACGAGAAGAGATTTAAAGTAGTCAATTGACAACAACATCTAAAAACCAACACACATCAAAGACTAAGCAAGAAATCTCAAATCAAAATAGCAGTTGAAGCCGTCTAGATGCAGCAGGTTGAGAATGTTATGGCATATTCAAGAAATCTCCAAGGAATCAGCATCATACCAATTAGTACCAATTGAAACAGCAAGCGGCAATACCATGGTATGTTACAGGGATAAGCTAGAGTGGGTGAGCAAAGGATTAATAACTCGAATCAGCCGCTCAATACCAACTCAACGCACAGAATACCATGGTAGATAGCAAGATAAGCACATACTCAATTAATCAACATAGAGGAACACAATACCATCCCGATACCATTGAGCTATATTACCAAGCGCGAGCCGCCAACAAACATCGGCAAAGTAAAAGCATAGCTCACTAAGCTACAAGGGAATAACAAAAAACTAGTATGTGACAAATATCATCGGGATACCGTCCTACACCTTCAAAGCGTCACAGATGCGCACAGCAAGCAGAAATACCACTAAGTTAGCTACCGAACAGATGAGACAAGTAAACACACAGCTGGTAGACTTACAACGAGAAAGTGGAAATTGAGTAAATGATCAACAATATCAAAATACCAACTCAACACAACAATTGAGAGCAGCTAGTGAAGATACTATGAAGTAAACTACCCAAGTGATTATCAAGTCAAGCACTCAGTTAGGTAAACTACAGTGCAAGCAAATGGTCGGAAGATTAACTCACATATCAGCAAAGCAAACTAAATTACCATTAAGCTAACTACTGAAAGTGAAGATACCATTAACCAAATAACTTAAAGAATTAGTAAGAAAGGGAAAAGAGAGCTTGGGTTGCCTCCCAAGAAGCGCCTTTTTAAGGTCTTTGGCTTGACCATGATGCCAACTCAAGGTGGATCTGGGGGATTGGAAAGATGAATAGTGCTCAGCTCTTTCAGTGGCTCATGGATGAAATAATGCTTTAAACGCTGGCCATTAACCATGAAAGTCCCAGATTCCTTATCACCGATTTCAATTGCTCCAGAAGGATGAACTTTCTCAACGGTAAAAGGGCCGAACCATCGTGTTTTCAGCTTGCCTGGAAATAGTCTGAGCCTAGAATTGAACAAGAGTACTCGGTCCCCTCCTTTGAACTCTTTCCTTATGATTTTCTGATCATGCCACCTCTTTGTGCGCTCTTTATAGATACGGGCGTTCTCATAGGCACTTAACCTCACTTCATCAAGCTCGTTAAGTTGTAATAGTCGTTTCTCAACAACAGATTTTAGGTCGAAGTTCAATGCCCGGATGGCCCAAAAGGCTTTGTGTTCTAATTCAACCGGAAGATGGTAAGATTTACCGTATACTAACTGATATGGGGACATCCCAATAGGTGTTTTAAACACGGTACGGTAGGCCTAAAGAGCATCTTCCAATTTCATTGACCAATCGGTGCGTGCCCTCGAGACCGTCTTCTCTAAAATTTTCTTTAACTCTCGGTTTGATATTTCGACTTGCCCACTGGTTTGTGGGTGGTATGGAGTTGCAACCTTGTGGGTAACTCAGTACTTTTTGAGCAGTGTCGTGAAGCGCTGCTCAATAAAGTGGGAACCACCATCGCTGATAACCACTCGCGGCACTCCAAACCGTGGGAATATCGTCTTCTTGAATAACCGCATAACTACTTGAGAGTCATTAGAGGGGGATGGTATTGCCTCTACCCACTTTGATACATAGTCCACTGCCACCAAGATATATTTGTGTCCGAATGAAGAGGGGAATGGCCCCATGAAGTCAACTCCCCAAACATCAAAAATCTCCACTTCCAGAATGTTGTTTAAGGGCATTTCGTTTCTTCTTGATATGTTACCGGTACGTTGGCACTGATCACAAGTGAGAACAAATTTTCTGGCATCCTGAAACAATGGCGGCCAATAAAACCCACTTTGGAGAACCTTGAAGGCTGTCTTGGAGGTGCTACAATGTCCACCATAAGCAGAACCATGGCAGTGAAACAGGACATCGCGGTATTCATCTTCAGGTAGGCACCGCCGGTAAACTCTGTCAGCACATCTTTTGAAAAGGAAAGGCTCATCCCAGTAGTAATGACGGACATCAGAAAGGAACTTCTTCTTTTGCTGATAGGTGAGTTCAAGAGGCAAAACGTTAGTGGCTAAGAAGTTTACGAAGTCTGCATACCAAGGCATTTCAATACTGGAGAGTGCCATAAGTTTTTCATCGGGGAAAAAGTCATTGATACTTGAGTCGGGTTCCAATCCATTTTCTTCCTCATAGGTGATACGTGAGAGATGATCGGCAACTGAGTTCTCGGCCCCTTTTTTATCTCGAACTTCTATATCGAATTCTTGTAGTAGTAAAATCCATCGTATAAGTCGCGGTTTGGCATCTTTCTTGGTCATCAGGTACCTAATAGCTGCATGGTCAGTAAAGACAATAACTTTAGAATCAACAATGTAAGACCGAAACTTGTCAAATGCAAAGACCATGGCAAAGAGCTCTTTCTCAGTGGTCGCATAATTAATTTGCGTGTCATCAAGCGTGCGGCTCGCGTAGTATATTGCATGCAGCCGATTCTCCTTTCGTTGTCCTAGTACCACACCCACGGCATAGTCACTTGCATCACACATGATTTCGAATGGGAGGGACCAATCTGGTGGTTGCATGATCGGTGCCGAAATCAAGGCTTCCTTCAACGTGCTAAAAGCTTGTAAGCAGTCTCTGTCAAAAATAAAAGGCATATCCTTAGCAAGAAGACATGTCAATGGTCTAGCTATTTTTGAAAAATCTTTTATGAAACGACGGTAAAAGCCGGCATGTCCTAAAAAGCTTCGGATTGCTTTCACAGAAGTTGGGGGCGGTAGCTTCTCAATCGCATCTACTTTTGCCTTATCCACCTCTATCCCTCTCTTTGATATCAAGTGTCCCAACACAATGCCCTCTTGCACCATAAAATGGCATTTTTCCCAATTAAGCACAAGGTCAGTTTCTTGGCATCGCTGCAAGACACGAGACAAGTTAGTAAGGCAAATATCAAAGGAGCTACCATACACGGAGAAGTCATCCATGAATATGTCCACCACATCCTCCACAAGGTCTGAGAATATGGTAGTCATACAACGTTGGAACGTTCCTGGAGCGTTGCACAAGCCGAATGGCATTCGCCGGTAAGCAAATGGGCCATAGGGGCAAGTAAACGTCATTTTTTCTTGGTCCTCCAGGTGGATAGGAATTTGTAGGAACCCGGAATATCCATCTAGAAAACAAAAATGAGAGTTGTTAGCAAGACGTTCCAATATTTGATCAATAAAAGGTAGAGGGTAGTGATCCTTTCGGGTGGCCTTGTTTAATTTACGGAAGTCGATGCACATTCGCCAACCCGTCACCGTCCGTGTCGGTATTAGTTCATTTTTATCATTTTTAACCACCGTTGTGCCTCCTTTCTTTGGCACGACATGTACCGGACTCACCCATGCACTATCGGAGATGGGGTAAGTCACCCCCGCATCAAGAAGCTTCAAAATCTCCTTTTTCACTATTTCTTTCAGGTTCGGGTTGAGTCGTCTTTGTCCTTCGACGGTGGGTTTGCATCCTTCCTCCAGAAATATCCTATGCATGCAAATGGAAGGGTTAATGCCTTTGATGTCTTTCAATGTATATCCAATAACATTCTTATACTTCCTGAGTGTATCTAAGAGCAATTGAGTTTGCACCTTACCAAGATCCGCATTTACTATCACCGGTAAAGTAGAATCTGAACCCAAGAATTCATACCTCAAATTGTCCGGTAATGGTTTAAGTTCAATCCCCTTAGCATTCTTTACCGTGGTACAAGATGCTTTAGAATCAGCTTCCTCCTCATTTCCATTCACAGAGAGGCTCTCCTCCAAGGGGTCGGGATCAACGATAATAGTGCCTGAATTGCATGGTTCATCCTCCACAAGATCTACACTATAGCAGGCTCCTGCAAAAGAAGGGCGCTTTAGGCATTCAGAAATATCAAAATCGATAACGTCCTCACCGATATTCAGCGTGAGCTTCCCATTTTTGATGTCAATAACTGCACCAGCGGTGGCCAAGAAGGGTCGACCAAGGATTATGGGGAGCCGAACATCCTCCTGCATGTCCAATACCACGAAATCGGCCGGAACAAAGAATTTACCAACTCTGATCGGTACGTCCTCTAATATGCCCACTGGGTGTCGAACTGAGCGGTCGGCAAGTTGCAATGAGATATTTGTCTTCTTCAGTTCCCCCATATCCAACTTTTGGCATATAGATAGCGGTATAAGACTGACACTGGCCCCAAGGTCGCATAGGGCACGATCAAAGTTCATGTTCCCAATCTGGCATGGTATTGAGAAACTGCTAGGGTCTTTTAACTTAGGAGGCAGTTTGTTTTGAATTATGGCGCTGCCTTCTTCTGCCAGTGCCACGGTTCCTTGAACTTCCAGTTTCCGCTTATTGGATAATATCTCCTTGAGGAACTTCGCATAAGATGGCATCTGTGCAAGGGCGTCAGTGAAGGGAATATTGATATATAATTTCTTGAGAACCTCTAAGAATTTACCAAATTGGCGATCAAGCTTCGCCTTTGCCAATCTTTGCGGAAAAGGGATGGCTGGCACATAGGGCGGTGGTGGTATGTACACCGGTTCCTTAGTCTTCTCTTGTTCAGCGTCAGGTATCCCTATACCGGTCCCTTCTTTGCTTAAGTCTTCTGATTCAGTACCTCTTTCCTCATTCAAACTTGCCCTAGGCTCGTCAAGTTGCTTCCCACTACGGGTAGTGATAGCATTGCACTGTTCTCTAGGATTAGCCTCCGGTTGTCCTGGAAGTCTACCAGGAGGTCTCAGTGATGATGAGGCTTGTTGCGCAATCTGGGATTCGAGCATCTTCCCATGTGTGGTTAAGGCTTCAACTTGGGAAGCCAGCTGCCGAATGGTCTCATTCACTTGTTCGCTCTGTTTAGATTGGCTAGCCATGAAATTCTCAAGCAAAGACTCCAAATTTGATTTCGGTGGTTGAGATGACGGTTGTTGTCTTTGGTGTTGGAATCCTCCTAGTTGCCCATAATTTGGTTGTTGTGCGGCGTTGTTGTTACGGTATGAAAAATTTGGGTGACTCTTCCACCCAGGGTTATACGTGTTGGAGTAAGGATCATGCTGCTGTCTTGGTTGGAAGCTATTGAGAGCATTCACTTGATCCGGTGTAGAGTCCCCAAAAGAAGGAGGTCCCATTTGGTATTCGGTTTGAGGTTGGCTTTGCATACCACCATTCTCCCAAGAGATGCTATTAACCGATGCAATAGTAGAATTCAATCCCCATGTATCAAACTTGTGGGATAGGGATCAACCTTTGCCGCTATGGAAGTCAAAGTATCCAATTCAAACTTTCCACTTGTTCTAGATGGCCCTGCCCTTTCGGTCGACCACTGGTGGTGGTTCATTGCCATGTTTTCTATTAAATTGAATACTTCATCAATCTCCTTGCTCATCAATGCACCACCAGCTGCCGCATCAATAGTGAGTCTGGTATTGTAGTTGAGACCATTGTATAAGGTATGAATGAGAAACCACTTCTCCATACCGTGATGAGGGCACATCATTTGGTACTCTTTGAAGCGATCCCAAGCTTCGCATAGTGATTCATTGTCTCTTTGAGCAAAATTGATTATCTGAGCTCTTAGCTGGGCTGTCTTACTTGGAGGAAAATACTTAGATAAGAATGCCGTGGAGAGCTGACTCCATGTTGAGATCGATCCAGAAGATAGAGAGTATAACCATGCACGAGCACGGTCCCGTAGTGAGAATGGGAACAACCTCAACCGTATAGCATCATCTGATACTCCGTTCATCTTCAGTGTGTCACATACTTCCAAGAAGATTGACAGATGTAGGTTCGGGTCCTCAAGTGGTGAACCTCCGAATTGGTGCTGCGTCACCATATTCACAAGTGCTGACTTGATTTCAAAGTTGTTTGCCTCGATCGGAGGCCGAGTGATACTGGTATGTAGCCCTTGTGCGTTTGGTGAAGCAAAATCTCTAAGAGTACGGCGGTTATCCATCTTGAGCTGTTCAAGAGATTCTTCAGAAATAGCTGCTTTGAACTTAGCTTTTCTACGGCGCCGAAAGGTCTGTTCAATTTCAGGATCGGCAGGTAGTAATCCTCCTGACCGTAGAG
Source organism: Costus lasius (assembly GCA_027563935.2). Lineage (NCBI taxonomy): Eukaryota > Viridiplantae > Streptophyta > Magnoliopsida > Zingiberales > Costaceae > Costus > Costus lasius. The sequence goes on along the minus strand of CM050454.1, from coordinate 11,133,291 downwards.
TCATACGCATAAACCAAGTGAGTTCAAAAGCAACTTTTCTAAACAACAGAAAGATATGCAGTAATTATCAAAAGTAACAAAATAAACTTAACACTAAATAACAAAAAAAAAAGTATACTAAAAGAAAGAAAAATGCCTAGTCTAGCAATAACTTAACCGTGTCGATATTGATAAATTTGATCCCTAGCAACGGCGCCAAAAACTTGATAGGTGATTTCCGCAAGTATACAGACTATCGAAGTAATAAATATGTATCGATCCCACAGGGACCAAATACCAAGTACCGACTGATTAGGTTATCACAAGCTAGACGATCTTTTGTTGGTTTTGTAATGGTTGCTAAAGCAAGGCTAAACAACTAAGCAAGGTAAATAGAATTGAAAGCTAGGTAATTGCACGACGTAGAGTCCAAAGATGAATAAGATCAAGGCTAGGGTCCACCACCTTGACGCGCTATGCGTGGATAAATAACAACATGCAATTCCCTTTTTAATATCCTAGGGTGATCCAAGAGTGCGCAAGTCGTCCTCTCTCGAGCGATGCAACTTGCGACTAGGAGCTCACCCGATTTAACGTCTACCGTCATATGACGCAAAATCGAATGAGCTCATTGAGCGCCGGATCGTACATACCATCCCATCATTTGTACATGTTATCCCTCTCGGGTGATGCAACAAGGTGTTTGAACGGTTCAACGCCTACTCTCGTAGTGCGCCTACTCGAACAAACCCAATGAGCACGAAATGGCATGCACTACCCGTACCTCATCAACCACTTTCGTGCGATGATGGAGGTACCTTCGCCTAGGTTATCAAACATCTAGATGTGCCTCTCAGCAACACAGGATATCTAAAACATGAAGAAAGCAACAATGTAATATTCGTTCAAAAGGTGCAACTAGGCAAAGTAAGACAATCTAGGGTTTGCAAAATGAGCGACAATCCATACATATAACATTCAAGGGGCTTTCCCTAGCCCTGAAACAAGTTTAAGCTACCATAACCATGTTCCAAGATAAAGCATAAATCAATCCGGTAGATACATCCATGGATAATGCGGTGAACGAGATAGATGAGAAAAGGAAGGTAAGACTCCCTAAAAGGAGAAGAAGCCGCCTGGTAAGTCCGCCTCTTCCTCTGATCGGTGGTCCGCCCTCTCCACGCTTTCATGATGAAGAGCTCCTTCCTCAACTCCTTTCTCAGTCGCCACCCCCCTTGGCTGCGTGCGTGCGTCTATCTCTATCCAAAAATCTCCTCATTTTTCTCATACGTGAATAGGGTTTTTGTCTCTTTTCTCTCCTCTTTCTGTCGAATTCCACTTTTTCCCTCCTGTAGGCCTCTGTCTGACGTGGATAAGTTGAGGGGTGAAGATCTGGAAAATCGGTATAAGGCGACACTAAAGTCACAGGGCGTGGTTTTGGTCACTGGGTGAACCGTGGTTTTCGCCGAGAATACATATTTCCCTGGAAATGGTCGCATTCCCTCACTTTTTCCTTGAAATGATGCAAAAACACCAAAGAGTGTAGATTCCGAAGATAAAGCAATAATTCCATGCAAATAGGGTGTAAATGCTAGAAAAGTAAAGATATATCAAGGGAAATAGCATAAAAATCTCTATATAAAAATGACTTAACAACAACCCATATTCCAACACTTTCAATCCAGGATGGCACAACCACTTGAACTTTTCATACCGGACTTCATAACCATTGCAGCCAGGGTGAGCACCACCACAAGCTCAACCTCCTCGAGGAAATTTTAGGTAGCCTCCACAAGGCAATTACAGAAAACCACTTGGATTCCAAGCCAGAAACTACAATCCACCACTGAAGCCAAATATGGAGAGTAAACAAATTGAGGGTTTGACTGATATGATGAAACTAATGATGACAAGGATAGATTCCTTGGAAACTCACAACAAGATGTTGGAGAATCAGCTAGCCCAACAAGCTAGCTCATCCTCCAGGGCGCCAGGGAAGCTTCCATCACAACCAGAAATCAACCCGAGAGAGTGATGGAGAGACCAACCCTGCCCCTAGAAGGTCTGGAAGGGTTAGGAGGAAGCCCATCAGATATGGCCTTCCCTCCTAGGCCACCCTCTTTCCTTATTTGCACTTTTCCAAATTGCTTTGAATAAAGCCCTAGGGCACCCTATAGTTTCCTTATTAGGTCATGCATTATCTCCTAGAATAGCCTACTGGTTTTTGTGTCAATAATTGGGCAGGTTAAAGCCTAGCTCAAGGGAAGCTAGGAAGCTCAAGCTAAGCCACTCAAAGTGAAGCTCCAATTATGGAAAGAAGCACTTCAACACTTGACTAAAGACTTCAAGTTGAAGGAGCTCGGATTGAATGCAACTTCACCTTCCAAATCAACCCAAGGCGCCACCTAATAAGAGGAAAATTCGAAATTGAAGAACCAGCCCACAACTTACCAAAGGAGGAGCCTTCAATGCGCCTAGCCATCAAGGATCAATCAAGATCCACAAATCAAGGGATCACCATCTAGATCCCCAATTTGTGGAACCAACTTTGGAAAACTCTAGCCGCCCAAGCTCTTGAAGGAAGGCTTTTCGAAATTCAAAAATGGGCGCCCCTCTAATCCAAGCAAACAAGGAAGGAGCTTAAGAGAATTCGGCCACAAGGAAGCTCCATCAAAGAAAGAATTTGAAATTCAAAATTGACAAAGGAAATGTCTTAATTGAGCATTAATTTCTTCCATAAAACTTGTGATTGCGCCTAGGGTGAATTGTCATCCTTGCCCATGGCTTGTTGAGCCTATAAATTGTAACCATCTCTTCATTGTCGAGTAGTTGCCTAGATGAAAAAAAAATCCTTGTGTTAGTATTGGTGCTTGTGTCGCCCAAGTTGTTCTATCTCCCCCTCTTCTCTAAAGGGCCGAGCCCTTTCCCCTCTCCCCCTTCTTCTCAAAGCCCTCAACGCATGCACCCTTGAAGGATTTGTACACCTTGGCGAGACTCTAAGGAAGTTCCCTCATCCTTTGATCTCGGTAACAACAAAGATCTCCAAGGATCCTTCACTTTCGGCTAGCATGAAGAGCAACATCAACAAGACTCCTAATCGGCTAAGTTCTTTCACCTCTTCCTTCTTTGATTTCTAGAGCTTGTTTCTACACTAATCAAAATTCTTATTGTAGGGAAACGCAAGGCTTGGAAGATCCTCTTGGCGCAAATCTCTTCCCCCTTCTTTTTCCCCACTCTCTTTAGTCAAAGTGTTAAGGGAACTTGTGAGGCTTAACCTCCCCCTTAGTTCTTGGTTGTAATATGAATCCGTGGCATGTGCGGATCCCGTTTGTTTGTGTTTGCTTGTAATGATGCAATACCTTCCATCAGAGTAGGACCGTTGAAGACCGGGACGTTACGATCCTTCTATTCTCAAGGATCGCACTGTGAGTATTTCTACTAGCAATTTCATTTCATAGATTAAGTGTCTTTCAAATTTGTAGTTTAAAGTAACTTAGTTCTTCGATTTTCCCTATTTACAAAATACAAAAAAATATATTTTCCAACTCCGTTAGCAATAATCTCGGTTTTTATTATAAAAATACAAAAAAACTATTTTTACAAAGCGTTGTTTGCATGCACCTTGTTCTGTGTTTTCCCCCCCTACATCAGAGAGCACTGTAATGCAATCTCAACTAGAAGTGGCAAACAATTAGAAGACCCGAAGATGCCAATTGATGACAGAGGAGAGGATGCAACACTTGAAATTAGAGATTTGAACCATGGAACAACACTTGTGGCACAAGAACCGATTAAGGAAGAATGGCCCTATGTGGGGCCACCTGCTTACAAACCTCCAATTCCCTTCCCATAGAGGCTTGTTAAAGCTAAACTAGATAAGCAATTTGGTAAGTTCTTAGAAGTTTTAAAGAAACTCTACATTAATATTCCTTTTGTTGATGCTCTTTCGCAGATGCCCACCTATGCCAAATTCCTGAATGACATCTTATCAAATAAAAGGAAGCTGAAAGATTAAGGAACCGTTGCACTTACTGAGGAGTGCAGCGCCATCATACAGAACAAGCTTCCTCAGAAACTCAAGGACCCATGCAATTTCTCCATACCTTGCTAGATTAGGGAGATGACCTTTCAGAGAGCCTTATGTGATTTAGGAGCGAGTGTCAGCTTATGCCATTGTCATTATGTAAAAAACTAGATTTGGGTGATTTGAAAACTACTAATATCTCTTTATAGCTTGCAAATAGATCAGTTCGTCATCCCGTTGGTATTTTAGAGGACGTTCCTATTAAAGTTAGGGATTATTTTGTCCCTACTGATTTTGTTATTTTAGAGATTGATAAGGATGACAGACTCCCTATCATTCTATGGAGACCCTTTCTTGCTACTGCTAGTACAGTCATTGATGTCAAAAATAGGAAACTGGATTTGAACATCGGTGACAATGTTATACAATTTGATCTTTCTGAATCTTTGAAAAAATCTTCTCCTGCACGTACATGCTGCAGTGTAGATATTGTTGAGAGGACTATACAGCAAATTGAACACTACAAGAAAGAGGTAGATCCACTGGAATTAGTCTTGATCAACACCGAAGACAGAGACATTGAACGCAAAGCTGATGAGTATGCTGCATCGCTAGATGCCGACCCAAGCATGGACATCACACCTAAGGATAACCGGGAAGAAGGAGAACATAAGAAGCTTGAATTTAAAAGTTTACCCAGGACATTGAGATATGAATTTCTAGGCGACAACTCCACATACCTAGTAATAGTTAGTGCAGAATTGGACAAAGAGCAAACTGAACTACTCCTTAGAGAACTCCGTCTTCACATGAAGGTAATTGGCTATTCGCTTGATGACATTAAAGAAATTAACCCCTCTATTTGCATGCATATGATTTTATTGGAAGAAAATAGCAAGTCTTCTATAGAATTCTAACGCCGGCTCAATCCACATATGAAAGATGTTGTGAAGAAGGAGGTGCTCAAACTTTTGGATGCAGGAGTCATATATCCAATATCAGATAGTTCTTAGGTGAGCCCGGTACATGTAGTACCTAAGAAGGGAGGTGTTACTGTAGTTAAGAATGGTGCAAATGAATTGATTACCACACGCACAGGATGAAGGATGTGTATCGATTACAGGAAGTTGAATTCTACTACAAGAAAAGATCACTTTCCTCTACCATTCATTGATCAGATGTTAAATAGATTAGCTCACAATTCTTATTTTTATTTTCTGGATGGATTTTCAGGCTTCTTTCAAATTCTCATCCATCCCGATGATCAGGAGAAAAAGACTTTTACTTGTCCCTATGGAACTTATGCGTATAGGAGGATGCCCTTCGGACTTTGCAATGCCCCCGCGACATTCCAACGGGTGATGATGGCGATATTTGTAGATTATAATGAGGATTTTATGGATATATTTATGGATGACTTTTCTGTGTATGGCTCTTCTTTCAACCATTGTTTGTCTAACCTCTCTAAAATTTTACAGAGATGTCAAGAAGTGAACCTGGTGTTGAACTGGGAGAAGTGCCACTTCATGGTCCGGAAAGACATAGTTCTTGGACACTTGGTCTCTGAGCGTGGAATCGAGGTGGATAGAGCAAAGGTTGAAATAATTGAAAATCTGAAGCCGCCTACAACAGTGAAAGGAATTAAGAGTTTTTTTGGGACATGCCGGTTTTTATAGAAGATTCATTAAAGACTTTTCTAAGATAGCTTGCCCTTTAACTAATCTTCTTACTAAAGATGCTTTTTTTTTTTTTTGATAAGGAATGCGAGGATGCCTTCATGAAACTTAAGGAAGCCTTGATTATAGCACCTATTATCCAACCTCCAGATTGGTCATTGCCTTTCGAATTAATGTGTGATGCTAGTGACCAAGCCATGGGGGTGGTTTTAGGACAAAAGAAAGACAAAAAGCTGCATACAATATATTATGCTAGTAGAACACTTAATGATGCTCAGATGAATTATGCTACAACAGAAAAAGAGCTTCTAGTAATTGTTTTTGCTTTCGATAAATTTCGTTCATACTTAGTTAATTCGAAAGTAATTATTTTCACTGATCATGCAGCTATAAAATATCTGGTGAACAAGAAGGATGTCAAGCCAAGACTTATTCGATGGATCCTCCTCTTACAAGAGTTCGATGTTGAGATTAGAGATAAGAATGGGAGTGAAAATCTAGTCGTTGACCACCTTTCTAGGCTTGAGCGAGATGAAGAAAGGAAGATTGATGATGAGTTGGAGATCAATGATGCATTCCCTGAAGAACATCTATATGCTTTATTGGAACAACAAGTCTCATGGTATGCAGATTACGTGAATTATCTTGTATCTAACATTCTTCCCCATGATCTTAATTTTCAGAAGAAGAAAAAATTCTTGCATGATGTGAAGTTTTATTACTGGGACGAGCCATACTTGTACTGATGATGTGCTGATGGACTGTATAGACGTTGCATACTCGAAGTGGAGATACAAGATGTGCTGACTCATTGCCATTCTTCACCATATAGAGGACACGCCAGAGCTGCTAAAATGGCCTTCAAAGTTCTACAGTCAGGTTTATTTTGGCCTTCTATATTTCATGACACTAAACACTTTGCTTTGAATTGTGACAATTGCCAACGAACTGGAAATCTCTCAAAAAGGGATGAACTACCTCTGCATGATATATTGGAGGTGGAAATCTTTGACGTATGGGGGATCAACTTTATGGGACCTTTCCCATCTTCATGTGGTAAACGGTATATCCTTGTTGTCATTGACTACGTGTCTAAGTGGGTTGAGGCTTCCACAGAGGCAACTAACGACTCGAAGGTTGTCATGAAGTTCATGAAGAGAATAATTTTTCCCAAATTTGGAGTTCCATGCGTTTTGATAAGTGATGGAGGGTCCCACTTTATAGAACAGAGGTTTGGAGCACTCTTGAAGAAATATGGTGTAAAGTACAAAATTGCAATGCTCTATTATCCTCAGACTAGTGGTCAGGTAGAGGTTTCAAATAGAGAAATTAAGTAAATACTTGAGAAAACCGTATTTAGATCACGGAAGGATTGGGCGCTGAAATTACCTGATGCTTTATGAGCCTATAGAATCGCCTTCAAGACACCCCTCGGTATGTCTCCTTTCTAACTTATTTATGGGAAATTCTATCACTTACCTGTTGAACTTGAGCACAGGACATTTTGGGCTGTCAAGCAAATTAACTATGATTTTAAAAGCGCTGGAGAAAGGAGAAAGTTGCAGCTTGATGAACTGGATGAGATTCGTCTTTTTGCGTATGAGAATGCCAAGATCTACAAGGCACAAACCAAATATTGGCATGACAAGCGCATCGTGAAGAAGGAATTTCATGTGGGAGACAAAGTGCTACTTTTCAATTCATGACTTCGACTATTTCCAGGAAAGCTCCGAACGAGATAGTCCGGACCTTTTATAGTGCAGCACGTGCAGCCTTATGGCGCAATCACAATTTGGACAGAATGCACGGGAAGCTTCATTATCAATGGGCATCACCTTAAACATTATTTTGAGGATGAGCGGGTCGAGCAAGGGGTTGTTCTTTCCCTATCAGACCCCACAGATTTGGTGACATAAAAACTCTTTTGGTCGAGCTATTGACCTTAAACTAGCGCTCTTGGGAGGCAACCCAAGTTCTTGATCGTTCAGTTTTTATTGCATTACCTCTAGTTGTTATTCGATAGACCTCTTAATTTGTTCAGTTTTGTTTAGTTTTTAGTAGTAATATGGGGATTTTTGCTAATTGTAAGTCTTTTGTGTTGTAGGGACCCATTGGGAGGATAGGTTTTTCGAGACAGCAATTTGAGCATTCCAGAGGACTTCACAGCCATGGGGTTCACCTGTGAACTCTACTGTGTATATCAGAAAATAGGGTTTTCAAGGAAAAATTTAAAGCATCAGAGTTGATTTGACGTCCGTGGATGGAGTATAGCATTTCAGGTTTTCCAGGTTTCATCCAGAAGACTTCACCACCAAGTGAACCCCATGGGGTTCACCCGTGAAGTCTACTGTATCCAGACAAATAACTTTTCCACCAGAAAGCTTCATGGTCTGGTGAACCCCATTGGGTTCACCCGTATTTCTAATTAAGCAGCACCATCCATATTACTTCACATGTTGGTGAACCCCATGGGGTTCACCCGTGCTTCTAAACCTTATTCGCCCGTATCTAGGGTAACACACGAGACGGGTTTTGCCAAACCCGTGTGCCACCGCTCTGTTGCTTATGCCCTACTCTCTTCATGTCCAGATCTCTTCACCTCAACACTCGAAGACGCCTTTTTCCTCCTCGAATCGTGTTTCCCCCAAGGTTTGAACCCTCATCGTTTCTGTTTGTGATGAGTTCGAAGTTTTTCAGCCACTGGTTATTTCTATCACCGCCAATTTCCACCGACTATTTCATCCATTTTTTTTTCCTTCTCGGCGATCACATCTCGGTTTCTGGAGGACTTCTCTTATACATTCATGGCGCCGAAGAGAAAAGTCCTAGTTTCTCGTCGCTTCACCTCTCGCCTAGTGTCCGCCTCATCAGGTGACGACGACGACTACACTCCGTCGCCGCCATCACATCCACCACCACCAACTGCACAGACTACACGGTCTTCTTCATCAAGGCAGGCACAAGCCTCAGCTAACTGACCCCAGCCCTACAATTCTCCCCCGAACGAGTTCGGTATAATTTTTTGGACTGCTGCACAAGAGGAACGCTATCTTCCTCTTCACCAGCGCAAGGTGTCCAAATTAGGCAAGTTAGCACGTTTTGGAAAGCTTATTAAGAGGCGAATCCAAAGGATATAAAAGCCCTCTCCGAAACTTCCTAATCATCGAGAAATTGGCTCACGAACAGGCTAGGGCGACTGGAAATAGTGACAACGTTGTTTGGAGGTGATTTCGAGGGATTGAACCATCAGAGCTTGTCGATTCTTGAAGATTACGTACGGTTCATCATCTCCTTCCCCTCAGAAACATTTGATTGTAGTTTTCTAGACATTTTAGAGAGATTTTTGTGTGACTTCATGAATTCTGTAGTGTAAAACCTATTTCAGGGCTTGGTTGAAGCCTGCTGACAATTCCTAATCGCAAACCTTGTTTCAAATCTATTATTTGATTATTCATATGAGCATATCATACTTTGTTGCACTTATTTTGTGATTCTACCTTAGCCATATATTATCATGTTTTAGCCGATGCAATTCATACCGAGAGGAGAGTCGTGTCGATGGATTCCCTTAGTAAGACTTGTGAATCCATGACACGAGAGTGCTTGGTTTTCACTCGAGGATATCATAACTTTCCATCGAGCACATAGGGTTTGTTTAGAACGATCCACTGCAAGAGTAGGAGACCGTTCTAGGTAAACACCAGAGTGTACCACCGAGAGGGGGCATCTTGTACCTTAGGGAAAGTTCCTTATGCAAAACTGTGAATTCATGTAATAGATCATCTTTAACGCAATTAGAATTGTCGGCGTGGTGGATGCTAAAGCCTTGATCTCTCTCACATATACGCTCTTCCAGTAGTTGCTTCGATTTCTTGCTTTTAGATAATCGACATCAAAACCCTGCTTTGAACTGCTTAGCTATTAAAAACTTAGACTTTCTGGTACTTAACCTTGTTCCCTGTGGGTTCGACAACCTTTTATATTACTTTGACATAATCGTGCACTTGCGGGTAGTGTCAAAGGGCAGTGCCTAGGGTCCAACCAGATGATGACTCAAAAATTCATAATAAATTTTATATTAATTGTATAATCTTTTTGAGTCATAATTATGCTCTTTTGCTTATTTTTAAACTTATATAGTCGATTATTTTGGAATCTACACTTTTTCTTATTTTTCAAATAAAATATTCCTATTTTCAATGGAATTGAAGATAAAAGAGGCTGGAAATAGAATCATGACAAAAAATGGAGCCCGGAGGACAAATTTAGAATTTTTGGCCATCACACCCCCATGAAATTTGAACTAAAATCTTCACAGGGGAGTGAAAATTTATTAAATAGGGGAAATAGTAGCCACACGTGCCCGAGTCTTCCGCCGCCCTTTATATATGATTTTATCGATGCAAAATTAGAAGAATTTGAGCGCTAATTGGAAAAACTAAAAATACAGATTTGTTCTATAAATTGAGGAGAAGATTTCAAGCAAAAGATGGTCCACTTTCATCAAGACTCAAGGGAAAAATTGAGAGAGGCACCGCTAGGGCTTGGCCTCTCGCCGAGAGGTGTAGAGGCCACCTCTGGTGGCAAAATTTTTAGAGAAGCTTCACCCAAGGGAGGAGACGACACACCGAAAATTTCAGATCGAAAGGAGTTCAACAAGGGAGAAATCAGATAAACAAATTTCAACCGAAGGGGGAAAATCACAAAACACCGTAGCATGCGGTTACTGTAGCAGTACTGTGGCGGCCGAAAAATCACAAGGTTGTGAAAATTGAACTATGATTTTCACACCCCTGTGAAATCTGTAAAAAATTTTATTCTTTCTCTATTGAATTCTGATTATTTTAAGATGAATTTTGTTGTGTTTTCGACTCCATGGTAGCGTAATCTTTTCTTTGAGACATAGGGAGTAATCCCTTTTTAATTCTATAATGACTGGATAATTTTTAACTGATTAGTTATTCTTTGAATGATAATTTTGCCTCTATGATTTATTTACTTGGAAATTATTAGTTTTAGAATATTAGCATGTTTTAGGATTTGTAATATGAACCGAAAGGTGATTTACAAATCTGGAACCCTTAAATTGAGAACTAGAAACCTAGACTATGAAAGTTGCTAAATCCTAGAATCCTGATTTTTTATACTTATTTAACAAGTTAATATTTTCATCTATTTATTTCCCTATTTTAGACATGATAATATGGACAGAAATGTGATTTTGATTGTTAGAACCCCTTAAGTAAAACCTGTAAAATTAAAGTACAAAAGTATTTAATTTTACTTGAGAAGTTGACTTTGAGAGTTAAGCCACGAAAGTGATTTTAATTTTCTTTGTTTGGTTTACTTTTATTTAACACTGAGTAGTAAGTCACGAAAGTGAAGGCTATTCTATGTAAATTGGATGTTTGAAAGGAGACAATTTCTTTTTAAGTAAACTTTTCTTTTTCATGATTTGAATAAATAATAAAAACTTTATTATATCTAGTCATAGGAATTAAAAAGTGATGAAACCTTAGTCCCAGTTTTCTTTCTCTGATCTTCTACGATAATTTTTGCTATTTTGTTCTTATTTTATACCCATTGTATATCGATCGCTTAGCTAGTAAGAATTCAATTATTTGGTACTTAACACGTAAGTCTATGTGGGTTCGATATCTTTTTATTACTTCGATGTATCCGTGCACTTGCAAACACATAACTAGAGCACTAAAAAAGAAGGTGAAGAAGACAAAGGAACAAAGGTTCTTCCACTATGGTGAGTAGGGCCACTAGAGAAGGGACTGCAAGCAACTTCAAAACGAGGAGAAGAGAGGCAAAACCTTATCTTCTAGCTTAGGTATTTATGTTACCGAAGTTAACCTTTCTACTTCTATGGCATGGGTATTGGATACTACATGTGGAGCTCATATTTGTACAAATATGCAGGAGCTCAAGAAAAGTAGATCGGTGCGGCTTGGAGAGATTGACCTATGAGTTGGAAACGGGGCACAGGTTGCTGCTGTTGCTGTAGGACTTTTGACGCTCTCCCTGCCTTCTGAACTTTAGTTAGAGTTAGATAATTGCTTTTATATACCTTCTCTTGTCAAAAATATTATATTCATTCCTTGATTAGCAAGGAAAGGATTTAAATTTGAAATAAAAGAGGATTCGTGTTCTTTTTCATTTGCAAATGTGTTTTATGAGAAGGGTACTTTATGCAATGGATTATATGTCTTGGACATAGATAACTCTATTTGTAAATATATCATAAAAGGATCAAACTAAGTGGTTCAGTTGGTACGTATCTATGGCATTGTCGATTAGCCCATATAAACAATAATCACATTCACAACTCCATGCAAATGGGTTGTTAGATTCAACCTGTTTTAAGGAGTGTGGTACTTGTGAGTCTGGTTTATTAGGGAAGATGGCAAAAGCCCCCTTCACCAAGTTAAGTGAGAGGGCAGGAGGTTTATTGGATCTCATACACAGTGATGTGTGTGGACCGTTCAGTAAATAAGCCAAAGGAGGGTACAACTACTTTATCATATTTACTGATGATTTCAGTAGATATGGTTATGTTTGCCTTATGAGATATAACTTCGAATCCTTTGAGAAATTTAAGGAGTTTAGACATGAAGTAGAGAACCAGCTTGGTAGATCGATTAAGACTCTTCAATCAGATCGTGGTGGAGAGTTCTTTGACTATCTGAGAGAGTGTGGGATCTTATCCCAACTCACTCCTCCTAGAACACCTCAATGAAATGGTGTGTCTGAGAGGAGGAATCGAACTTTGTTGGAGATGGTTCGATCTATGATGAGTCATGCAACTCTACCACCCATGTTCTGAGGACATGCACTAGAAATAGCTTCTCTAATACTGAATAATGTTTCATGTAAGAGTGTCTCTAAGATTCCATATGAGGTATGGACTGGGAGACGACCGAATCTCTCTTTTGTGAGAGTCTGAGGATGTGAGGCTTAAGTCAAACGTCAAGATTCTAGCAAGCTATAACCTAGATCTGATAAATGCGTGTTTGTGGGGTATCCTAAGGAAACTAAAGGATACTACTTCTATGTTCCTACCGAGAACAAAGCTTTTATTGCTCTGGGTGCTGTCTTTCTACAGAAAGAATTTCTCATAAAAGAAGTCAGTGGGAGGAAGTTTAACTTAGATGAGGTCCAAATGCAACCACAAGACACTTAGATGGAACCTGAGCCACCTGCATCAGATGGGTCTTCAAGAGGAAGACTGACATGGATGACAACATAGTTACCTATAAGGGTAGACTTGTAGCTAAAGGATTCAGACAGGTCTACTGGGTGGACTATGATGAAACCTTCTCGTCAGTTGCCATAATCAAATCCATTCGAATCTTGTTTGCTATAGCTGCATATCATGATTATGAGATATGGCAGATGGATGTTAAGACAACGTTCATTAACGGAAAGCTAATAGAGAATGTGTATATGACACAGCTTAATGGCTTCATCCATCCTGCAGAGGCCAATAAGGTCTACAGGCTGAAGAGATCCATTTATGGATTAAAGCAAACATCTCGAAGTTGGAGTATTTGGTTTGATGAGACAATAAGAGATTACGACTTTATCAAAAGTGAAGATAACGCCTGTGTGTATAGAAAATTTAGTGAGAGCTTGTTGACTTTTCTGGTCTAGTATGTCGATGACATACTGTTCATCAAGAATGACATCCTTCGTCTTCAATCTGTGAAGACATGATTGAGGAAGTGTTTCGAGATGAAGCACTTAGGGGAGGCCGCCTATTTTAGGCAGAAGGATCTACAAGGATAGATCCAAGAAGCACCTAGCCCTTAGTCAGAGTACCTTAGGGGTGAGCAGAGTACCTTAGGGGTGAGCATTCAGTATTAACTGATACCGAATTAGATTTACCAAATTTTTATAAATCGAAACCGAACCGAATTACTAAAATACCGATTTGCTACTGAACCAAATTTACCGAAATTTTTTAGTAAATTCGGTAAATTACCAAAAATATAATATAAATTATACAGTATATAAAAACATAATGGTTTTAGCTTAATAAACATATTTATAAAAAAAATAATGGTTTTAGCTTAATAAACATATTTATAAAAAAAACAAACTGCAAAATTTAAGAAAATAAAACAATAATAACATATGTTACACACATTACAATTTGTTACACAATAACCATTGCCTACAATCTGTTACACAATAACTATTGTCTCTAATACCAGTCTACTCTAGTCTTTGATGGTCCTGCACGCTCCACCATTACATCATATAGCTGCTTACCATTCTAGAGTAAATTTAAGGCCAAGACCGTGAGGAACAACGTCAAAGATAAGAAAAGAAAATTTGGTTCAGTTTATCATTACTCACAAAAATTACTCAAAAAAAAATGAACTTGTCCGTCAGGTTTAGTTTGCATCTCCTTAAAATACACCAAAATTGGAAATTGTGGCCACCAAAGTTCCCAGTTAACGAAAGAAGAGTACCTAGTCAATTTACATTCAAATGTTAGATTATTTTGTCTTGCGAAAGGAACTGAGTAGTAGAAAGGGCATATCAACTAACTGCCAATGGTTCTTGCCACCAACAAATACATTTTCCCCAAGATTCCTAAAGCTGGTCTCCAATTTTCACCTCCTACAGTAAGTCTTCAAAGGAAACAGGTGAGAACACAAAAAAAAGGACATAATGGTTTCAATTCATGCAGCATGAGGATAGGAACTGTTGGGAAACCGCGGGGATTTTAAAATAAAAATTACATGAGCACAACGGAAGCAATCCCCGAAACAGGCCAGTCCCAAAAACCCAGAAGATCGAGTCTTGCGAGGAGATCGACACGGTGAGTAGGAGATGATACCTTGATGCAAGTCAAGAGATGTGATGCAGGCGCCCAAATGTGCGCCCTCTGCAGTCTCGCACACAGCCGAACCTCGAGTCCTCTTCTTCCACGCCCGGTGCTAGCCTCGGGAAGAAGATCCACGCCTTTGGGAGACTTTCTCAATCACTTGCGCCAACTCCTGATGAGATGCCAAGGAGAGGAGGTGGAGCTTCGTCGGAGTCCAACTCTTGAAGCACTCCACCACGATCCGAACAGGAATCAACCCAAGCTAAAGTCCAACTTTGGGGAGGAGGGCGACAAGGAGCTTGCAGGAATTGAACCAAGTAAGGAAGAGAGTCCAACTCTCTTAATGGCCGAATACCTCAAGAGTGGCGACAAAGGGAAGAGGAGAGGAGAGTGTAACCCGACAAAAGGGGGGCTAGGGGGTTTATATACCCATGAATAGGTGCACCTCTTCACAAGTGAAGAGGCACACCACTTCATGAAGAGACACACCTCTTCAAGTGTTAAAACCCAATTCGTCCACTCCAAGTCCCATCCGCCCAAGTTCATTCACCCATTCAAAGTGAGAAGCTCCAAGCTTCTCTCTTTAAGTGAGATGTGCCACTTGGATTTGTCTTCCTCATAGATATGCGCCAAGCTCACTCCAAGTGACTTGCACCTATCCCTCTTGGCCCATTTGGCCCAAATGGCTCATTGAGCCCATTTGGCCCAAATGGCTCATTGAGCCCATTTGGCCTATTAGCCCAACTTGGTATATTGGGCCCATTTGGCCCAAATGGCCCATTGGGCCCATTTGGCCCAAATGGCCCATTGGGCCCATTTGGCCTACTAGGCCCAAAAAACAAGTTAGCTCCAAATGATTCCTTTCATCTCATCTAGCACAGTGGTGCTGATGGATTCTCTCAAACAGATCCGAGTTATCCAATAACTCGATCAAAAGGCTACTCGATCAATACGAGAACCCGAGTTCAAGTTGTGCGACCCTGTAGGTTCCTTTGATGTTGGCAGTGATGAACTCAGGTCATCACAAGCAGTGAGTGGCACCTAGCAGTGCATCGCTGCTACCCAAGTCTTCGGAATGGATATCACATCAACATCCCCATCATCGCAACAAGATACCGATGCATTACAGTCTCTTTGCCGAACTGATATCCGATTGGGCAAAGTATGTCACCACTTTGTTTTTACCCAATCTCATGGTCATGACTAAATCAGGCTTTCACCTGGGTATAACCATACACTTTCAGTCATGCAACCATAGGGGGCCCCGTGCATATCAAGCTTCCCGTAGGAAGGGGCAAATCCTATGTCTGTCCATTGATCTTCTCATATGGGTCGTCACATACCCAATGACAACCGTTATGACCTCCCAGCTTACGGCGAGGTGTTAGGTTGTATCAAAGCATGTTCCTAACCATACGAAGAGTCAATGACCTCAAGTCAAGGGATCAATGCATCTCCTGTCACTTGTGAGGTTAACTCATGACACCAAGTCAGAGCCTCACAGCGGGTCGGTCCAGTGTATCTTCCACTGATACACCCATATGTCTGCGTTAGTACCCCGTGCCTAACTAGCTCATATACCAGTCTCACATGTACCAGAGCTGTCCCTTATCCACTCAGGTACTCGATCGGGGACACACCGTTTGAGCACAGATACAATCTGTCTCCAGGGACATTATTATCTATGTACACAATCGCAGATGTAAACACAGCATAATAATGACAATACCAGAACAATATATTAAATACCAATGTCAATATCAAGTAGTACAAACAAGACCAATAACGGGTCTAAAGGGCATATACACCAACAATCTCCCACTTGCACTTAGACTTAGTTGTTGAGAAATCTCAACCCCATGTCCCTCGCATGACCATCATGCTTCTGCTGAGCCAAATCTTTGGTCAGTGGGTCTGCCAGATTGTTATCTGTGTCAGCTCTGCTTATCTTGACATCACCTCAGTCAACTATCTCTCTGATCAGGTGAAATCTTCTAAGTATGTGTATGGATTTCTGATGAGACCTTGGTTCCTTTGCCTGTGCAATCGCTCCATTATTGTCACAATAAAGCTCGATTGGATCCACAGCAGAGGGAACCACCTAAAGTTCCAATACGAACTTCCAAATCCAAACGGCTTCTTTGGCTGCCTCAGAAGCGGCGACATACTCAGCCTCGGTCGTAGAATCAGCTATAGTGGACTGCTTGAAGGATTTCCAGCATACAACGCCACCATTCAACTTGAACACATAGCCGGCCTGCGATCTAAAGTCATCAGGGTCAGACTGGAACGACACATCAGTGTAGCCCTGAACACTGAGCTCTTCTTGTCCCCCATAGACCAAGAATAAGTCTTTAGTTCTTCTCAGATACTTCAGAATGTTCTTTACAGCCACCCAGTGCTGTAGACCTGGATTGGATTGGTATCAGCTGGTTATGCTCACAGCATAAGCCACGTCTGGTCTAGTACACAACATCGCGTACATGATCGAATCCACTGCCGAAGCATAGGGCACTCGACTCATGTCGTTCCTCTCAGCCTATGTGACGGGACACTGGCTCTTGGAGAGAATAAGGTCATGTCTCACTGGAAAGTATCCTTTCTTAGATTGCTCTAAGCTGAACCTCTCTAGGACCTTATCAATGTAAGTACTCTGACTAAGGGCCAGGAGCTTCTTGGATCTATCCCGGTAGATCCTCACGCCTAGGATATAGGCGGTCTCCCCCAAGTCTTTCATCTCGAAACACTTTCCCAACCATGTCTTCACAGTTTGAAGACTAGAGATGTCGTTTCCGATGAGTAGTATGTCGTCGACATACAGGACCAGAAATGTCACCAAGCTCCCACTGAATCTTTTATATACACAGGCGTCATCTTCGCTCTTGATAAAGCCGTAATCTCTTACTGCCTCATCAAATCGAAGATTCCAACTTCGAGAAGCTTGCTTTAATCCATAAATGGATCTTTTTAGCCTGCAAACCTTATCGACCTCTACAAGATGGATGAAACTATCCGGTTGTGTCATATACACATCCTCTGTCAGCTTTCCATTAAGGAACGCTGTCTTTACATCCATCTGCCATATCTCGTAATCGTGATATGCAGCTATAGCAAGCAAGATTCGAATGGATTTAAACATGGCAACTGGCGAGAAGGTTTCGTCATAGTCCACCCCGTGAACTTGTCTGAATCCTTTTGCCACAAGCCTACCCTTATAGGTAACTATGTTGCCATCCATGTCAGTCTTCCTCTTGAAGACCCATTTACACCTTATGGGTTTTACCCCATCAGGCAGCTCAACCAAATCCCAGACTTGGTTAGCCGACATGGAATCTATCTCGGATCTCATGGCCTCAAGCCATTTCTCAGAGTCCGGTCCAGCGACCGCCTCATTATAGGTCCTGGGTTCATCTTCAACGATGAAGATCCCGTCGTGTTGGGTCGGCAGCGACTCGTACCTCTCAGGTGCACGACGAATCCTCCCAGACCTATGTAGGGCCTGTGTCTGAGCCTCTAGTTGCCCAGCAACCAATGCAGGTGGCTCAGGTTCTATCTCCGTGTCTTGTGGTTGCACTTGGACCTCGTCCAAGTCAAACTTCCTCCCACTGACTTCTTTCATGAGAAATTCTCTCTCTAGAAATATAGCATCTCGAGCAACAAAAACTTTATTCTCGCTGGGAATATAGAAGTAATATCCTTTAGTTTCCTCAGGATACCCCACAAACATGCATTTATCATATCTGGGTTCTAGCTTGTTAGAATCTTGACGTTTGACATAAGCCTCACATCCCCAGACTCTGATATAAGAGAGATGCAGTCTCCTCCCACTCCATACCTCGTACGGAATCTTGGAGACACTCTTAGATGGAACATTATTCAGTATCTTAGAAGCTGCTTTTAGTGCATATCCCCAAAACGAGAGTGGTAAAGTTGCATGACTCATCATAGATCGAACCATGTCTAACAAAGTTTGATTTCTCCTTTCAGACACACCATTCCATTGTGGTGTTCCAGGGGGAGTGAGTTGGGATAGAATCCCACACTCTCTAAGATAGTCAAGAAACTCATTGCTTAGGTACTCTCCACCACAATCTGATCGAAGAGTCTTAATAGATCTACCAAGCTGGTTCTCAACTTCATGTCTGAACTCCTTAAATTTCTCAAAGGATTCGGACTTATGTTTCATCAAATAAACATAACCATATCTACTGAAGTCATCAGTAAATGTGATGCAGTAGTTGTACCCTCCTCTGGCTTGTTTACTAAATGGCCCACATACATCGCTGTGTATGAGATCCAACAAACCTCCTGCCCTCTCACCAATCTTAGTGAAGGGCGCTTTTGTCATCTTCCCTAATAAACAAGGTTCGCAAGTATCAAATTCCTCCAAGGAGCTTGAACCCAACAATCCATTTGCATGGAGTTGTTGAATGCGATTCTTATTTATATGGGCTAATCGATAATGCCAAAGGTACGTACTAACTGAACCACTTAGTTTGATCCTTTTATTATTTATATTATAAATAGAGTTATCCATGTCCATGACATATAATCCATTGCACAAGGTACCCTTCCCATAAAACACATTTGCAAATGAAAAAGAACAAGAGTCCTCTTTTATTTCAAATTTGAACCCTTTCCTTGCCAAGTAAGGAATAGATACAATGTTTTTGGTAAGAGAAGGTACATAAAAACAATGATCTAACTCCAACTGAAGTCCAGTAGGCAGGGAGAGTGTCAAAAATCCTACGGCAACAGCAGCAACCTGTGCTCCGTTTCCAACACGTAGGTCAATCTCTACAGGCCGCACCGATCTACTTTTCTTGAGCCCCTGCATATTTGTACAAATATGAGCTCCACATGCTGTATCCAATACCCATGACATGGAAGTAGAAAGGTTGACTTCGATAACATAAATACCTGAGCCAGAAAATGAAGCCCTGCTTCTCTTCTCCTCGTTCTGAAGTCGCACTATGTCCTTCAACATGTGAGGTGGCCCTCCATATGAATAGCACCTGTTATTCCTGATCCTTTCCATCTTTAGTTTCAGTTCATTGGTTAAACCTTTCGGTTCACCACACTGAATGACTACTTTGGGAGGGTTGAGCTCAACCAATTCATTGAAGAGCTGCCTTAGATTATAAATAATCTCAAAAGCACTCTTAGATTCATATTGCCCTTTAAATTCAGGCGACATGTTGGTTAGCATCAAATTAGCAACCTCCAAAGTATCAGCCTGATGCTTATCAAAAGCATCCTTCTCAGCCGCTGAGGCCGAGCATGGAAGTGGCTCTGGAATAGGCTGCTCCAGGACATAGAGCTTCCTCTCGAGCTTAAGGACAATCCTCAAGTTCCGATACCAGTCCATCAAATTGGATCCAACCAACTTGTCCTTTTCCAGGATAGATCGTAGTGACCATCTGCTATTGTTCGTAGCCATTGATCTACAACAACCAAGAAAGCAGATTAGTACTACTTCGAATCATTTAATCTGGACTTACATTAAATGATCATGGCTCCCACTATTTTAATCGAATTGACAACCCACAAAGTCAATCGGGAAATCCGAGATTTCCTAGTGAGATGGGATCCCTATTCCACACGAGGCTTCGCGTCCTACTAGAGTGGGATGAGATGCACAAAGTGACTCATGCTTCGTAAGGTAGGCACGCCAGCCGATTGCCCCCAGGGCAATTCCCCTTCTCAAGACAGTTCAAGCATTTCGTGCCCAGCTAGGGCTGGAACAACACAAAACTTTAACCTCTCGAGGCTGCCTCTAGAATTCCATCATGTGGCCACCACATATGAAATCTAGTCAAGTCTGTCTTGACCGTTATGCCTAGGGCCAACGAGCTTCCTTGCTAGGGCACGTCCAGGATTTTAACTGGACTCAGGAAACCATTGCCACCACACGCCTTCTAAAGATAAGTGGGTGTGCCCCACTAGGGTGAGAAACAGTTCATAACACCGCTGATCGATAGCTTGACGAGGGCTACACGTCAGAAGGCTACAGACTTGATATTGTTTTGAGGGTTTTTGAGGTCTCATCCTCTTAGTTTTATCTTTTATCTAACATTACAAGCATGCAATCCTATAGTGATAACAACAAGATAAAACACATCTAGGCATGCTATAGCAGATATCAAAAGCAGTAAACAAGCGATGTGGTCATAGCCTAATCAACACATTGAACCATCACATGCCAAAGGATGTTCAATGCTTGACCTAGGTGACAAGCCCCAACAAGACCTAACCTAGCCGCCACTAAGCTTTATCTTCAAGTGCGGCTCCAAGGTCCTCCACATCAAGGCATAGCACGCAAACCCAAGGGTTCGGCCAAGACATTGGTGGCTCCTCCATGCATGATGCGCCATCATGCTTGTGCCAAGAGGGATAGCTCTCGAACCCTAGGTTCGGCCAAGCCCTTACTTGCGCCACCAAGTAAGATGCGCCATCATGGTTGATGCGCCAAGATGTAAGCTCCATGAGGGATGCGCCCCTAATCTTCTTTGTGTGTTTACAAAATAAAAAGAAAAAGCGGCACGCAGGCCTCACATAAATACATCACAGGCATATAAGGGGCTTGACTATGACCACAACACGATGCACAATCATCTCATGCTTTTCTATATGCTCATGAAAACATAAAACTTCAGTTTTAGTTTCTTAGAAAACATGTCTTTCAACCTCAACGTCTCTTCGCAAATCTAGGATCTTTCGTTTCTCTCAGGAGTCTACAAGTGACGCATGCATGCTCCAAGCACGCTTGTCGTCTACCCTTGCAATCCTTAACCTGCCAAGATTAGGACAAACATGTGCCCATAATCTTCGACAAGTCCCACACAGTAGGATTATCCTACATGCGTTGGGAGAAATTAATTCTCTCACATATGGGTCTAACCCACAAAGTGAAGAAAGCGAAAAATCAAAGAAATCGAATAGATGTCAGGAACGAAAAACTTATAATTTTTTTTACTTAGAAAAATCCATGCGCATATGCAAATTTTTGAAAAATTTCAGATGGCATGTGAGCATACAACAAAAGCATAAAACACTGTTCGAGTTCGCAAGATGCCTCTGATACCACTGTTGGGAAACCCCGGGGATTTTAAAATAAAAATTACATGAGCACAGCGGAAGCAATCCCCGAAACAGGCCAGTCCCAAAAACCCAGAAGATCGAGTCTTGCGAGGAGATCGACACGGTGAGTAGGAGATGATACCTTGATGCAAGTCAAGAGATGTGATGCAGGCGCCCAAATGTGCGCCCTCTGCAGTCTCGCACACAGCCGAACCTCGAGTCCTCTTCTTCCACGCCCGGTGCTAGCCTCGGGAAGAAGATCCACGCCTTTGGGAGACTTCCTCAATCACTTGCGCCAACTCCTGATGAGATGCCAAGGAGAGGAGGTGGAGCTTCGTCGGAGTCCAACTCTTGAAGCACTCCACCACGATCCGAACAGGAATCAACCCAAGCTAAAGTCCAACTTTGGGGAGGAGGGCGACAAGGAGCTTGCAGGAACTGAACCAAGTAAGGAAGAGAGTCCAACTCTCTTAATGGCCGAATACCTCAAGAGTGGCGACAAAGGGAAGAGGAGAGGAGAGTGTAACCCGACAAAAGGGGGACTAGGGGGTTTATATACCCATGAATAGGTGCACCTCTTCACAAGTGAAGAGGCACACCACTTCATGAAGAGACACACCTCTTCAAGTGGTAAAACCCAATTCGTCCACTCCAAGTCCCATCCGCCCAAGTTCATTCACCCATTCAAAGTGAGAAGCTCCAAGCTTCTCTCTTTAAGTGAGATGCGCCACTTGGATTTGTCTTCCTCATAGATATGCACCAAGCTCACTCCAAGTGACTTGCGCCAATCCCTCTTGGCCCATTTGGCCCAAATGGCTCATTGAGCCCATTTGGCCTATTAGCCCAACTTGGTCTATTGGGCCCATTTGGCCTACTAGGCCCAAAAAACAAATTAGCTCCAAATGATTCCTTTTATCTCATCTAGCACAGTGGTGCTGATGGATTCTCTCAAACAGATCCGAGTTATCCAATAACTCGATCAAAAGGCTACTCGATCAATACGAGAACCCGAGTTCAAGTTGTGCGACCCTGTAGGTTCCTTTGATGTTAGCAGTGATGAACTCAGGTCATCACAAGCAGTGAGTGGCACCTAGCAGTGCATCGCTGCTACCCAAGTCTTCAGAATGGATATCACATCGACATCCCCATCATCGCAACAAGATACTGATGCATTACAATCTCTTTGCGGAACTGATATCCGATTGGACAAAGTGTGTCACCACTTTGTTTTTACCCAATCTCATGGTCATGATTAAATCAGGCTTTCACCTGGGTATGGCCATACACTTTCAGTCATGCAACCATATGGGGGCCCCGTGGATATCAAGCTTCCCGTATGAAGGGGCAAATCCTATGTCTGTCCATTGATCTTCTCATATGGGTCGTCACATACCCAATGACAACCGTTATGACCTCCTAGCTTACGTCGAGGCGTTAGGTTGTATCAAAGCATGTTCCTAACCATACAGAAGAGTCAATGACCTCAAGTCATGACACCAAGTCAGAGCCTCACAGCGGGTTGGTCCAGTGTATCTTCCACTGATACACCCATATGTCTGCGTTAGCACCCCGTGCCTAACCAGCTCATATACCAGTCTCATATGTACCAGAGCTGTCCCTTATCCACTCAGGTACTCGACCGGGGACACACCGTTTGAGCACAGATACAATCTGTCTCCAGGGATATTATTATTTATGTACACAATCGCAGATGTAAATACAGCATAATAATGACAATGCCAGAATGATATATTAAATACCAATATCAATATTAAGTAGTACAAACAAAACCAATAACGGGTCTAAAGGGCATATACACCAACAGGAACAATGTTAGCAATTACAAAGTGATACTCAGTGATCTAAGTGAGCCTAATTCAAAGTACACGGATCCAATTCAAAAAAAATTTCTATAGCGTATTATTAGTCTTCAGTTGCCCACTTTTTCCTTCTGTTTCAAATATGAAAGGCATTCCTACTTTAGGTGATGTGACTAACCAGAGCCTCTTTATCAAAGACAAACCTTACTCTTGTTGTTTGAAAGGAAAACATAAATGAATTAGATAATTTTAGCATCATTATGAAAATAATTTTAATTCAAAACACCTAGAAGAAAAATATACTTGATACAAGGCAAAGTTCACATATAATTTTACTTTTACTGAAGATATATGCTTATGTCTTGTTATTGCTATTTAGTTAAGCAATGTCGTTTAAACAATTGAGTAACTTAGGATGTATTATTCATCAAAACAAGATGGTCCACTATGTATATACAAGTATCCATCACAAAAGCCTAGGAAACAACCGCAAACTATAGCACGAACAATGTTATCTTCTGAACATATAAACAAGTTAGCAAGCCCAATGAAGTAAATGATAGCTTAGATGCTCTATAAAATCAGCGTATCCAAACACCTAATATGGAAAGCTAAAAAAATCCTACTGAACATGCGATACATTTTTACCTGGAAGAGTAAAAGCAATTCAAGTAGACCTATTGTAGCAGCTGGTAGCAAATTGTCTTCGTATGCAAATAAACCTACAATTCCTGCAGCTCAAAACACAATAAGTGGCAAGACCTAACTAGCACGAAAATGAAAGCCATCACATAATTTTCACAATGACTGAAAAATCATATGCATAACCTATAAGAGTTATCAATTACGTACTGAAGTATGCTATCATTTATCTAATGCTCGTTGTCAATTTTCCTTGGAATTATTTTTGTATTTACATTTCCTGCAACATTTTTCATGTACAATCTTAACAAAGATAATGTCAAGCATCTCTTGTAATATTAGACGAGATTTTGATAGGGGAATTGATTTGTTATCCATAATTCTCGAAGGAGCAAACAAGATAAGCCAATGACATCTACAACTTGAAATGTAAGAATGGCATGTCCAATTTTGTTCTTAGGCCAAAAATAATGTGAGCATATTCTGCTAAAGTAAATAAAACAAGGTTGTCCTCTACATTATGAATGTATCATCAATGGACATCAACTCACAACTAGGGAAAGAAGAATGTAAATCAATTATCATTAAGAAAAAAGTATTTTCATCCAGAAGATTGCTAAATCAAATAAATAAACATGTATCAATTGCATGTGCCTCATTTATCAGCAAAATGTTTCTCAAATTCACTGTCGCTTATATAGCTGCAATAATTCAAAATAACACATGTAAGGGCAGAAGCGAATAAAACAAATGTTGTAGAAATGAAAACCTTAGTCCTTGAGCATTATATTTAACTCTTGATCTGGACTTTCCATATTCCATCAAAATCAGCCTCTTGCCAGTTTTATATCAGCCAGCTCTAGAATCAATAGCATCCTCAATAAAAAAACAAGATATACAATTGAGAAAATACCTTCTTCAATTATACCATAACTGACAAAGTAATAAAGATATAAAACTTAGATAGTAACATCAAAAACAAAATATGAGAAATCAACATCAAAGTTAATCTCTCACAAAATTACAACCATAACAATTCAACAAATAGTCCTCATTAAAAAGTGTTGAGATCTAAATCATAAGTTCACAATGAAATCAAAAGGTGAAGCATCTTGTAGTCTATAATCCATCATTTGTCCCATGATCCAACAAACTATAAATAAAACAAACAAAATAATCATTATTAGTCACATATATCTTACAATTATAAATTTTAAAAAATATATAAAAGTGATTTTACTTCTTACAAGTGAGAGCACCAAGCATCTCATTCAAAATCTATGAAATCTTTGTCATTTACTGCATGTTTGATAATTCTACAAAAAAAAAAAAAAGAGTTTAGCAAAAGGAAAAAGGTGCAGTACAATAGAATAGAAAATTAATTAGCAAAAGAAAATTATACCTGATTCAAATTTATCTATGTCTTCAAATGTTTCTTCAATATTAATTGGATGTGATGATCTTCTAAACCAATCTTGACCACATATGAGAGCTTCTACTAATTTAGGAGATAATGAACTCCTAAATTGATCAAGAACTCAATTTCCAGTGCTAAATGCTAATTCTGAAGGTACTGTGGAGATAGGAATAGCAAGCACATCTCTAGACATTTGTGGGAGCACATGAAACAACATAGGAAACCGAGGATTGTTGACATTCCACCATGATAATATATCAAACTCATCATAATCATTATCAAATTCCTCACTTAAATATTTGTCCAATTCTATTCTTGAATCTACCCCTTCAAAATCTATTTTGCACCTTTTAAGCTTTTGTCTCCTCTTTCTTATTTCCGCACCTCAAAAATTTTCATTCCCACTAGAATCTTCAAGAGTGATTTCAGCTTGTGCATTTTCAGTTGTTTGTGGGCCTTTTGTAGAAGCATTACATTCATTAAACATCTCAAAAAGTGTAGTTTTTTACTTCCTTACATACAGTCGTTCCCTTCTCATTCCCATACAAAGTGTATAGCTCTCCTTCAATATATTGAAGCTTAAGTCTTGGATCAAGTATAGTACCAATGTAAATTAACTTGTTTGTCTTTGAAGTATCACCCCAATACTTCTCAAATTTCTCCCTCATTGCATGAGCCATCACACTTAAATCAAAGTCTTCACTTTTTTTCCAATTTGGTCAATAATTTATCAACAATGGTTATTTCATCAAATAAAATGTGAGAAGTTACATATAAGCTACCGGATACTTTGAGTGTAAGATCATAAAAGTTTTCCAAAAACTTAATTGCTCTCCTTGCATCATCCCAATCTCTATTATTGGGCATGCCATCACTCCCATCCTCCTTCATAAGTTCATAGCAAAAGTTAGGAACTAACACTTTATATCTATCAAAAGCTCTTTTGAATTTTTGAGCAACATCTAGCATAAGATAGGTTGAATTCCATCTAGTGCAAATATCCAAACATAGCAAATTCTTGGATTGAATTTTTTTCAATCTCAACGCATTCTTTAAACCTCTTCAATCTTGATGGAGATTGCCTGATATAGTGAATAGAATGCCGAATTTTTGAGACTGATCTACTAATCTCTTTCAATCCATCATTCACAATAAGATTAATTATATGAGCAATACATCTTACGTGAATATATTTTCCTTGTGCAATAAAAAAGCCCCAATTGATTATTTTCTCTCTTAAATAATTAATGGCAACATTGTTACATGAAGCATTGTCAATTGTTACAGAAAAAGTCTTATCAATACCCCAATCAATTAAGTACATCTCAATAGCCATGTCTAAGCCCCTATCAGTATGATCATTAATTGGGAAAAAGTTTATAATTTTTTTATTCAACCTCCACTCCTCATTAATATAATGTGCAGTTAGGCACATATAATTAACCCTTTGTGGTGAGGTCCATGTGTTAGTTGTCAAACAAATTCTTTGAGAGTGAGTAGAATTTTGGAATTGTTGCTTAAGCTTTAATTTCTCATCCTTGTAAAGTTGCAAACAATCACGTGAGATAGTCCAACATGAAGGAACTTTAAATCTAGGGCAAGCAACTGCAAGAAACTCTTTAAAGCCTTCACTCTCAACAAACTTAAAAGGGAGCTCACCCACAATAATCATTCGAAGTAGTGCCTTCCTTACAATGTCCTGGTTAAATTTCCAAACACTACTAGTAAATGTTTTATCATTTGTAGGATCTTTCACAAAATTAAGTTCAGTTTGTTGTTGCCTAATACTACATTGGTACTTTCTACATATCCAGATATGATTTCTTAAACCAGATGTACCATTACTTATTGGATCAGCTTTAATTTCTCTATCACAATATTTGCATTTGCCAATATTTAAACCTTGTGCATTGAGTTGATTACTAAAATGTTCTCATACCTCTGATCTTGTGTTAACTTTTTTCTTTTTTTTAAATTTTGAAATAGCAAGCATAGGTTGTGACCTTTGTCCTTCAACTATTGGTTGTTTTTTAGTTTCATGTGTAGAGTCTATACTTGGAGAAATATTATCCATTGACATATCTTCTTGTATCTACAATATGAATATAAGTTATATAAATGTAATTATAACATTATAAAATATACACATTGTATTAATGCATTTATTAAAAACTTACATTTGAAGCTAAAGATGTAGAAGCCATTATGCCTTTCATGTAAAAAAAAACAAAGGTCCAACTCTCCGAAATTATTCTCAAAATCTTTAAAATCATTTTGTCTATAAAATTCAACACATAAATAACTTAGCTTAGTTTAACATTAAAAATCATACTACAGCCAAAAGTTATGCTTAGAAGTTAGATGTTATCATGTGCTAACATAATTTTAATGGCATCAAAATTAAAAAATAATTAAATAACTACATACCTAGGGATAGTCGCATAGGGTGCAGCTCATAGGATAATCAAATCTCAACTCATGAGTCATGTCACAAATCATGACACATTCATTCAAATAATACTAAAAAGATTCAACCATTAAGTATAAAGTTTATAACAATAACATATAAATGCATAAATCAGAATTACAAACTACAAAGTGAAGATTGGTCTCACGTAACCTTTTTGAGGGTGAGGCTTAGTGCCTGGGCTTGGTTGCTTGGAGGCTTGGGTTTGGTGGCTTAGATAGAGAATGGAGAGTTGGAGACAGCGACACGCGGGCTCACGACACGGACAGAGGATGGAGACAGTGACGAGCGACAAGCACGGGGTCACACAAGTGGAGCTTAGGGTTCAAGAATGGAGAATGCAGTGGGGCTAGACGAGATAATGAACTGGGTTCGAAGATGGAGAGGGCAACGAGGTCACACGGAGCTTAGGGTTCGAAGATATAGAGGGCAATGGGGTCGAACGAGATGGAGATCAGGAGATGGGGTTCGAAGATGAAGAGGGCGATGAGATGGAGATGGCCATATAGGGTTCGAAGATGGAGAGCAGGAGAGGTCGAGAGGGCAATGAGATGAAGATGTGGTTCAAAGATGGAGGCTGGAGACTGGAGAGGGTTGAGGGCGACGAAATCGTGAATCGGCGACGGTGAATTTAGGAAATTAGGGAAACTAGGGTTTTAGCCGTTAAGGGTAAAGTAGCATTGGTCTATTGGATATTTGGATTTGGGTTATTGGATTTGGATTTGGAGTCTTTCGAATCCATTACCCTTAACGGCTAAAACTCTAATTTCCCTACTTAATAGATTTGACCTGAATGCTCACCCAGTCATGCCTACTATTAAGTATTAAATCATAACTGATATCATATATCAGTAAATCGGTTTTTTACCGAACCAAACTTTAAAAACTGAACCAAACACCAAAAATCGATTTTCACTAAATAAGTTACCATTACCGAAACTGAAATATTTTTAACCGAACCGGATTTACTAAACTTTTTGGTAATCGATAAAAACTGATTTTACCGACCCGAATGTTCACCCCTAGAGTATCTACATTGATAAAGTCCTAGAGAGGTTCAACTTGGAGTAATCCAAGAAGGGATACCTTCTAGTGAGACATAGTCTTACTCTCTCAAAGAGCTAGTGTCCCACCACACAGGCTGAGAGGGATGACATAAGTCGAGTGCCCTATGCTTTGGCAGTAGATTCGATCATGTACGCGATGTTGTGTACTAGACTAGACGTGGATTATGCTGTGAGCATAACCAGCCGATACCAATCCAATCCAGGTCTGCAGCACTGGGTGGCTCTGAAGAACATTCTAAAGCATCTAAGAAGAACTAAGGATTTATTCTTAGTCTCTAGGGAATAGGAAGAGCTCAGTGTTCAGGGTTACACTGATGTCTCGTTCTAGTCAGACCCTGATGACTTCAGATCGCAGGTAGGCTATGTGTTCATGATGAATAGAGGTGCTGTATGCTAGAAAAGCTTCAAGCAATCCACCATAGCTGATTCAACGACCGAGGCTGAGTATGTTGCTGCTTCTGAGGTAACCAAAGAAGCCATTTGGATAAGGAAGTTCATTTCTAAACTTTAGGTGGTTCCAACTGCTATGGATCCGATTGAGCTATGTTGTGACAACAATGGAGTGATCGCACAGGCAAAGGAACCACGATCTCATCAAAAATCCAAACACATACTCAAGAGATTTCACTTGATCCGGGAGATCATTGACAGAGGTGATATCAAGATTAGCGAGAACTTTCCAAAGGCGTGGATCTTCTTCCTAAGGCTAGCACCGGGAATAGAAGAAGAGAACTCAAGCATCGGTTATGTGTGAGATTGCAGAGGGTGCACGCTTGTGCGCCTACATCGACATCACCTTGTATTGCTTTAAGGTATCATCTCTTACTCACCTTGTTGACTCCGTTGCTTGACTCGTTCTTCTGGATTTTTGGGATCGGCTTGTTTCGGGAATTGTTTCTGTTGTACATGTTACTAAAATTTTAAAAATCTCCAGTGTTTCCCAATAATTTGAAGTCAAACGAAGGTTTCTATATCCGTCATGGCCAGACCCTAACAAGCTTCATGGCTATGATGAGAATTTTACAAACAACTTTTTTACAGCTAAACCATACTGATCATCATGGCCATAATGAGTTTGATCCAAACTTTGATAAGTTTTTCATCGAGATGATTCATGGCTTAACCGTGACCAGCTTCATAGCCATGATCAATATATCAAAAATCCATAGAAGACTTCACAACCTAGCCATGACCAATTTCACAGTTATGATACACATCACGGTCTATTTGTGACCACCATCATAGCCGTTATTAATTTTCTAGAATATTACATAACACATCAGGGTCTGGGCGTGATGTCTGTCACCGCCGTGACAGAGTCCGTTGAACACGATTTTTGGCTCATTTCATATAGAAATTGAAGGGTTTTCTTGGGGATTTCATGGGGAATCTCAAGGGACACCTTCCTATGGATAAAAGAACCAATTTGGGGCAAAAAAAAGGAGGTTGATTGGCTCTCCAAGAAGAGAGAAACGAGAGAGAGGTGACAAGGGTAGTGATGAACCACGAAAAGGGGATTTTTGCTGGCGGATTTCTAGGCTTCTTCTCATCGATCTAGAGAGAATTAGTTTGTGTTTCTTCTTCATATTGTCTTCTTTTTGTATTTTGATCCTTGGAACTTGATTCTAGAAAAAATTGTACTGAATAGAACTATCATGGCTACTTAAGCCTTCTTATTCAGGATTTAGGGTGTAATCATTTGTTTAGATATGTTATTTGACTTATAATATCAGTATTCTTATGATCTATTTCTATTTATTCGGTCTTTGTTATGATATTTTCTTGTATTTACTCTGGCCAAGTATTTACATGTTTATAACGTCGCAAGAAGTACTGAAAGGTGAATCGTGACGTTGATTATAACCCCCTACCTATCCCCTTGTATTGTCATTATTTTTCCAAGACAAATTTGGATAATTTCTCCATCCAGGGTTATATGTTCTAGAGTAGGGGTCATTATTTCTACCTTGATTATAACGCCTTATAGCATTTACTTGTTCAACACCCTGTTCAGTAATAATCTTGCATTCTTCAAAATAATGCACTTGATTACCACAAATATCACAAATAACAGATGATGAAGCCATAACAATTTGCATATGAAAAGAATCCAATTTATTAGTCAAAGAGTCTACCTTCTCTGCTAGGGCACGCCAGGCATCGTTTTCATTCTTACCATGTGGAGGACGATATAGCACTCCTCTTTCTGTGGTCCACTGGTTATGGTTCAAAGACATCTCCTCAATCAAGGCGTAAGCGTCATCAATGCTCTTATTCATAAGAGCTCCACCTGCAGTAGCATCAACAGTGAGGTGAGTACTATATAGAAGACCATTATAAAAAGTATGAATTAAAACCCATTTTTCTAAGCCATGGTGAGGACACTTCCGCTGTAATTCATTAAAGCGCTCTCATGTCTCACTTAGCGACTCGCCCCTCTGTGCAAATCTGGTAAATCTGGTTTCTCAACTGGATTGTTTTACTTGGTGGGAAATACTTAGAAAGGAAAGCATTTGAAACTTGATCCCATGTGGTGAACATTTCAGTTGGCTGGGATTATAGCCAGGCGCGTGCTTTGTCCCAAAGAGAAAAGGAAAACAATCTAAGTTTTAAAGCATCATTAGATATACCATTAATCTTAATGGTGTCACAATATTCTAGAAAAAGAGAGAGATGTTTATTAGGATCCTCGAGTGATAATCCTCCAAACTGATTCTGCTGTATCATAGAAAGCAAGGCTGATTTTATTTCAAAATTATTAGCCTCTATCGCTGGCCTAGCTATATTAGAGTGTATCCCCTATGGATTTGGTGCTACATAATCCCTAAGTGACCTTCTTTCTTCCATGGTTGGTTCTTTCTCCTTTTTCTCTTCAAACCCGAGTTTCCTGCGCAATCTAAAAGTTTTTTCAATTTTAGAATGTAATGGAATTAGTGGTCCTGACCTATGGGTCCTACGCATAAACAAGTAGAAGAATCGTATGAACTTAGAAGTTCAGAAATTAGTAAAAAGAATTCCCAACTTCAGAAATCATAGCCCTGTGAAAATTTTCACAAGGGTGTGAAAAACACAAAAAATCAAAAATCTCATAATGCAAATTTTTCAAC
This sequence comes from Costus lasius, assembly GCA_027563935.2. Classification (NCBI taxonomy): domain Eukaryota; kingdom Viridiplantae; phylum Streptophyta; class Magnoliopsida; order Zingiberales; family Costaceae; genus Costus; species Costus lasius. The sequence goes on along the minus strand of CM050454.1, from coordinate 11,101,170 downwards.
ACCAATCGATTAGAAATATTATTTAAAATTTTTTGTGATTTTTTAAAGATTTTTTTTGAATATCAGAAAGCCCAAAAAACCCTAAAAAATGAAATAGTTCATGTTTCACAATCCCATGAAAATTTCAGTTATTATTTTGTTCTTGAACAATTTTGATCAATTGCATTGTTATTATTTTGTTCAAATTTAGATCTATCATTGTAATGAACCCTGATGTGCCCGCAAGTGCATAGATACGTTGAAGTAATAAAAGATATCGAACCCACAGAGACCTACGTATTAAATACCAAACAATCAAATTCTCACTAGCTAAGTAAAGATATGTGATGGGAATCGAACAAAAGCAATCAATCATAAACTGTTGTCGAATTTCAGAGTGAGAAAGCTGAGACTAAGGTTTCATCCTTCTTAATTCCTATGACTAGATATAAATAAATATTTGTCAATTATTCAAATCATGATAAAGATAAATTTACTTGTAAAGAAATTGCCTCTTCTCGGATGTCTAATTTACACTGAACAAGTCTTCACTCTCGTGACATACTGCTCAATGTTTAATAAAAGTAAACCAGACTAAATTATTAAATCTACTTTCATAAATTTAATTTCTAAAGTCAAAATCTCAAATAAAATTAAATACTCATGTATCTTAATTTTACAGGTTTTACCACCTCTTAGTCCATATTGTCATGTCTAAAACAATAAAATGCCTAGGTCAAATTATTAACATGTAGATAAGCATAAAAAATTAGGATTTTAGAACAAATCTATTCTCATAGCCTAAGTTCCTAAAAGCCACAATTTAAGGGTTCCGAGTTCGTAAATCATCTCTTGGTCTATATTACGAATTCTAGGACATGCTAATATTTCAAAACTAGAAATTTTAAAGTCAATTATCACAAAAGTAAAATTATCACTTCAAAGAATAATTAATAAAATAATAGTTATCTAGTCATTACAGAATTTAAAGGGGATTACTCCCTCAGTCCCAAAGAGGTTTTTACGCTATCATGGAGAAAGAAATGCAATAATAATTCATCTTATAAAAAGAATTAGAATTCGACAGAGGGTAAATAAAGGTTTTACTGATTTCACGGGGGTGTAAAAATTTTAGTTCAAATTTCACAGCCTTGTGATTTTGATGATGAACAGTTTTTGAACTCGTCGAGCACAGTAGCCGCAATCATGTTTTCCTTGATTTCTCCCTCAATCGGTCTCCTTCTGATCTAAAACTTTCGGTGTATCTTCTCCTCCACGAGGCACACCTTCCTTGAAATTTTGGTTACCGAAGATGGCTTCGTTGCTTCCCGACGAGAAACCCTAATGCGGCGGTGCCTCACTCGATTTCTCTCTTTGTTCTTGACTAAAATTCGTGATATTCGATTTGAAATCTTCTCCTCCTCTTATAGAACGCTCCTCTTCTTTTCAATTTTGAAATTGCGCTCTAAATCTCCTCAATTTGGCTTTGAAATTTTCGACTACAGTGCCTGTGATGGAAGACTCGGGGCGAAGGCTAATTTTCCCCTTTTATTTTTTTCAAACCCCCCCCCCCACACACACACACACACACATAAAACTTTAGTTCATTTTTCATGGAGGTATGAAATTAGAAAAATTCCAAAATTGACCTCTTAACTTGAAATTTTGTGCTGATGCCGTTTCCGGCCTCTGATTTCTTCAAATCTATTGAAAAATAAACCCTTTTTACCTAAAAATAATGAAAAACGAGAAGATGTGTAGATTTTGAAATAATTAACTAATTAAGTTTAAAAACAAGCAAAAGAGCATAAATATGACTCAAAAAGACTAAACGATCAATATAAACTTTACTATGAATTTTTGAGTCATCAAACCCCAATGTCCTGAATTATCTCGAAATAATATTTTAACTCGTATCTCTTGCTTAGTAATCAATTATACCCATTAGTTTAGTTTATTTTACATTACTTTGCATTCAAACAATATTTAGTTTGTCTAGCTATCGATTACGCGATCAATTGGTAATTGCGACTTGTCCCTATAGGAAAGATATCTTAGTACTACATCGATAAGACATGTGCTTGCAGATTGTGCATATGAGAGGCTCACTATCCCGACCAATGACAATGAGCGGACCCGACGACCCCTCTAGATAATGTCTATGCTCATCGAGCAATGAGGTAGTTCTGCGGGCTCTCAAGTTTGTTAGATTGGCTTAGGTTTTGATGGCTCTAGCCTGAATGTTGATGATAGGGTTTCAACTCTATGGCTTCTAGGGTTCCAGGCAAGCGACAGCGCTGTGACATTTGGGTTCCTCAACCTTGGCAGCGGCTAGCGTTGATAACAGTTGGCGAGGCTTGGCAAGTGGATGAAGCACGCACAGTTGGAAGCAAGAGTGTGATGCTTGGGAGAAGACGTGGGCACCTTAGCAATGCTACCTTGCCCATGTGTCTTGCATGTCCAGTGGCTTGCGATGGGGATTAACGTGTACGACTAAGCGCGTTGGTGATTGGTGGTGCAACTTCTTCCATGGTATGAGCTAAGAGGAGCAAGACATACTACAAAGGTAAATTCTAACCTCGGTTTTGAAACCTAGAACGTCATATCTACATCATCAATCAAGCTCTTCTAGGCTTTCTTCTCGAATGATTTTTTATGCTTAGTGTGTGAGCCCGCTTAGGATTACTTAATTATTATTCTAATATTATTCGGCTCGGCCGGAAGAAAGGTTGGCCTTTCTTACTTGCGCACAAGTACTACAATTTATACGTTAGCCTAGTTAGAGTATTATGATGAGTGAGGAATGCAGGCTAAGAGGTTCTGTGAGCGTTGGGAGTACATGACGAGTCGCCTATTCCCACATGTGAGTATATTTGGGTGTATATTCATAGGGCAGTAAATCATCGAATACCTTCTAGGTGCATATGGTCTGCAAGTACTTTTGTTTCTGCTTGAGTATTTATAATTGAATATTATATTCTAAATTAGCACTTCAGGGCTTAAAAAAAATCAAAGTCTGTGCAAGATTTTTAAATAAAAAAAATTTCTAGCGTAATTGAAGAGTGAAAATCCAAGTACAACGGATCCTCTCACTTTAGCCACGTTATACATACTCTTGAACATTTACTAACCTACGGATCGTGCTACCATTCTGGATGCTCCACAAGTCCGGATCTAATTTTCTAAGAACGGATAGGGTACAACACCAAAATAAAACGCGCCCGGCCAGATCCGGCCCAATTTTGAAGGGCCTCTAGTTCATCTGTGGATCCATCAGCGCCCAGCGCCAGACCGAAGCGAAATGGAGTTTGAGAAGCGGAAGGCGGCGGCCATGGCGGCGCTCGTAGCGCCGGCACCCGACAAGTCCCCGAAGGGGGCAGTCGATGCGCCCATCGTCCCCCTGCTCGACACTATCAACCGCCACCCTTCCTACTTCACTACCAGCTCCTGCTCTGGCCGCATCTCCATCCTCGCCCACGGCTGCCGTTCGTCCCCTGTTGCAGAATCCGTGGAAGGCGACAGAAAGAAGGCTTATTCCAAGAAGAAGGCCGGAGGCGGCACGTGGATATTCGTCAGCCACGACCCGGCCGACCCGGATGCGGTTGTCGACCTACTCTTTGGCGCCCGTGAGAAGGACGTGGAAGGGAATTTGGTCTTCCGGTTTGAGCCTTTCATCGTTGCCGTCGAGTGCCGGGATGTCCCAGCCGCTCAGGCACTTGTTTCGACCGCTATTTCTTGTGGGTTTAGAGAGTCCGGTGAGTAAAGCCGTTTTTCTTAAGAACTGTTCTCATTGAACGCAAGATTAGATTTTTTTTTTTTTTTTTGTAGTCTGAATCCAAACCTTGTATTTATCTATTAATGAAAACCTTTTCTAATTAGACGTTGCTAAGCTCGGACCCCGATAGATCACTTCGTTATCTTAAATAAGGATGATCAACACGAACTCAATTCAACTTATAGTTTCAATGGTAAATGTAGCTTATAGCTTGAGAGATAGTTAACATTAAATGTTAGATCTTAAAATTTAAAACGCAAACTAAGAGTGGAAACAAATAGAAAAGAATGCACAAAGCATCTGATATAAATTTCCTTAAATCATCACTCATCTAAGTTCGAATAGGATTCTTAATTTTATGTGATATAGAATAACTACTCTTTATAGTTTATAGCATGCTTGGATCCCTATGGATTTGACAGTTTATCTGACGTAAAGAAACTCATCTCATCATTGTAAATGAATCAATTTTGATTTTATTTATACACAAAAGAACGTAGATGATTTAAGCCACTTAGAAATATACGGACGTATGACCTGAATAATCTCTAATCAATCATAAAATTGACATTCACAACTGAGTTATTTCACCTATACAGATAAACCACTGTTTTGTCAATATTCACGTATATTGGATGCTGGCTAGCATCTGGACATACAATGAATAAAACTACAAGGAATTCACTTCATTAGAAAATGTTGGGTCACTACAATGAAAGCAGGATAATTTCTCCCAAACTTATTCCTTGTTTCATTGATGTCTACGAAGGAAAAGTACTTAAAATTTGACTCATGAATTAATTTTGCTTAAATATAATTCTTAAGCTTATCCTAAATTACAAGAAAAATCTAATAACTAAGTGAAATTTTTAATGGACAAGACCATAGTTTAAACTATCGATCTGAGTCTTGTACCAATCATGATTTGGATGGGTGTCATTGATTTTTTTTTTAATATTTTAAGCACCATATAATCCTTAGTATCCTCATGTTTGAGCACCAATTTATATGGATCAATATTTTAATTCTTGGATAAGACAGTGCATATTTCATAGTTCAAACTATAGTTGATATTAATTTGTTGAATCTGAATTGAATAAATTGATTGCATACCTATGACTCCTTCTAATCTTCTTATTTAAATTGCTTATCTCGTTGTGGCATGTTGAGTGATCCTTGGTTCCTCATTGCACCTCAACTGTTCCTCTTGTAGTGCAGACTTCACTTAGGTTGGAAATTGGAATTAACTGTCAACTTTGGGGAAACATTTCATTGTAATTTGAATGCAAAGCTACAAGAAGGGTGTGAACATTTCAAGTCTAAGCAGACATTTCTTTTGTGCTTACGATCCTCCTCACATATATAGTATTCTTAATTAGTTGGATGAACTTTTGGACATTATTTTAGTTTTATCTTTTGACTTGAGAATGTCTTCCTATTATCTATTTATGCCATTCTTTTCCTTCTGTGAAGGCATAACAAACACTCAAAAACGTGTTATTATTGCTATTCGATGTTCTATTCGTTTGGAAGTGCCACTGGGAAGGCTCAATCATATTCTGGTTCCAGCAGACTATATTCATTACCTTGTTAATATTGCTAATGATAAGATGGAAGCAAATAGAAAAAGAACCGAAAGTTTTCTCCATGTTTTACAACACAAGGTGAGCCTTCTTTCATTTTCTAATTAGTTTATTCCTTCATTTCCATGACCATTTAGTTTTAAATCAGACTCATCCACGAGGGCACATTTGCTGCTATTTAGCACACTTAATTTCATCATTAAGTTATTTTTGCAATTAGTTGGATATTATGCTTTTTGGAATTTACATTGCATAAATATAAGCTATAGAATGTCAGTTTCTCATATTTTGATTATGTGTTAGATATATTGGTCTGTGTATGTCCTTTATTCCCCATTTTGTTACTTTGTGAAACTTTGTCAACTTTAACTTCTTTGCCTACTTTTATTTGTCTAAGAAATGAAAGTAAATACTTGATTTAATCTTCAGTTTCATTTCTGTCAAGGAATCAAATACCGGTCCATACCGGGTGGTACAATTGGTATGTACCGGTCCGACTATGGACCGGTTATGGTACATGATTGGTACCAATATGAATATGTATTTATATAAAAATATATATTGTTTGGTACCGATTGGTACCATTGGTACTTACTGGTATGGTACTGTATGTCCGTGCCACCAATACAGTATGGTATCATATCGGTCCGAGCATAGATGATATCATATCTCGAACCGGTTATTTAACACTTATTGTCATCGTTGGTTCGTTCTCCTAAGGAAATCATAGATATTTTTTAACTAAAATGTGGTTTAACTTTATTTACAGGGTCTTCAAGCATCAACAAAGCAAATTTTTGATTATATGCAAGAAGATTACATCCAGGCAGCTGACGAAAGTACTTCATTAGATACTGAAGCTAAAGGAAATGACTCTTCTACTACGATCCTAAAGGTGAATAAAGCTGTAAAGTCTCACCAAGATGATGGAGATAGAAGCATTTCTCAGTCCTCCGAATATTTTGAAGAGAAAGGCACTTATGCTTATTGTAATAAACTATTAGAAGAACCAGAATTTTCTTCCTCCAAAATGATGGTCGAGATTGAGACTGAGCCTAGTTTAGGTAAGTTAGTAAATGCATTATTGTCCAGCTTTGGGCTAAATCGGTCTTTTTTTCTTTCAGAAAATTATTAGTACTTGAAAAAAATTATTTAGGCTAGATTTGTTTTGTTAGGCCCCTAAATGCTTTAAATCCACAGGAACCATGTCATCTATGAGTGTAATACACATGAAAAATTACATCAAAGTAAATGATATGGATGCCTTGGTTTTGTTTTGTGTAATACCGGAGTTATCAATTCAATTTCGTTAAGAAATCAGGTAATATGAGGAAATTTTCAGCCTAAAAACAATTGATTTTACAAGAAAACTCGAACTACCTATTCTTGAGCATCAAAACTAACTAATTAGCACATTTGAGTGAAATTTTTTTATTTTGCATAGTAATTATTCTGGTATTACACTACTAGAGGTGGTTTTATCCTGCATTGTTTAGGTTATTATATGGTGTATGGTTGGCCTTATAAGATTTATTTGATCCTTATTTTCATTATCGATCAAAAAGGTTTATAATACTGGTCCGGCGAGCCACCGGACCGATATGGTACCGTACCGTACAAATCGACGGTTTCAAGCAGCAGTAGGCGAGCAGCAGGCGTGGAAGCTGGAAGCTTCGCCGTGGGAAGCTTCCAATGCCCGCTACTTCTCTCCGTCATTCGCCCAGGAGCCGTGCTCCAACAGCCATTCTGAGACTGGACGGCGAGCGGACTGGTATGTATCGTCTGGTATGGAACGGTTTTACAAACCATAGATCAAATACTACTACTCTCAACTTGGTATTAAGCGAGGTCTAATCTTCACCTCTTCTCTTCTCTCTTATTACCTGTCCAACACTGACCTCCTTCCCATTTGAGCGCCTTCCTCTCCCTCTATTATCTTCCCTCTGCCCACAAGAGCCACTGACTTTCCATTGGTATTATTCCTCTCACCTTCCTACCTTCATTTTTCCCCTACGGTTAGGGTTTCTATCTTGAAAATGACATAAAGCCCTATGCTTTTTATCTTCCTTGTTTGTGATTGAGTATGCATCTCACTAGTTTTCTCTCTAACCTTAAGGTCCTTTTCCTTATGACGCCCAAATTAAATTTCATGCTATTAACTATGTTCTTTGGGCGCAAAATAATCTCAATTTTCTTCCTTTTAGAGACGAGGATGCATAATATACTTCATGACAAACATTGATTTCTGTTGTTTCTATTTGTTGCAAATCTCAATAGCATGGCCAACATATATAGTATGCTGTCATGTTTCTTTCCACTATCTAGGAGATCTGGGATCCCTTGTGTTAGGCCCTTGGACCAGTGGGCCAAACCTATGTGGAGCCCGAAATCTCTTCTCAATCCCACCCCTTCGGTCAAAATCAGAGGCTGGCAATTTTGACCGCATGAACGTGGCATTTCCTTCAGTCGCGTCGCCAGCTTCCCCGCAAGCTGCGGAGGCGGATGCGGACTCCGGCGGTTGCGGACGATGCGACAGATTCAGCGGGCAGCATGACCACAACTCGGTGACATCATCAGAAGTGGCTGGAGGGAGCAAAAGACTTGGACGGAGTTCTGGGTTGACACCCTAATAGGAGGCGGAGACGCGGTCGCTGCGGAGCTTGCAGGCGGCGACCGCTCGTTAAAAGTGGCATTGAGGCAACAGGAGAGGGCATCGATCATCCTGGGAGTGTTTGAACTCACACCAGCGAGCTTTGGGGAAAGCTTGAGCGAGCAGTCGGGATGAGCGTGAGTTTAGAGGAAATAGAGCGATTGTAACCGGCGATCAGGGGATCGCCGGCGAGGGAGGGGAGTGGGCGTCGACGGCCATGGGGTCGACGACCATAGAGGAGAGCTTTGTACTCTATTTGGGGAAATAAAACGAAGCTTTCTTCCACGTCTTCCCTTTCCCCTGTTCTTCAACACGGCGGCGACGCCTCTGGGAGTTTCCGGCAGCAGACGGCCTTTGGACGACGGCATAAGGTAGGGAGGCACGGCAGCGTACTCTTCCTATTGGCGTGTTCCCTCATCAGCGAGTTCACGAGCTCAGCAGCGCTCGGCGGAAGCAGCGGCTCGGGCGACATCGCGAGGAAGACGAAGAACGCATTTGGCGTTCGTTTCAAGGGAGCGTTGACCAAGTCAACGATTTCGGCGAGCGAAATCAAATTGGCAAAATCGATTCGGTTGACGCAAGACGACGTCAGCAGAGCAATTCGGATTGCGGCGTGATTTCGAAATCGTGCGCTGACATCGGCGTGACGCCAGCAAGGCGATTTCGGCGATTCGGTGCGCAGCACAGATTTGGACTGTGGTCAAAATAGGGTTGACTGGTCAAAATCGAGGTAATCTGAATTAGGGTTTTCCGATCCTTTCTGATTTGGGGATAAGTTTTGGATGACGGCGATTAGGGTTAGGGTTTCCGGTCGTTTCTTTGATTTGGGGGTGATTTTGCACCCGGAGATTAGGGATTTCACGCCGGTCTAGAGTTCCGTCGGAGAACCTTTAGACCGGGGCGTGACAACTAGTATCAGAGCCAAAGATCCAATCAAGATGGTGAATCAAGGAGATCGCATCGCACGATTGGAACAATTGCTCCGTCTGACAGGGAACAGTGACAACGCGGTTGTTCCTCAGGTGGAGGATTTGCAACGTACGGTGGAGCAGCAAAGGTTGCAGATCCTTGCCCTCCAACAAACTTTGGCTGGAGTAGTTGAGGCTCAGCAAAGATTTGAAGGGACGGCAGTGCTACAGGAGCAAGTAGCAGTCTGTTTTGTAAGAATAGGTAGCAACCTTGACGGCGCAAGTAACCAACTACGCTGCAGCACAACAACAAGTACTAGCAGATCTCGCGGTGATGCGCATGGCCTTGGCGCAGGCACCGGGCGGTGCACCTGCAGCGGCCATGGTGGAGTATAGAGCTGCTAGAGGGAAGGTTCGCATCCTAGAGCCTGCGATATTTGGAGGAGCCCGATCATCCAAAGAGTTGGGTAACTTTCTTTGGGATATGGAACAATATTTTACTGCTAACCATGTTGCAGACCAGGAAAAGGTGAGGGTGTGTACAACATATCTCTTCGGCAATGCGAAACTTTGGTGGAGGACCAAAGTTGAGTCGGCATCCGGAGTAGATAGTTGGACATGGGAGGTACTCCGAGAAGAACTGCTTCAATAATTCCTTCCCGGGAACTCGGAGGAACAAGCACGAGACACATTAAATCGGTTGAAGCATACGGGCCCAATCCAAGAGTATGTCCGGACTTATTCGACCCTCATGTTGGAGGCTGACTGAAGTCCGAAGACATGCGCCGCAGGACTGGAGGACGACCGCAGCGATAGCCAAATCTCTAGTGGATTTGAGAGCTTCAGGTACGACTTTCTCGAGGGCATCAAAGTCGCCATCGAAACGTCGCTCTCCGCCAAGAGCGAGAGCACTAGAGAGGGATAGACACTCTCTCCGGCGAAACGGAGCCGGCATGGCAAGAGCAGAACCAACCTGCAGAGAGAGTGCAGGATCGACCGAGACCGATCAAATGTTTCTTGTGCGGTGGTCCTCACTGGATGAGGGAGTGCCCCACAAGGGAGAAAATTATGGCTATCGTGACATAGGAGTCAGCTGAGGAAGCTGAAATCAACACCGAGGAGGTGAGAGTTAGTGCGCTACAGATAGTTTCAAACACTGCCACGGGGGCGCAGCAGTGTCGGATTGGGGTGATGGTTGCGAGAGATCCACCTATGACAGACATCAAGGGCGATGTCCAAGTTGGGTGGGGGAGAATTGTTAGGCCCTTGGACTAGTGGGCCAAACCTGGCCTAAGCCCAAGCAACAAACATAGGAGCGGAGCCCGAAATCTCTTCTCAATCCCACCCCTTCGGTCAAAATCGGAGGCTGGCAATTTTGACCCCGTGAACGTGGCATTTCCTTCAGCCGCGTCGCCATCTTCCCCGCAAGCTGCGGAGGCGGACGCGGACTCCGGCGGCTGCGGACGATGCGATGGATTCAGCGGGCAACATGACCACAACTCGGTGACATCATCAAAAGCGGCTGGAGGGAGCAAAAGACTCGGACGGAGTTCTGGGTCGATGCCCTAATCGAAGGCGGAGACGCGAAGCTTGTAGGCAGCGGCCGCTCGTTAAAAGTGGCATCGAGGCAACAGGAGAGGGCATCGATCATCTAGGGAGTGTCTGCACTCACACCAGCGAGCTTTGGGGAAAGCTTCAGCGAGCAGTCGGGACGAGCGTGAGTTTAGAGGAAATAGAGCGATTGTAACCAGCGATCAGGGGATCGCCGGCGAGGGAGGGGAGTGGGCGTCGACGGCCAGGGGGCCGACGACCATAGAGGAGTGCTTTGTACTCTATTTGGGGAAATAAAACGAAGCTTTCTTCCACGTCTTCCCCTTCCCCTGTTCTTCAACACGGCGGCGATGCCTCAGGGAGTTTCCGGCAGCAGACGGCCTCCGGACGACGGCATAAGGTAGGGAGGCACGGCAGCATACTCTTCCTGTTGGTGTGTTCCCTCACTGGCGAGTTCACGAGCGCAGCAGCGCTCGGCGGAAGCAGCGGCGCGGGCGACATCACGAGGAAGATGAAGAACGCGTTTGGCGTTCGTTTCAAGGGAGCGTTGACCAAGTCAACGATTTCAGCGAGCGAAATTAAATTGGCAAAATCGATTCAGCTGACGCAAGATGACGTCAGCAGAGCAATTCAGATCGCGGCGTGATTTCGAAATCGGGCGCTGACGTCGGCGTGACGCCAGCAAGGCAATTTCGGCGATTCGGTGCGCGGCACAGATTTGGACTGTGGTCAAAATAGGGTTGACTGGTCAAAATCGAGGTAATCTGAATTAGGGTTTTCCGATCCTTTTTGATTTGGGGATGAGTTTTGGACGACGGCGATTAGGGTTAGGGTTTCCGGTCGTTTCTTTGATTTGGGGGTGATTTTGCACCCGGAGATTAGGGATTTCACGCCGGTCTAGAGTTCCATCGGAGAACCTTTAGACCGGGGCGTGACACCTTGTATGGAACCTATTCTCTCAAACAAAATATTTGTCATCTTTCATTGGTGCAGGTTGTTACCGCTTCCCCTACTGCTTAGCTCCTTCTTTAGTAACTTGTAGTACCTTTGCCTTTTGTTGTAATACTTCTAGCAAGTATTCCTATAACTTGTAGTACCTTTGCCTTTTTTTGTAATAGTATTAAGATTTTTTTTCATATGATAAGCGATTGCATACTTTTTTTCTCCAATTTTCATCCTTCTCATTTCTTACTCTCGTCTCCTTTGTCCTGGTTTGTGCATACATCTTTTATCATTCCATTATATGATGTACTTTACGTTCATGTAGTTGTTGTAAACCCCTTCTATCTTTGTTGTATTTTTCATTCTTTAGTTCAATAATATTTTTCCCTACCCATTGTGTTTTCTAGGATATACCCATAAGCAATCATTGGTGGGGCCTAATTTTGTGGCATGTGTACTTTGCCAACATGCCCTCTCTTGCTCTCTTCATTGTTTCTTACACCTCCAAATCTTCATAATATTAACAGTGTTGCTTAGGTTATTTTTCATCTCTTATAATAAAGGAGTTTTTCCCAATGAGCTTTCCTATATTTATATACGAGACTTCCTAGGTAACCACCATTATGGGTTCTCTATTTGTGCTAGTATGTTATGATATTTGGGATTCATATTATGTGCCCTGCATTCTGGGTAATGCAAAGTTGCAAACATGCCCTGCATTCTGGGTAATGCAAACATGCACTCTCTTGCTCTCTTCATTGTTTCTTCCACCTCAGTCTTCATATCAGTGATGATCTTGTTTATGTTATCTATGTCATTTAATAAAGGACTTATTTCCATTCAGTTTTCCTATCTTTATGTATGAGACTTCAATTAGGCAAAGCATTTTTGTGTTCCATGTACAAATGAATGATGTACCTCTCCATTTGAGCTAGATATTATGATATTTGGTATTCAAATTTTGTGCTTTATATTCTGGGTAATGCAACTTGTTATTTGATTGATTTAGTATGACAACTGTATTTATTGAAGAACACTTCACGAGTTCTTAATGTATTTGGAATTTTCATATAAGAAATTAAAATTCAGTTTGTACTCATATTAACACTTTGCATGCTAATAATATGCTTAAATGGATGTAGTTTGCATTTTTTTTAACCTTTTGTTATTGTTAGGGCATTGCACTACATAATATTTGCACCGTTACTTCTCAACACAATAAGATAGCTGAGTGTAAGAACATGAACCTTTTGGATGTAGCCTGTGATATGATGTTTAACATATGTATTCCTTAATCTTTTAGGAGCGATGCTCTTACTGCCTCCTACCTCATCAATTATGTGCCTTCTTTTATACTCAAAGGTCAAAGTGTATTTTTTTTTTTAACTCTATGATGTGTTGTCTCTTTTCTCTTCCACTTTGGTCATTAAGTCCTTTTTGTGTCATGACAAACATAGCCCAATATGATGATTTTCTTAGGAAAAATTCTCATATTCAAATTAGTTGTGAGTCTGACTATTATGTTCAACCACTTGATGAATGTGCATCTCTATTGATCTTATCTTTTTTAAATTCCCCTTCCTATTTTTAGCTTGTGTCAACTAAAACTTCAACTTTTCCTTCTCTACCAATTTTGTTCTAGTGTCACTTATGACTTATTCGTATGACAATCCTCTTCTATCCCTTATTGTTGTCATCATTTCATAGCCTTCTCCTTTACATGTGCTAATGGCTTAGGGCCCTTTGATAGAGCTTTCTTCTCAACTTTGCTGTTGTTGAGGCAAATTTGCTCAAATTTGGGAAGCAGAGATTGATTTACTTAGCTTCACGCACATGTAACTGCTGTGGAGAAAAAAAATATATATGCTATCACCATTCGTCCGTCGCGTTAGCCGGCTTCCTACATCATCTCTATTGATGCTCCATTCCTCTTATTCCATGTTTGCCACCTCCATCCTTTGCAAGTAGTTGCTCGCTCGTTGTTCACCTACACTCCTAGCTCTTGCCGCTTTTTGCCCATGCTCACTTCACCTTCCCACACCCACACCACTATAACATTCGATCACTTCGATGTGAATTCCATCTCCTCAACCATTGGCCCCTTTGGTGCTCTCGTTAGCAAGTTATCAACGGAGGTTCTATACTGCCTTGATTTAGAGAAAAAATATGTCAACCCTCACACTCGCCTACATGCTTGCCTGCGATCACTCTTGTTCACACTCGCTGACACCTCATCGCCGTTTGTAGTTACTGACTCCTAGTCACCAACTCTTATAGTGCTTGCGCCACCCACAATTCATTGGAGTTTGCCCCTCCTATCTCTGCAAGTGCCTCACCCGCCTCTCTTACAACTATGATGATTCTTCTAGTTCTTTCTCTCTTCCTCTATTCTTCTGCCGCATCGCCATTATATGCCCACCACTATGACGTGAAGGGAGTGCAAATCTCTCTCTCCGGCAAGAGCACGCAATGACGAAGAGTTGGTTGATGGCCTTCATCTTTGGTGGGGCGAGGGCGGAGGAGGAGGAGGAGAAGGTTAAAGGGAAGGAGGAGAAGAAGGTTTAGATAGGAAGTAGAAGATGACACGTTCAAGGAGAAGCCTCCAACAAGTGGGCCTTGTTCGCATAATTAACAAAATTTAATTAATTTTTTAGCATGTTCTTTGATTAATTCATTTTGATTTATGTCTTGATCGGTTGTAGTTTTGTACTGTGGATGTGTTAGGGGTTACTCTTGTTGTTGATGGTGTGCTATTTTAAAATGCATTGCTAATTGAGAAAATACTATTTAGCTTGATAGTATCAAGATGTTAGGAACTGTATTTTTGTATATTTGTGTAATATAAATTTAACTATTTGTGATTGTATAAGATAAGTTATTGTGTTAAAATTTTTCTATCTTCAAAATATTTTAAAACTTATTTAACCTATAATGCTGGATATTGTACTGTATTCTGCTTAATAAAATTCTATAGTGTTTCCCTAATAGCAATAATAGATGGCTTATCTACTCAACATCAATCTATACTGTTTTTCCAATAGCACAACACAATAATTCACTTAAAACAACACCGAATTTTTACCTAAAAGTACTATCTTAAACATCACTTATCTAAGCCCAACAATACAACTCCACCAAACGCACCCTTGATCACCACATGTACCACCTTTTTCCTTAGATCTAGCACCCATTATTTCATCTCTTAATCTTTTTATTGCCCTTTACAAAAGGTCTACTATTGATCATCCTTTTCGTCATCACTTAGCTAATAATCGCATATTCTAATAATCTTTTCACTCTTTTTATTTCACTGTGTGCTTTTTTCCATTCCTAAGAGTCCTTATGAAGCCATTTTAAGTCCTCATTGGAAGTGAGTAGTGGATGTTGAGATGGAGGTAAATCTATTTGCGAATGGGGGTTTTGTTACTCTTGCTATAAAATATATTGCTTGTAGATGGGTCTTGGTAGGGTTGTCCAAAATTCGGTTCAACCGTATAAACCAAAATTCTTTGTTTTGTTTAGTTTTATCCAAACCAAATATGATCAGTTCAGTTTGGAAATCTAAAATATGGTTCGGTTTACTGTTCAACCATAAAATTTTAAGTTGAACGGAATAAACTAAAATTTTAATAATTATTTATTCATTAAATATTTATTTTACAATATTATTTTATTTAAAAAGTAATAACATATAATGAAAAAATAAAATTTTCTTTAATCCCAAATGAATGGTTCGGTTGTAGTTTGGTTTCTTAGAAAATTGGTTTTTAAAAAATGTTAAATTTTTTATTTAGGTTGAACCTAGTCTTCACTGTCAACTACTGCCCTAATGACTTTATGGATTGTAATAAAGCTATACTAAGGGCTTTCCTTAGACATATGTTGTTGATTATTTTGTGACATTTTCTCTTGTTCACAAATATAATTGTCTGGTGCTCTCTTCTTTATTTATTGATTGAGGTCTAAAGATGTGGATGAATGTGAAGAATACTTTCTCTTATGGAGATGCCAGTGGAAATGTTTAGATGGAGCAAACACCAAGGTGTCCTTAGGAGGATGATAGAGTATGTAAACTTAATCAATCTATTATAGACTAAAATAGAGCATAAAGCTTTGTTTGATAAGTTCTCCTAGTTGGCTATTAGCATTGGTCTTCAGTGTAGCAATAGTGAGCATTCTAAGGAGGTATTTTTGTCATTTTTTTTATTGTATATGTTGATATCCTTGTAGTGAATGACAGGTAAGGCATTATTATTATTAAAAGGTATCCTGAGGAGATTTTTGATTATAGATCTTGAGAAGCTAAGATATTCTACTCTTGTTTTTATCGGTAGGAAGTGCATACCGACACTATGCTACAGTAATTTCGTACGTATCAACATATGCTACAGTGAAACCGGTCTCGTCTTGGACCGGTACAAATCGGAAATTTCGGTCGAGTTTGGACCGAATTTAAAACATGATTCTACTAGGAGTGTGATTGTATATATAGCTTAAAATGTTTATTCTTATCCTAAAAGATGTACACCTTAGACTTATTCAAGATTTGAGTTTTTAGGTGTAAGCCTACTCATACTCACATTTTGCATGATCATAAATCATCATTTCATAATGTGATTCTTAGTATGTTTATCTACTCTATATTGTTGATTGTTGGTTAATTGATTTATCATATTTTTACCAAGTAAAAAAAACAAATGTGGTTGCCGAATCAAACGACGAAGCAAAATATAGAGCTATGACACACACATATATTCTAGAATGATCCAGTTGAAACAAAGAACCAAAAAGATCAACCTTCAATTAGGGTAACAGCCTTTTACAATAAGACATAGGGTTAACGGGTAAGGAAAGACTTAAACCTGTTAACCCAATAACAATAAGGCGCTAACACTCCCCCTCAAGCTGGAGAGAAGATATTGATTAGACCTAGCTTGTTACACAAATTATTAAGTCTAGTTGGTCCCAAAGCTTTGGTGAAAATGTCGGTAATCTGGTCTTCAGATTTCAGATATGGAGTAGTAACGAGTTTGTTATTGATAGCTTCCTTGATGAAATGACAATCCACCTCTATGTGCTTAGTTCGTTCATGGAAAACTGGATTGTTGGCTATGAAAATAGCAGCCTGATTATCGCAGAACATGTTCATTGGGCTAGGACAGTTTATCCCGCATTCTTGTAAGAAATTTTTTAGCCAAAGCATTTCACAAACAGTGTGAGCCATGGCTCTATATTCTGCTTCACAACTCGACATTGCCACAACACTTTGTTTCTTGCTCCGCCACGTGACTAAGTTACCACCCAGATAGGTGCAGTAACCAGAAACAGATTTTCTATCATCAATATTGCCAGCATAATCAGCGTCAGAATATGCCTCAATTCGAGTATGCCCATTTTTACAATACTTCAATCCTTGACCAGGAGCACCTTTGATATACTGGACCACACGAGTAGCAGCGTCCCAGTGACACTGCTTGGGTTTTTGCATAAATTGGCTAATGATGCCCACAGCGTGAGACATGTCGGGTCTCGTAACAGTGAGATAGTTAAGTTTGCCTACCAGGCGACGGTATTGAGTTGCATCAATGTACTTAGATTCCTCATTGTCACTATACTTCTGGTTTGGAATTAAGGGAGAATCAACTGGCTTGCAGTCACTCATACCAATCTCATCCAGAAGATCCAAGACATATTTCCTTTGTGACAGAAACACACAATCACGCTGGTATGCGACTTCAATTCCCAAGAAATACTTTGGTGTCCCTAAATTCTTGATCGAAAAATGGGACTGTAAGTGATTCTTAGTTTCCTCAATACCCTGTCGGTCATCACCTGTAAGAAGCATGTCGTCGACATAAACTGCCAAAATAGTGATGTCACTCTTTGAACGACGAATAAAAATAAAGTGATCAGCTTGACTACGACGAAACCCAAATGAGGTCATTATATGTGGGAGTTTATGAAACCATGCTCGTGGGCTTTGCTTGAGGCCATAAATTGATTTATGCAATTTGCACACCATCTCCCCCTGAGCAACATAACCAGGAGGTTGCTCCATAAAGACTTCTTCAGATAGATCACCATAAAGAAAAGCACTGGTGACATCCATTTGATGTAGAGACCACTGACCATTGATAGCAAGGGAGAACAAAGTGCGGACAGAATTAAGACGCGCCACAGGAGAGAAGGTATCATGATAATCCAGGCCATAAATTTGGGAGAAGTCCTTAGCAACCAAGCGAGCTTTGTGGCGAGCAATAGAACCATCAGAGTTAAACTTGACTGTGAAAACCCAGCGGCACGGAACCACACGAGCACCAGGTGGGAGAGAAACCAAGGTCCTGGTGCGTCGAGCCTGTAAGACATTCATCTCAGCATCCATAGCATGCTTCCAGTGAGGTAACGACATAGCCTGCAAGGGAGATGTAGGCAACGAGACCGAGGACAAGGCAACAGAAAAAGCACGAAAAGAGGATGACAAATGACTTAAGGAAACGTAATGAGAAATGGGGAAACGAGAGGCGTGGCGCTTGCCTTTACGCAGAGCAATAGGTAGGCTATCGTCAGGAACCGCCGACGAAGAAGGCGAGGCAGGAGGAGGCCGGGGGCGTCGGTGATAAACCTGCAAAGTACCAACAGAAGGAGTGTGCGTGTCGGGGGAAGAGGAAGAAGAAACCGGAGGTGAAGCTGGGAGGACAACTGGAACAGGAAGAAGACCGGAAGAAGAAGTAGACGAAGAAACAGGAGCCTGAGCAGAAGAGAAAAAAGGGCGAGACTCATCAAAGGTAACATCGACACTGGTAAAGATCCGACCACTGGAGGGATCAAAACAACGATATCCCTTCTGAGTCCGAGAATACCCAATAAAGACACAACGGGTAGCACGCGGGCTTAACTTGTCAATACCAGGACCAAGAGCATGGACATAACACAAACATCCAAAAACCCGAGGAGGGGGAGAGAAGGGAGTCTTTGCTGGAAATAAAAGAGAGAAGGGAGAACACCCATTTAAAACCGGTGTAGAAACTCGATTAATTAGAAACGAGGCAGTCAGAACCGTATCAGCCCAATAAGACCGAGGTACTTGCATGTGAAACAATAAGGTACGGGCCACCTCGAGAAGATGGCGGTTCTTACGCTCAGCAACACCATTTTGGGAAGAAGTATAACTACAAGTAGTTTGATGTATAATGCCATGAGAACGACAAAAAGACCGAAAAAAGCTGCTAGTGTATTCCAATGCATTATCAAAACGCAAAATTTTAACAGGGACACCAAACTGAGTTTTAATTTCAGCACAAAAGTTGCAAAATACATCAAAAAGTTCAGACCTCTTAGACAAAACATAACACCAACAAACTCGAGAGAAATCGTCGATAAAAGTAACAAAGTATTTGTGGCCATCACGGCCAGGAACAGAACTCGGACCCCAGATGTCGGAGTGAATAAGATGAAATGGGTGGAGATTGCGAGATGTAGAAGCGGACGGCAAGGAGGTCCGATGATGTTTACCCAGTTCACAAGCATCACAATGAAAAGACGGCCTTGACGGTAGGGATAGAACATGTTGTAGACGAGCGGCAGAAGGATGTCCAAGACGATAGTGCCAGAGCAGAGGAGAAACAACAGTGGAAGAAAGAGCCTGAGGTATAGCAGATGGAGTAAGAGTGTAGACACCGCCCCGCCTAGGCCCCCCACCAATCGTCTGCTTCGTTCGGAGGTCCTGAAAAAAACAGTGAGAGGGTAAGAATGTGACACTACAATTGCAATGCGCAGTAAAGGCACGAACTGAAAAGAGATTTACTGGAAAGGAAGGGATGTATAACACATGAGGTAGAAGTATAGTGGAGGAGAAGGGAACAGTCCCAACTCCCATGACAGGCACAAAGGAACCGTCGGCAATGGCCACGGGGGGATAAACTCCCCCGGTGGACAGGGAAGTAAAGAGAGTACGATTACCTGTCATGTGAGAAGATGCACCGGAATCAACTATCTAAGTAGAATCATAAGAAGCAAGAGTGGCTATACCGGAAGCGTGACTGGAAGAAGCTATGAAGGTGGATGGCCCCGCAGTAGACTCGGATGTGGACTGGAGGAAGCGAGCATACTCGGCTGCCGAAATGGTAACAGTGTCAGTAGCAGATGGAGCAGGGAGAACTGCAGGAACCGAGATAGCACGGGGTGAGGAAGCATTAGACACAGCAGCAGCCCGAGCAGAGGGAAACCCAAATTTTTGCCAACACCTGTCCGGAGTGTGATTTGTGCGGCCACAGTGCGTGCAAGGCGGAAGGTTACGACCACGGCCACGTCCCCGTCCCCGTCCATGAGTACGCCCTCGACCGAAAGAAGGGGGAACGGGAGAAGATGCAAGAGCGCTAGGTGTGTCCCGGGTCGGTGAGGTAGTCGTCACACGTAGAAGACGAGAGAAGGCTCCCTGAAGAGTGGTAATCGTAGAGTCCAATAACAACTGAGAACCCAAGGCAGAATATTTAGGATTGAGGCATGACAGATACTTGGCCACCAGAAATTCTTGCCGCTGTTGGAGAGTAACCTCAATGTCAGAGGAGGCGGGATGATACTGACAAAGTTCGTCCCACTTTCCTTGTAATAAAGCATATGTTTCCCGAAAAGATCGATCTTCCTGTTGTAAATTAATAATCTCTTCATAGAGACGAAGAACATGACTTAGGTTCTGTCTGGAGGCATAAGTGCCGGTAAGAAACTCCCAAGCAGACTTAGTGGTTTGCTGATACATAATAGTAGAGGCAACCTTGGTGTCCATACTGTGAAGTAATAAATTTAGGACAGCCATATCTGATCGACGCCACGAATCATAAGTGGGATCAGTAGGAAGGGGAGCAGACTGAGTGAGGTGATGCTCCTTCCCATGAGATCCCAGAAAAAGTCGAACTGATTGAGACCATAACTGAAAGTTTGTACCGTCAAACTTAATAATATTTGTGCCAAATGTGGTGCTAGGTTTGAAATCCATGTTAGAAGATATAGGATCCATAGTGATACAGCAGTAAGAAATCACCGTAAACCAATCTGAGCGGTAACCAAAGGAAAAAGATAAGAAGCAGGCGTAAGATATAGCTAACCTCTATCACGCACAAGAACCAAGCGTTCCCAACACAAGACGGCGAAAGACCAGAGCCAGAAGGAGGGTCGCAGAGATTACACCACACGCGTTCGGAACCAAGAGACGCGCCCCTTGCTGCAGGAAAGTGTGAGAAGGCGGAGCATGGATATAGGCGAGGCTCCCTTTACAGCGGGCAGAGGCAATAGCGTCAGGTAACTATATAGAGGAGTGGCGGAGTGAAGACAGCGGGAGCCATGGCGTCGAACGATAACTCCAAGGCGGATGCAGGACGGATTCGTCCAGGCAATTCTAGGATTCCATTGGAAGAAGCATCATAATCTAATGGCGAACAGAAACAGAGATGGCGAGAGACGAGCCTGGCGCTTCACGCAGCCATGCCACGGCCGGTGAGATAGTGCGCCAAGGGCTCGAGGTGCCTTGCCCTAGCGCTAAGCTCCAATCAACGGGCCTGTTTGATTTCCACAGAATATGGAGGGGAAGCAGAAGATGAAGAAGCGTGAAGAAACTACAGCACGAGAGCAGTGGCGGCGAAGAACCTCCCTCTGATACCAAGTTGAAACAAAGAACCAAAAAGATCAACCTTCAATTAGGGTAACAGCCTTTTACAATAAGACATAGGGTTAACGGGTAAGGAAAGACTTAAACCCGTTAACCCAATAACAATAAGGCGCTAACAGATCCTATCACTATATATTATGATAAGCTTGATGTTATTTTTGTTGCAGACAAATTTGTGTTCCATTGAAGAACTGACCATATAGTAGTTGTCATGTTGTCAATGATGGTATAATGTCGAAGGGAGTTTGCACACCCTTCTCCATCTTTGAAAATTAACTCGAAGACATATTTACTATGCCACTTGCTTGTCATTTTTTAATCGTTGCACTATGCTAACATGATTGATATATATGCTCAAAAGGAGTTTTAGTTATTATTCTTGTGTTAGATTACTGATGGCGTTAGTCTCACAGAACGTAGGTTATCATATTGATTGTCTGGTTGGTCATATAAGGATCACATTATCTTTCTTATCAAAATCACTCAAATACTGTTCTTCTTCTCATAATTCTGTGCAAAGAACTTAGTTAATATCTGACTTGCTATAGTGAACATTCAGTAATATATTCTCCAATATTGTATCTTATGTTTGACAAATATGTAGTTGTGGAACTCAACTTTTAATACAACCTTTATGCCGCTTTCAGATGATTTAAAGCACTCCACTGTTTCTACTATAGATTAAGTTACAATTTGTCAACAGAGATGTCAGGAACTTCCAGGTGCACTCTTTCTGTTGTCATGTTAAAGATTGTTGGTGAACCAATTGAAAAGCTCTCCCTTTGGGGTCAATCAGCTTGTGTCTTAAATACTGTGGGAAAAGAGCAAGTAATTATCTTTGGTGGTTTTGGAGGTTTAGGGCGGCATGCACGAAGAGGTTATTCACTTTTACTTGATCCTCAATCTGGACTTCTGAGAGAACTTGAAGTTACAAGTTCTCCATCTCCACGGTTGGGCCATACATCTTCGCTTGTAGGTAGCAGTATTTTTGTTATTGGAGGAAGGGGTGGTCCCTTGGATATTCTTAATGATGTGTGGGTTCTGAATACTACGGAAAATAGATGGTCTATACTAGAATGTAGCGGTCGTTTCTTCAAACCAAGGTAACTTGCTTCTGGTGTCTAAATTATTTTATTATTGTTCTGCATTTACAAACTTTTTATAGTGAGAATGTTCTAACATGAACGATTATTTTGATTGGATCTACACTGGAATCTGAATTAATCAATTAGTAAGATTTTGACATCTCTGATTTAGTTTCAACAGCTAATCTCTCTTACACTAGAGAGATTGACTTTTGATTTAGAAGTTAGAACTAGCACCTATTCTTACATTTATTAGACTTATCTTTGGCTGACATTGTTTACGGATAGAAAAGTCAGAACTGTATTACATATTGAATTACCTCCATAGTTTGCAAAAATAGGAACCGGTATCAACCATTGAAGAAAAGAGTAAGCTCAATATTGGATGTAACGTTTGCATTGCAAGAATTTAAGAAGATATTGGAAAGTAAAATTATGAAAAGATTAATATGTAAAATAGTAAATGGAAAGATATGATCCACTGTGACCAAGGTGTAAATCATCAGTCCTTACTGGTAAATTGGTCATGGACCGGACTAGTACGCATTGGTATACCAAACATACCAACAGACTGAGTTTTTTTTTTTCCAAAAATGATATTATATGATATAATTTGATGATTCAATCTATTTCAACTTACAAAATAATGAATTTAAATAATTATAAGGTGTTTAGAGATGACAATAATATAAAATCGAGCAAATATAATAATTTTATAATATATAATTTGTAGGCATGATGTAGTAGGAGCTGAGCATGAGTTTTTCTAATAAGTCATTAAGTAAGAGCTCTTATAACACTCAAAATGAATAACGATTGTCTGACATATGACTTAAGTCTCGTCGTTTTATAGTGCCTATGTTTGGAAATCCTCCCATGACATGTGGTACTAGTATAATAAAGTCTGCATGCTTTTTCCGCGCATGTGTGCCACTATCTCATTTTGGACAAATAGTGTCACAACTAGGTCTGGGATTGACATGGGATCAAGAATAGAATAAGCTCCTTCTGAACTGCATCTTTTATCACTCAACTGAGACCATCATAAGCCACTCTTTAACTCTAATGGTAGAGTGGATTTCATTCCTTCATAGTCCTATAAAGTTTTGGTTCTTTATATTGCTAGAGGTGGTGATTTTCTAGCTTTTTCACGCATGATGCTAAGCGAGATTAAGGTTCTGACTTTAGGTGTCATGAAATGCTAATCACAATTAACTAAGGAAAAGAGAGTTTAGAGAGTTTAAAAGAATGAGAGAGATTAAGAGAGGGGTGAGTGAAATGTGAGAAGGGTGAGTGAAATGTGAGGGAATAAGAGCTTAAGAGAGAATGAGAGAGATTAAGGTTCTGACTTTATGTCGCTCCCATCCACCTAAAAAGAATTTTTATTTTTATTTTTATGTTGATTGACTAGTGGAATCAGTCAATACATCGAACTTTTTTTTTAGTATTGACCGGTGGAACTAGCTGGTCTATGTTTTTAGTTGACTTGTGAAAACCAATTAGTACATCGACCAATCATGTGTTGGTACCAACCATGGATTGAGGAATCGGTCTGGTACCAGCTGGTTCCTCCGGTTTGTACCGGTCTGGCGAGGGACTGGCACCAGAGCATAGGTCGGAGCAGTGAAAACCGGAGGAAGTGGAGGAAGCTAAAGCTTCCTCAAGCAACGATGGGGGCGAGAAGTGGGGGCAGACGGCGGAAGCTTTGTTCGAAACTTCCTATGGCAATGGCGGGGGCGAGAAGTGGTGGCGGCAGGCTCATTTTCACTGAGTTTTCGCTTTGTTCAGCTGGTACGTACCAATCGGTCGGACTGGTTCCTTAAATCATGGTACCAACTACTTCCACTAGTTGGGATAGTCGGGTACTAACACTATTTTAGGTTGGAGCTAGTTTCATGTACTGCCTGAAGCTAAGATCAGTGCCTGAAGCTAAGATCAGCACAAGATTTGCTTCAAATGATATATCACGCTTTCAATTATTTCTATTGTACACTATTTATTAGTTATTATGTGAACCATTATAACACATATAATAGTGTTTTTATATATTTTTAATGGATATTTGAATTTACCTTTTGATGAATTTATTTTTTTATTGATATAATTCTGAGTTTTTTTAATGAATTAATTACCTTTACATTTTCATTGCATCAAACTTACCATATATTCACATTAATGATTATTGTATTATGTATCATGGTTAATCTTTTTAACAACATATTTTATTATTTTTAAAGAAATATGGTTGAGATTTACTACCTAGGCACCTTACAATTTTTTAAATAGTTTATTTGTTCATAATTTTGACATGATTTATAATATATAATTTATTGAGCAACTTAATCATTTCACACGGGGAAACAAAGGGTAATGGTTATTTATGTTCAAATCCTTCTTATACATGTTTTTATGCACATACTGAATTATGTATATCACAATAACCAATTGTATGAGTGGGTGGGTAGGTGTTATTATACAACTAGCTATAGTAGTAGAGTGGTGTAGGTCAAGGTTTTTAAAATCAATCCATCTCTGCCAGTATGAGCCACAACCCATAT
This sequence comes from Costus lasius, assembly GCA_027563935.2. Taxonomy (NCBI): domain Eukaryota; kingdom Viridiplantae; phylum Streptophyta; class Magnoliopsida; order Zingiberales; family Costaceae; genus Costus; species Costus lasius. The sequence goes on along the minus strand of CM050454.1, from coordinate 11,076,478 downwards.
TGGTGTATCGTGTGGTGATGTCATATACGTGTCATGCAACACTAGACCATACAAGGATCAAGATTAACAACCTTAGTGTAGATGGGTTGAGGAGTAGTATTGAGATTAGAGGTACTGGGGAAAGAAGAGGCGAGGTAGAGGAGCAGAGTAGATGGATAGAGAGAGGTAGAGTTAGAATTAGGGGTGTCCATTCGGGTCAACCCGATTTTTTTTATTAAAAAAAATAAACCCAAAACTGAACCAAAAATCCCTAAAACCGAATTATACACCGAACAGTTAAACCCAATTTAAATCGAAAATTCAAATTGCAGTAATAATTAGTTATAGTACAAGCAAGCATTGACCTGATCCATGGTAAAATTAAAAAAATATATATAATTAATAAGAGTGGGATTGACAAGCTACTTGTCCCATTATAATTTAAAAATAATAAATTAAAATATTTATCACATCTCTCAATATGTAATTAATAAGAATGAGATCAGAGACTTGTCCCATCCTAGTTTAGAAAAAGATAAAATCAAATATATATCACCTCTCCTCTTGTTCATTTTCTCCCCCAGACCTAATCTCTTTCTTACTTTTTGAAAAACAAATAATAAAATAAAAATTTATATCACATCACTTCCATGTGGATGCCGTTGCTGTTGCTGCTGTTGCCTAAGCTTCACACAGATGTTGGCGTCGTCGCCTCAGCTTCTACACAAAGTCGTCGCTTCAGCTTCCAGACAGCAACGTTCTTGTTGCATTACTTCACCTTCCATGCAAACACGGACCTAAGTAATTGACTACTGTCAAAACTGAACCAAAATATTTTTTATATACTTTAAAATCGAACCGAAACCAAACCGTTTGATTTTCATCTAATCTAAACTGATTTATTCAGTTCGGTCCGGTTCTGTTTATCAAATTAACCCGTTACCCCTAGTCAGAATAAGAGAAAGAAAGCCAGAAAGAAATTGTACCTTCATCAAAAAGAGAGGAGAAAAGCTATGGTAATGATTTCGTTTTGATTCATTCCATCATATCTAATCTATTACAAATATTTGTAAACCTTTAAATAAGCTTTTTCAAGAAATAATACAATAAACTAAAAACTAAACACTAACGTTTGATCTAGTGCCCATTAACCTAAGATCTAATAACCATTAACCCATGACAGAATAACCACCCTACTAATATTTGACCTAGCAATTCCAAAAATTACACCATAAATAGAACTTAGAAGGATTTTTACATCTCATAATGACAATAAACTAAATAAGCTTTTACAAGAAACAATACAATAAACTAAAAACTGCACACTAATGCGTGATCTAGTGCTCATTAACCTAAGATCTAATAACCACTAACCCATGATGTCATAACCACCCTACTAATATTTGATGTAGCAATTCCAAAAATTACACCATAAATAAATTTAGAAGGATTTTGAGCTCTCATAATGACAATATGTGAGTACAAAGGATAACAAGGGAGATGGTGGTACGAGGGGATGTTGAAAATGCCTATCAGGCAATCAATATGGCGAGTAAGGGAGGTGAACAATGAATGGACTTTCATGGGTGTTGTCATTGCAACCTATCTTTGATTGGAGACCTAGTGAAGCTAGCAAAATCAATGATTATGTCAGTTATAGGTGACTAGAAGATATGATTAGGAGGGGGCAATTGTAGAAGAAGTAAACACCAATTTGGTTCTTTCTCTTTTCTCTCTCTCTCTCTCTCTCTCTCTCTCTCTCTCTCTCTCTTTGTTTTTTTTTTATGTGGGCTATAAAGAGATGGGATACTATGAGTGGGTTTGCAAGAACAAGGCCATTGTGGGTTGTGGCTTATGAACTGATGAGCATGATGAAATTAGTCTAGAGCATGTGTGAGTGCCCTAGCTGAGAGAAGACAAGGTCTAAAACAACCTTTGAAGTCGAGGAGTGAGCTTGACGGATGAATGTCTTCGACGAGAATTGACATGTGGTTATATGTGAGCCTACTCGATGAGATCTATTACCTTTGGCTTTCAAGCAAAGGAGTGGCGATGTGAAAGATTGTGAGTAGCACCCAAGGTTTAAGAGACCTATTGTCAGACGGTACATACTGGTTAGTATAAGAGGGTATCGACATACAACATTGACTATATTGACCTACCAATAGTACTAGGCAGTATGACTTAGTTTTTGTTTCTACGGTGACACGAGTAGATGAGCAAGAGATTAAAGTGAAGCTCTTCTTTTGTATCTCCTTTCCATTATTTGTTTTCTCAGCTTGGTGGTTGTCTGTTATCTTTGGAGGTGATATTCATGGTTAAAGCATTAATAGCTTGTGCTCTAACCTAAACATGTGGAAAGTCATGTTTATCACCAAAAGCCACCTTGTAAGGGTAATTGTTTTATGTCCATGAGGATAGTAAAAGATTGTCAAATCTCACATACATTTAATGTCTAATTGAACGAAGAGTAGTTCTTATAATTTATTCATACCAAGAGTTAATGACTAATTATTTGAAACATGTGATAATGACTTATTTTAATTCTAACATTTGGTAATGATTTATTTTGACTCTAAATAGTGGACATTCTTTTGTTCTATAATAACATCCCTAATGAATTTAATAATTACAAACATCTCCCCTCCTTTTATCATATTAGGAATTTAGCTAGTGGATTGTTCCTTGGAATATTTTGGTTATTGCATTTAGTTTGTTCTAATTGAGATGGATATGTGATTGGATTATTATTTTGTCCCTTCTTTAAATAATCAAATTACAGTACATTAAATAAAGATGATGTTCTAGGCATGGATTGAAATACAGGTCTGAATTGATAGATATTTTTCGTTTGTACTAGTCCGAGCTTGAATCGGTATGACTATGTTGGTTTGGATCAGAATATATATATATAACTAGCCCGAACTGTTGGTACCAAGTTGGTACTATGTATTGGTACCAAGTAGTAGCTAGTAGTCTTAGCTTGGACTAGTTTTACAAACCTTGGTTTTAGGTTTATAAAATAATATTGAGTTATCTTTTTATGAAAATATTTTCTATAAATAAATTATAGAAAAAATTAATTCATACCACCCAATTTATAGTGTATGTACTTGTCCACCTTGTACCAATACCAATTCAAGGTGGCACTATATATATATATATATATATATATATATATATATAATAGTAACAACAGATACTGTCAATGTTGTATGTTCAGAATGGAACAATATTGTATCGTCCACCAGTGCACTTGTATGGAATGATATTTAAAATCTTAGAGTAAATTAGGATGCTCAATAACGCTCAGTCTATATGATGCATGTCTTATTTCTTTTTGTAAAATTAGGACGTTTTATATATATTTAAGTAGTAGTAAACTCTTAAGCATTCTTTTCTTATTACGTTGGTGATCCTGTTATGGAATTCAACGTATCAACTTATCCTTGATGTTTCACAGCAATTTACAATATGTAGTATTCATTCCTCTATCATCTGTCTGCCATCAATAAGTATACTTATTTTATGTGGATATCCCATAACATTTGTTGTATTTAATATATTTTTTTTGGTAATTTTAGCTTACCCAAAAATAGTTTCAGTTGATTGTGGATTTCATCTAACGCAATTGGTTTACTGCTACTCAAGGTTTTATTGGTTTATTCTTTATACCAAGTCACCAACTTCTAAAGATGAAAAACCTCTTTTAATTAAATCCTTTTATTTCAGGCATCGCCATGCAGCTGCTGCTATAGGCTCAAAAATATACGTTTTTGGTGGACTCAATAATGAAGAGATCTTTTCCTGCATGAATGTTCTAGATACTGAAACCTTGAGATGGAGCGAAGTAAGCATCTCTGGAAGATGGCCTTGTGCTCGTCATTCACATGCTATGGTTGCAGTTGGCGCTCAGTTGTTCATGTTTGGTGGTCATGATGGTGCAAAGGCTCTAGGTGAATTCCACAGTTTTGACGTCAAAACATTACAATGGAAAACAGAAAAGGCAACTGGGCGAGCTCCTTTTCCGAGATTTTCACATTCTATGTTTGTGTACAAAGATTATCTTGGCATTGTTGGTGGTTGCCCTGTTAGGCAACAATATCAAGAACTGAGTTTGCTGAACCTGATTAATCATGTTTGGGTTCATGTGACCATCGAGTCTTTCAGTAGAGAACTATGGGTTAGAAGCTCCACATGTGTAGTTGATGATGAACTTGTTATTATTGGTGGTGGAGCGTCTTGTTATGCATTTGGGACAAAATTCAACCAGCCAATGAAAATAAACCTGCAATTGTTGGAATATATATTTAACCTCCCTTCTCGAGCAGAATGGCAAACGGTGATAGATAGTAACAAGACAAACTTTTCTTCTGATTCTGAACCAAAAAACTTGGCTGACAAGTTTTCTAATGGGAATGGGCATGCTGCTGATACTAAAGAGTTTGTTCTACAAGTTGAGAAAAAATATGCTAAATTTGCAAAGGATGTAACAAAGAGGTTTGGATGGTTGGATCTGTCAAGGAAAGTTCAGCCAAGTGAAGATGGTTGTTATATTTGTTTACCAATTACTCAAGAGTTTCATCATATAATAAAGGACAAGCAGCATAGTCAAGTGGTTGGCAGTGCCCAGTTGGGCCATTTCCAACAGGATGATGTGATTCAAGAGGACCTTTCCGTAAACGAGATTTCTCCTTCAACAGCTTTGAGCATCTTGTTGTTGTATGGATGCTCTTTATTAGTAGATAATGCAGCCTTGAGCAGAAAGTTGCCCAAATCTCCTCGAAAGGTGATGAGAGAATCTGTATGTTCTTTGTTAACACACAAGGGAATGCCTTTACAACTGCTGGAACAATTGCCTGCACGGTTTGATCTGTCCCCATCATATTTTTCTTTATATTTCTAAAATTGCATTTAAATTTAAATTATTAGTACAATGAAATTACTATCTTTTGCTTTAGATGTCTGTGTTAAAAAGGTAGCCTCACTGCAATTATGAAGATTTTAATTGTGCTTTTGCATCTTAACAAAATGTTTGTGCTACTTAGCTGGGAGCATCTCGGGGACATTATTGTACTTCCAAAGACTGCTTTTAGGGATCCTATATGGGATTCTGTTGGAGAAGAGCTTTGGCCTATAATTGCTAAATCAATTGGTGCTCAGCGTTTAGCTCGTCAAGTATGATAAGCTCAAATTTCTTCCAAGTTTCTAGTGGTAAAGACCAATATTTTTGGATGCCTCTTCTTATTCCATTTCATCAACATTCTGTCAGGGTATAATTTTGCCTAATGAAACGAGAGACAGCACTTTAGAGATTCTTCTGGGAGACGATGGCTGGGTTACACATCATGAAAATGGCATAGTCTACTCCTTTGATGCAACAAAATGCATGTTTTCTTCAGGAAACCTTTCTGAGAAACGTCGAATGGCTCAACTGAATTGTACAGAAGAAATTGTTGTTGATTTGTTTGCGGGAATTGGATATTTTGTGCTTCCATTTCTTGTTAAGTATGATACTATCCATCAGTTAGGATGCATTTATTTGCTTAGAATAAAATATTTTTATTTTATTTTTATTTTGTGGTGGTTTTGTATGAATCATGCAAGTTTCTGCTTCAGGGCTAAGGCAAAATTGGTCTATGCATGCGAGTGGAACCCCCATGCTCTACAGGCTCTTCAGCACAACATTCACGCCAATTCTGTATCTGACCGATGTATTGTACTTGAAGGAGATAATCGCATTACAGCACCTACAGTATTTTCCTGACTTTTTCCATTTTAACTAAATTTAATTCATGATGCTTAGTGATACGCATTCACAATAATATTTCTTTAAATTTGTAGAAGCTAGTCTTTTCTTTTGAAATAGCCTTTAAGTTGAGTTAAATAGTGGTTTTGTCATCGCATTATACATTGTTTACCTCTTTAGTAATATAATGGAAGTGTGGTAAGTTTTACTCTTCAACGCTTCTGCGAGTTGGTGACTTGGTAGTTGGCGCAATCAAAATATTAACTTTATGTTCAATCCTCCCAACAACTTTTATCAAGGATGAATGAACTTGGTTCCTTGTGTTTCATGGAGTTCTAAAGTTTCTCTACCTGTTGTCTTTTAATTGTTTCAAAATCATGGATGCCTAGCTGAATGAAATTCCAATTCATTATCTTTTGGATTGGAATCCCTCTTTATTAAGAAGTTTAGAGCAGTTCCTTGCTTTTGAAGAGATTGTTGTACAAACATTTGACTGTATTTATCTTTATTCATTTATGAGATGAATTTATTAATTTCTATACTTGGTACAACATGCCAAGTATGAAACTCTTGATATGTATATCTATGCAGTTTCTTGTGCTTTGATCTGTGGTTGCGGAAAGACATTAACAAGAAAATTCTAGCCGGCAAGTTTTTTGGTTAATTTTCATTGCTTCACCTCTGTTTTATTCACTTAAACTTCCAATTTAGTGCATAAATGATGTTTTAATTTAGTTATTCCTTCGAATTTATTTGACGACATGCTAACGTGATTGATGGCCTTGTTGAAGTGAATGCTTGGCATTGTCACGTCATCTACCAACATTAGTGACAACTGTAAAGTGGCATTACCATGTAGCCATGTCAGCAAGTCTAGTAGTCACGCAAAAGCCATCAAATTCATTTAATGGAAAGACAAAATTAAACACTTAGGCCAATTTATGTACCGAATTAACATTTGAAAGTTTATGTACCAAAATGGAAAGAAATCTTACTTTTTTTCCCATGAAATATACCCGACCTACAACAGAGTGATTTCCATGCCTGCATATTTTTAGTTCTGTAGCGCAAAAATGGCATGGCTACTCAAACTTGACCTTTATGTGCGTGTTTTGTTCTTAATCATGCTTGGCTTCTAGGTTGTACTATTTGGTATTTTACAAGGCGTTCTTTTTAGATTTTTCAGCTCTTATTATTAACTTGAAGGGGTCCTATGCATTAATTTTACTTACATGTATGAGAAAATTAGTATGTTATGAATTTAAAGGAACATTAAGTTTTTGGTAAGCTTGAAAATTTGCAAATTGTGGAATTCTTCTTGCCTGGTTCATTGATATAGAATTAAGAGGCTTTTCATCCATTTTGTCTTTTAAGGGGATTGCTAATCGTGTTTGCCTCGGTCTTCTACCTTCAAGTGAGTGCAGCTGGGATGTTGCTGTAAGAGCTTTAAGGTGATGTATCATCTGTTTCAAAAATGCTATCACCTGGACTTTGATTTTTTTCCATTTCCTGTAAACCTCTGTGTACTTCAAGTATTTTTCTTAATTGCGTAAAGCAACCTGGTATGTGAATGCTTATTTTATCAATTTGTATACTTTATCTTTTGCTAAAGTAATAAATTTTATGCATACACCCACATGACAATCTAATTAACCATGTTCTCACCACTACATAGAAAATAATTTAGTAACTCGTGGCAAGTAAACATAACACTTAATCTCTTAAAACAAACATATTTACTAAATAATATTAGGTCTAACATGTCCAACAACATCAGAATAAAGAACAAATATAATTGTAAACTAAATACTATGTGGTCTTTCACACAAAGATCATGCAATCTGTATTCCAGTCATGACTTGGATCCACATTGGTGTTATAACTAACACCCCTTTACCTATTGCAAGATGTTTACTTTGAAGATCTCATCTGGTGCTACGTTAGAGGTCAATAAACATCAATGATAGATAAGCTTACAAATCAAAATAATAGATCTAATCTTAAAAAAAAATAAACATACATCATATGGTTAATCAGTTGTTAGACCATGGGGCCTAAACCCTTTGTTGCTCACATCTCAGCAACTTGTTTTTTAATGCTGAGAACACTATGTTCATATATATTGCATAATCTATATTCTGCTCATGACATACTTGGATCCATGTGTTATAACCAAAACCACGATACCTATTTATGTTGTAATTGACAAGCCACTTCTTGTATTGCCTCTTTTACAATCTAAATGCACTCACAGCAACACTATTTGTCCTTACTTACAATCCAAGTGTTGACCAATCTTATGGCTTACCATATGTGGATTTAAAGTTTCATTCATGCCACACCAAAGCAAACAAGAGAAGAGCAACATTGAGACATCAGAGAAAACACAGTTTCCAAATGCACAATCCTCGTCTTTGAGAGAAATGAATGAGATGATTGAGGCAAAATAGATGCAAAGTACCATAGAGGAGAGCCATCATAGAAGGATCTTTGTATACACTTCCTCTAGTTGTTGCATATATATCAATGTATGCCAAACTTAGTATAAAGACGAATGAGCATTAATGAGATGGCAAGAATGGTTAGCAGATATTAGAGAAGACTATATAGCAAAGAACATTGCCAAAAAAAGATGATGATCGATGTGATAAAGAAGATTATTGTATGTATATATTGTATTGTGTAAAATTATAAAATTTAATATTTATAAGGTAATAACGATGGAGATAAGTTTATAGAAAATGGATACAACAAAGGTGTGTAATGAAACTAAAGATGCACATGGTAATTATCACGAGCAATTTTTCTTTGTCTCGAAAAACCAAGTGATCGGTAGGATCCTACGTGCGTGGTGCACGATATACTCGCAGATGCTTGCAGGAATATGCCCACAACTAGCGTAACATCCTTGTCTAAAGATTCAGCCACCTACTGAACTCAACGATATACCATGCGGACGCCTTTCCACACACCACACGTGCGCAAGAGACCCAATCAGGAGGCCGGAACTCATGTGGTACGGCTTACACCAACTACCGTTGTACCTCGCATTAGCAATAGCCAAAAACATAGTCGTATATCACAGAATAACATAGATAAATAAGAAATATTATATTATATTAATAATATATAAAAATCCTCTTCTACATATACACTTATGCTCACTGCGCGCCATCATCTTGCTCATCCTTGTCGATGATGTGTACTGTCAGAAATTTAGTCATCAATCCATTGCCTAGGGGAAGATAAGCAAGAGTAGGTACACCACCTACCAGGGATCAACGTTGTAGCCTGAGATCCACAGCCTCAATGGGATCTGCCACCTCGTCACGAGAGGGGGTCACTGCCTCAAGGCGACCTATGCGCACCATCCCACGTCAAGCTCCAAGGGCATGGTGAGAGGATGTTACTAGTATGAAGAGGTCTCCACCCCTAGGAGACCTAGGGTGTTGCCGATATCCACCTCATTGGCGCCGATCGATATGGCATCAAGGGACTCCCGGCTTGCAGGCTCATCTCCTCTGCCTTTGTCAAAGCCTGGGTGGCTCCTAGCTTGCACGTTCATCCTCCTCTGCCTTTGTCAAAGCCCAGGTGGTCTAATCCTTTCCACCTCCTTGCCGAGTAGGGGAAAGGGGTGGCTCCACAGTCCACACCCTAGGCCTGAGCCAGCATCTATCGCTGCCTCCATCTTCTGCTGGTGAGGGAGTGGCTGTCATGATCTCACCATCAGCCGCCGCTCGCTTGCTTTTGTGCAAAAGGGATGAGGAGTCTTCTTGGATGAAACAATGGTGGCAGCGATATTAAAAAAATATGCTTTGATGCCATGTTGGAGAATTAGAATATGAGGAAATTAAACTATATATAATACACCAAATTATGTACTTAGGACAAATATGCTTTGATGCCTTAAATAAATCAAACTAAGTCAAATTTCTTCCCTCCAATTCACTCTTTCATTTAAGTACCATATCGCTATATTTCAATCAAGCTCTTAATTTTTTAGAATGACACTATTATGTTAGAATATTCAGATCATAACAATATATGCCTGTGCATATTGTGCCAAATTGTTTAACTTTCAAACAAACTGAGCATGTTGTTTTTTGAATAAGCACTAGTGCTGGTTTTAGCTAACTCAGTTCTTATGATACAAATTGAGCTGGTGCTGCAAGTATGGTGTTTTTTAATTCAACAAAATGCTATGTTCAGGCCTGAAGGTGGCATCCTTCATGTGCATGGAAACGCCAATGACTCTGAAGAGATTGCATGGTCGGAGTATGTTGTGAAATCCATACGCAGGATTGCGCACTCTGAAGGTAAATACTAAATAGCGTTTTGGGATTGGAGGCGTATAATTATCTGGTTCTTTTAAGTACATATCTAAAAATTAAAGCCAATATGACTGAATTTATATTTCTCTTTCTTCAGGTTTTCTTTGGGATGTTTCAATACAGCACCTGGAGCGAGTGAAGTGGTATGGGCCTCACATTCGGCATCTTGTTGCTGATGTGAGCTGCATACGGTTGTAGTAGATAAACCTGCCTAGTAAAGAACTGAGTTAATTCTCTGTGTCGATAGAAATGTTTTGTGAAATGCAACAAAAGATGTACTCTTTTTTTTTTCACTAGTATGATAAATAACTGGTTTTTATTTTGCAAAAATCTCTTGTAATACTGTTTGTTCAAGGATGTCTAATTTGTAATCTTTGCTATTTGATTGCATTAATATCATCATAAATGTGTGAGAATGATGATAGTCATCCCGCCATCAAAATTAATTTGTAGTTTATTTATGGTTCTTTAGACCGTGGAGTATTTCTAATTTGGTGTATTATATTAAGCTCAAGTCCCACAAGAATATTGCTTTAAGTGCAATAGAGGAAAAGAACATTACTATGGAAATAGACTTACCTTGAATTTGACTTAGAGTGAAAACTTAGTTGATCATTACCTAAATTATAACATAAAGTTCAAGTTCGAGTTCTAGGGATTTTTGGTTATTTTTAATACTCAACATAAGAAACCCCAAGTTTGTACCAAAAAAAAAAACCGAGTTTGAGTTTTAGATGAGCTAAATGAGATAAATTTAAGTTTTAATATATGAACATCCGATACTTGATATTACAAATTAAATAAAAATATTTTAATTAATTATTACATAAATATATAAATATTTTAATTTAAAAATTTATATTTCATAGAATAAAAATAAAAAAAGCTTACCAAATTTGTTGTCAAAAGTTCTTAGGTAAGGACTGCTTAGGATTTTTTTTTTTTTTTGACAAGATTATATTTGTATTGTTTATCGTATATGATATGTGAATTTTTAATCAATATTTACGTCACTTTTCCCTTAGAATTAATATTTTTGAAGCGATAAACCGCATAAAAATTCTTAAGCATGTACTTGCCAAATGCAAGAATGTTTGCACCGGACATGTGAGCCGGTTAAAGCCTTAAAAGGTACTGCTAGCCTTGCATCTCTTGCCCTACTTGAGTTGGATAGTGAGCGAGTTCGGCCTGCAGAGCCTTGAGAAAGATGGCGTTCAGCGCTTTGAGGTCCGCGGGAGTTTCGGCCATCGACCTCCAGGGGCTGCGGACGAGCGCTCCGCTCGCCGCCTGCCTCGGTTGCGCCTCCATCGCCGCTTCCCGCCGATGGTCATCTCCCTCTAAACCGTTCTTTGCCTCCATCTCCGCTTCCGCCTCCCCCACAGCTGCTGCCACTGGTAGGGCCATCCCCAGATCAACTTCCATTTATTTAGATTCGTTAGTCCACCAGAATAGTCTTCTTTGCTAAAATTTTGGGATTCGTCTTCTTAGTTTGTATGTTTTCTTTGATTTGAGTTTATGTAGTTTTTGGATTTGATTTGATTCCATGGATTTGGACTTGTAATATCTTGGGTACAGAAGGTATTCTTGCTTTTAAAACTGCTGATGGTCTAGGATGTTACCGACATGGGGATTTCCACTTACATATTTACTTGGATGTGCTTAAAAGGGAATTGGTGTATATGAATAAAATGTGATCATTCCCTTTCCTGACACGTTTATGATTGTGTTTTGCCCACATAATCAGATTTCGACGGACCATTTTGGAATCGATAGATACATGTCTGCAAATGGAGAGATGACCTTAGTCGATGCCAGAACTAAGAACGTTATAGATGGGGGAGATTCTTATCCGTTGCTTTAGGCCTTGTTTACTAGCAAGGATGGAAAATAGAAGGGGAGAGATAGTTAGATGGAAAGGATACAAGGATGGAAAGGAAAGTGATAAAATTTTCCCTCATTGTGTATCTTTGGAAGGATGGAAAGTTTGAAGAAAGAAACAAATTTGATATGTTCACCCTACTTTTATAATTTTATACCCATATTTAAAAAACCATTATTACATACTATTAAAACAAGCAAAAAACAAGCATTACACATTGCATATTTGATTACATTCGTAACCTGCATCTCAACTATTGATTAATTTATGCTAGTTTAAGGAATCATTACACAAGCAAAAAACAAGCAAAAACCAAAAGAAAAAAACCAAAAACATGCATATTTGATTACATTTGTAACCCGCATCTCAACTATTGCATATTTGATTAATTTATGCTATTTACTCATCACAGCAGCATATTCAAAGTACGATGCCAAATAAACAATTAAAACCAAACGAAAAAAAACAAGAAAAAAACAGAGATGATGCGACTAGATGATGTGGGATGCTAGTGAAGAAAAAAAAACAAGCAAAAAACAAGCATTCGATTCCTCTGTGCTCTGCTGTGTCACAGGCAGAAAACAAAAGAAAAAAAATAAGCGACGAGATGATGCGCTGGCGTAGTCTAGGGTTTGGGTGTAGATGTCGGTTTGGAGAAGGAAGAGGGGTTCACTAGTGTAGTCTAGGGTTTTGGTGTGGGATGCTAATGAAGAAGAAGGGGTCGGTGGGAAAGGATAAGGGCGAGATTGGTAGAGTGGAAGGAGGCAAAGGCGGAGTGGATGCGAGACACGACAAAAATAGAAAAGATGATGTGTGAAAAATAGAGACGGTGTTACCTCTTCTTGCTCATGTGGAAGACCATGCCGGGGAAGGGATGTCGTCCAGGGAATAAGGCGGCTGGTGGGAGGAGTGGAGGCAACGATTTGAAAACATGAGAAGATGCTGTCGAGGAGTGAAAATAGGGCGCTGATGTGTTTCCGCTCGATTCGGGCAGATCACAAAACAGTAGAAACATAGCATAAAATCCCTCAAATCCATCCTTCGATTTCCATCCTTACTAGTATATATATACCTTTTCCATTCTTTCCATCTTGTTTTCCGCCCTGGTAAACATGGTAAACAGGATGTTAGCGTAAAAACTGATAGCATGTATTTTGTGAGAGTTATTAACTCTTTTTGAAACTTTAGAATAGGGTTGGTTCTTTTTAAGCTGACTTTGGATTAAGGATTTGGCATCTAAGTCAACTTTTTGCATTTATATCTTCTAAAACCCAATTGGAATTGCAAATTAATTGTATTCAATCGAGCTAATTTAATATTATGGTCTAGTTTGGTACAGTGTGAAAACTGGTGAAGAAAAGTTATTTTGATTTTTGGTAGCTATGGAGAAGTTTATAATGTGTTTGGTAAAATTTGCAGATAATTTCTATGACCATGTGTTTGGTAAAGTTGTTAAAATAGTGTATTGAGATAACAAATGATCTAGATAGCAGTACATTTAATGATTATCATGTATTGTACAAGTTATGTAGCATGTGGTATATTCATAAATAATCGAACAAAAATATAAAGAAAAGAATGCTATATTTGAATAAAATAAGTTTATGACAAAAAAAAAGATGAAGTCTAGTATAATAAAATTTTGATAATAAATATTTATTTATTTATTAAATTACCAAAATAATCTGCATAATGAGGTAAATTGTCTATATTGTCCACATTTCTGCAATAGTATATGGTTCTATTTGAAGATTGATGTCTTATATAAATCAGTCCTTTTTGAAATGTCCTACCCAATGATTTTGCTTAATATCCTACATGAAATTGCTAACAACACCAACAATAGAGGAATGTCTGATCTAGTAACAACGAGATAAATCAATTTCTCCATGCAACAATATTGAGTTGGATCAACACTCTTGAGAATTGTCATTAGTGCATACCTTATGGCTATGTAAGGGAGGCGTATCTGCAAGTTTATAAGCATGACGACTAGTGCCCTTAAATAATTCCAATATATACTTCCTTTGAGACAAAAAAAAGCCTTTGAAGCTGTAGGCAATTTCACTCTCAAGAAAGTATCAAGGTTTTCCAAACATTTTGTTCACAAAATTTTCTTTTGGATGTTTCTTGCTGCAATAATACCCTCTTTACTACTCCTTACAAGCAAATATCATCAATATATACTATCACAATACCAACCTTAAAAGTAGTCTTTTGAATAGAAATAAAATGATCAACTTTACTATAGTTAAGAAAATGCCAATAGCTACTTGGGAAAATATGTTAAACTATGCTTACATGCTTTATTTCAGTCTAAAAGTTGCCGTTTTGAGTTTCATACTCATGCCGCCCCTCAAACAACATATCTTAGACATTGCTCTACATAGTATCTTATGTAAGTCTAAAGGCATCATTTATGTCCATATGAAACACTCAGCAATTTAATAAACAATCAATAAAAAGACTTGTTTGCAGAGAAAAGTTTTTGTGTTAACTTCTTAAGTTTTAACAAATCCTTGTCAACTAGTTTAGCTTTGTAACAATCCACTAAGCGACTAGGGTTATTTTTTATAACAAAGACCCATCAAAAAGCAATAGTCTTGATCCTATAAAGTGGGGGACAAAATCCTTGGCGCCTCTTGAAATTAATGCATCTATCTTGCCATCCATGAGTTGCTTCTAGTTCAGTTCGAAGTATAACATATCTATAGATAACAGGAATAAACATGACATACAAGGAAATACAAAGGAATGAGAAGGAGAAGATAACAATGATAAAAAAGTAACGAGTAATTAGTTGTATAGTAGTAAACCATTGATCTTTGTGGAGAGCAATGTGTAGATCATGGTATTTAAAATTGGTGCATACCTATCCGACCCTGTACTGTGTATTGACTGGTACTATATAAATTTATATATAAATATATACAATTATATTTAGGCCAGACTGGTATCGATCATATGGTGGTACCATTAGTTAGTACCCATTTATTAGTTGGTACTTGGCAAACTTAAGAAAGATATATTTGTATGGACCATATTTAAGACCTTGATTTAGTTGAAGATAAGAAGACATTGATGGTGGAAATTTTGCAAGCAAAGGAGATAATGGTGGTGATTGAGCAGGTGGCTATTTAGAGTATCATCTATCAACTACCTACAAAGGAAGAGAGGTCCTATGTGAAGTAGGTGGTATAGTGGTGGAAGTAGGAGATATAGGAGAATTAACTTAGTAGAGAATGATACTAGAATAAACACTAGCGTCAAGGGAAGTGATATAT
Source organism: Costus lasius (assembly GCA_027563935.2). Lineage (NCBI taxonomy): Eukaryota > Viridiplantae > Streptophyta > Magnoliopsida > Zingiberales > Costaceae > Costus > Costus lasius. Next base: position 11,061,256 of record CM050454.1, on the reverse strand, counting down.
GGTAATAGGTTATGGTGAGGCAAAATCACGTGTTAAATTTGTAAAGGATAATTTTCCATAAACAATGTCAATGATTATATGAAATGAGAACTAATTTTTCTCACAACATGGTATCTCAGAATGAATGAATCAAGGACAAAAAATGCAACACACTTAGGTAAAAACGAAAAAAAGAATATGCCCATGAAAAATTGTTAAAAGCATATCTTCACGAACTTTCAGAGTGTACAAATGAAACATCATATCACTGGCCACATTAAGAAGATGACGCTTATGCTTAACTTCCCTAGTTTATTAAGAGGTATAAGCGCAAGTAGCTTGATCAATAACATCCGGAGATTGATAATGGAAAAAGGAGGCAAACTTCATGTACTCAAGCATTATTGGACAAATAATATATATATATATATCTTTATTTATTTTAGAAAAGGTTCAAATATTTATGGGTCAGTGGATTTGCTCTTAAAAGATACAACCAAGTCACTCAAGAGCATTGATACAACTAACAAAATAATGATAAATAGACATAGTAGGCTAAGGATTAGTGCCCGAATACCAAAATGAACTATAGACAGAAAAGAGACTTGATGATGTTTGCTTACCTAACAATGTAAAAATCTTCTAAGAGCGCTAATGGATAAAGCCATACCAATAATCATAGCCATAAGAATGAAGAAGGAAGAGGTAGTTTATGATTGAAGAAACCTCATACACAACTGGGACATAGTTATAGTGGCACCAAGCAAACTCAACTATGGAATGGAGTAGTGGGATCTACCTTTGAGGACCAAACTTCTAGCAATAATGCAAACAGAAGAACTGTTAGAGCGACTACAATGTATGTAGAGAGGGTTAGAGTCCAACCTATACCACATTCACAGTTAGGGCAACCACCATTAGAGTTAACGCCACCTGTAGCAGCAAAGGTAGATGCATTAGTAGCAAAAGAAGGAACAACATTAAAGGATCCTAAGGTGGAGCCCTGAGAAGCCTAGAGAAGGTGTTTCTTAAGATAGAGCAGTGTAAGAGTTGTTAAGGTCAGAAGAAAATTAGCCATAATAAAATCTTGACATTGATTAGCAAGATCAATGAGTTTGTCCATCCTCAGATGACAGATCTACAAACTCACCCAACTTGGCTTTCAGAAGGGACTCATGGAGAGAACGATCCTCCAGGTTTAGGTAAAAAATCTACTCGGTAAGGCTGTAGACTTGCATCAAGTTCCACTTGGATTAGGCCTTTTAAAAAGACATCCCAAATCTCATTTGCACTCGGCAAAAATATAATGGTGCATTGAATGAGGTTCATATTGTTGTCAAGCTAAGTGAGTACAACATAATTATTTGCCAAGAGGAGGTAGCATCCTTGACATTAAGAGGAGATATGATGCATTTAAGCTTCTCATGAGATTCCAAAAAGAATCAAAGTAACACACATAGGGAATATGGTTGGTACTTGGTACCATTACCTTAGAGAAGAATTTGCAATGTAAAAGGGGCCAGAAAGATCTATCTGTACTCATAAAAAGAGGGAAGAGAGAGGCTCTAGGTTTTAAACAACTTGAGAACTTTTACATCCTCTAATTCTGAAGGGGAAAGAGAAAAAATGGAGAGGGAGGGAATATAGATCATTGATGGGAGGAGAGAACTGTTGGATAAGAGAGGAAAGACAACTGCTGAGGTGGGGAGAGGAGGAAGGCGGTGGATGGGGGAAGACAGGGGTGGAGGCTGTTGATGAGGGGCAAAGAAAGTAGAGGGATGGGTGAAGTGAGTGGAGCGAGGGGTATGAAGTGGCAATGGCCTAGGAGTCAGACAGATGGTGAGTTACAATGACAACGAGGATGTAGTAGGCTGCTAGGATTTGGCAGATTATACAAAGAGAAAATTCTTAGTTACTATTGAGAATATGATCTTATAATGGTTAACATATTAACTACTAGATAGGCAGCTAGCCAATGTGGGCATAAACTATGTAGTCTATGTTCACGAACTCTAACATCCCCATTATGGATTCTAAAATAATTTAATTGGTTGAAACAATTCTGTAATTTTAATTGTAAAAACAATAGCTACAATTGAAGAAAAATTGGCTACCTAAGCATGCACATAAGGCTCAATTTTTTCAACTTTGTGTTGCACTATGGACCTGGTAATGTCGGAGATATTTAGGTTGTGAAATCTAGAGAAGTATTGTTATCATTTGTTCAACTTACCCTACAATATATTTTACTTTCACGTTATAAACATGTGAATTTGTTCAATGCTTTTTTTCTTTCCAACACTCATCAATTCATAAGAGTTGGGGATTTTTAATTTTATGATGTACTAAAAGTCAATGATTCTTTGACATTAGTTAAAGAAGCTGTTCAAACAGAGAAGGCGCCAGCAGCTTTGGGACCATATTCTCAAGCTATTAAAGCCAACAACCTTGTTTTTGTTTCTGGTGTTCTGGGTCTTGTTCCTGAGGTTTAGTATTAAAATATCTTTTTAGCACCTTATTTGTCTTACTTATTCATTTTTCAGTTTTCCACTTATCCATATAGCAATTAGACCATCTTTTGATTCAGACAGGAAAATTTGTCTCGGACAGTGTTGAGGATCAAACAGAGCAGGTATGTAATGTTAGGCTAATTTCAGAAACTTGCTGAATTCTAAGTCCCTTTAGTTTGTCATTCAAAAAGATCAGTTATTCTACATAATATACTTTCACTTTCAGTTTTACTGGACATAAATTCTTCTCCTGTCAAATCCAGGTTCTGAAAAACATGGGGGAGATATTGAAAGCAAGTGGTGCCACCTATGCCTCTGTTGTTAAAACAACAATCATGTACTGACTAGATCCCTTTTCACAACTTATTGTTTACTATATTATCTAATAATCTTATTATTTGTATACTTGCAGGTTAGCTGACTTACAAGATTTCAAGAAAGTGAATGAGATATATGCAAAATGTGAGTTTCCAATGAAAAATCTGTCCTCTGTCATGGATTTATTATCCACCAATGTTTCTAAAGTATGGAAGGTGGCATATATTAGGTAGCCACTTCCATGGTAATCCTGATTATGTAGACTCATTATTTAACAAAATATGTGCACCCTACATAATATATACATAGGACCACTGTATATAAACGGCGCAAGTGAAATCCTAATCCTACTTGGATTAGAATTACCTAATATTAAGTGGAATCTTAATCTGAGTGGGATTTGGATACGATGGATTTAGCTTCCTAATTTGTGCCACCTTATATACTTACAACAATCAAATTCTTGAAAATCTGAGATGACACTCCAACTTTCCAAGTTCTCTGTAGTTTTATGATGTTTTAGTTTACGAATCATTCCACACATTATTGGTGATGAGTTAACTAATATGCTTCATCTATTTCTCTAGAAACCATCTGATTGCTTTCATGAAAACAATTACCAGCTTATGCTACATTGCAACGGAATTCCTTACAAGTGGCAGGCAATAGTGACAATGTCAACCAAATTTTCATTGTTTATCATTTTCTAGTTTAATTCATTACGTCCCATATTTGGTAATCTTTCACACATTAGTTTTCTGAGAAGTTGAATGGTAAATTATGTATTTTTCTGGTTAGATCCATATATTTTTCATTCATTTTCTTTTATATTATCATCATGAGGCAAGGATGTACGTGTACTATGCTCGAGTTCATATTCTTTCTTCGGGATTGGTGAATTCTTGCCCAATTATTTACTTTTTCCTGTTACAGATTTCCCATCTCCTGCCCCAGCACGTTCCACCTACCAAGTAGCAGCATTGCCTCTGAATGCTAGGATTGAAATAGAGTGTATTGCAACCCTCTAATGGTGCCATGATATTCTTCTTGTTTTGAAATCTCTCATGTTTTTTCAACATTGATCCTAGTTTCTCCATTGTGATGTTGCTGAATGGTTCTTGCTACTAATAAGTGGAGCTTGGGGTGAACTTTTGTTGGAAAAATTTTTGGGAGATGGCATTCAAGTCCTGCACCCTAATTTTAGACAACTGTATGTTCGTAAGCGTAAATGCCCATGGAACTAATAGTTGATTTTTGAACCGTTATTTCTCTTTCTGATTGATGGATGATGTCATTAAGCGTGCCAGACGATATAGCCAAGATGATGATGCTTTCCCCATAGAATGTGCTTAAGATATTTGGATTACTTGGGTCAGAGAAAATACAAGGGTAAAAGTAAAAAAAAAAGTTATTTTTTATAATTCTTTTTAGTTACTTCTGGCTGTGTATCCAATTTATTTGTGGACTTAGTCCACTTTCGAAAATAAGTTATTTTTCTAACATTTGCCTCAAGAGGATCTTGTGGTTAATTGTTTTGTTCTTATTTTTCTTAAATCTTCTGATAAAAGTATTCAGATGGTGATTTTGACCACCCCATTTCATGAACCCAAGACAGCTACATTAAGTCAATGCTCATTAGAACAGGAGAAATAATTAAAGAAGTTTCAAGGATTCGACTTGAATCAATACACCTAGTTGGCATCAATTTGATAGAAAAGTATCATAAGCCTCTACACCAGATCGATGCGCATGCTAAACTTTGCATTAAACTATCTAAACCAGCTGACAGCATTTAGGAATGGTGTGTTTCCATCACAACTATTCATCAAATATGGCCCAACATAGGGCTAAAAGTAGTGTGCAACACTTTTGATCATGCAGATCATTTATACACCTTTCTTCTTACAAGATAATAGTCCCACTGTACGACGTTTTGAAGGACAGTAGTCCCCAAACTTCACCAACTTGACCAACAACACATTAATTTCTTTCCTTTCACATGCTATCAATGCCAAACTTGTTTTTATTATTATTATTATGTTTTGGCTCCAACCTATCGGCAACTTGGTTTCTTTCAAAATATGAACGGTCCCAGTTCCAGCTGCAACAAAACCGACCCAAACGCTGAACTAAGCATGTGCTGTTCTTTTAGTAGAACAATCAATTGAAAGCTCAGCTAAGACTACTTTTTCTTTGATGGTAGGTTTTTGTGTATGTGTAAAAAGATATGTAAAAAAAAAATAATAGTTGATTATATAGTATTGTCTATACTGTTTACTTAGAGCTAATGTTGATTCATTTTATGGATGAATTGAGCGCTGAAAAAAAACTTTAACTTTTACAATATATCACTCTCATTTGGAAATTGTATTGAGTGGGTTGGATGAATACTTATGCCTTATTTATTAGAGCGGATGGAAAGTTAGAAGGAAAGAATTTAGAGATGGAAGGGAAAAAAAAGGAGGGGAATATTGGATCATGTGACTTTCACGTATCCAACATGTGTGAACGGGGAAAGGAAAGAGCCAGCGAAAGAGAGGAGAAGGTGGTATTGGTAGCAAACTGCAGCTACAAGCGGCGAGCGACAGCTACAGCTCCAAGCACTGAGTTGGAGAGGCAACAGGAGAGCAGCGAGTGGGAGAGGTAGTGGGCGAGCGGAGTCAAGCAGGCAAGGCGACAACAAGAGGGCGAAGAGGTGACGGCGAATGGGCGAGCGGGCAATGGTGAACTGGCAAGGTGGCGATGGCAAATCGGCGAGGCAATGACAATGAAGGAAGAAACAGCGTGAGATCGTTTTCTGCCCGATTTGAGCAGATAAAGAAACGAGGGTAAAAGGGTTATTTTTCCTTCTTGGTTTCCTTCCTAATGTTTCCATCCTTCCTAGTAAACGAAAAAAAAAGTTATTTTCCCTCCTTTCCTTCAGCCTTTCCCTTTTAGTAAACACAATGCTAGTATCAACTTGTGCTACTTGATGAACCTATAAAAAGATGTTAGATAACTATTCCTAAAGATCTCCCTCAGATATTCAAGTTAGAATACGCCACTACAAATAAAAAAAAAACTCATTACTTGAGTCCTTAATCAAGAAATTGTTAGTAACTAAAGGAAGAAAAAGTCCAAAAATGAACTCATGCCTCTAGTTTAATTTACACATACATAGAATGTGCAATATGAACCATCATCTTCAGGTGTTTCTTTAATACTTACTATTTCTTCGCATCTTGACCTTTTATATAACAAATAGTTGAGAGTAGCATTAGTTGTAGAAAGCTATGCATAAATATGAATAGTACCGTCCATCTTACATGGCATATGAGAAGTGGTTTCTAACCCACCTCCATATATAAGAACATGGATATAGTGATCCATTGGGCATCAACAAGTATTAAACAAGTAGCTTCTAAAGTCTTATATGATAATATTGAACTTTCTATATTTTTTTTATAAGTAATATTGATCTTTGCCATAGTTATAATTTGAAAGATGGCTAACTAGTGCTAGGGAATGATAGAGGAGGTTGGTAGCTTCTAAAGCCTTATATGCATAGCAAGAGGAAAAAAAAGTAAATTTTAAAACAAATATCGTTTTATATACAATCTAGTAGTAGGGATGGTCAAGATAAAGTGATAAAGATAAAACATAAGCATTAGCTAAGGCTCTTATATGGTCGACTAATACACAAGTAAACAAAAAAATCTAGACACGAAAACTATCTAAGTGAATCGAAAGTTATATTTCCGTACATAAAAGATTTCCATATTAATTTGAGCCTTAAGTTTCTCTTTTATATGTATCTAGTCCATATAAATATGATCTAATATAAAACAAATCAATTTGGCAACCAATAAAAACTAAATTCAAGTAGGAGAAGAAAAATCTATCTTAACCAATAAAATCAAATCAATTTTGAATATTAAGTGAATTGGGCCATTAAAAACTAACATCATCATTCAATTTTTTTTAATAAAGAAATATAAAAATTAGTTCTTGTCCTAAGCCATTGGAGTGATGTTGGGTGGTTGGATCAGCAAAATGATAAAAAGTAATAATAGACCAAACCAATAGGATGGTCCTAATTAAGGGCACACCCCCTAATTCTTGAGCCACTCTATGTGCAATAAAGAAAAAGGCAGGACAATATAAAAAGAATAACATCTCCATCACCTCCCTCCCCTAGCAAGAAATCAATCAATTGTAGCTAATTACCGGTCAAGGGGGCGGATTAAACAAATCAAAGGACTCAATGATTGATGTCTACTGCAAAATCATTGAGGAACAAGGAGATTTGATGAACAAAAAATAATTAATAATGCAATCGATTCCTCTCTTGCTTGGAGCTCTGAACCAAATTAGTAAACAAATGTGATCGGCCTTCTCGAGGAGCTCTATGATGATTGAATTAGCTAAACAAATGTAGTTAATGTGTGTGATTGAGCCGATCTTTGATCAAACCCATGTTCAACTCAAATGCCACCCGACCCGAGTCCAATTCAGTTGCTGAAAATGGTGGGCTCCACAGCGATGTGCCCATTGGGCCAATGCCAACTGTTGTCGTCTATTTATGTGTCTGCGCTCTGCAGCAAAACCCTTATTAAAACCTCCGTCCGTCGGTCTCTCTGTCTGCCCCGCAACCTCGGCTCTCGAGTCTCACCACCCCCAGGCCCCAAAAATGGCAAAGCTTGCACGTTTCCCCGCCGCCATACCTTCCGCTGCCTTCTTCGCCCTCGGCCCCCTCCTTTTCCTCTTTTGCACATCTGCGGCCGACTCCGCCGGGGGCGCTGCCTCCCTGGGTGATCTCCTCCGGGGCTACGGCCTCCCCGGCGGGCTCCTGCCCAAGGCCGTGGACTCCTTCGCCCACGACGCTGCCTCCGGGCTCCTCGAGGTCCAGATCGCCCGCCCCTGCTACGCGCGCTACGGGGACGGGCTCGCGTTCTTCGACCGCGAGGTGCGCGGCAACCTCAGCTACGGCGCGCTCCGCGGCGTGGTCGGTTGGTCGCAGGAGGAACTCTTCCTCTGGCTCCCCGTGAAGGGGATCCTCGTCTCCGACCCGGCCTCGGGCGTCATTCTCTTCGACATCGGCCTTGCCCGCAAGCGGCTCGCCCTTTCGTCCTTCGAGGACCCGCCGGAGTGCCTCCCGGAGGGCGAAGACGCGTTCGGCCGACTCGGTGAGCACCTTCCAACTCAAAAAAACACAAGACCCCTTATTAAATAGATCTGAAACTTGGGTAAACAAACCAAGTAACAATCCCTCTTTTCCATTTTTATTCCGGCAGCTCATTTTTTCCCCTAGAAAACCCTAATTTCCATCTTTCTCCGGATCGATGCAATGATCTCATACTTATAACAAAGGAAAGAATGGTTCTTCCTTTCTGCATTGGGCCTATTTTCTTCAGATCTCTACTATGGAACATCTGATTTCTCGATCCCATATCTATGGAAAAAAAAGATCAATATCAATGGCTCGCAGTCCTTGTCATTCCATTCTGCAAATGCAAAATGTCAAAGTGTTTCATCTTTTCAGTTACTTTGCTTGCTTTTGCCTGTGCAATTGTGCTTTGCAGAATTGCAGGACTTTTGCTCATCTTTGCTCTTACTCTATAAATGCTCATTCCCTCCCCAATGACTGATGATCCAGCATGACTCCTTTTGTCCTGTTCCTATGTAATCATTCTCCTGGGCAATTAGTAACTGGCTCTGCTCATCTTTTGCAGGGCTCTTTGGCAGAAGAGGATTTTGGCAGTAGAGATAATAATCAGAAATCCATGTATACAAGAGAAAAAAAGCCAAAATTTTCCCTCTTTCTGAATGAAACTTGAGTTGCGCTGTAAATGGAAACTATGCAATCGAATGTTGTTGACTGCAAAGTTCTTCTGGCTCTGCTGGATATGATCTGCTATGAATCAAACTATGAAATATACACTTGTATGTGATCTCCCCAAAAGGAAAGTTTTGGAATGATGTGAAGTTTTGAGATGGATTCTGTCTGTGCCAGGCTGACAACCTTGTCAATCTGTGTACTGAAGACAATGCGCAGTTGGATTTCAACGCTGTTGGTTGGAATCAGCTGTCATTTATAAAAGCTCCAGACTTCATTCAATTAGATAGCATACAGACTACTTTAGTCATTCATTTCAAGGTCTGTTGTGCTGGCCATGTGATCAGACTTTTTTACAATTTCACGCATCCAATAATTCACATTTTAATGCTAGTCCTCTGGAGGTATGCGCTCTCGGTGAAGTACTATATAAATATTGCCCTTCTATGAATTAATATTGTTAGGATAATTTATTATTTTAATGAGCCGAATGTAAACTTAGTCCAATTAAAATATTTAAGCCTAAATTAATAATAATAAATTTATTAAGTTTTATATATTATATTTTTTTTTCCACTTTATACTGGGGTATTATAAATTTAAAAAAAATATTGTGTGAATAGTTTTGTTACTATGGTAAAAGAAATGATTCGTGTGATGCCTAATTTGGATTGGATCGGCCAGAGGCTGAGGAGTGGGGCAGAGGCCCAAAACCTCCTTCGTGGCCCAGGCGGAAGCCCGCACGCATGGACGATGCCGCTTCCAGCGTCGGCTTCCTCGACGATTTGGCGACTCGATCGACGGCGTAGATCGCGACGTCGGTTCCGGCGGGCTCTGAGGCAGCTTCGGTGGCCTCTTCCTCGGCGTCAGTTGTGGTGAAGACGACGGCGGCTTCTAAGATCTCGGCGAGGAAGGAAACGAATCACGCGCGGAGGCGCGAATCGGGCGTAATTCGCGGATGACGAAGATGGGAATGGAGCTAGCGGCCGGCTGGCTTTCCTTCCCCGGATCCTGCCTTCTCTCTTAAGAGCAGAGGCGGGCGGACGGTGAAAGGAGGCCAGGAGGAGTCGATTCAGGCGGACGGCTTCCCTTTCTGAGAGCTCAACGGCGTAGCAACCTCTTCTCAAGCTTCGTCCAGAAGGAAGAAGAAGGGGGAGGCGGGCGGAACCACGGCGGCGTGCTTCCATCGCCTCCCCCATGCGATCTCGAGCGGCGACACTCTCCCCTGTTCCAGAGCCACGGCTCTGATGTCGTCGCAGGCGGCGGCGAAGAGAGATCGGCGTGGTCTCTTCCAGAGCTCCGAGCTCTAATGCCGATGCCAGGCGGGCGCCGACGAGTTCTTTCCGGCGAGCGTTGAGAGAGCTGTAGTCGATGGCGAGTGGCCGTCGACGTGAGGGAGCGAGAGAGAGCAATGTAAGGGTTTAGGTAGGTTGATTGACGAATCAACGGAAATTTCACTTCAATCTGACGTTCTCTTCTCCGGCTCCGGCGAACCCTCTCCCTTTGTATTTTCCAGCGATATCTCCTTCTCTCACCATCTCTGGCATTTCCCGGCGACGATGGCTTCCGGCGACGAGATGGCTGAGGATGTACGCGGGTTCCGGCTTGCCGCACGCTTCTCAGTCGGTCCACCTCCTCCGGCGACGGCGGCCGTCGAACGCCGCAGGCGGCGTTCATTCGAAGCCGCGTGAAGACGACGCAGCGGGCGACGTGTTCGAACGCGTTCGGCGTTCGAATCGAGGAGAAGTCAATAGTGTGGTCAAAATTAGGTGCAGCGGGATGAAATTCGTTGAAATCGAATTCGATTTTTGGTTTTGCATGGATTTCAGGGCGCATAGTTCCACGCACGTTTGGCTTACGTGGACGAGCTCGATTTGGGTGGGCGTGACAATTAGTAACATAGGAATTAGGGTTCATTAGTGTCAGGCATTAGTGTCAGGCCTGGTTTAGGCCGGTTCGGCCCAAGGCCCAGTGGGTCAAATACAAACCCAAAACCACGCTGCAATAGGGAAAATGAAGGCCATGTTATTCGGTCAATCATTGATGTTGACCCAAATCAAGGGAGACGCACAGTGTCGTCTTCCCCGTAGGATGCGGCGTCTTCAGAGCACACCACGACGCCTCCACGAAGATCGGACTTGAGCTCCTCGCCGAAGGAAGCGGGTGGCTGCGGAGAGATGGAGTCTTCAGCGCAGAAATCGGGCGCAGCTTCAGACGGACATGGCGACTCCTTCGAGCTTCTAGGCGGAGGAAGCGGACAATAAGGTGGCGCCTCTCCCCTTTAAAGGGAGGCCTCGAGCGATCCAGGGGATCATCACCTGTTCAAGGGAGCGACGGTTACCGAGTGCAGGGAGCCGAGGGAGGTCTTCACCGGTGAGAGCGTGGGAGGAATCCAGCGACGAGCCGACAAGGCTGGTTAGCTAGAGAGAGTTCTGAGAGTGTGTCATCGGCGGCAAGTCGCCGCCGACGTGAGTAAGAGGGGGACGAGAAGAGGAGGAGGTTTTTTGTACCCGTTTATTAGTAAGAATAAAAGGGGAAATTTTCCTTCAGAGTCTCCGGTAAACTTCCCCTGTTCTTCAAAGCGGCGGCGGCGGTTCTTTGCGTTTTCGGCTCCCGGCGACTGTTCGGGTCGGCAGCAACGGCTGAGGAAGGAAGTCGGCGTTGCCTTCTTCCTTCCAGCATCCCCCCCCCTCCGGCGACGTTCGGACGGTTGGACGAATATTGAACGCGGGCGTGCGTTCGAACGGAGAAGACGACGCAGAGTCGAGCGCCCGACGTTCGATTCGAGGAGTCAACGTTCGAAGCGGGCAACGGAGCGAGTTCGAACGATTTCGAATTCGATCGGGATTGCTAATGCAGAGCTTACGTCGGCAGCAATCGAATTCGTCCTCATGAATTCGAAATCAGAAGGCTGACGTCATCTGACATCAGTGAGGGAGTAATTTCGGTGAGCGGACAAAAATTTGGGGCTGATGTCACACTGACGTTAGCAACCCAAATTAATTCGACAGCGGTAATTTTGACCAGAGGTTTGACTTTTGATTTAGGGTTTGATTTCTAAATTAGGGTTAGGGTTTCTCTGAGCAACCTTGTAATTTGGGGATAAAAATTAAATTGGGGAGTTAGGGTTTCTGATTTGGGGAAGAATTTTACCCGGAAATCCTAGGGAGTTCACGCTCTGGTGTTCTACCAGACAACCCTAAGACAACAGTTTATGACCAGTTTAGGGCTGACCCGACCGGGGCGTAACAATTAGTATATAGACAATACTTAGATACTCTCTTTGAACAAACTAGACAAAATCAATAATATTAGAGATTATTGTTTTTTATACTAATACAGGTTTGATGTTAGTGGTTGGGTTGCTTAATGGTATCAATGGGGGTTGTTTGAGGGTTTTTTTTTTTTTTTTGCATTTATATTGATACAATATCATTTGATATTATATATTTTATCAACATCTTTATTAAATGAAAACTACAAAAATAGATTGATGGAATGGAGAGTATGTTATAAAGATTATTACTAGAGAATAAATAAAACTTAAATAAATGAGAATAATAAAATGATTTATAATAAAATATGTAATTACCACAAATTTAGCTTGAATGAAAAGTGAGACTTGATTAGATTGTACTTCACTTTTTTATTTCACTTGTTAATTCAACCAATCTCAATAAAAGTTAAGACAAACTAATAAAAGATTTTATAGGAAATTAAGATTTAGGACATAATTCAAGGGATTAAAAATAGATTAAAGTAGTTTTAATAAAATTAAAAGGGGAAAATGTTGGTAATGGAAGAACAATGGAGGGGGATTTAAAAAGGTGAGATGGAGTTATTTTATTAAATTATGTTTATTTCTTTTACCTATTATAATGAGTAAAATGGTAATACGAACTCAAAGATAATCACTGACCTTTTTTTTTAAAATAAAACTAGAGTATATTTGTTTAAAGAAGAGTTTTTAAATCAAACTAGAGTATCTTTGTTTAAAGAAAAGTCTATTTGAAATATTTTCCCCATTTTTATTTTTGATCTTTCGATCGAAAAATGTCATCTTGTAAATGGAAGTTGTTGTTCATCTCAACCCCTTTGGCGATAGAAGTCAAGAAGGAAAAATGTAAAGGATAAATCAGACCCAAGTGATTACAAAGAAATTGAGTGAGAAAGGAGAACAAAGGAGTTGAAGTCACAAAGGAAAAAAAAGAGCTTAGAGGATGGAAATAGTCAACGAATCAAGAACACATGTTTGACTAAGGGCATTGTTCATATTACTTAAGTAAAAGTAGGTAAAAGTAGGGTGAAAGGGAAAGAAAATCATTTTTTTTAGAAGGAAAAAAAGAAGAGGAAAAAAATAGAAGTAATTTTTCCTTGTTTTGCTCTGAAGGAAAGAAAAAAATAATTGTTGCCTCTTTTCCGAGAAAAAATCCTGAGAAAGGGGCTGCTCAAATGCTCTTGAGCAATCCTAAAAAAAATCCACGATCCTAAAAATCATGGAAAAATTATTGTAGTATAGTACATGATGAGAGCTTTCCAACGGTACCAAGATCGTGGATTTTGGCTGTGTCCACGATGAGATATCGTGGACACAAGATAGTGGATTTTTTATGCTGTGAATAGTGTAAAAATCCACGATTTTTGTGTCCGTGGACACAGCTAAAATCCACGATCTTGGTACCGTTGGAAAGCTCTCATCGTGTACTACACTACAGTAATTTTTTCACGATTTTTAGGATCGTGGATTTTTTTTAGGGGGCATTGCCCAAGAGCACTTGAGCAGCCCTCTTTCTCAGGATTTTTTTCCCTCTTTTCCTCTACTCGCCGGCTCCCGCCCTGCTCACCGCTCGACTGCTCCAGCAACCGCCGCTTGTCACTCTTCACTCGCCTGTCGCCTGCTCCCGCCCCCGTCGCTCACCTCCTCCAGTCCCCGTTGCCCGCTTGCTTTCCTCCCATCGTTCACTGGCTCCCCTCTCCCCCAGCACCCGCCATCTGCCCTCTCCCCCCAACGCCCGCCACCACTTCATCCTCACAAGCACGATCACATGAATTGCTTTTTTTTTTTTTTTTTCTTTTCTTCTTCCTTTCACCATTCAAGCATCTTATGATTCAAGAAGCATGACAGTGCTCAAGCATCTCAAATCACTCGAGAAGCACCTAAATGACTATTATGCCATCTCCCAATGTGGATCACATAGCTAGTATATGAAAACTCAACTATTCACTAATGACAAGTAATTTCTCAAATAAAGACAGGTCACATAAACAATTATAGGTAACAAATGATAATATAACAATGTTTTCATCCATAAATTTTTGCACTTGACACCAACACATATCACAAATATCATTGGCATCCATAACAAATATAATCCTCCATTAAAGAAATGCTTGATGAACAAAAATTCATCACCAACACTCTATAATTGTTGAAATTGGTAAACACGCCATGTGTTACCATATTTATCTGATATTAATTAGAGTTTACCATATTAGATTATTTGCTACCATATATGTTGATTAGTCCATATTAGTTAGGTAAGTTACCTAAATAGATTAGGTTTGTTTTTCTTTATATATGCTTTGTAATTCTCTATTTTGTGTGAGTAATAATAGTTTGTGATTCTCCTCTATGCTTTGATGTTCTTGGTGTTTCTCTCGTTTTGGCAAATTGCTGCCGCCATGTTCCGCTGCTAACAGTGGTATCAGAGCACAGGGATTAAAGATTACTGAAGAACCTATTTGTTCCGTCAACGCGGACATTTTCTTCCTTGGGCGTGTTCCTCGGACATCGGTGAAATTTTTTTTCGGACAAGATTGTCAAGTCAGATCCTGCGCTTGGTGTGAAGAAGAAGCCACCGATGTTATTTTCTTTTGGTGTACCGTGTTAAGATTGCACGGGCTGCTTGGTTACTTTCTTCTGCCACTTTCTGTGCTGATTGCCCCGTCGAGAAAAAAAAAACTGATTTTTCTCCCCTCTTTTGTCACGTCATTGCTTGGCTGTCGTTTGTGTTGCTATTCAAATTGGTGAAAATCCTGATCTGCTCTGTGGCTGCTCATCGAATCTTCACGCCAAAGCCTCTCGGCCTAATCACGCTACCGATGTGCCAAAAGCTGCAATCATCCGGCAAAGAAGAACGTTTACGTCAGCCGCTGCCTGTTTTCCATCCGCTGACCTCCGCCGCAATCATCCGAGCGAATCGCCGCTTACGAACTCCGAAACACCGCTCGACTCAGCGTCTTGGAACCGTCGAAGTCCTCTGCTTCAACGTTCGACACTCCTGTTCCAGAAGAACGCCGTTCGCCATTCTGGTCAATCACGCGTCCAAGATCCGGCGTGCGCTCGCTGTTTGCTCAAGATCCAACGCCAACAGCTTCCGCCGCTCGCTCCACTCCGGCCGATCTAGCCATTCGAATCACATCACCTGTCGAAGCCTCCGCCCGAAGTCTGCGCTTGACGACGCCCCTGCTTACTTTGTTCCGCCGAATAAAGCCACTCGCTGCTCTCCCTGCTCCGGCGACTATCGAGGAAGACGCTCGTTGATTCGGCGACCATTGAAGACGACGCTAGCAGAAAAAGCAATTGCGTCCGCCGAAACCTCCGCTCGTGCGACGAAAAAGGAAGAACATAGTGGCTAGGTTAGCCGCTCGCACGCTGCCGAACCATCGAAGCGCGGTCAAATTTGACAGGTTCAACCTATTTGATTTGCTGATTCAATTATTTTGATCCAGTTTTAAATTGAAAGTCTGCTCCATTTCATATTTTAAAAGTCTGGTCCAATGGCTAATAATATGAGCCCTTTTCAAGTTCCTAAATTTTCAAGTGAAAAATTTGATAATTGGTGCATCAGAATGAAGACATTATTAGGTGCACATGATGTTTGGGATATTGTTGAAAATAAAAATGAAATTCCAAGTGATTCAAATAATCTCACTCAAGCCCAAAGAGAGTTGAGAAAGAAAGATCAAAAGGCCATGTCATTAATTCATCAAGCCCTAGATGAATCCACATTTGAGAAAATTTCTAATGCAACTACAGCTAAGGAAGTATGGGATATGTTACAAGTTGTTTGCAAAGGAAGTATGAAGGCCAAAAGAGTTCGCCTTCAGAATTTAAGAGGAGAGTTTGAAGCCATCATGATGAATGAGTCTGAAAAGGTTTCAGATTATATTTCAAGAGTTGTATCAACCGCCAATCAGATAAGAAGATTGGGTGATAATATCTCTGATGTAAAACTAATTGAAAAGATTCTGAGATCACTTACCGAAAAATTTGACTATATTGTTACTGCCATTGAAGAGTCAAAGGACATAGAAGAAATGACTCTAGAAGAACTGTCAGGATCTCTAGAAGCACATGAAGAGAAACTGAACAGAAGAAAGAAAGAACCATTAGAGCAGGCTCTTAAGTCACAACTCAATCTGAGAGAGACAACAAGAAGAGAAAACATCAACTATGGAGGCCGAGGCCGTGGAAGAGGACAAGGTCAAAGTCCTGGAAGAGGAAGAAGTGCACAAAATTATGAAGGTACTTCTCAGTTTACCTCGGCAAGATAGATCATATCAAACTCAGAATAGATATGATAAGTCACATATCAAATGTTACAACTGTAATAAATTTGGACATTTTGCTTCAGAATGTAACTCTAGATATACTCCAAGAGCTAATCTATCTTAGGAGGATATTGAGGAGGAGATAGAAGAGAAAGTAGAAGAGATGGATTCTAATGTCTTTATTGCATATAAAGACATAAAACAAGAAGCTAAAACTACATGGTACCTAGACACAGGAGCTAGCAATCACATGTGTGGAGACAGATCATTGTTTACCGATATTGATGAAAAAATAAAATGCAATATTACTTTTGGAGACTCATCTAAGATTCCCGTACATGGAAAGGGAGAGATTTTGATCAAGTTGAAGGACGGAAGTCATCATTTCATCACAAATGTGTATTATGCCTCTACTATGAAAAATAACATACTCAGTATGGGACAAATGTTAGAAAATGGGTACTCTTTCTACACAATTGGGTACAACCTGTATCTGAAGAATGATAAAGGAAAATTACTTGCAAAGGTACCAATGTCCAAAAATCGACTCTTCTCACTAAACATTCAGACAGATGCAGCACGATGCTTGGCTGCATGCTATAAAGACTCACCGTGGCTATGGCATTTGAGACTTGGGCATTTAAACTTTGGAAGCATTAAGAAGATGGCACATGAAGGTATGGTGAGTGGACTACTATATATCAATCAGCCTGATAATCTATGTGAAGGGTGCATGTTAGGAAAGCAGTCAAGAAAGAGCTTTCCAAAGGAGTCTGAATCAAAGTCTTCAAGACCTCTCCAACTGATACACACTGATGTGTGTGGTCCAATTACACCAAATTCTTTCGGTCAGAACAGATATTTCCTTCTATTCATTGATGATTTTAGCAGAATGACTTGGGTATACTTCCTAAAGGAGAAATCAGAAGTATTCAAAACTTTTAAGAATTTTAAGGCTCTTGTTGAAAAAGAAAAGGGATGTAGAATACAAGCTATAAGATCAGATAGAGGGGGAGAATTTACCTCAAGAGAATTTGAAGACTATTGTAGAATAGAAGGAATTCGAAGATTCCTAACTGCTCCAGGATCACCACAGCAGAATGGAGTTGCTGAAAGAAAGAATCGCACAATCATGAATATGGCAAGAAGTATGGTAAAGACAAAATAGATGCCTAAAGAATTTTGGGTATTAGCAGTGGATTGTGCAGTGTACATTCAAAATCTTTGTGAAACTAAATCTGTAAACCGTAAAACTCCCTTTGAAGCATGGTGTGGAAGAAAACCCTCAGTCTCACATCTCAAAGTTTTTGGCAGTATAGCTTATGCACACATCCTTGACAACAATCGTACAAAGTTAGATGATAAAAGCAGGAAGTGTATATTTGTTGGCTATGATTCAAGGACAAAAGGGTATAAACTCTATAATCCCACTACAAAGAAGATCTTTGTGAGTAGAGATATTGATTTTGATGAAGAAACAATTTGGGATTGGCATGTAGAGACTAATGATCATGATTTTCCCCTCCATACTGGTGAAGAAGAAAAGGAAGATACACCTGAAGCAAGTACTCCACCATCATCACCACCGCGCAATGAGCCTAGCACATCAGAAGCTAGTACAAGTAGACAACATCCTCGCACAAGAAGTCTAGCTGACATATATGATGAGACTATGAGAATTGATGATGTGACATATATTTGTTTATTTAGAGATATAGAGCCTGTTAACCATATTGAAGCATCCAAAGACAAGAGATGGAAGAAGGCCATGGATGAGGAGATAAAAACCATTGAAAAGAATCAAACTTGGAAGTTAGCAAACCTTCCAAAAGGGCACAATGCAATTGGAGTTAAATGGGTCTACAAGGCTAAGAAGAATTCTAAAGGAGAAATAGAGAGGTATAAAGCAAGACTTGTTGCAAAGGGTTACAAGCAACGTCAAGGTATTGACTATGATGAAGTATTTGCTCCAGTTGCTCATTTAGAAACTATCAGATTAATCATCTCTATAGCAGCCCAACAAAAATGGAAAATCTATCAGATAGATGTAAAGTCAGCTTTTCGAAATGGATATTTAGAAGAGGAGGTTTACATTGAACAACCTCCAGAATATGTGGCAAAAGGACATGAAGACAAAGTCCTTAGACTCTCAAAGGCTCTGTACGGTTTAAAGCAAGCACCTAGATCGTGGAACTGCAGAATCGACAGTTATTTTCATAAAAATGGATTTAAGAAATGTCCTTATGAACATTCCTTATATCTGAAGGCCAATAAGGATGAAATCATGATAGTGTGCTTGTATGTGGATGACTTAATATTTACAGCCAATAATCTAGAAATGTTTGAAGATTTCAAGAAGAAGATGAATCTTGAATTTGAAATGACTGATTTGGGGCTGATGTCTTATTATCTTGGCATGGAGGTGAAACAAACAGATGAAAGAATTTTTATCTCACAAGAAAACTACTCAAGAGAAGTTCTGAAGAAATTCAAATTGAATAACTACAATTCGGTCAATACTCCAGTCGAGTGTAACGTAAAATTGTCTAAGCATGATGACAATGAGAAAGTGGATCCATCTTTGTTCAAGAGTTTAGTTGGAAGTTTGAGATATTTGACTTGTACAAGACCAAACATTCTTTTTGGTGTGGGACTTGTAAGTCGCTATATGGAGACCCCTACTTTAGTACATTTGAATGCAGCAAAAAGGATTCTTCGATACATTAAAGGCACTCTTGACTATGGACTATATTACACTACCTCTGATAAATTCCATCTTACTGGTTATTGTGATAGTGATTGGGCCGGTGATGTGGATGATCGAAAGAGCACAACCGGTTTTGTGTTCTACTTAGGTAATACTGCTTTTACATGGAGTTCAAAAAAGCAACCAATTGTCACCTTATCAACTTGTGAAGCAGAATATGTTGCTCTAAACTCTTGTGTGACTCAAGCAATCTGGTTGAGACGTCTGATGGAAGATCTTCATGCTGAGGAGAAGAACCCAACTCAAATCAACATAGATAATAAATCTGCAATTGCGCTAGCAAAGAATCCTTTATTTCATGAACAAAGCAAGCATATAGACACGAGATTTCATTATGTTCGAGAATGTCTTGCAAACAAGCTAGTGGAGTTGAATTATGTAAAGACCCAAGATCAAGTTGCTGATATTTTTACTAAAGCTCTAAAGATTAATGATTTTGTTGAATTAAGAGATATGTTGGGAGTTTGTAAGTGTCGTGTTTAAGGGGGAGTGTTGAAATTGGTAAACACGCCATGTGTTACCATATTTATCTGATATTAATTAGAGTTTACCATATTAGATTATTTGCTACCATATAGGTTGATTAGTCATATTAGTTAGGTAAGTTACCTAAATAGATTAGGTTTGTTTTTCTTTATATATGCTTTATAATTCTCTATTTTGTGTGAGCAATAATAGTTTGTGATTCTCCTCTATACTTTGATGTTCTTGGTGTTTCTCTCGTTTTGGCAAATTGTTGCCGCCATGTTCCGCTGCTAACAATAATAAGTATAAATACTCTTGTAAATGGGGGCAATATATATAATTATCTATGCTCTCTATGTTGTACTTAAGCACATTTCAAGTTTCAAAACTTTTTGCTAAGCATGGAGGATGCTGGGAGTGGCATCTTCTTTTTTAGGCTCTAAACTAAGAAAACGTTGATATACATTCACCAAAGTATAAAAAATGTTGATATACATTCACGAAAGTATTTGGCTTTATGCCGCCCGTTCTAACCCGTTGTCATCCCTATCTTTTACGACTAAACTAATCTATACTTCATGGGAAATATTATGCTTCTTAGTTATAAATTTATAATTACAATAAAAGAATGCCATAAGAACAACCTCAGAAATGCGGAGGGAACATCACAATCCACTTCATCTGAGTTTTTTTTTTCAATATTAGCACGTAGTAGATGATATCATTCCATATCTTTTATTGGCAAGTTAGGGTAGTAATGCACACGCTAGTGATTGATAAAAGCTCCCTCTGATTCATCTGCACTTGACATCTCAGTGTGCCACAAATCACATCAACCCTGATTTACATAATCAGACGAGGAATGCACACAATTAGTTCTACAGCACAGTATTAAGCACAACTAGCCGAGCTTCGCGATGACATCGCTGATCAGAGTTTTGGTCGTTGCGTAGTACTTCTCAGCTTCTGGCGTGCTCTTGATCTTTGCAGCATGATCGAGCTGCCATACAAATACGAGCAACATGATTCAGTTTATCTGTTAGTGTTTGAAGTAATTGATCAACAAGTTACAGGGGCATGGCTGACCTCGCCAATTGCAGCAAAAAGCTTGCCGGTGAGGTCCTTGAGCTGCTTCTTCTCCTCCTTGGGCTTGGCGGAGATGACGGTGTTGAGATCGTAGCGGAGAATTCCGGCCTTGAGGCGGAGGTCGTTCATGACGTAGGGCCACTCCTTCTTATCAATAAGTTCCTTGACTTTGAGGATGTCTTTGGCCGAATCTTTCGCCCTCGCCGCTGCTTCAGTCGGAGGCAGCGGCTGAATGTAGAACCTTTCCTTTAATGGAAGCTGGACGTCTCGTGGCTGGTCGGAGTTCAGAGTTCCGGCTATATATTTGTTTTCAAAGTAAAAAAAGATACTAAATTTAGTTAGAATTCGGTTTGATTCATCGAGTCGACGGCGAGGCACTTACGCAGGCCGCCGGACGGCGGTGGCGGAGGGCCGATCTTGATGGACTTGGCTTCGGCGAGGACGGCCTTGACGAACGAGCCGCCGGCGAGGCCGGCGGCGACGAGCCCAAGCATTGCGCGGCGGCTGCTCTGGGCGGCGGTGGCAGTCTCGCCCTCGGGCGCCGGAGCGGCCTGCTGCTGGGCTCGGACGGCGAGCCTCGGCCGGGAGGTCGGCCTGCGGCCGACGCAGGGCAGGGCGGGCCTGCTCGCGCCGCCGAGCTGAAGGCTGCCTTCGAGCAGCGCCTGCGAGGAAGCTCCTAGTCCAGCCATGGAGGCCATAGCTTGCGCCATCGATCGATTGCTCGGTTGCTTCGCCTTTACTCAACAGCCAGTGGAGGAGGATTGGATTATTAATCGGAGCGTGGCATGCGCCGCGCACCCTTATCCGCCCGTGCGTGTTTCGGATAAGTTGTCCGCCACTAGACGGTTGCCACGTGCACCGTCGTATCTGACGTACGCTTGTGTTGGATTGGGTTGCGTTCTGGCCGTTGGAAAACTTGGCGGCTGCTTGCCATCATAATCAGCATGAGCGAGGCCTTTCTCTTACAAAGATTTTTCTTTAAAAAAAAAATGAATTTTTCTCTGAGAAATTTCTGAGCTTGATCTTTATGATCTTCAATTATTTATAATAGCTTTGTTTATAATTACATATCAAGAGCAAATTATCTCAAATATAACATCAAAGATAAAACAAACATATGAAATGAGCCTTTGACACTTGAAACAACAACATTGATGAATTGGTTCTAGATTTAAGTAGACAATGGAACTTAGAATTCAGAACATATTTTTTGTCAAAGTATTTAGTTCATTTCAGAGCCATTCTGATCAACAAGAGCAGCTGGTGCAGAAAGAGTAGGAAGAGAAACAGAGTGGCTGTTTAGCATATGAATGACAGATGCCATTGAAGGTCTCTGAGTTTCATCTTCTTGGACACATAATAATCCTATATGCAGGCATTTCAGCACTTCTTGAGCTTCACAATGATCCATCAGCTTCTGGTCAATCACCTGTAGAGCTTTCCCTTGATGCCAATGCCTCCAGACCTTTTTTAGTGGCAGATAAGCATGACAAAAGCTTTCATTCTCCAGATCAAATTAGAGGTTCATGCAAATGAAATGAAATACATACTGAAGAACTTACATGGTCGACCAGGTGTACATAATTACCAGACCCTTGATAAATACTGTTCTTCAGTCCAGTCAAAATCTCCAAAACTAGCACCCCGTAGCTGTACACATCTGACTTGATTGAGAAGAGACCATGTATAGCATATTCCGGTGCCATATATCCACTGTCATATCAACAGATGGATCCGGTAGAACATGATCAGACACTACATATGCATGAAATGTAAGATCAATATGAAAAAGAGGGAGTGAGCAGGTTGGAAGCATACTATGTCCCAGCAATTCTGATAGTGTTCTTGTGTGTCTCATCCACGCCAAAAAGCTTGGCAATACCGAAATCTGAAATTTTAGGGTTCATGTTTTCGTCTAACAAGATGTTACCGGCTTTTAGGTCCCTGTGAATGATCTTCAGCCGCGAATCCTCGTGAAGATAAAGGAGTCCTCTACTGATGCCTTTGATGATCTTGAACCGCACTGCCCAATCCAATTGCTCCCTCTTGATAGGATCTGTTAATTGTGGAACATCAAACACAACCATCTTCAGACAAGAATTCTTGGACAAGGACAATGGAGGTCATGCAAGAAAGGAACTGAAGATACCGAATAAAAATTTGTCAAGGCTTGTGTTGGGAAGATACTCATAGACAAGGAGCTCCTCATTGGGCTCCATGCAACAGCCCAGCAACTTCACAAGGTTCCTGTGCTGAAGTTTGGCAACCAGAACGACTTCATTTTTCAGCTCAACAAGTCCTTGCTCTGAGCTTCTTGCAAGCCTTTTCACTGCAATCTGCTCTCCATTCTCTAGTGTTCCCTGAGTGAACAACCATTCACATTTCGGTCAAACATTTGTCAGATTGATAAAAAGTATCAGCAACAGCTTTCAGTCTGAAGGCATGCAAACCTTGTAAACTGATCCAAATCCTCCTCCTCCTAGCTTGTTCGTCTCGGAGAAGTTGTCTGTAGCGATTCTAATAACTTGGAGATCGAACAACAGAGATTCCACACTTGTGATTTCCTGTTTATTTTGATGTTCTGCTCCAAAATTTCATATAGGGTTAATTCAATTGCGCCTGTAAGACTGTAATCTGAATAAATAATTATGTATTTTTGCAATGTTCTTTCTTCCCAATTAATCGATCACATACCAAGTCTTTGTACATGCTTCCTTTTTGGAGTTACTGATTTCTTTTTACGACAGTAATAAATGAAAATGGCAGCAAGGAATAACACCACTGCAGCGACGGCAGGGATGAGAATAAACAGAAGCGTCCTCCTGGAATTATTACTTTTTCCTGCACATAAATGAATCAGAAGCAAGGAAACTTGTTCTTTGATAATAAATTTGTGCAATTACATCAAGTTCAAAAAGATTGCATTTTACTAAGACTAAATGCATCAGAAAATGGTCTTTAGTTGACCGAATGCCGAAGAAAGTTTGGTTTAGTTTTTATCGAATCACGCGGAGTTGACTGTTGAAATAGACTTTTCAGAATAAAGTCCAGATGCGACAGTGCCAAAATGAGAAGTGTGGTTTGACTTTAAGCGCTGTGTTCAGATTGCTTTCATTATGTGGTAGATACTAGCAGGTTTCTTTAGTTCAGAAGCAAAATCTGAATGATGAATTAAGAACTAAACAAGTCACTTGAATCCAACTTAAACAATTAAAACGATCGATTAAGAAACAGTATGATTCTGGGTGTATACCTCCATTAATCAAGGTTGAGTTGGCCGGCGGCGGCGGCGGCGGCGGACTCGGAAGCAAGGCGGGGGGTGGCTGACGAGCCATCACCGCGAAAAGATTGTAGAAAGGAAACGACTCGAATCTAACACAGCAACTCTGCAGGTACAGCCTCGCCCCTTCCTTCCCATCACAACAGTTGGGGATGTAGTTGACCAGGAGGCGCAGGCACCTGTAGCAGTCGCCCGGCGACAAGTCCCTCGTGCACTGCACCAGCCCGTAGAGCGTCTTGAGGCCCGTCGCGTTCGCGGACTTGGCCGCGAACAGATCCGGCGAGTCACGCGCCTCGGTGGTGAGCTCGGCCACGAGGTTCCCCAGCAGGGTGGCGAAGGCCTGCTGGTTCGTTGCGTTCAGGGGGTTGACAAACCAGATAGGGACGAAGGAGGTGTCGACGGAGGAGAAGAAGTTCTCGGTGGAGTAGCGGAGCAAGCACTCGTCGTAGCAGACGGTCGACCTCGCGCCGCGCGGGCACAGATTGGTGATGTCCTGCGCGGCTTCGTCGAGGCAGGCGCGGCACACGTCGGAGGAAACATCACCGCGGCATAGTGCTAGGCCGCGGACTTGGGATGGGGGCTGGCCGACGGTGTCGTTATAGAAGCCCGAGGAGGCGGCGGCGGCGGGAAGGGAGGTGAGGAGGACGTTGAGGTTGGATTGGAAGGTGCTGTTAGAGGTGTAGTTCGTGGTGTTGGGGCAGTCCACCCAGAACCGAGTGGAGTTTGAGGTGGATTGGTGAGTTTGCAGGAGTATGGCGAGAAGAGGGAGGAATACGAAGAGGAGGCCGTTCCTGTAGGAAGGCGGCATTTTGCCCTGATGCGCTGCAATTGAGGCTTCCAGGCTGAAGCGAATTTAATTGAGAGCATTGTCAAGTGAAATTTTTTTTTATTTAGCCCCATGGTTCCAACATATTTCATTTTGACACCAGTATTTTATCTTTCATAAAAAGATGGAGTGCGTCGATTTTGGGTTCGGACACTCCATTAATGCCCATACTGTTTTGGCTTTGACGCCTCGCAGACACCAAAATTTTTCAGCTTTGGCACTCTTGAAGTGCTTGGAAGGTTGGTTACTTGGAGCCTTTATGTAGTGTGCTGGTCTTCATCCTGAGGAAGAAGTTGACTCCCATAGTCATTGTTCGCTCTACACCCATTATTTTCGACCAATAAACCACTCTCTCCATGAGAGCCCTAGTGTGTTATCATCCATGGCTACTGCTTTGCCTTTGAGAACGTGTGTGCCACACTTGAATGTTAGTTGTGCCTCTAAGAGTAAGACTTCCAACTCAATGGAGCTCTTCAGTCGAACGTTAGCTTAATAGTTGCAAACACCAACTTGCTATTATGGTTGACCTCTCAACTTAGAGCATTGTTATTTGGAAAATTTGATAGCGATCCTAAACAAGCTCCCTATGCCCATTGTCTCATACACGAAATCCTGACTTGAGCTTAGATAGTGATCGATGGCCTACATTGCCCCTTAGGTAATGGGGTCAATGTTTCGCATCTCCTTCTTCGGTCATCTCCCAAGGTGTAACACCTGAATCCAAGTGGATTGGGCAGAGGCCCAATCGCACTCAGCAAAGAGACCCAAGCCCGAGTCAAGGGAAGCAGTCAACGCCCAAATCAAAAATCGGGAGGTGGGGCGATTTCGACGAGGTCTTCAAGCAGCTTCGTCTTCTGCGAATGACATGGTTGTGAGCAGGATCGAGTGGACGACGGGGGACTCTTCGGCGACATTGGCGAACGTCGAGGTGTGCGACCTCATCTCCTGGAGGCGTCGATAGAGCGGACGATTTCTTCAGCGATTTCGGAGGACACGAGCGGCGTCAGCGATAAAGATAGCAGAAGCAAGCGGATCACGCGCAGAGGCATGATTCGCGAGCGATCCCTCTTCACTATAAACATCCAACAAGCGAACGAAGCAAAGAGAGAGGTTCCAAGAGAAGAGTGCAGGAGCTTTAACGGCCTTGTTTTATTGAGAGGGAAGAAAACGAATAAAACTTTTAAGCGCTACTTAAGCTCCTTCGCTTAAATTTGCTAGTTAGAAGTTTTTTTTATTATTATTATTTTTAGAAATGATGTATATCTTGTAAGCTATCAAATGATATTAATATTGAGGTATTTTAGATCATGTATAGTTAAAAAATACTTTAACCAATATCACATATAAGACAAAAATACTATTCACCTTATAAAAAATCTAATATTGGTTAGGGTATTTTCTACCCATACGTGATCTAAAATATCTAAGTATTGATATCATTAGATAGCTTATAAGGTATACATTATTTCTAAAAAAAACTTTTTAATAGCAAAATTAAAGGGGGGGCGCTTAAAACTTTTAAGCGCCTGTAGCGCTTAAAAGTTTTGCCCGAAGAAAATAGGAAAGGAAGAAAATTAAGGTAAAAGAGAAATATAGAATGATAGAAACATTGATTGCATTTTCTCCTTATGTGTTTTATTGAGAGGAAAGAAAATAAAAAAGATTATTAATTTCCAATCTTATCTATTATAATACCTTTTACATAAAATTACTTTTTATTTATTAAATAATTTATTTTAATATATTATACTTTATTTATTATATTTTATTAATAAAATTAATATA
Source organism: Costus lasius (assembly GCA_027563935.2). Taxonomy (NCBI): domain Eukaryota; kingdom Viridiplantae; phylum Streptophyta; class Magnoliopsida; order Zingiberales; family Costaceae; genus Costus; species Costus lasius. The sequence continues at coordinate 11,034,871 of CM050454.1, read as the reverse complement.
TTAATATCAAATCAATTTATTATACCACATTACAATCTCAATTTATTATATTTTATTTATTATAATAGATTACATGTATTTCTAAAATCTCAAATCCTCTCACATATGATAAATCAAGATATTTCTACGTTAAAAAATCATCATTTGCATACTTGTGAAGCATATGCCTACGTTCAATACATAGATAATATGTCATTTCTCATTATAAAAAACTTGTATTAAAATATCAAATAGCACAACAGAGATCATATACTGGTTTGTGGATATGATAATGCAATCTAGACAAATACAAACCAACAATTAGATAATGCAATAAATTTTTTTAACTCGGCAACAATTCACTTGTACCAAATATCATTTTGATAGGACTGAATTCCAAAAATATCAAAAAAAAAAGAAAAACAACAAGTACCTACAAAGTAAATAAAAAAAACATCAGCAAGCCACATTGCAATTTTATCAAATACAAACCAACAATTAAAATTTGCAAATTTAGATTGTTAAATTAAAATACCAATAATTGTAACACTACATAGTGTTAACCATCAAAATAAGCAATCCAGCGATACAATACCAAGTTATAACACCAAGGATCAAATGTCAAGACACACTAAACATCACCAACAAAGTAATCATCAACAAAGTAAACATCACCAAAAAAGTACAATAAGTTTATCCATTCATCAGCTCGTTAAGGATCTCAAGCCGCATATCTTCTGGAGTTGCGAAGAAAATTTGTGTGCTCTCTTTACTTTTACCGAGGGTGACAAATGCACGAGCTATACGATGACGTGGAACTCCAATCCTAGTCTAACTCTTCATATAATTCTTTTTTTGTGTAATCTTTCTCTATAGCTTCAGGAATGGTTTGTCTTTCCAAAATGTCGTTGCTTTTCTCCATACAAATAATTATTCTCTCCAATTTATTGTTTGTTTCTTGCAACACAGAAGAATCCATTTTTCTCTTACCAGCCTTGGATGAACTAGTATATTCACCAGTTGATTTACATTGTGGGCTTGGAGCTGGGCTTGTTGTATCAATATCTTCAGAAAAATGAAACTGGGTGGCGGACACATCAAAAGCTTCTTCATCTAATGGCTCGTTCGCTTGTTCTTCACCTTCAAGATTGCACACGTTCATGTATTCTCTGCAGGTATTAGCACTAGCACCAATGGCTCGATCTTTTGAGAATAATTCCTCTAACTTGTTGTAGTTTTGAATGGGAGTGCTTCTCCACTTCTTCACAAGAGAATTAGCCTACAAAAATAAAAATTAGATTAGTAAATGCACAATTTATGAATAAGTTATACATGTATTGAAATGACATACCGCAATAAGCTCATCCCAAACACTAGGCTCAGCTTCAAACATCTTCGTTATGAAACTCCAAGCTATTCCACTCTTGTGTTTGAATAAGTCATTACATGTATTGAAATGACTCTTTAACGTTTTCATTCTATTTTTCAAATGTGCCTTTGTTAAAGATATTCCAAAATTTTCCACACAAGTAGATAATATATTTTTGTACGTGGTTGAGGTAAATGTACCATCAACCCTAAACCCTTTGGCTTGCTGGTCTAACATCGCTTCTATAAAGACATTATCCATATGTTCAGTCCATTTGACATTATCTCTTTTCGAGCCCTCAGATGTATTACTCTTTTTACTCATCTCATGGTAAAATAAAAAAAAATGTGTTAGCATAATAATGAAAACAAGAGAAATAAATACCACAATATTCTATGCTGCATTACTACAAACTAAAGAAATACATAAGTCACATTGATAATATAAGCAATAAAGTAATACCACAATATTCTATACTACTTGCTTGTTATTACTATCTATAATTAGTCCGTATTTTTTCCTTGTAATATCAGCATATTCCCCTTGCTTTTCTATTAAATTCCACTAGTAAATCAGAGTCCTGGTGAAAGAGTATTGGTGATAAATTTGGATTTTGGATTGGTGATAAATTCCACTAGTAATATCAGCATATTCCCCTTGCTTTCCTTGTAATATCAGCATATTCCCCTTGCTATTTCCATTAAGTTAATTGCACTTTTTCTCAACTATTACAACACAAACATCATAATAAATTTGGATTTTGGATTGTTTGCAAATTCCATAATGCTTTCACAAACTTTTATTTTCATGTATAAACAAACCAAAAATAAATTTGGATTTCATTCAATTGTTGTATGAGGTAGCATACAGCTGCACATACAACTTGCATATTTCTACGGTGATGGTTGTGTACTATCGCAAGTCTTTTGTCTTTGTTACTCAATGAAGCCATTAAGATAAGACCTATAAAATAAAATTATATTGTGTAAAGCAATCAATTTATACAAAATATGAGTAAAAAGTATGACTAAAACAAAAGGACAAGCTTATAGATAGATATCAGGATACATGATTAAAACAAAATTTTCATTGCATTGATAAAACTAGTTGAAAAAAAAGTGGGATCCAACTACCAAAGGAGACTCTATATCGATAATAAAAAGTGGGATCCAATTACCAAAGAAGTAACAGCTTCTGTGGGAAAAAAAATTCTTACGTTGATGGTCGTGAAGGAGAAAAGCTTCTGTGGGAAAATGTGAGGGGGAGGCAAGAGGGGAAAAAAATGAGAGCAGGAAGGAGATAAAGCACGGTAACTTCTTCAAAGGAGAAAGGGGGAAAAGTTTTTGCAAAGGAGAAAGGGGGAAAGGTTTTTGCAAGGTTCACCAGCACCTTTTCTTTTGCCTTCTTTTTTCTTCTTTTTTTAAGCAAATTCAAATGCCACATAACCATAGGAATGGGTAAAAAGTTACAGGTGTGCGAAATTTGATAGATCAATCTGTTTTGGTTCTAGAAACATTTACACTGGTCTGAAAATTGAGGAATAAGAGGATAAATACTCCTCATGCACCCTCTTCTTATAGTTTATAAAATTGAGGAATGAAAAAAAATCACTTGACAAAACAGAGCACCCTCTTCTTATGGTTTGCAATGTCACATAATTAAGGAATGAAAAAAGCTCCAAAAGAACAATCCTACAAGCAGCCAACTTGACAAAACAGAGCACAAGAAAAAGATGACGGTTGAACCAATGCGGACTAGATTGTAGTTGCTTTGGTTTGTGATTAAATAATTTTCTTGGTCCTTGAAAAAGGGAACTTCCTACCTAAAACATTCTCTGCCTAGCTAATTGGTCCACATTTAAAATTTCATCCAGTTCTACGGTCATATAGCTTACAGAATGTCTAGCTTCATCATCATTTCCCTCAATTCTAAAATGCTAGTTAAAGTTTGGCTGCTGCCGCCACTGACTAATGCACTGAAATATATACCACGATCATATCCTTAAAATTACAGAAAGCGCAAACAGTTATGATACATGAACTTTGAAGAAGAGTATCATCATTCATCAACTTGTTCTTCATGATATTTGAAGCTCAACATACTAACAAATGCAAACATAAATATCAGTCTCAGAGTAGAAGGCAACTAATACTACTAGCGATAAAAAGAACTCAGTCAGTCAAAAGAGGATTACTAGCCTAACAATCTTATTAGAGAGTTGGAAGCAAACTCACGATGGAAGATTTGAAGCGACTGGAATGAAAAAAGCTTCGACCGGCGATGGAAGATTTGAAGCGGCTGGAAGAAGCGACTGAAGAGGGCGACTGGAAGAGGCGGAATAGCCTTGCTTCGACCGGCGGCGACTGGAAGAGGAAGGGCGAGGGCGACTGGATGAGGGCGCCGGCTTCAGAAGGAGTGATGGCGAGAGTAGGCTTTTCCAAAACTTGACCTAGACACGGGACGCGTGAGCCTCGTGAGATGCGTGAGAGATTTGTTTTCTCTCTGATTTGGAGAGAAACCAAAAGGGGAGAAAACTTCCCCTTTTCTCACCACTTTTCTTGCCCTTCAAATCTGCCCCTCCAATAAAATGGAAAACTTGATTTCTTTCTCTTCTCTTCAGTTTTCACCTCAATAAAATAGGGCCTAAGGGAAAATTCAAAAAGCTCAACTCCATAATTCTTTAATTTTATTGGGCATTAATTTACTGATATTCGCCCATTTATTTATTTATTTATTTTAATTTTTAGTTATAATTAATTAAGACGTCTTAATTAAAGCAGTTGCGACTGCAACCGCACGTATGGCCTACTAAGAATAGTTATAGGTGCCTTCTTCTATATAAAGAAGTGTGAACTGTCATTCGGCAATTATTCACATACGCTCTCTTATCTCTCTCATGCGATTTCTCTCCCTTTTTTGCTATCGCCGAAAGCATCCTTATGATAACTGCTACACTGGCGCGCTGGCAGTAGTAGACTACATGGTTGAATCTTCAAGGCATAATACCGATTAAATCCCGTGTGAGGGACGGAAATATGCCTAAAAACAGATCTTCGCATCACCTCTAGGTTTTCTAACACTAATTTATTTCTTAGTCTTTTTTAATTGCAGGATTAGATCTAACAATTTTTAGGTAGAATTTTATATCTAATCTTGTTAATTAACGTTGGATCTGTTAATTAATCTTATTAATTATTGTTTGCTCGCATATTGTTAATTTCTACTTTCATTAGGTCTCGCAAATCTGATTTTATTGATACTGATCAGTATTAATCTTTCATATCCCTCTACTCGTCGCGTTAATTTTAAATTAGTCTTGATCTGACATCTCTGTTAGTTTTCTCGCATCTATCACTCTTGTCAGATTCTGTTTAATCTTTCGCATCTATTACTGTTCTACGTTAATTAATTTATTACTGTTAATTGATCCTTATTATTTCTGATCCTATTAATTACGCATCTCACTCGCATCCCAGATCTGATTTTAATTTGTTAATCCCAAATTGATCTCTCACTATTTGCTTTTATATCAGATTCATCTTTAATTAATCCTGTTGTCAATTTGATAGTTAATCTAATATGCGAAATCAAATTTGCATCCTGATCTGATAAGTTCTCACTGATTTATTTAATTAAGTTCTCTTGTAATTAAACTAGATTTCTCTTGTTAGTTTTAATCTGTCGCATTTGTTATTTCTCTTAATCAGATTTGCATCTTAATTAGATAATCTGCTTATCTGTTTTTGTTAATACGAAATTTGCATCTTAATTGTATCTGCTGTTAGCATCTATCAAATCTACTTAATTTCTATTAGATTTGCATCCGTACGCATCTTCATAATTACGACTATTGAGCATCCTAATTTGGTTACTGTGTCGGCGCTCATTAAACCCTAATCACGCCTGCCGCAAGCGCAACTCGCTGACGTCGCGCCCACGTGTGCACGAACGCATTGCGCACGTGAAGGCAAAAATACATCTCTGCCGAACGGGGTAGCAGGACTTTGAACATGTGACTAGGTGTCACGCCCCGGTCAGATCGGTCTAGAATGAGCGCTTATCCGCTTCCTAGAGCCGTCCGGCGGAATACCAGAACGCAACTCTCCCTAGGGTTTCCGGCCTTAAATTGGAAACCCTAATCTCCCCGGATAATTTTTATCCCCAAAATACAATTCGCACGGAGAAAACCCTAACCCTAATTTAGAGAAATCCGATCGAAAAACCCTTAATTCCAATTCAAATACCTTCTCGGTCAAAGTTGATTTTGACCGTCGAATTACGCCGTTCGCCGATTTTGCTTTCGCTTACGTCAGCCGCCAATCGCTGACGTCACCCGTGCAATTCGCCCGCCGAATTGATTTTCCCTGTTGTCGATTTTGACCCGGGCGTCGCCTCGTTTCGAACGCCCGAATCGTTCGAACACGGCGTCGTCTTCGCCTTCGAGCTCCACCACGCGACGCCGCCTGCGTCACCGTCTCCGTCGAGCGTCGCCGCACTCGAGAGCGGCGTTGACGAAGGGAGCCGAATAGATGAGGACCCGCACCTCGTCCTCGGCCGTCGGTTGTCGTCTCGGAAGTGCACAGAAGAAGGAAAGAGGAAAAAGGAACGAAAGCTTTATTCACCTGATAAAAGCTTACAAGTTCGTTGTCGTCGACCCTCGTCGGCGACGGCCCTCTAACCCTCCCTCGCCGGTCGTCTCCTCCGACGCCGGTTACAAATCTCTGGTCGCTCACAGAACTCGCTCGTCTGGTGTGTAGGCGAAGGTGTCGAAAATCGAGCTCCCGACGCCGCGCAGCTTCTCCTCTTTTTAACGCCACAAGCCGCCGCCGTCGTACCTATTTTGGGCGTCCGACCTTCGCGCGTCCGCGTCCGTCGCCGAAGACCTCGTCGCCGCCCCTCCGTATGCGCTATTGACCGAGTCTCGCGGAGACGACGCTCGCGCGTCGTCCGCGTGGCTCGAAGAAGAAGACGAGCTATGGTGCTCGTTTCCTGGGTCAACGTACCCAGTTGACCGGCCTTTTCCCCTTTCGTTGCCGCGTGGGTTTGGATTTGGGCTTCTGCCCGGTCCATTGGGTATTGGGCCGAACCGGCCTGACCCAGGCCTGACAATTCTCCCCCGCCCAATTTGGACATCGCCCTCGATGTCTCTAACGGGCGAATCCTGCAGAACCATCGCTCCGATTCTCAATGCACCAATCCGCGGTTGCTCGATTTCCTCAGCCTCCACGGCTGGTTCCTGTGCCGCCATTGCCATGAGTTTCTGTTTATTGGGACAATCCTTCACCCAGTGAGGACCGCCGCACCAAAAGCAACCCTGGGGCTTTTGCTCCCGTCGTCCCGGTGAACCCTTGTTCTGCCGGTAGAATGATCTACCCCTCTCTGGAACTCTAGCTCCCGGCGGTGTGCGTGGGGAGCCGCGCTTTGGTGGTGTCTTGGATTTCTTTGGTGGTGCTGGTTTGAAATTTCTGTTATCCACCAAAGATTCAGCCACTGCCGCCGCCGCCCTCCAGTCAACCGGCTCGCGACGTCGGACCTCTGTTTCTACCCATGGCTGAAGGCCCCGGAGGAAGAAGTATTGCCTATCGTCCTCCGCCATACCCGGAAGCTCCAGCATCAAGGTGGAGAAAGTCCTGACGTACTCCTGGATCGAGCCTGTATGCCTCAGTCGATCCAGTTTGCCACGCGCCTGGTCCGCCGAGTTTCCGGGAAGAAACTGCCGCCGCAATTCCTCACGGAAAGTCTCCCAAGTCCAGCTAGTAGTCCCTGAGGTAGAGCCGACTTTGGTTCGCCACCAAAGTTTCGCATCGCCTGTAAGATAGGCGATGCACACCTGCACCCGATCTCCTGCAGAAATATGGTTAGCTGAAAACAGTTGTTCCATATCCCAGATAAAGTTTTCGACCTCTCTGGACGATCGAGCCCCCCCGAACGTCGCTGGGTCTGGCACGCGCACCCTCGGTTTGGGAGCCTCCTGCTCCACCGGTGCTGGTTTCGATACTTGCGCTAGGGCTAAACGCAGTACCCTTACTTCAGCGTGCATGTCTTCCTTCATGCGAGCCATCTCTCCTGGTAGATGGATCAGACCCTCCATGGTCTGTTGCATGACCTCGATCTGCAACCTCTGTTGCTCGATCTGCAACCCTTGTTGCTCGATTTGCAGCCTCTGCTGTTCGATCAGTAATTCCTGATCCTCCACAGTCTTCTGAAGATTTTCCACCTGTGGAATCATCCCATTATCTCCACCACTGGCCATACCGAGCACCTGCTCGATCTGAGCAATGCGATCACCCTGGTTCACCATCTTCTCAGGATCAACCGTCTCCTTGGCCTTTCCTTTATCCTGCCTGGGTCGGGCGTCCTCTGACGCTCCCCTAGCAGTATGGGTGATCTTCTGGAACTTCAGACCTTTCCTCACCTTCGAGGGTGAGGCTGAAGGTGCCGTGTTTGCTAGAGCACGTTAGCCTGCTCTGATACCTGTTGTCACGCCCCGGTCGGATCGGTCTAGAATGAGCGCTTATCCGCTTCCTAGAGCCGTCCGGCGGAATACCAGAACGCAACTCTCCCTAGGGTTTCCGGCCTTAAATTGGAAACCCTAATCTCCCCGGATAATTTTTATCCCCAAAATACAATTCGCACGGAGAAAACCCTAACCCTAATTTAGAGAAATCCGATCGAAAAACCCTTAATTCCAATTCAAATACCTTCTCGGTCAAAGTTGATTTTGACTGCCGATTTTGCTTTCGCTTACGTCAGCCGCCAATCGCTGATGTCACTCGTGCAATTCGCCCGCCGAATTGATTTTCCCTGTTGCCGATTTTGACCCGGGCGTTGCCTCGTTTCGAACGCCCGAATCGTTCGAACACGGCGTCGTCTTCGCCTTCGAGCTCCACCACGCGACGCCGCCTGCGTCACCGTCTCCGTCGAGCGTCGCCGCACTCGAGAGCGGTGTTGACGAAGGGAGCCGAATAGATGAGGACCCGCACCTCGTCCTCGGCCGTCGGTTGTCGTCTCGGAAGTGCACAGAAGAAGGAAAGAGGAAAAAGGAACGAAAGCTTTATTCACCTGATAAAAGCTTACAAGTTCATTGTCGTCGACCCTCGTCGGCGACGGCCCTCTAACCCTCCCTCGCCGGTCGTCTCCTCCGACGCCGGTTACAAATCTCTCGTCGCTCACAGAACTCGCTCGGCTGGTGTGTAGGCGAAGGTGTCGAAGATCGAGCTCCCGACGCCGCGCAGCTTCTCCTCTTTTTAACGCCACAAGCCGCCGCCGTCGTACCTATTTTGGGCGTTCGACCTTCGCGCGTCCGCGTCCGTCGCCGAAGACCTCGTTGCCGCCCCTCCGTATGCGCTATTGACCGAGTCTCGCGGAGACGACGCTCGCGCGTCGTCCGCGTGGCTCGAAGAAGAAGACAAGCTGTGGTGCTCGTTTCCTGGGTCAACGTACCCAGTTGACCGGCCTTTTCCCCTTTCGTTGCCGCGTGGGTTTGGATTTGGGCTTCCGCCCGGTCCATTGGGTATTGGGCCGAACCGGCCTGACCCAGGCCTGACACTAGGGGTGAGCATTCGGTAAAAACCGAAACCGATTTACCGAAAACCGATTTACCGATATTTTTTTTACCGAAATATTAAAACCCGAAACCGAACCAAATTTTCTAAAAACTGAAATTTACCGAAACCGAATTTACTGAAAAATTTCGGTAAATTCGGTAAATTACCGAAAAATTAAATTATTAAGTATTTAATTAATTATATGATTGATAATTAAGTGATTAGGTATTAGGTAATAGATTTTAGACTTTTAATAACTAATTATACTATAATAAAATTAGAATAAAATATAATATATTATATTTTTTAATATATATTATATATTATATATATATATTTTATATTTTAATATATATATATATATCGGTAAATCGGTTTTTTATCGAACCGAAATTATAAAAACCGAAACCGAAAACCGAAAACCGAATTTTATAAAATTTATTACTGAAACCGAAACTGAATATTTTTTAACCGAACCGAATTTCCGAAATTTTCGGTAGTCGGTAAAAACCGAAAAAACCGAACCCGAATGCTCACCCCTACCTGTGACCTCGTGAGCACCGCGACTTTCGTGCGTGCCCTTAACGTGAAGCGCGTGCGTGTGCGCTTGACTGTTATAATCAATATTGCTTATTTTAAATCTTGTTTTACGTCAATTCAATTATTGCGAAAATATGTTGATGGCTTGTTATCTTGCATATGTCATTACTCTATTTTATATGATTAAAACTGCATATTTAATTCCTTTTACTAAAATTGAAATGAAAAATACTTGTCACTAAAACCCAAAAAATTCACTGGCACTGGATTTAATAGATGGAAAATTCAAATGGAGGTGTGGCTAGTCACTTTAGGACTTTTCAGTACCATTGGGGTAGACAATCCCTTTGACAAAACATCTTCCTTTGATTCCTTAACTGATAAAACTGATACCTCCACATCTTCTAGATCTCCTAAAGAAATAGAGTTCATGTGTAAGTTCTGAATCCTTAGTTGTCTATTTGATGTGATATTTGAAACATATGGCAAATTAAAAACAGCTAAAGAAATCTAGACAACCCATTTTAAAAATGATAATCAACTTTAGCTAAATCCTCAAGTTAACCTATTAGAAGACCTCCCTCCTCCCTCCTCTTCTCTAAGGTTAGTTTCCTGTTTCCCCACTGTTAATCTAGCTTATCAAAATTCTAATTGGTGGTTAGACACCGGTGCGAACGTACATGTAACCGTTCAGGGTTCATTTCTTACCAAGACACATGTGGAGAAAGTGTAGTGTAACAATAGGGAATAGATCCACAGCTACTATTCTTGGACATGGAAAGGTTACCTTGAAGTTCACTTCTGGAAAATTTCTTGTATTGAATAATATATTTCATGTTCCAGAGATCCGTAGGAATCTTGTTAGTAGATCTTGCTTAGTTCAGGCTAGTTATAAAATTGTCCTAGATGCAAATAGAGTTGAAATCTCCAAGGGAGATCTTTTCATTGGAAAAGGCTTTACCTCCCATGGTTTATTTAAACTGAATATTGTTTCTTTGAATATCAATGAATCAGTTTCTTCTACTTCTCTGAATGTTGAAACCTGTGATGATTGGCATGATAGACTAGGACATTTAAACTTCAAATACCTATCTAGGATAGCTCACCAAGATTTAATCCCAGATCTATTTCAAAAGATGATAACTGTCAAATATGTTCTCAAACTAAACAACCTAGGAAACCTTTTAAATCTATACCCCATAGGGACTCTGACCTTCTTGAACTCATCCACTCAAAAGTTTGACTCTTGTAGAATTTCAACTAGTTGTGGTAGTAAATACTTTATCACCTTTATAAACAATTCTTCTAAATTCTGTTTCATCTATCTTTTGAAATCGAAATCTAAAGATGAAGTTCTCTCTAAATTCAAAATCTATAAAGCTGAAGCAAAAAATAAATTAAATAAAAAGAATAAAATCATTAGATCTAATAGATGTGGGGAATATACCTCTAATGAATTTACCCAGTTCTATCAAGAACACGGGATAGTTCATCAGGTTACTGCCCCCTACTCTCCTCAGTCTAATAGAGTAGCTGAAAGGAAAAATTGAACATTGCTATATATGGTAAATGTCATGCTATTAAGTTCTGGAGCTCCCCCGAACTTGTGGGGGGAAGCTATCTTTACAACATGTTTAATTCAAAATAGAGTACCTCATAAGAATGCTCCTATGACTCCCTATGAAGCTTGGAAATCTCAAAAACCAAATTTTAAATTCTTTCAAATGTGGGAGTGTTTGGCTAAGGTCAATATACGATAACCGAAAAGAAAGAAAATTGGACCTAGGACTATTGATGTTGTTTTCATAGGATATTCCCTAGACTCTAATACCCATAGGTGTCTAGTAATCAATTCTAATATTTCTACAATTTCTAATAATACCTTAATTGAGTCTAGAGACATTTCTTTCTTTGAGAATGTCTTTCCTTTTAAACCTTCAAATCCTCAACCTAACCTTGTTTCTATCTCAAACCAAAACTCTGAAATTCTCCCTAATCAATCTGATTCTATCACTCATTTTGATCATATTGCTGAACCCAGAAGGAGTAAGAGAACTAGAGCTGTTAGAGATTTTGGTGATAATTTTGTCACTTATATGATTTAAGATTCACCAAAATCATATCAAGAAGCTCTCAGTTCTCCAGACGCTCCTTTCTGGAAAGAAGCAATAAATAATGAATTTCAATCCATAGTTAGTAACAATATTTGGATCTTAACTGACCTTCTTCCTGGTAACAAACCCTTGGGCTGTAAATGGATTTTCAAAAGAAGTTAAGAACTGATGATAGTGTTGAGAAATTTAAGGCATATTTAGTAGCTTAAGGCTTTCGTTAAAAAGCTGATATAGAGTACTTTGACACTTATGCGCTAGTTGCTAGGATCACTACTATTACGTTTATTCTTTATCTTGCTTCAATCCATCAGTTAATAATTCACCAAATGGATATAACAATGGCTTTTCTTCATAGAGATCTTGAGAAAAAAATTTATATGACTCAGCCTGAAGGATTTGTCGTGAGCGGCTATGAGTGAAAAGTTTGCAAGCTGGTCCGTTCTCTTTACAGTCTCAAGCAAGCCCCTAAACAGTGGCACAAAAAATTCGATAAAGCTGTGTTGTCATATGGTTTCCAAATCAATGAACTCTGATAATTGTCTCTACTTCAAAGTCTCCAACTCTACCTTTATGTTACTATGTCTATATATAGATGATATTTAAATTCTATCTAATGACATGGACATGATAACTAACAGTAAAGATTTTCTCTCTAAATATTTTCAAATGAAAGACATTGGAGAATTAGATGTAATTCTTGGCATAAAAATCATACGAAATCAAAACTCAATTTCTCTTTCCCAATCACACTATGTTGATAAGATTTTAGAAAAATTCAATTCTTCCTCTACTTCTACTCTTAGTATACATTTTGATCCTACTTGTCACTTAGCTAAAAATCAAGCTTATGCTGTAAACCAAGAGCTTTATTCTAAAACTATAAATCACTTCTTTTCCTAGCCAATAGGACTAGACCTAACATTGCCTATTATGTTGATAGATTGAGTAGGTACACTAATAACACAAATGATGATTATTGGAATACCATAAATAGAGTTTTTAGATATCTTAAGATAACTAAAAACTATGTCCTAACAGATTATGGATATCCTTCAGTATTAGAAGGATTTTGTGATGCTAATTGGATCTCTAATTCAAATGACATCAAATCCACCTCAGGTTATGTGTTCTTTTTAGGTGGAGAAGCTATTTCATGGCAATCCACAAAACAAACCATAATTGCTAGAAGTACCATGGAAGCTGAACTAGTTGCGCTAGACTGAGCATATTCTAAAGCTAAATGGCTAAATAATTTGTGTTCTTCCTTACCAGTGACTTTATCTTTAAATCCTCTAATTTTTCATAAACTATGATAATAAAGCTACCATTGAATTTTTTAAAAAGAAACTAATTAATACAAAACTGAGTAGACATGTCAAGATAAGACAAAAATCAGATGGTTAAAAGTCATGACTCGTGAGGGTCATGTCCAGGGGTCGAATCCCGTTGTAGACGGAATATTTCTGGGGGCATGATGGCCCATGAACCGGAACGGGATTCGAGTTTGTAAACCTCGGGTTGGGAGCCTAAACCTCTGGGCCTAGCTTGTTACGAGTCATAGACCTAACAAAAAATAAAGAGATAGACATGTCAAGATAAGACAAAAATCTTAAATCAATTAGATGGTTGACAACTCATAATGTGATTTCATTGTTTTTTGTTACAACAAATGATAATCTTGTTAATTGCCTCACTAATGATTTGTCTCAAACTAAAGTGGTGGCCTCATTTAGGGGAATGGGGGTTTGTCCATAATGAACCATCCTACAGTGGCAACCCAACCTTTATGATAGGTAGACCCTATAAAGAGGTTCAATGGGTAATAACAAGCTGACTGGTTGGCCAAGGAGTACCAACTAAAAATTTATAAAAACACTATTGTGTTTGTTGAAGTTATTATAAAACTTCAATGCCTCATTCCTAAAGTGATTTTGTACTCTTATGTAGATGTGAGGTTGAGCATATAACTCTTAAAGAAACCCAAAGGTATATCCTATAAAGTGTCTTTACACACTTCATCATAAGGTTTCTCCTATATGTAATTTTTTTGTATACGATCGCGGAATAGATAACTAGACCTCTCTAGCTAAGTGAAAGTTACATGAATAAGAAGATTATGCGCAAGATCAAAAATGCACAACCCCGCGTCACAGGGCTACTGTATCATGTGTGCACTGTTCAATATTGGGTCAAAAGAATGTAATTCAAGACTTGGTTCACTACATTTCTTCCAATAGAGTTTCGTGTACTAAGTGTGTTAAGCATAGCTTTTCCTTGACCGTATAATATAGGTATTTGACAGCATTTTATTTCTTTATTTGAACTTTTTACATTTTGCGAGGAATTGTTGGAGCTTTAGGGGAAAACCCAAAAAGCTTAAGCCCATAATTCTTTAATTTTACTGGTCATTAATTTACTGATTATTATATTCACCTATTTATTTATATATTTATTTTATTCTTAGTTATAATTAATTAAGACTATGTCTTAATTAAAGTCGTTGTGATTGTCGGCGCATGTATGGCCGACTAAGAATAGCTGTTGGCGTCTTCTTCTATATAAAGAAGTGTGGACTGTCATTCGGCAATTATTCACACACTCTCTTTTCTCTCTCATGCGATCTCTCTTACTTTTTTGTTGTCAGCCGCCGAAAGCATCCTTGTGATAACTCCTACACCGACGCGCCGGCAGTAGCAGACTACCTGGTTGAATCTTCGAGGCATAATACCGATTAAATCCCGCATGAGGGACGAAAATCTGCCTAAAGACAGATCTTCGGATCGCCTCTAAGTTTTTCTAACACTAATTTATTTCTTGGTCTTTGTTAATTGCAGGATTAGATCCAACAAAGAGAACCTACGAGCAGAGAGAAGAAGGTGCAATAGTGAGTTTTCCGGCACCAACGAGTGAAGAGAGCGCCGTCCCGAGTAGTTGACGATAGTGAGAATCCGACAAGCAGATCTGAGAGAGGGGTTTTGTAACCTTTGATGAGAAATAAAGAGTGATTTTTCCCCCAATTCTGACAATTCCCCTATTTCTAAGCTTCTCCCTTGTTCCAAGCTTCTTCACCACTTCCAGCGAATAGATATAGCGGCCGGCGAGGCACTAGCGAAGGTTGAGGCAAGGACGTGAGCAGTTCGAGCTTGCAGCACGCCCCTTCCTTCTTCCCCGATGACGTCAACGACATTGTATCCGGCGAACGTGCATGGCAAGCTTGACGGGTTCGAAGTTAACGCAGCAGACGAGTTTCGTTTGAGTCAGCAAGGAAAAAAAGAGAAAAAAAAAACTGGGTTTGAGGTTCATCGGCTGACAAGGATAAGTGGGGTGTGACACAAGGGTTCAATAGCGAATCTAGGACCCGAAGGTATGCAGAGGAAACAGTGGTAGATCTAGTAATCATCTGCAACCAGCGTGTGAAACCATGATCATGTGGTGAGTTGGCAATAAACTAACAACAAGAAGCTTATTACTTATGTAGTGGCATACCATATAGGTTTCCAATGTTAGCATCTAGTAAGAGGCGAGACGGTGAGAGCAAAAATAGGGAAGCTAGAGACAATAGTTGGTGATGAACTTACTATGATGAATATTGAGCAGGAAGTGGGAATGAAATGAACCAAATCATCAAATGGTAGAATTGATAAGCAAGAAACTATTGTCATAATCTGCCTTCTACAAGATGGTAGGAGGTTAAGAACAACTATAGTCAATAGCGAGTGAGCAACATAGAGAGGGCAAGTGAATGAGAGACTTCTCATAGATTTATAGGGTCGTTGTGGCATTATTTTTTGGTGTACAATAAATTGTGGAATAAGAACAACTAATAGATAATGTATAAACAGAAGTCACAGAAGAATGAAACTTTGGATGGCACATTGCCTCACCAATGCAAAACTATACTGAGCTACTTCTATAATTCCACCTAAGGCTCTTAGTGGATTAGTGGACAATAGTGGCTAGCCCAAGCCATATCGTATAGCTTAGAGGTTAGAGGCAAGTGAGTCAATTATATGAAGGCTATCAACATTCAACAATGCTATGATGGGCTAATGGGTGATTGTATTAATAATGGATCTAGTAGCTAGCAATGATATGATTATGTGAAGATTGAAGGTTGAATTATAAAGAGATATTGTTGATTCAATGAAGATATAAAGTCACAAAGATGTGAATTCCGTCAATTTTGACACTCATATTTTAAAATAAATTTTATTTGTTATAAATGACAGTGTTATAAATGACAGTTAACTGCAATCTAATGCAAGCCATGAAGTAGCATGTGCAATATGCTATAAATTTTTTAGACATATGCAACAGTAATTAATATAAATTAATATAAATTTTTAAAAATAATAATAATAATAAAGGGCCAAAGAATTATAATAAAAAGATTGCTTTTTATTTACTAGGGCAAATTATAAATTTCTATATATAATGTTATAAATATATGCATATATATTTAAATTTGTAAGCAAGTGAGGAGGGGCATTTGTATCCACTTGCTTGAATGTGGCTTTGACACTGCATGAGTTTGTTGTTATATGCCTTTAGGATCTCCTATGCTGCAGAATCAATGCACGGTGCATCATCTACCATTATAATAAAGTTAAGGGAAGGGATGAGTAACACCTGCGCTCTCCGCAAGAACTTAACACCTAGTGTCACTCTGAACTCATCCATAGCAACCACTTTGAAGCTAGTATACACAATCGCATCCTCAATCTTGATAGTAATATCCTAGATTGATCCCTGCACAAAAATAGCTTTGGATCCGTCCACCTTAACCTGAATCGAGCTTTTCTCTTCATTACACGAGTCTTTTCGGATAAAATGTGTTAATAAAGTTATGAGATTCTCCTTTGTATATTATGTTGGAATGACTCCTGTAATTAATAAAGACCAAGAAATAACTTAGCGTTAGAAAAATCTGAAGGTGATCCGAAGATCTATCTTTTGGCATATTTTCGTCCCTTGCGCAGGTTTTAGTCGGTATTATGCCTCGAAGATTCAACCAAGTAGTTTGCTACTACCGGCGCGTTGGTGTAGCAGTTATCACAGAGATGCTTTCGGTGGCTGATAGCAAAAAAGGAAGAGAGATCGCATAAGAGAGAAAAGAGAGCATATGTGAATAATTGCCGACCGGCAGTCCACACTTCTTTATATAGAAGAAGGTGCCAACAGCTATTCTTAGTCGGTCATACGTACGCCTACAATCGCACCGGTTTTAATTAAGACTGTCTTAATTAATTACAACTAAGAATAAAATAAATAAATAAATGTGTGAATATAATAATCAGTAAATTAATGTCCAGTAAAATTAAAGAATTATGGGCTTGGGCTTTTTGGGTTTTCGCCTAAAGTTCCAACAATCCCTCACAAAATACAAAAAGTCCAAACTAAAAATAAAATGTTGTCAAATACATATATCACGTGGTCAAGGAAAAGACATGTTTAACACACTTAGTACACGGAACCCCATTGGAAGAAATGTAGTGAACCAGGTCTTGAACTATATTCTTTTAACCCAATGTTGAACGGTACACACATGATACAGTAGCCCTATGACGCGGGGTTGCACATTTTTGGCCGTGCACATAATCTTCTTATTCATATAACTTTCACTTAGCTAGAGAGATCCAATTCTCTATTCCGGGCCGTATATGGAAAAGTTACATATACGAGAAAGCCTATGAGGAAGTGTGTAGAGGCACTTCTCAGGATATACCTTTGGGTTTCTTTAAGAGTAAATACTCAACCTCACATCTACATAGGAGTACAAAATTACTTATAGGATTGGGGCATTGGAGTTTTACAATAACTCCAACAAACACAGTAGTATTTTTATAAATTTTTAATTGGTACTTCTTGGCCGACCAGTTAGCTTGTTATTACCCATTGAACCTCTTCCCAGGGTCTACCTATCACGGAGGTTGGGTGGCAGTTGGGTTGCCACTGTAGGAGAGCCCATTATAGACAAACTCTCATTCTCCTAGATGAAACCACTATTTTGGTTTGAGACAAACCTTTAGTGAGGCAATTGGCAAGATTATCATCTGTTTTAACAAAAGATAATGAAATCACATTATGAGTTATCTACCATCTAATTGATTTTTGTCTTATCTTGACATGTCTACTCAGTTTTGTATTAACCAGTTTCTTTTTACAAAAATCAATGGCAGTTTTATTATCATAGTTTATGTAAATTTAAGGATTTAAAGCTAAAGCCACTAGTAAGGAGGAACACAAGTTATTAAGCCATTCAGCTTTAGAACAAGCTAAGTCTAGAGCAACTAGTTCAGCTTCTATGGTACTTTTAGCAATTATGGTTTGTTTTGTGGATTGCTATGAAATAGTACCTCTACCTAATGAGAACACATAACCTGAGGTGAATTTGATGTCATTTGAATCAGAGATTCAATTAACATCACAAAATTCTTCTAACACTAAAGGATATCCATAGTAGGTTAGGACATAGTTTTTAGTTCCCTTAAGGTATCTGAAAACTTTATTTAAGGCATTCCAATGATCATCACTAGGGTTACTAGTGTAACTACTCAATCTAGACACAGAATAGGCAATGTCAGGTCTAGTCCTATTGGCTAGGAAAAGAAGTGATCCTATAGCTTTAGAGTAGAGTTCTTGGTTTACAGCATAAGCTTAATTTTTAATTAAGTGACAAGTAGGATCAAAAGGTATACTAAGAGTAGAAGTAGAGGAAGGATTGAATTTTTCTAAAATCTTGTCAACATAATGAGATTGGGAAAGAGAGATTGAGTTTTGATTTCTAATGATTTTTACACCAAGAATTACATCTGCTTCTCCAATGTCTTTCATTTGAAATTATTTAAAAAGAAAATCTTTAGTGTCAATTACCATGTCCATGTCACTAGATAAAATCAAAATATTATCTACATAAAGACATAGTAACATAAAGGTAGAGTTGGAGACTTTGAAGTAGAGACAATTATTAGAGTCATTGATTTGGAAACCATATGACAACACAGCTTTATCAAATTTTTTGTGTCACTATTTAGGGGCTTGCTTGAGACTGTAGAGAAAACGAACCAGCTTGCAAACTTTTCTCTCACAACTGCTCACGACAAATCCTTTAGGCTGAGTCATATAAATTCACCCCCCCCCCCCCCTCAAGGACTCCATGGAGGAAAACAGTTTTTATATCCATTTGGTGAATTATTAACTTATGGATTAAAGCAAAAGAAAGAATGAACCTAATAGTAGTGATCCTAGCAACTGGCGCATAAGTGTCAAAGTAGTCTATATCAACTTTTTGACAAAAACCTTAAGCTACTTGACACGTCTTAAACTTCTCAACACTACCATCAGTTCTTAACTTCTTGAAAATTCATTTACAGCCTAAGGGTTTGTTACCAGGAGGAAGGTCAGTTAAGATCCAAGTATTCTTACTTACTATGGATTAAAATTCATTATTTATTGTTTCTTTCCAAAAAGGAGCATCAGAAAAACTGAGAGCTTCTTGATATGATTTTGGTGTATTTTCTATAATGTAAGTATTAAAATCATCACCAAAATCTCTAACCACTCTAATTCTCTTACTTCTTATGGGCTCAGCAATATGATGAAAATGAGAGATAAAATCAGATTGTTAAGTGAGAATTTCTAAGTTTTGGTTTGAGATAGAAACATGGTCAGGCTGAGGATTTGAAAGTTTAAAAGGAAACATATTCTTCAATTAAGGTATTATTAGAAATTTCAAAAATATCAGAATTTATTACTAGACACCTATAGGTATTAAAGTCTAAGGTATATCCTATGAAAACAGCATCAACAGTATAGGTCCAATTTTCTTTTTTTGGGTTATGGTATATTGTCCTTAGCCAAACACCCCCACATTCAAAAGAATTTAAGATTTGATTTATGACCTTTCCAAACTTCATAAGGAGTTATAGGAGTATTCTTATGAGGAACTCTATTTTCAATGTAACAAGCTGTAAGGATAGCTTCCCTCCACAAGTTTAGGAGAGCTTTAGAACTCAGTAGCATGACATTCACCATGTCTAATAAGGTTCTATTTTTTCTTTCAGCTACTCCATTAGACTCAGGAGAGTAGGGGCAGTAACCTGATAAACTATCCTCTGTTCTTGACAGAACTAAGTAAACTCATTAGAGGTATATTCCTCACCTCTATCAGATCTAATGATTTTAATCTTTTTATTTAATTAATTTTCTACTTCAGCTTTATAGATTTTGAATTTAGATAGAACTTTATCTTTAGATTTCAAAAGATAGATGAAGCAGAATTTAGAAGAATTGTCTATAAAGGTGACAAAGTATTTACTACCACCCCTAGTTAAAACTCTACAAGAGTCATAAACATCTGAGTGGATGAGTTTAAGAAGATCAGTGTCTCCATGAGGTATAGATTTAAAAGGTTTCCTAGTTTGTTTAACTTGAGAACATATTTGGTAGTTTTCATCTTTTGAAATAGATCTAGGGATTAAATCTTGGTGAGTCATCCTAGATAGGCATTTGAAGTTCAAATGTCCCGGTCTATCATGTCAATCATCACAAGTTTCAACGTTTAAAGAAGTAGAAAAAACTAATTCATTAATATTCAAAAGAACAATATTCAGTTTAAATAAACCATGGGAAGTAAATCTCTTTCCAATGAAAAGATCTCCCCCGGAAATTACAACTTTATTAGCATCAAGGACAATTTTGAAACCTATTTGAACTAAGCAAAATCCACTAACAAGATTCCTACGGATCTCTGGAACATAAAATATATTATTCAAAATAAGAGATTTCCTAGAAGTAAACTTCAACGTAACCTTTTCATGTCCAAGAACAGTAGCTGTGAATCCATTCCTCATTGTTACACTTCCTCCACTTGTGTCTTGGTAAGAAGTGAACCATGAACGGTTAGAACATATATGCACGTTCGCACCAGTGTCTAGCCACCAATCAGAATCTTGATAAGTTAGATTAATAGTGGGGAAATAGAAAACTAACCTTAGAAAGGAGGAGGGAGCAGGAAGGTTTTCTAATAGGTAAACTTGAGGCTTTAGCTGAAGTTGATTATCATTTTTAAGAAGGATTGTCCAGATTTTCTTAGATGTCTTTAATTTGCTATATGTTTCAAATAGCACATCAAATAGACAACTAAGGATTCTGAACTTACACATGAACTCTATTTCTTTAGGAGATCTAGAGGATGTAGAGGTATCGGTTTTATCAGTTAAGGAATCAGAAAAAGATGATGATTTATGGTTCTGATTTTTGTCAAAGGTCTACCCCAATGGCACTGAAAAGTCCTAAAGTGACTAGCCATATCTCCATTTGAATTTTCCATCTGTTAAATCTAGTGCCAGTGAATTCTTTAGGTTTTAGTGACAAATATTCTCCATAATATACCTAATTATGTTGATCATTAGCCATTATGATCAACATAATTAGGTATATTATGTTGCAATCAATATATATAAAAAGATTTGAATATGTAATTTTAATCATGTAAAACAGAATAATGAAATATGCAAGATCATAAGCCATCAATATATTTTCGCAACAAGTAAATCTTGCCAATAATAGATATTAAAACAAGTTATTTGATGCAAAGATATAAATGGAATGTAGGATATACTAAGTTAAGAAATGACCACAAGCCACGCGGTCACGCGCACGCGCGAAAAATGCGACGCGCAATGTTCGTGAGGCGACTGCGCTTGGCAAAGGTGGTTTTGGCATCACGTGGGCGCGACGTCAGTGAGCTGCGCATTCACCGGCAGGCGTGATTAGGATTTAATCAGCGCCGATAAAGTAATGAAGATGTGTAATTAACAATTAGATTAAATAACTGCAGATTTAATGCGTAGAGAGAAATAAAATCTAGATTTTGCGAAATCTAATTGGAATATGCAAAAACAGATTTGCGAGATATTCAGATCTAAAATAAATTAAATTACAATTAACAATCAGATTAGCAAAAAATAGATTAGCAAATCTAATAGAAATTATACTGCGCAATAAATGCAGATAATGAAATTAACAATAGATACGTGCAGATCAATATATGTTCGAATGTAATTGCGATTAGTGAAGCAATTAAAAGACTTAACAGTAATTAATTAATCACAGATGCAACAGATAATTAATTAAGACTAACGATTAGATTAACAGATGATAACTAGAATGAAATAGATCAGAATGTAATGTTAACAATATTAATTATAAAGAGGGTTAACCGAAGACAAATTGATTTGGAATTAAAATAGATGATTAACAGATTTTGGGATTGAGGATTAATTAAAGACGAATCTGATATAAAAACAAACTGATACGAGAAAGATTAATCAATGTAGAATAATTAGTAAATTAAAAGCAGATCTATCAAAAATAAGATTTACAAAACCAGATGAGATGCGAGGCTTAGATCAAGCAAAATACAGAGACGAAACAGTAATTAATTACGAGATGTAATACAGATGCGAAACTTATATCTAAGATGCAGGTTTCAGATTTGAAAAAATGCGAGAGAACTAATCAAATCAGGATTAATACACTAATTAATAGATTAACAGAACGGTAATTGACGAGATTAGATATAAAATTCTGCCTAACATTGTTGAAACTAATCATGTAATTAATAAAGATCAAGAAATATATTAGCGTTAAAAAAACCTGAAAGCAATCTGAAGATCTGTCTTTACGTAAATTCTTGTCCCTCCCGCGGGATTTACTTGGTATTATGCCCTAGAAGAGAAATCACAAGGATGATTTCTGCGGCCGCTGGCCAAAAAAAAAAAAAAAAAGAAAAATCACATAAGAGAGAAAAAAAGTGCATGTGAATAATCGCCTAATGGCAGCCCACATTTCTTTTTATGAAAGAAGTCGCCTATAGCTATTCCTAGTTAGCTGTACTTGTGTCTGCAGTCGGCAGTCGCAATGACTTTAATTATGACTAATGGGTAAATATAATAATCAGTAAATTAATGTGTGCTAGGGATGTGTGGATTCTCCCCCAAACTCGAACATATTAAAACACCAGTTTGATGGCTGTTGATGGCTGTTGAGTTCGAAAACCGCAAACTTGAGCTCTCGATTTACTTATTCTACGAAGTGATACTTATTCCATGAAGAATTGCAATGGGTATAGAATTGTGTTGAAAAGAATAATATTTTTTTTTAAAAAAAAAAGGAAAGTATTAGAGTAACATTTATTATTGATGAAATGAAGATAGTCAAGTTGCCTCGAAATAAGGCAAACTAGAGTAGCATGATCATAAGCATCCACGGTTGACTTGTATAAAACAAGAAGCAAAACATCATCAATAACAATCACTAGCAAAGAGGCATTTTTTACTAATCCAAAACCATAGTACATCTTCAAGATACTCTTTGGATACAGTTGAGAACATCAATATCAAATATTACTACAATTTAAATTATTCTGTACAATCATCTTGGAGGCATGAAAAAAAAAGAAAAAAAAATTATTAGTTAATATCAGTCGTAAACTATTAAACAGCTCAACAGGTGCCACCGAAACATTTATCAGCAGAAGCAGTGACCAACCTCAGCAAATACTACAACAATCATGGTCCTATATTGGGTGAAAAGAGTAGAATTTCACCTTTTGCAATGTGTTAGACGAAACTCAAGAGGGCACATCAATGTCAGTTATAGAGCGTCAATTTCACAATTCTAGTCACTGAATGACCAGACAAGTAAACTCTGACTTCAATTCTTTGGCTTTTTAGGAGGTGATGGACCAATGCTGCCTGTTTGGGGTTTCCGTTTAATTCCGAAAGAAATTTTCACCTGCAAATCAATTCAAATATCAAATCAAGAAGCTGGACAGCAAATAATATTTGAGGCCATATCTAATAATCTTTCATCTTACCTTTTTGTCTCTAGGCACGGAGATCAAGCTCCCCGAATGATCATTCTCAAAAACAATACCGCTTTTGGGATCGTCAGTTTGCCTACATTTCAAAGAACAAACATGAGAAACTTACCGCATGAGAAATGATTAGCACAAGAATCAAAATTTTACAGTTGCTAAACATAGGGGTAAGATTAAATATTCTGAAAACGATTAATGCAAAGAATCTGAAACTGGAAGCAATGGAAGAAGTTTATACCTTGGCTTAACATCACCACTTAACACAAGATAAGGTGTCTTGAGTTCAGCTAGGGTTGCCCGCATTTTTTCAACAACGAGCATTTGAAAATCTGAAGCTTCCATCGACTTAGTCTTCAAATCCTCCTGAAACTTTTTCATCCGTTTCTCCTGCTTCTTGTTCCCAGGACCCTTTCCATGAAATTTATAACAAAGCTTTCGATATGCCTCCATAGGTGTCATCTGCAATAAATAAATAAAATCAATGTTTATGATGGAAATTACGAAATAAAGGAGTGCTTGAGGTTGTGCTTACATTTCTACCGAACTCATCTATCCTCTCAATTTCGATTTCTTTGGTCCGTTCAGTCTCATTCAAGCGATCCAATTTGCTTTTCATCTTCTCCATATTGTTGTCGCTCGCTGGGGAGGAGGAAGAAGACGAAGAGAATTGCCGACTCATGAACTCGACGCGAGAAGAAGAAAGGGCAGCGCCGCTGCGTGGGATGGAGAGAGGCGGAACGGGAGAAAATTCAAAATTTAGGTTAATATTTAGGTATTTATAGGATCGGATTTCAGATAATTTGACCCGGACAAATAGGTAATTTTTATTTTATTTTATTTTTAAGGTGCAAATTTATTTTTAAAATTTTTTTATTTTTGGATTTTATGGAAAGGTCCAGAACTTTCCTATTTTCATGGGTAAAAAAATCATTCTTCTCTATAGAATATGTTAATACATAAATCTCCTTTGAGTTTGTAATATTATTACTCGAATCAGTGAAATGAAACCACATAAGCTTGGAAACATGATAATGAAGAAAATGAGGGGTTTTCTAATTAAATGTTAGAAATAGATGGGGCACTTGATGTCCTTTGACTCGGGCAGCATCCGCCCATCCGAGCCCACAATAAGGTCGCACTCCACGTGCAAGTTGTGCTGCCGAGTGTCCCACATCTGCACCTTGAACCGGATGGTCGAGCTTAGCTCGAACCGCAGCTGAACCCGGCCCGCCGCCGCGTCATCAGATAATTGCACCGCCAAGTCGCTCCCGGCGGGGATCTGTGCGCCGGCCACTTGCCCGGTGATCACCGTCGTGTTCTTCGGCGGCTGGTAGAAGGGGAACATCACCGGCCCGTACCCGACCGGCTGATCCTTGTAGAAGACCGAACCGGACATGGCGTCGTAGTAAATGCCGATCTTCTGGTTCGAGTTGCGGTCCGTCACGTTGAATGAGAACGCCGAGTCTGCTAGGCCAGCCGGGTGCCCGATTCCCGGCGCGGCGAATGCCGCAAGATGGAACCGGGGGCGGTGCGGGCGGAGGCTGAGCCAGAGGACGAAGAGGATGATGCCGACGACGAGGAGGAGAGATAGGAGAATAGAGCAGAGGCACTTGGCGAACCGGCTCGTCAGGCTTTCTCTAAACCGGTGGGCGCTGAGCCGAGATCGACGCTGATGCATGGTTGCAGATCTCGGTCTCCCTTCGTCGGCTGATCGATTTCTCTACTTTGCTCGTCATCTTATAATTGGTTCTCTTTTTTGTCAATTTTCGTTACTTTTTTTTGTTTCAGGCTGAAGAAAAGAATCGCTGTTCTTGGAAAAGCAATCTCAGTTTTATATTGGTGGAGGAAAGGAATGAATGCTTTCCTTCCTGGATGAACCAAGTGATGCATAATCTTAATTCAAATGCAATGACAAATTAACTCACGTCCCCAATGCACAATCACACAAAAGCTAGTTGACCACGGAGCACTTCTTTCTGATCTGACCAGCTGAGCCGGTCAACGCACCGATGTTACCCATCTTGATCATGGAGTCGCCAAAGTCTTTGAAGAACTCCAGCACGGAAGCACCGGCGTGTTTGACAACGTAGGCTTTCGTCTCCGGGTGCTCCAGGAGAGCAGCGTCGGAGTGGAAGACGCCTCTTCTCTTGGAGACTTGCTTGTAGTAGTCGGCGTCGAACGTCGTGAAGCTGCCTGGATCCATCTCCACGAAAGTAACGGCATCGTTAGGTTTGCAGATCGTCCGCAGCTTCGCCAGGTAGTGCTTCTCAAGCGTCGGGTCGACGTCGGCGAGATTGGCCTTGCCGGTGAAGTTGTAGAGCCTGTCGCTGAAGCCGGCACAGTGCGAGATGCCAATCGTGTGGCCGCCTAGTGGATTGCCGCCATGCATAAAGTGTTGGGTTTCTTCCCTCCTACATGGAGGATGACATGGATATTGAGTCAAGTGGTAAACTTGTAGTTATTCAATCTTTAGGGTATTATTTTCTAATGCTTGTTTTTGTGTTAGGGTGACTTTGGTTTGTGGATGAAACGAATTTTTTTTCGTAAGTGTTACCAGCCACCAAAAAGAAAAGCGGGGAGAAAATGTCATATGCTGTGAACTTAGGGCAGCTCTCGTAAATCGGCCGCCGGCAAGAAGTTCACCGTCGGATCGTGCTGAAATTTGGAGAGAACATCAACGACTGGGTTTTCTGCAATCTGAGCGGTGCGATCATCGATTGGAGGTATATTTTTGGAGTTATACTGAAAAAACCGAGACTCTGTCTTGAGATGAAAACTGGTTTTTCTCCTCTTTGTTATTTGCATCCATCTTGATGTTGATGATGAGTTGATGTCCAAGAAAGTTCTTGATGATGTTATTGTGCTCCCTATGATATTTGGAGGATTTGTGAACCCATTAAAATAGTTTAGTGGAAGTTTTGATCCGTGGTTTTTACTCCTTGCTTAAGGAGGTTTTCCACGTTAAATTGGTTGTCTCATTTTCACTATTGCTCTTATTGTTGCTGATTGAATTGGAATTTGATTGCTGCTGTGCTTGGAATATGTTGAATTGGAAATTAGATATTGTTCTTTGATTTGCCAAGTAGAATTATTGTTGTTGTGGAAGGATATTGCTTGCACTTGTTATAATGCAGACACAATTGAGAATGATTACTTGCAAGTGGTGAATTGCATCCCAACAACTGGTATCAGAGGTAGGGGTTTTTTCCTTGCAAGTGATTCTAAGTTTGTGCTGCACTATGGAGGTGAATACAAGCAGAATGATTCTCTTGAATGGTTCAAATTATCACAAGTGGAGAGGGAAAATGGAAGATCTCCTTTATGTGAAGGATTATTATCAACCAGTGTTTCTTAGTGAGAAGCCCGAAGGTAAGACAGAAGAGGAATGGAAGATTGCTCATCGACAAGTGTGTGGCTATATAAGGCAGTGGCTTGATGATAATGTGTTGAACCATGTTTGTGGAGAAGTGAATGCAAGTACATTGTGGGCAAAGCTTGAGAATATGTATGCTCGCAAGACTGGCAACAACAAATTGTATTTGATGAAGCTTATCATGTCTTTGAGACTTAAAGATGGTGGCTCAGTGAAGGATCACTTGAATACATTCCAAGGAATTCTCAATCAGCTGGCAGAAATGGGCATTAAGTTTGATGATGAAATACAAGGGTTACTACTCCTTTGTACCCTACCAGACTCTTGGGAGACTTTCAGAATGACTCTGTTCAATTCAGCTCCAGAAGGTGTGATGACAATGGATTTAGCTAAGAATGGTATTATGAATGAAGAAGAAAGAATGAGAGTTCAAGGATCTTCTTCCTCTACCTCAGAGGTGCTAGCTACTCAGAGATCTGGGAGAAGTATGAGCAGAGGTCCAAAAGGAAGGGATAAGAGTAAGCAGAGTGAAAGATACAATAGCAGAGGTAAGTCAAACAAGTTCTCCAATGTTGAGTGTTATCACTGTGGCAAAAAGGGGCACATCAAAAGGTATTGTCGACAGTTGAAGAGAGAGAACAAGAAAGACAAGAGCACTTCCAAAGAAAAGGATGAAAGTAGTGATGAAAATGATCACCTTGGTATCACTTCTGATTATTTCATGATTGTTGATGATCATGAAGTTGTGAATGTTGCTTCTCATGATATGAGATGGGTGATTGACAGTGGTGCCACTACTCATGCTACATCTCAGAGGGATTGCTTTACTTCCTACACAACTGTTGAAAAAGGAGCTGTAAAATTAGGAGATAATACAGTTCTCACTGTGGCTGGTATTGGTGATATTTGCTTAGAAACTAACAATGGGGCTAAGTTAGTTTTAAAGGATGTGAAACATGTACCAAACATCTGCTTGAATTTGATTTCAGTAAGCAAACTTGATGATGAAGGCTTTTGCAGCACATTCCTAAATGAGACATGGAAACTCACCAAAGGTGCTATGGTAGTATGCAAGGGTAAAAGATTCTCATCTTTATATCATTTACAAGCTAAGCCTTCAAGAGACACTCTTAATTCAATGAAGACTGATGATATTGAATTGTGGCATAAAAGACTGTGTCATATGAGTGAGAAAGGAATGATGCAACTAGCTAAGAAAAATGTTATCTCTGGTATTCAGAATGTCCAGTTGAAAATGTGCTCTCACTGTATGGCAGGAAAGCAACATAGAGTTTCTTTCAAAAGTCATTTGTCTTCTAGGAAGCCAGATATACTTGAGTTAGTGCATTCTGATGTTTGTGGTCCTATGAAGAAGAAGACACTAGGAGGATCTCTATACTTTGTCACATTCATTGATGATCACTCAAGGAAGACATGGATTTATACCTTGAAGACAAAAGATCAAGTCTTGCAAACATTCAAGCACTTTCAAGCCTCAGTTGAAAGAGAAACGGGGAAAAAGTTAAAGTGCATTAGAACAGATAATGGAGGTGAGTACATTGGGCCTTTTGATGAGTTTTGCAAAGAGCATGGTATTCGCCATCAAAAGACACCTCCAAAGACACCTCAGTTGAATGGTATAGCTGAGAGGATGAACAGAACACTCATGGAGAGAGTCAGATGTTTGCTTTCGCATGCTGGGTTGCCGGAATCATTTTGGGGTGAAGCTTTAGATACAGTTGTGCATGTTCTAAATCGTTCACCATGTTACCTTTTACAGTTGGAGACACCAGAAAAGGTATGGTCAGGCAAAGATGTTTCTTATGGTCATTTAAGAGTTTTTGGATGTAAAGCATTTGTGCATGTTCCCAAAGATGAGAGGTCTAAGCTAGATGTGAAGACCCGACAATGCATATTTCTTGGATATGGTCATGATGAGTTTGGATACAAATTATATGATCCAGTTCAGAAAAAGATTGTCAGGAGCAGAGATGTTGTCTTTGTAGAGGATCAAACAATACAAGACATTGATAAACTTGAAAGTAACTTGCCTCAGCTCAGTGATAATTTGATTGATGTTGATTTAGATCTTCCTAGATCTACTATCATGCCAAGACCAGTTCAAGAGGAAACACAGGATGACCATTATGATTTGGCAGAGAGCAGTTCTTCTGCACATACTGATGCTCAAGATGATAATGTTGGTGAGAGCATTCAGTTCCCAGATTCATATGCTTCAGAACCAGATGTGTCACTTAGACGGTCTAGTAGAGACAGACAGCCATCTACCAGGTATTCTACTAGTGAGTATGTATTACTTACTGATGGGGGAGAACCTGAATGTTATGATGAAGTTCTAGAAGATGAGCATAAGAAAGAGTGGTTTGAAGCAATGGCTGATGAAATGAAATCACTTCATGAGAATCATACATTTGATTTGGTCAAGTTACCTAAGGGTAAGAAAGCATTGAAAAACAGGTGGATTTATAAATTGAAGCAAAATATGAATACATCAGTTCCTCGTTATAAAGCCAGATTAGTTGTGAAAGGATTCTCACAGAAAAGAGGTATAGACTTTGATGAGATATTTGCTCCGGTTGTTAAGATGTCATCTGTTCGTGTTGTTCTTGCCTTAGCAGCTAGTCTTGACTTAGAAATTGAGCAAATGGATGTAAAAACAGCTTTTTTGCATGGTGATCTTGAAGAAGAGATATTTATGGAGCAACCAGAGGGCTTTGTAGTCAAAGGCAAAGAGGACTATGTGTGCAAGCTAAAAAAGAGTCTTTATGGTTTGAAGCAGGCGCCTAGAATGTGGTATAAAAAGTTTGAATCAGTTATGGGGGAGCAAGGTTACAGGAAGACCACTTCTGACCATTGTGTGTTTGTGCAAAGGTTCACTAGTGATGATTTTATCATTTTGTTACTTTATGTTGATGATATGTTGATTGTTGGCAAGAATGTTTCTAGGATCAAACAGTTGAAGAAGCAGCTAAGCAAGTTTTTTGCAATGAAGGACTTAGGTCAAGTCAAGCAAATACTTGGTATAATGGTATATCGAGATAGAGCCAACAAGAAATTGACACTTTCACAAGAGCATTATATTGAGAAAGTGCTTCAAAGGTTCAACATGGATAAGTCAAAAGCAGTTAGCTCCCCTCTTGCTAATCACTTAAGGTTGAGTGTTGATCAGTGTCCATCTACCGAGGAAGAGAAGAAAATGATGCAAAGAGTACCATATGCTTCAGCAGTTGGTAGCTTAATGTATTCTATGGTGTGTACAAGACCTGACATAGCTCATGCTGTGGGAACAGTGAGTCGCTTTCTCTCAAATCCTGGTAAGGAACATTGGAATGCAGTTAAGTGGATAATGAGGTATCTTCGAGGCACTTATAATTTGCAGCTCACTTTAGGTGATGATAAGTCTTTACTTATTGGTTACACTGATTCAGACATGGCTGGAGATATAGATTCTCGCAAGTCCACTTCAGGTTATTTGATTACTTTCTGTGGTGGTGCAGTGGCTTGGCAAAGTAGACTTCAAAAGTGTATTGCACTTTCTACAACTGAAGCGGAGTTTATTGCAGCAACAGAAGCTTGTAAGGAATTGCTTTGGATGAGAAAGTATGTTGAAGAGCTTGGTTTTAAGCAAGATACATATGTGTTGTTTTGTGATAGTCAGAGTGCTATTCATCTTGCCAAGAATTCTACCTTTCATGCAAAGTCAAAGCATATAGATGTAAGATACCATTGGATAAGAGATGTGTTGAATTCCAAGTTGTTATCACTTGAGAAGATCCATACTGATCAGAACGGTTCAGATATGATGACTAAAGCATTACCTAGAGAGAAACTTGAAGTTTGTCGGTCAATTGCTGGATTGGCATCCCCCTCCATGTCGTCGTGAGGGGGAGATGTGTTGGGTTTCTTCCCTCCTACATGGAGGATGACATGGATATTGAGTCAAGTGGTAAACTTGTAGTTATTCAATCTTTAGGGTATTATTTTCTAATGCTTGTTTTTGTGTTAGGGTGACTTTGGTTTGTGGATGAAACGAATTTTTTTTCGTAAGTGTTACCAGCCACCAAAAAGAAAAGCGGGGAGAAAATGTCATATGCTGTGAACTTAGGGCAGCTCTCGTAAATCGGCCGCCGGCAAGAAGTTCACCGTCGGATCGTGCTGAAATTTGGAGAGAACATCAACGACTGGGTTTTCTGCAATCTGAGCGGTGCGATCATCGATTGGAGGTATATTTTTGGAGTTATACTGAAAAAACCGAGACTCTGTCTTGAGATAAAAACTGGTTTTTCTCCTCTTTGTTATTTGCATCCATCTTGATGTTGATGATGAGTTGATGTCCAAGAAAGTTCTTGATGATGTTATTGTGCTCCCTATGATATTTGGAGGATTTGTGAACCCATTAAAATAGTTTAGTGGAAGTTTTGATCCGTGGTTTTTACTCCTTGCTTAAGGAGGTTTTCCACGTTAAATTGGTTGTCTCATTTTCACTATTGCTCTTATTGTTGCTGATTGAATTGGAATTTGATTGCTGCTGTGCTTGGAATATGTTGAATTGGAAATTAGATATTGTTCTTTGATTTGCCAAGTAGAATTATTGTTGTTGTGGAAGGATATTGCTTGCACTTGTTATAATGCAGACACAATTGAGAATGATTACTTGCAAGTGGTGAATTGCATCCCAACATAAAGATGGATTTCTAACGTTAATTCAGATCATCAATTCCATACTTCTAGATTGCAGAAACTGACGGGGCACCTGACAGAACAACAAGGTCCTTCACGCTTAATCCCTGGGCTGCAAATATAGCGATCAACATGGTGACGTTTGAAGTAGGAGGAGGCAGCTGCTTGGTCTCGTTAGCAATCGACTGCACACCATCTTTTCTCCCGGTTGGCACAGGCCAAAATGGCCCTTTGGTCTGCAATCACTCCATCACTATGCTGATCAGTTTCCTTAATCGATTCTATTTGTTCTAGCTATATAGATACTCACCAAAACCACTACATCTCTGGCCACAAGAGCCAAGATATCTGCGCAGGAGACGACTCCAGGACAGGCCTTTTCCAGCTTATCCTTCACTCGATCAATAACACCGTAGCCTCTGAGAGCCACATTTGGAGGTGCATCCTTCTCTGCCACATTTCCCTTGGTAGAGTTGAGCAACACTGAGCCATCACATCCCTGCAGAAATTAATTTCCCATGCACGTACATGATTTAGTTTAGTTTTACGTCGACGAACTGTATATATATATATACAAACCCTAACGAAGCAATCGTGGAAGTGCATCCGGAGGAGAGGGCCGGCGAGGCTGGGCGCGAGCTTGATGATCTTGGACATCTCCTGGAAGACGATAGCTTCAGCATTTGGGCACGTCTTGCTGTAGAAGCCAACGCTGAGGCCTTGTGCCTCTGCAGAATCTGATAAAACTGCTACAGACAAGATCATAGAGGCCAAGAGCGCCATCTGAGTGTTATAGGGTGACATCTTGTTGATGCTGAAGCTAGGATGGATGGAGATGAGCTTTATATGAGCCTCAAAAACCCTACATCTCTTTTAAAAATTGATTAGGTATGGATGTAGCCAGCGAGCAATCTAATCTTGTTGCATGTTGGAAGTATATAACCAATGATGAAGACTGAACAACCACCGGAGAGGAAGTTGACTTGAGTTCTTGCAAGTCTATCTCCACTTGATTTCTCTATATAGGGAGTGAGTTGACTATAGATGAAGAGGTAAGCTTGCATCTAGTTGAATCAGACGAACTGTTTGTATCTCATTATGAAGCTTCACGAGTGATATTTCATTGTCATTTAAGTTGGAGATAATGCCTCATTTAGTATAATATAAGAACTGCATTAGATTATTTATGGAATTAGGGTTTCCTTTTATGTTTAGATCACGGTTGACTTTTGTGTGCAAACTGATTGGACAGTTTATTTTCTTTGACCTCTTGCAATATCTGTGAAAACAAAATAGATGCTTTACTAGAGAGTCGGTCTCTCTAAAAATTATAAGAAATTCAAATTTAATCGTTAGATTATCTATATGATATATTATAAGAAATTCAAATTTAATCGTTAGATTATCTGTATGATATATATTAGTATTTTGATTAAAGTAAATATCATGGTGCATATTAATATCCTCACTAACATGTATTAAAATCTACGAATTATCCAGTGGCTTAAGCTCTTAAAATTGTTTCCCCTAATGCAAATGGACTGGAGTTTTGAAGTACAAATGAGTGGATTTACGTAGACATATGAAGTCAGAGGCCGGTGGCACGTCAACTTCATGTCAAGTTTATGACAGATGTCATTTGGCTTAACTCTTGCCATCTCCGCAGCCGCTGACTGTACCACCAACTCACATTAATAAAGATACACTAGCTAGATTCCAAATCAAACGGCGGCTAGCGGCCTAAAATTTGGAAGATTTAAACAAAGATATTCTCATCAATAATTGGATAATGGTTTAAAATATATTTTCTTTTTAAAATTTTATATTTTTAACATATATTTTATTGTTATTATGTTTAATTGATATCTATATCATGTAAGTAATTATAGTAATATTCTAGAATAATATAATTATTTTTAAATATCTAATCAAATATTATTGTGATGTCTACGTCGTCCAAGAACCTTTTTGTAATTTTTAAAAACCTATCAACTAATTTGCCAAAATGCCTAAATTTAATTAAATCTCAATCTAATATTCTCCTCTTGCTACATCGCCCACCGCCTTCTCTCATTTTCGCCCAATTGTAGCCGATTTCAGTTGATTTTCACCGCCTTCTTCCAACTTTTACCTGATTTTAGCGTCGCCTCACACGTTTGACGCTGAGCTTGCCGCCGTTCAAGATCGGGCGACTCTCAGCCCTTCTCTTTCATCAGCAGGTGTGAGTCAACCCTTGATGTAGGTGGGCCAACATGTATAATGGGCTTGCATGCTAATAATGATTTTGGAGAAAAAAACATTTAACTAGTCATGAAATTTTCCTATGCCAGGTGGATCGAGTGACCCATTATCAAAACTAACTAAATCCAGTAGTATAACTAATTAGATATTTCCAAATTAACTAAATATGGAGAATCATACGCTTGTTTAAACATGTAAAATATATGCGACAAGAAGGCTAATCAAATTAGTAAATGACAGAATCACAGAAATTTATCAGTCAACATAATTTGCTTGGTTGCATAGGTTGATCTAGCAACGCTCAGCTGCAACCAAGTATTCCAGGATGTAGAGTAAAACATGTTCTTCCAAGTCGTGCAAAGCATCAAGTATTTCAGTAGTTCCTAGCACGTTAATTATCTGCATTAAACATACTAATCAAATTAAAACTAAATACAGAAACATGAACAGTAACTAAACAATCTGCTGAGTTCTTATGGAAACAGCGAGGGAGTCAGGGGCGTGAGCTGGTTGTCGTTGGTGGCTGTAGAGGCATGGGGAAGAGTGGCCAGTAGGTCTCGAGGCTGCAAGGACATATTTCGGCGTGATAGCCGGCCGACGGTGGTGCCTGAGAGCTAGAAGGTGGGCGGCGTTAGCGCAACCTTGTTTTTGGCTGAAATAGGAGACGAATGGATGCAGGGGCCGCCAACGATCATCAAACACGGCATGAACTCCAGACCTACTATAGCTAGAGGTTACCCTAACCACGGCGAACTCATGGCCAAAGCTTGGGAGCGGATGGTGGCTGGTCGGAGGAGGATGACGTTGATCAATGGAGATGGGCTGAAGCTAGGGCGTCACCAAAAATCTTCCAATTCCGGTGATCTAGCCGGCCGATGGGGCAATCCGTTCGGCTATGAGTTCGACCTGAAGGGGAGGAGGGGTGGCTAGAGTTTAAGGACGATCCATCAATTGGATCGTCGTCGACGGCAAAGTGATTAGAGAGTCCAAGGCTGAACTTAGCAGAAGGCAGAGTGGCTTGTGATAGTGGTGGAAGACCGTTTAAACGTGGTTAGAGGTGGAAGATGGATGGCGTTCAGCTGGAGAAGAGGGAGAGAAGAGAATGGTGACACATGCACTAGAGGAAGAGAGACATCCGATAAAGAGGAAGAGAACTATTTCCATTTCATTTGATTCAAAAAGCCTTGTCTGCTTAATACAAGGAGGAGATACATTTTATAGAACAAAGAAAGATGAAGATAGGTGAGCTTCAAGCTTCTTGTGAACGTTGGGTGCAAGCTCCAATGTTCACTTCTTCCTTGGGTAAGCTGCAGCCATTCTTTCCATCATTGCAAGTCTTCCCATGCTGCTTTTTCATCTTTGCGCCTGGCTCTTCACGTAAGCTTCTAACCATTGCTGTCAAGTTGTTCTTGGGCTTGAATAAACATGGGCTGAGTTGGCTGAAGTGCTTGCCCTTATTGGGCTGATTCATTGGGCTCGTACTTGGGCTTGCTTTGGTGCATTACTTGAACTTGAAATTGGGCTTCAAGATTGGATCATGATATTTATCCAAATGATGAGACCTCATATTGATGACATGACAAACAAAAACAATAAGGATTAGTGCCTCATTAAAATTAGGATTGCATTCTAATTAAAATCAAAATTTAGACATAAACATTGACTAAGTCTACATTCAATCAAGGTTTACATTAATTATACAAAATTTGACTAAGTCAAAATTAAGTCAATTATCATGTCGATATGCTCCAGCATCAACCCTTCTAGCTGAGTTTTTTTACCGTGTGCTCGCGTGTAGAATATTATATTAGTTGATGTGATAGTTATGTAATGTATTTTGTGTTGTTATAGGTGTTACTCGGGCCGAGGTTAATCAGGGAGGTCCTCAGATAGAGAGCTTTAAATGCATTAGGAGCTACTATGATATAAGTAGGAATTTTTTCCTAACCTTTGTAATCATGGTATTAGTTGTTATAGTAGTTACTAAATACCATGATATCTTATAGTTCTATTGATTGATCTTAATTTAGTATCCATTGCACTTTGTGTTGTCTTTTATTCGTGCATATAGTTGCTTGTGTGATGTTACATGGGTTGCATAGTAGCTATATTATTATTGAGTTAGTAATGATTATATTGTTGAGTTGTTATGAGTTATTGAGTTGTGGATCTATATATTACATAGTTGTGATATTTGACTCATATTGAGCAATTGCATGATTTGTCATGCTACATCATGATCTTATCTGGCTGATATTAGTTAGGGCTGAGCCTTATAAGCAAGTAAACCAAGGAGTATATTAGATATCATTTCATGACTATAGGGCCGATTGGTAAGTTTCCTAGATTGAGTCATTCGGAATTTTCCATAGGGTGTTAGATGCAACACCTCTAAATTGTTAGTTAAGGCAATTATTCCATCGTGTGAGCAACAGTGGAAGCACTTTTGTTAGAGTGCGAACTCGTAATGAAGTACTATATGGTCATTGCTCTTGATTGCATGATGCATGTGTGGTTTTCATATTTTGTTGATGTTATTTTTTATCACGTTGAGTTATATTGTGTATTTGGTAGATTGTTTTATCACAGTTATTTGATGCATTACCATATATGTTGATTCTTACTTAGTTGTTTGGGCTAACTCCAATTGCTTTGCCTTCAAGTAAAAAAATTACTTCTGATGCGACTGATAGTTAGATCTAAAGACTACCTGGACCCTGATGTTTATATAAGATAAAATATGATTCAATTTATCATAATCAAATATATTAGTCGTATTTTGAAATACATAAAAAAAATCATTAGCTTATCAAATTATCTATCAAGCCAGAATACAATACGGAAACTAGAACTCATCTTTCTTCCTAATCACATAGTTTACAAATTTAATTTGTCAAAATACTTTTGCATCGAGGGGAATTGCCTACGATGTCAACGTTTCACAGCTCTTGGAACATGAGTTGGCATTGGTTGTAGAACAGATTTTAAATATGATTACATATAATTTGGAAGAGTTTGCACGTTGTCATAGGTTGCGATCCATGTAATCCTAAGTTTCTAAGTAATCTACATCACTATAATTCCTTTCATTTTTTTAATTATAAATTTAGGTATAAAATATACCTATATTTTTTTAAAAAAAATCGCTTCAAAGTAACACGTTGACTTTGCTGCATAATCGATCCAAGTTACAAAGGCATTATTCAATTCGGAACATATCTCTCTACTCACAAAATAAAGTCAACTCTCGGTGAACTTAAATGCTCGCTCTCTCTCTCTAGATCTCGCAATTAGAACTATCGACAATCTCTCTTGACTTTGAGCTTCTCCCACAAGTTCGTCTTCTCCGCGACTCCAGGCAAAGCCAGAGTAACTCCATTCTCAATCTTTCCTTCTGCTCTTCTCTGTTCCTTTTGTTGCCGCCATGCCTGCTCCAACCACGAGCGCCAGTCCCCGCAGAAGACTCAGCATCTGCTGCCTCGCCACCGTCATCTCCATCCTCCTCCTAGCCGCCGCCCTCGTTATCATCTACTTCACCGTGCTCAAGCCGAAGCATCTGCAGGTCAATGCCACTCTTGTCGGCATCCGGCACATCGACTTCCAGCCCTTCCCCAACGTAGCGCTCAACCTCTCCCTCGATGTCGACGTCACCATCAAGAACCCGAACTATGCCGGCTTCCAGTACGCCAGCGGCAGGACTGTGATCAGTTACCACGGTACGCAGGTGGGCGAGTCGTCGCTGGTGGCGGGCAAGGTCGGCGCGCGGTCGTCGGAGACCGTTGCCACGTGGGTGGACCTCGAGGCGGCGAAGATGATTTCGAACCAGAACTTTGTGATGGAGGCCATGTTGGGGGCGCTGCCGTTGACGTCGGCCACGAGTGTGGAGGGGAAGGTGACCATTCTCGGGATGTTCAAGTTACATGCTTCGGCTTTGATTAATTGCGACATAACTGTGAATCTTTTTGTCAGTTCTTCGAGCTCGAATTGTCGATCGGAGATTTCTATTTGATTTGTTGATTGTTGTGTTTGCATTTGTGTCGACGTTGACTTTGGATTCGATTATTTGAGTGTATTTAACTTGATACGTGGAATATTTATTGTTCATTGGGCGTTAGACTGTGTCCTAACCAAACGATACACTAATAATCCCATGAACCTTCATTCTTCCCTGATGCAAGCGGAAAGATAGGCACATACTCCATAAAGGAATAGACAGCTGAAATATAGCATCGAGTAGCTATGTTTCATCAATATGAAAAAGCAACCATTTTTAAAACACAAAAGTGTAGTTAACAAGCAAAGATGATTCTCCCGAAATGAAATCCAGAACTACAATGCAATTCAACAAAAACAAACTAAAAGAGAGAGGTCCCCTTCCCCTTTTTGTCTCCACCGATCTCAAAGTGCTTGCATCTCTGTGACAATAACGAAATTGACATGTCTTAAAGGTAGTAAGCTAAACGGGGGATGGAGATGAAATTGAGCTATATTAGTACCTTTATTGCATGCTGCGAATAATGTTTGCAGCTCTGACATTGAAGCTTCAACACAATCTTCTTCGTTGTTTTTGCCTGGGGTTAAGGAAACACAAAGCACTTACTAATTGGCAGCAAATACGACGGAAATCTAATGACCATGCACCGTCTAAATTCAAGAAATTCAGCTCTGAGAACAATATTTTTGGAAACAGCGGCTACATTGGCTGATAGTAATGTTGCACCAGCGGCTACATTGCATTTCATTTAGAGTCCCATAGAATAGCAGGAATACCTTTTTGTGGAAAACTGGCTTCGTCTGTCCACCATAACCTGATTGTTTTCTGTCATAACGTCGTTTCCCTTGAGCAGAAAGGCTATCCTTTCCCTTCTTATACTGTGTAACCTTGTGAAGGGTATGCTTCTTGCAAGCTTTGTTCTTACAGTAAGTCTTCTTTGTCTTAGGAACGTTCACCTGCATTATGTCATAGTGAACTCGATCAACAAGAGATAGAGTGTAATGAGTAAATGTTATGATGAAGGCAAGAGAGGAGGTAAGCTAACTACCAAACATATACCATGTTGTGGAATAAACTTAAATTCCAAATTTAAATACTTTGAATTAATATTATGCCTATACAATTAGATTGCTTGCCACACAGAAAATACTGATAATCAATAAGTAATAGAATATTTGAACAAGTTCCAAGATCACAAAAGGTCAACCTTTATATCAACTTAACGTTTCAAGATGGCAAAACAAAAAACCCAAACTTTAGCATCAATAACATGGAAATATGCCATGTTAAACTGCAATGGTTCTAAAGCCTGCAAGAGTATTGCCTAGCATATGTTGAATTTTCTTTGTTTACTCAAAACTTGATATGTTTGCCGGAATTAATTCTAGAAAACATTGCCAATCTTATGTAATATGTGAACATAAAGAACACTAAACAGAATTATGAATGATAACCATCATCATCCTAGACAAATATCAATTAGATAGCATTATGAGGACTTCCTATGATCTAGTCACTGAAATTTCAATGAGAGAACATGCATTTAAGAACTCAGATGTTTAAGTAAGCGTTATAGTCGAACGCAAATGTCATAAAGTCGTCACAAGAGACAAGCAAATAAAAACGAAGCTATGACAGAAAAAACACTAGCTTTTGAATAATCCGATATTGAATCTAATTTAGCAAAGCACAGCTTCAATTGACTATGGCTGAATCAGGAATTGATAATAAAGGGTTTAGGCATTAGAAAACATAAATTGACTAGCCCCACAAGAATCACATCTCAAAGACTAAATAAAAAGTATAAATTAAAATGATTTACAAGAAGTTCTACAATTCCATTAAAAACTGTAAACTTATAGTGAACACTAGCTTTATTTGATATGCAGCTTTAAGAATTATCCACTGAAGATAAGGTTTTGATGCATAAAACAAACATATATAGAATGTATCGACCATCATATGCAGAAAAACACAGAGCGCACAGCTCAATGACCACATACATCTATCTGATGAACTAAATGTGAACCAATAAAAGGCGATATTTTTTTCTATCTTGCAGATCGATAACATTCAACACTACAAAAATCATTGAAAATGATTGAGAGAACAAATAACAAATCAAGAGGAGTAGAAAAGAAAAAATGGATCTATCGCATTACCATCGTTGCCGGTCTGCCACGAATGGACCAAGTGCCGCCTCCAAAGCAAAAAAATTGAAGGGAAGGCAGCTCCGCCCCAAATTTATAGGCGAGCACGGTATGTAAGGATTAGGGTTTTGACCCCTTTCTGATTATAATATTTTGGGTTGGGCCTGGGCTTAAATTTGTGTATAGCCCATGAAATCGAATTCGACTCATTGGTATATTTTACTTAAACAAATATACCAAATATTCATCATTATCTTACATCAAATCGACACCCCTGCTTTCCTGATGAAGACAAGACCAGAAGATGAACCAACCATATCCTTTTTCCGCTAAACCAGCGTTGCTTAAATTTCATCCGACTCCCATCTCCACCCGCAAAGAGCAAGAACAAGCAACTCAAAGCCACTCCACCATCAATCGTCATCCTCAACAAATGGTTTCACAGATTGAATCAATGTCATCACTGCCATCTCCTGTAAAAATCGGTGCTCGAGGAACAATTGGCTCGCTGGTTTCGCAGGAGATCGAGCATTTCCAGAGGCTAGATTTGGGCAGCGGTTACCAAATCTGCAGCCAGAAGAAGCAGAAACAGAGCACGGATCAACGGCCAGAGTCGAGTAAATCGGCCAAAAGGAAGAAGAAAAAGAAGAGGTTACCGGTCGGTGGAGGATTCCTTCCTAGTATCTGCTCTGCTGTGGATGTCAACGATGCGAGGGGAATGGAGAGGATTACAAGGATTGGGTACAGAAGCTTGACGGCGGGGAAGAAGCTGCCGGGGTAGGAAGAAGCTTTCATGTATTCGTTGTTCATTTACCGCCAGAGTCGAACCAATTCCAAGTAAAATAAACGTTTCGCCTCATCTTTTTACTAGATTTTGCTCTTTTTTTTTGTTGATCTTAGTATAAGAACACAAACCTTCACTAATTTAACATATGTCTATTCATTTGGATACGATTTAGTACCTCTGGATTTGACATCAGTAACCGGAAACAAGAAGCGGGATTCGAAATTGTGATTTTGTGGTATAATTTTCGTAATGCGACAAGTTTTACCGATCGTCACTTTCGAAAGGCAAAGAAATCACACAAAACCCTAGATGCCTAAGAAGAGATCAAAACCTTGATGTTCCCAATCCGATCGGACGCGGCCGAGGCGTACACCGGGAGCCCAGTCCCCTGCCCTACTGACCAACACGCCACTGCAGATCCTCCGAAGGTTCTCAGATGCCAGCTCGAACGCGACCACCCTGAATCCCGTCGCGGCTGCCGCGAAAGTCGCCGTCCCCTCATTCCCCCACAGTTATCAGATGAATAGAATTGAAAATATTATAAGCATAAACAAAATTTTAGCAACTGATAAGGGTTATAATACATTAGCATTAATGTAAATTGCTATCCAGTTTATTTCATAGCGTGTTTAGCTGCTAAGGATCCAATCGAGACGGAAGCTCGAAACAGACACAGCTACTTCTTGTGTTCAACAGGAATCAAAAACCCAAGATGTCCACGGCGCTAATTTGGCACGAGTTCGTGTAGATCATCTTCTCTGCTCGAAAAGGAAGATCCTCCTTGATAACTAGTACTGTTTGTTTCCACCACCACCTCCGGCTCACTGTTATCGTCTCGCGTTGTTTCAGAGCTGGGAGAGGGATGAAGACTTGCAGGTATAGATTCTTCGTCGACGGCAGCGGCAGCGGCAGCGGCGGCGGCGGTGGCGTTTCTTGGATTAGCCAAGTACTCGAGAGCCGTCACCACATCGCTGATGAGAGGGCGAATGGTCGCCTCCTCCTGCAGGCACATTGCTGCCACTGCAAGAGCTTGGTAGAGGCCCTTGACGGGATACTTGCCCTCCAGACAGGGGTCCGCCATTGCCACAAACTTCCGCTTGTCCTTGAACAGTGGCTCTGCCTGCGATGTATGCCAAAGCAGCGGGAGATGTCAGAATCCATGTATATGCTTTCATTGAATCGAGTTGAAATGGGAAGAGCAGAGGAAAAAGAGTACCCAATGAACCAAGTGCTGCTCCCGCGTCGGCTTGCTGGTGTCGATGGCCCTCCTTCCAGTGATCAGCTCCAAAAACACCACCCCGAAGCTATAGACGTCGGACATCTTCGTCAGCTGCCCCGTCAACGCATACTCGGGAGCAC
This sequence comes from Costus lasius, assembly GCA_027563935.2. Classification (NCBI taxonomy): domain Eukaryota; kingdom Viridiplantae; phylum Streptophyta; class Magnoliopsida; order Zingiberales; family Costaceae; genus Costus; species Costus lasius. Next base: position 10,992,833 of record CM050454.1, on the reverse strand, counting down.
AATAGCCGTACGTCCCCATCACCCTCGTGGACACATGGGTCTTGTCGCCGACGGGGCCGAGCTTGGCGAGGCCAAAATCCGACAGCTTGGCGTTGTACTCCTCGTCGACCAGTATGTTGGACGGCTTGAAATCCCTGTAAATCACCGGCGGATTCGCGATCTCGTGCAGGTACTCGAGGCCTTTGGCCGCGCCCGCCGCGATCTTCATCCTTGTGTGCCAGTCCAGCGGCTTCGCGTCTGGTGCCAAATCCAGCAGATGATCCTCCAGCGAACCCAGCGGCATGTACTCGTAGACGAGGATCCTTTGATCTCCTTCGGCGCAGTAGCCGAGCAACTTGACAAGGTTTTGGTGGTGCAAGAGGCTCAGCATCAAGACCTCGACCAGGAACTCCCTGCTGCCCTGGAATCCATTTCTGTCCAGCTGCTTGACTGCTACGATCTGAATGACAAGGAAAAAAGTCAGAATGATCGTATCTCTGGGACAAAGAAAGTAGAGAAGGATGAATGGAGGTGTAATTGTTACTTCATTGCTGCCTTTGAGCTGTCCTCTGTAGACTCTACCGAATCCACCTTCACCCAGTAGGTTTTCTGAATTGAAGTTTCTGGTTGCAGCTGCCAGTTCACGGAATGTGAATACTGTAGCAGCGATTTTATCGCTGCCTATTCGTAGGATCTCCTCAGCAGCCAATTTATGCCTTCCATCATCTGTGATCAAGACACAATTGTTCTATAAACTCTTCATTTATTTATATAAATCTAGAGAAACAATAACAATAAAGGCAGCTGGACCTGATTTGAATGACATAGTATTGACAAGAGAGGCGAGACTGCTAATTCCTCTCTTCTGCTCTTTGTGCTCTTTTTTCTTCCAGCAACTCTTCAGCTTCATCTTCCCTAACTTGTTCTTCTTCTTCTCCTCCGACGTTGGTGCCATGTTCTTCTTCTGATCATTTGCTTGCTTTTTCCTTCTTTTGCTATTATCATCTATCGGTGTGGTCTTGTTGTTCAATTTAATGCAGCATAAACCATCCATCAATCTTCTGCCTTCTTTCCTCGTGCAGCCAAGCAACCTCATTAAGCTCGAATTCTCCGAAAAAGCTGCTTCTTTATGAAAACCATGGAGGCTGGAGCTCACTTTGGATATCTCCTGACCCCTCTTGTTTTTACCACTGAGCTGGCTTAAGACTTGGCTGATATATAATGGCTCTTCATGAATGAGTGTACTAAGTATTTCAATTTATATATAAAGATATTTCACAGATGAGATCGGTCAAACCTGAAGTTCTTAGGGTCAACTGGTTGACGCATGATTGGAATCAGTAGTTGGTGTCCACTACTAGTACCAGCAAGGTCGAAGGGAAGGAAGAACATGAGTAGCAGTCCTAAATCATGCTAGGATGTAGGGCAGAACACAATGATAAAATAAACAAACTATCAATAAGACTAACTGACTACTTCACTACATGTTCCAACGATTAGATGGGGAAGAAAGTATATAGTTCAAAATGAGAAAGTTTTCTTTTTTTTTTTCTAACATGAGTAAGTCATTTAACTACACAATATTTATACACATATTTACATGGGGCATAAAAGTCATTTAACTACGCAAACTATTATGTAATTAGCAAAATGCTAAGTAGGAATTAAATCAATATGAATGGATGTACAATAATAAAATATCACAAATTCATATCTAGTCACTACATGAGCATATTATATCTATCAAACATAAATAATCAATAAAAAATACAACATAATTCATAAAATACGTGAGTTGCAATGGCCAAAGTCTCATGTCCCAAGTCGAACTCTTAATAGAGTGATTCCATTGCCAACTTGTATAGTATAATGACGGTCCATAAATAGCACAATGGTGTTGCATCTAACCCCCGGTAACCCAAGCATTGTCCATAGACAATCTAGTAGTGACCCTTGCCAACTATGCCTATTATAACCTAGCTCGATTTAATAGTTGGCGTTAAGGCCCCAATGTGGCCTGCTGGTGTACTAATTTACTCGGCTAATCCAATCCAATATAACACATCATCATGTAATGTCTCTAAAGCACATCTCAAATAAGAACACATATCTTGTATGTATTGTTCTTTACTAATATGTTAATGCAATAGTATATCAATTAAACATCTACTGCTGCAATAATCGTAATACAAGGAAGTTAAGATCATGAAATCTAGACCCATGTTAGACGCCATACGAACAAAAAAAAAATCCCTACCTCATCTATGCCCAATATCAACTCTACTCTATTTGTTTTCTACCTCTTATCTCTGTCTTTATAATTATACAAATATTTGTATTACCAAACAATTTATCTTACATAGTTTAGAAACATTCATATTTTATTTTTATTTTATACATGGTCAAGAACCCTAATAACAAAAATTATGATTTTTTTTCCTTGTATAAAATAGAGTAAAACAAGGCTGGCCTACAAAGAAAATAAGATGGGAAGGAGAAAGGATGGAGAGCAAAAGAAGCTACTCAGGATAGGGAGGAGAAAGGAAATTCACTTGCCCAAACTCAATCTCACCGTGGAATCAGATCAACGACGACGAAGAAGAAAGAATTGGCGAAGAGGGTTTCCGCCAAAGCTAGGAGGAAGAAAAGAATAAAAAAAATAAACAACTAAGGCAAAAAGGTAAGTCGGTTGAAGTAAAAAAAAAAAGTTTAAAAAAGGTCTTCCAGTTCCACTTTATTAAAAGCATGTCCTAAGCAAAATTATCAAAAAAAAAAAAAAAAAAAAAAACACCTGTAACATTCTTCCCTCCTATTATGAATTTATCCCCAAATTTACTCATCAAACTTAAACAAATATGGATATTTGGATTGCATATCCTCTTATTGCTCCCACGTGGCCTCACAATCCATGTAACGCTACCATTCGACTTTAACCAATCTAATCACCTTATTTCGTAAATTATGCTCTTTTCTGGATGCTCAACAAAAGTTGTATTTAGTAGGATGAGAACAAACAATTCTTGTAGCATGTGGTATGGCTCACACACATATTTTCTTAACATGGATACATGAAAATACATTATGTACCCATGAAAAAAAAACGTGGCAAAGTTAGCCGATAAACTACTGCACATATTCTATCTAATATCTCAAATAGTTCAATATATGAGCTAACTTACCCTTCTTCCCCAACCTCATTACACTTTTAATTGATGATACCTTCCAAAATACAGGATCTCCTGTGACAAATTCCAATTATCTTATTCTCTAGTAGGCAATCAGTACCTTTGTCTAATCAATTGAATTATTTCTACATCTTGTTGAGTCATTTGAGGACCCAACAATGGTTTCTCTCCTAGTTCATCCCATATCAGAATTTGCACCTCATATCATATAGAGCTTCAAATAGTATCATTTAAATTACTGAATAATAATTGTTATTGTAAGCAAACTCTGCCAAATGTAAGTTCAACTACCACCAAAATCTAACACACAAATCCTAGGTATGTCCTCTAAAGTTCGGATAGTCCTTGTTGACACATATTTATATAGTCTTTTTCGTGTAATTTTATTGACGGAATCATCTCCATTTCATGGTTTATGTCCCATTATTGCATTAATTGCGATACATCTATGGAATTTATACCTCTTTTGGCATTTTCACATTTTTAGGTCAAAACAACCACAAAGAGGGTGGATTTTAGGACTTTTGAGATTAGAGGAATCTCTCCTAATTCAAGAAGAGTCTAACTGGAAATTTTTGGATTTATTGGAGCCTCCGCTGAAAATCACAATTGGGTCACGATCAGAATCACGCCCGTGACCCGTCTCTGTGCCTGAAGCTACAACTGAAAATCACGACCGGGTCACGACCAAAATCACGCCCATGATCGCGGACCCGTCTGTTTCGAAACCGCGATTTTAACCAAGGTTTCTTTAACTTAACCTAAGGGGAAGCTAGAGGACAACCAAGTCCTTTCTCCCTCATTGACCAGAGACCCTAAAGCAGCTTTTTGAGAGAGAAATCTGCAAAAGAAATCATGATTCCATGAGGATAAGTGTAGCAGCCTTTGCATGAAATGGGAAAGGAGGTGGTGACGACTTTCTTCAGCTGAAAAATTGCATCAACTTCGCAGAGTCTTGAAAAGGGGCAGCAGCCCACTAGGAGGACGGGGAATAAGAGCCTTAGGAGGAACACTTGCAAGAGGGGATTCGGAAGAGGAGTCTCATGAGAGGAGAGAAGCCAAGGGATAAGGGTGGAAATCCTACGCAGGGCAAGAACGAAGACATCATTTGCAGCGCAAGGAGAAGAAGAAGAACTCCCCAAAACTCTTAGCTAATCATCTCAAGCATCGAATCCGGTTTAGGGGAGTCTTCAATCTCATTTTTTATACCTTCTAGATAAAGATTTGGAATAAATGAGCATATCTTTATGTGTACTTATGTGATGAACATGGATTTTGTAGCTTAAACCTTGAATCAAGATGTGGGTTAACTCTTTGATGACTTACTAGTTGTAATAATCTTACTCCAATTTCCCTAGATCCTTACTTAACCTTATGTGTGCACTTTGCTTGCATTACCCGAAAGGGGATGCTTGAGCCTTCAGTCGCCCAAGTGAGGTTCATGAATCAGGAATTTTGGGGGGGGGGGGGGGGGGAGAGACCCTTTGACGAACTGTACTCACCTAGGGGGATTGTCAAGATCCTAGACGTGTTGGGAAGACCGAAAGGTCGCCCGCGTGTTGGAATCGTTAGATTGAGGGTTTATCTAGTCCGTTTTGTGCCATTTGCCTACATTGCCCAAAAGGGAGCATTTGAGCCTATACTTTCCTGAGCGAGGTTCATAAATCAGGGGCTAGGGGAAACCCGTTGATGAATTGTACTCCCCTGGCGTGAGTATTAGGATTTTAGACGCCAGCTGGAAAACCAAAAGTTCACCAGCGCGTTGGATTGTCTTGGTGCCCTTTGCCTGCACCGCCCGAAAGAGAGCGCTTGAGCTAGTATTCTGCAGGTGGAGGTTCCTAAATCAGGAATTTTGGGGGGCCCCTTTGGTAAACCTGTGCTCGCCCTGAAAGTATTAGGAACTTAGACGTATTTAGGTAGACCGCAAGGCCATCCGAACGTCAGAACCTTACGGATTAGACCGGTAACCAGTCCATGGGAGTGGATGAGGGTATCGGTGGGAATGACCTATACGTCAGGGGCGGAATCCCTTGAACTAGATTGGATGTTGGCAATGGAGTTTGATTATTCAATTGTAAGAAGTCAAAGCGGTGAACTCATATCTAGATGCTTCCTTTCATCAAATTTCTCTCGTACGATTCTTACGTTTACATTCTTATTCATTTAATTAGTTCAACATTTAAACTTCACCAGCTTCGACCTCGTCTAGCTAGTAAATTCGAGATCTGTCAGTACTTGCCCATTAGTCCCTGTGGGATCGATATTTTACTACTTCGATAAACCTGTGTACTTGTGGGATCCCTATCAAGTTTTTGGCGCCGTTGCCGAGGACTAATTTTGGCAATATTGACAAGATTTAAAATTTGCTAGACTAGACCTTTTTATTTTCTGTAATTTTTGTTTCTTGAGGCTGAATTTTTCCTACTATCTAGAATTTCTAATTTCAAAAAAAAATGTTACCTTATGTTTCGTGTGATATTTGTGGATGTACATGTCATTCTTCTCATGAATGCCAATTGGGGATTCCATTTCCCATTGATCCATACTCTAGCATAATGCTTGATTCATCAAATATCAATCCTGCAATGTTACCTTATGCTTCTTGTGATATTTGTGGATGTATAGGTCATTTTTCTCATGAATGTCAATTGGGGATTCCATTTCCTATTGATCCATACTCTAACATCTATGATTTGGATTGGGGGAATAACCCAAACTACTTTTACGAGAGTAACCCAAGCCCTATGCCGCAAATGAATTTTATAGAATCTGTAGATTTCCACCAATGACAATTCAATTAACCCCAAAACTCAAACTTAGAAACTAGGATTGAGAGCTATATTGTCTCAAACTAAACAAAATGACAGAATAATTGAAGCACTCAAAGAGATAACCTCCATGGTAGATTCTTTGACTACACTAAGCAACATGTTAGAGAATCAAAAAGCCCAGCAAGTCATCACCTTAGCCGAACCCATGGCAGAGTCAGAAGAGCCTCAAGTGAAAATCAGCAAGTTAGGTGAAGGTGAATTGGAGAGTAATTTAGATGAGAAAGAATCAAACACTAGCATCATAAATGTTGACGAAGAGAAACCAGTGTGCGTTTTACCGCCACCATATAAACCACTGATTCCTTCTCCCCAAAGTTTCATGGACGTAAAACCTGATAAGCGATTTGGGTTATGTTATAACAAAGAAATCTTGAAATGAGTAGTTGAGAAAATTCATGTGACCCAGATTAACAAAGACCCATTGGCAATTGACATGATTGATGATGATGATGATGATGATGACAATGATGATGATGATGATGATGATGATGAGGTGACTAAAATTGATATTCAAGTAAACTCCCAACTACAAAACTTAAATCCAACTATTGATGCAGAAAAGGGAGAAGCTAAGACACTTGACAACATTAACCTTGAGATAAGTGAAAATCTGAAATTTGAATTTGAATCTATCCCAAGACTAAGGATTTTTAATATGATAGTGATCAACTTGCTTTCGAAACACACAATATTTATTTTGGTGAGAATTCTTTTAAGACGGCAAAAAGGTTGGAGATTATATGCACTTTACTATGCTAGTAAACCCCCCAGCAACACCATGATATTCAAGCATTGGTCAAGCTAAAGACCTTAAATAAGTGCTTCTTGGGAGGCAACCCAAGCATCTTACTCTAGTTGATTTTATTTTTAGCATTTTTCCTTATTTGCTTTCATGGTTTGTGTATTTTAGTTATATTAACATATTTTGATGAGTTTTCTTGATGATTGGTCTGAAATTCTTGTTCATCTGATTATTCTGTTATGTCTCAAAAATGGCACTAGGAAGTATTGATCAATTTTAAAAATTCTACTTTTATCTATTCCAAATTTAGCTTTCCTCCTAATTGCAGTTTCTGCTCTACTTTGTTTCAAAGTTCTGATATCTGATATTTGTGATAATCTTATAGCTGGGCACTCAAGTGTCCAACTTCCTTTTAGCAGCATAAAAAAGTGTCAATTCTGAAAACTCGGCAGATCAAGCATGTACAGCCCTTTCATGTTGAATGCACAACCGTATTTTGGCTAAATCAAAGAGCAAGCAATGACTATCACGACAGATCTCAACCATGACTCTTGCTGACTCTCACTTACCGAGATGACACAAGCTGTGGTCAAGCTGATGACCCTAAATTAGCTCTCTTAGGATGCAGCTCAAGCTCATTCTTTGCTCACTTATTTATTCCCCGCATTGACATTCAGTTTGTAGTTGTTTTGGGAGTGTTATGTTGGCCTTGTTGTGCTTTTCATTACTTATATTATTTGTTATTTTGGTTTTCATATGTTCCTGATTATTTTGCTATGATTATTGATGTTTTTGTTTGTTTATTATGATACAGGTATATCCCTTAACTAATTCAAGGGAGATAGGCGTTTTTGGATGTTTTTCCCAGAAATCACGGGCGGGTCATGATGAAAATCTTGACTGTGATTATCTAAAAGAAATTTCGCCGAGAGCTTTATGGCCAAGCTTCACGGCCGTAAAATATGTGCAGAAACTTTGCCGAGGGGATAATGACCAAGTCATGATGAAAATCTTGACCGGGATTTCTCGAAGACAAAATGCAAAAAATTTTGATGAGAGCATTACAGCCGACCTATGACTGAAATCACAGGCGTAATAGACACCACCAAAATTTTTTGAGAGAATCACGACCAGATGATGATGAAAATCTTGACCGTGACATCTATGATGAAATTTCAACGAGAGCATCACGGTAGAGTTGTGACCGTAGTCATGACCATAAATGCGGACGCAGAATTTTTATGAGGAAATCACGACCAGGTCATGATGGAAATCTTAACCCGGATTTTTATAAAGTAAAATGCAGAAATTTTTCCCAAGAATCATGACTGGGTAATGATGAAAATCTTGACCAAGATTTTTATAAAGTTGAATGAAGAAATCTCGCCGAAAGAATCACAGTAGGGGCTATGACTATGGTCATGACCGTAACAACTACGTGCAAAGGTCCAACCAAAGAGGATAACGACCGGGTCATGATAAAAGTCGCAGGCGTGATTCTTAAACTATTATCAGATCCTAACTTGCCGCCAGACCCATCATGCTTCTAAACTTAATGCCGCCCAACAAATTCACTAAGGGTTTCGGTTCCTCCGCAGAACTCGCGAGGCCCACCTGCTCTCCCCCAACAAGTCGCCGATGCTCACCTTCCAGTGACCCCTCCGACCTCGTCTAGCAATCTCTACACTCCAGGTTTTCCATCTTTATTTTGTTGAACTCTCTGTTTCGATAACCTGCTCTTCAGTGCTTCACGCGAACAACATCCCTTCAACTTTTCGACTTCTTCGACTGATTCTTCCACCTCAACCATGCCGCCTGAAAGAAGTCGATGGGTAAGCGACTGGCCGGCGCTCCTCCACCGCCACAGCACCCAGGTCCAGTGGAGATACAAATGTGTGACAAGCTCCAAGCTGCCCCCCCCCCCCCCCACGTGATGACGAGGACTGTGACAACACGGTTCATATCTCGGCCTCATCCCCATCTGACGACGATGACCCACACGAGTGCAGCGAGTAAAGCTGCATCTTTGTAAGTTCCCCTCTCTTTTATCCCTTTTATACATACTTCGTGCATTGAGGATGATGCATTCTCTAGCTTTGGGGGAGATTTGCATATTTTGGCTATTATCCTAACATATTTTGGTAAGGGTCATTGTGCTTAAAACTTTATTTTTAAAACTTTACTGTTGTATGCTGTTTAAACATGGTATTTGATGTTTTAACGATGAGCTATCAATACTTTAACTATGACATTTTAAATTTGCTGATGGATTATTTCGAGTTAGATTGAACCATGTTGAATATACTATCTCAACCATGCTATTTGAACACACGAACTTGTTGCATATCATTTTTTGTGGGCAGTGCCAAGTCTTAACTTCGGTACCACTGCCGTCTTTCTTTCTTTTATTTTGCAGTGCCAAAAACTTGGTAGAATTTAAGTGTTGAACTAATTAAATGAATGAGAACGTAAATAGAGGAATTGTACGAGAGAAATTTGATTAAAAGATGCATCAGAATATGGGTTCACCGCTTTGACTCATGCGCTTGCGGGACACATATTTTGGCTATTATCATGACATATTTTGGTATCATAGGGTCATCGTCCTTAAAACTTTATTTTTAAAACTTTACTGTTGTATGTTGTTTAAACATGGTATTTGATATTTTAACGATGTGCTATCAATACTTTAACTATGACATTTTAAATTTGCTAATGGACCATTTTCGAGTTAGTTTGAACCATGTTGAATATACTCTCTCAATCATGCTATTTGAACACGTGAACTTGTTACATATCATTTTTTTTAACTTGATGGTTGAATTATTTCATTCATGGTTAGATTTATCTTCTTGCTACTTGCGTACTGTCAGGCCCGTGCATCATCAGGCCAGATCCAGCAGGCAAAACGGATTTGGGCCAGGCAGCAGCCCAAACCCGTACGCCAAAAATGAAAGCGGAGCCTGCGATTCCCCTCACCACGCCCGGTCAACATTTTATGTTGACCCTAAATCACAGAAGGCGGCGTCGTTGTCCCCGATCGAGGACTGAACGCTATAATTTGACTGAACGCTATAATTTGACTAAACTTTTCTTTCAGAGCAAACTGACTGAAGGGAGTCCAGTGGGAGCTCACGTACTCAAGATGATTGGGTACAAGGAGGCTCTAGAGAAGCTGGGACATACCATCAATCAGGAGCTTGTTGTAGATATCATCCTTCAGTCTCTCCCGGCCTCTTTCGATCCATTCATTATTAATTTTAATATGAACAAGATCGACTGTACGCCAGCAGAGTTACTGAATATGCTCTTGACAACTGAGCAGACTCAGTCACGTGAGAAGGGAACGCATTCATCCTCTGTCCTCATGGTTCCTTCAAGGAACAAGAAGAAGGGGAAGAAGGGCAAAGCCCCCATCAAGAGCTACAACAAGGCTCTAAAGCAAAAGATAAAGCGGTCAAAGGAATACAGATGTTTCCATTGTGGCCAGTTAGGTCACTGGAAAAAGGACTGTAAAGCGCTCCAAGGAGACAAGAAGGGAAGTAAGCCTTTCGCTTCTGGCTCAGGTATTTTCGTGACTGAAGTCATGGTTTCTTCTTCTATATCATGGGTGTTGGACACTGCATGTGGAGTTCACATTTGTTCAAATGTATAGGAACTCAAGAGAAGAAGACAAGTGGGACAGCATGAGGTGGACCTACGAGTAGGAAACGGGGCACGGGTTGCTGCTGTTGCTGTAGGAGTTTATCACATCTCTTTACCATCTGGTCTTGTATTGGAACTGGACAATTGTTATTTTGTACCAAGCATAACTAAAAATATTATCTCTATTCCTGCTCTTGTCAGGAAAGGGTTTTCCTTTGAATGCAAGATTTCAAAGTGTTATATTTCCTTTGATAATATTGTTTATGCTACTGGGTCAATTAACAATGGGTTATTCATGTTGGACATGGAATGTTCAATACAACAGATTGATATTAAGAAAGCCAAGTATGCTGATGATAGCACCTTGCTATGGCATAGTCGTTTAGGCCATATTAACAAGAAGCGCATTAAGCGGTTCCATGACTATGGACTGCTGGGATCATTCTCCTATGAGGAGCTTGATACATGCAAAGCTTGTTTAATGGGTAAAATGATGAAGTCTCCTTTTTCCAACAAAGGTCAAAGGGCTTCAGGTTTACTTGACCTCATTCACAGTGATGTGTGTGGGCCATTTAGTAAACATGCCAGAGGTGGCTATTCATACTTCATTACCTTTACTGATGATTTCAGTAGGTATGGTTATGTCTATCTTATGAGACATAAGAGTGAATCTTTTGACAAGTTCAAAGAGTTCAAAAATGAAGTACAAAATCAGCTAGGCCGAAATATCAAGGCACTTCGCTCAGATCGAGGTGGAGAATACTTGAGTCATGAATTTACTGACTATCTTAAGGAGTGTGGGATTATCTCACAGCTCACTCCGCCAGGAACACCGCAATGGAATGGTGTGTCCGAGAGGAGGAATAGAACCTTACTGGATATGGTTCGTTCTATGATGAGTCAGGCTACTCTACCTTACTCCTTTTGGGGATTTGCACTGGAAACAGCTGCAAAGGTACTAAACCGAGTGCCATCCAAGGCCGTTTCAAAGACTCCATATGAGTTATGGTATGGGAAACAGCCGAGCTTGACATTTATTAAGATCTGGGGTTGCGAGGCTTATGTTAAAAAGCTCGCCTCTGGGAAACTAGAGAGCAGATCTGAGAAATGTATCTTTGTCGGTTACCCTAAGGAAACTAAGGGTTATTATTTCTACGATCCTAAAGAGAACAAAGTATTTGTTGCTCGGATGGCTATTTTTCTTGAGAAGGAATTTCTTCTGCAAGAAGCCAGTGGGAGAGAAATAAAGCTGGATGAGAATCCAGAAGAAGGACAAAGTAGTCAAGCACAGTTGGATGAGCCTGAGCCAGTAGATCAGGTTACTGAACAACCTGAGGCTCAGATATCACGGGAACCGCGAAGATCGGGAAGGATCCGTCGACAGCCTGAGCGCTATGACGGAGTCTACATCATTAATGATGAACCCCTCACTTATGCGGATGCGGTCAGTGGACCGGACTCAGCGAGATGGCTTGAAGCTATGCGCGCCGAGATGGACTCCATGTCAGATAACCAAGTTTGGGATTTGATTGATCCGCCTCCGGGAGTAATCCCTATAGGCTGTAAATGGATCTTCAAGAAGAAGATTGACATGGATGGTAACGTGGTTACCTATAAAGGCAGGCTAGTTGCGAAAGGTTTCAAACAAATCTACGGGATAGATTATGATGAAACTTTCTCTCCTGTAGCTATGTTCAAGTCTATTCGGATTATTCTCGCGATAGCGGCATATTATGATTATGAGATCTGGCAGATGGATGTGAAGACCGCTTTCCTTAATGGAAAATTAGAAGAGGATGTGTATATGACACAACCTGAAGGTTTCACTAATCCATCGGATCGTCATAAAATATGCAAATTAAAGAAGTCCATTTATGGACTTAAACAAGCATCAAGAAGCTGGAATATTCGTTTTGATGAATCAATCTGTGAATTTGGTTTCATCAAGAATGAAGATGACCCGTGTGTATATAAGAGGTTTAGTGGGAGCGTGATTATTTTCCTAGTCCTCTACGTCGATGATATCTTAATCATTGGAAACGATATTCCTGAACTACATGCGGTCAAAGCATGGTTAAGAAAATGTTTCCAGATGAAAGATTTAGGAGAAGCAGCCTATGTATTAGGTGTGAAGATCTACAGAGATAGATCTAAGAGGCTTCTCGGGCTGTGCCAGAGTACTTACATCGATAAAGTCCTGGAGAGATTCCATTTAGAGAATTCTAAAAGAGGATATCTTCCAGTCAGACATGGTCTGAGTCTTTCAAAGAGTCAGTGTCCACAAACACAGACTGAGAAAGATGAAATGGACAATACGCCTTATGCTTCGGTTATTGGGTCCATTATGTATGCGATGTTGTGTACTCGCCCAGATGTCGCTTACGGGTTAAGCGTGACCAGTCGATTCCAAAGTAATCCAGGGAAGGCACACTGGATTGCGGTCAAGAACATTTTGAAATATCTTCGGAGGACCAAAGATATGTTCTTGATATATGGAGGTCAGGAAGAACTCAGTATTGAAGGATATACTGACGCTTCGTTCCAATCTGACCAGGATGATTTCCGATCGCAATCAGGCTATGTTTTTAGCTTGAATGGAGGAGCAGTGGTGTGGAAAAGTTTCAAACAGTCAATTGTTGCTGATTCCACAACAGAAGCCGAGTATGTTGCAGCCTCAGAAGCATCTAAGGAGGCAGTTTGGATTCGTAAGTTCGTTCAGGAACTTGGTGTTGTTCCTTCGAGTGCAGATCCTTTGGTTATCTTCTGTGATAACACTGGAGCAATAGCACAAGCAAAGGAACCACGGTCGCACCAGAAGTCCAAGCACATACAGAGAAGGTTTCACTTGATCCGGGAGATCATTGATCGTGGCGAGATCAAAGTCTGCAAGGTTCATACAGATGACAATCTGGCAGACCCGCTTACAAAGCCTCTGGCGCAGCAGAAGCATGAGAAGCACTGTAATAATATGGGTTTGAGATTTCTCAACCATTAGATTAAGTGCAAGTGGGAGATTGTTAGGGTATGCCCTTAAGGCTAATGTTTGAGGCCTTGGGATTATTTCAGTATCATGTATAAACTCTATGTTTATAAAGGCAATGGTTGTTATTCAGGTTGTTACAGTATCTACTGCAATATGTATACTTCTGAATAATGTCTCAATGCTGTTCAGCTTGGCTGACATGCAGTAAAGTCCTTAGTCGAGATATCTTGGTGAACATGAGACAGCCTTGATATGATTGAGACTAATATGTGTTCTAATCTTATAGGATGCTTCGAGCATGGAATAAGATGTAGACTCATGGGTACATTGGATGTACTGGACATACCCTACTAGGATATTCAATTGCTTGTCACAATGTGAATAATCCTTGTATGCAAACAAGTGGCATATTTCCTCTGACTTGAGATCACTTGTGTTTCTAAATGATGATTGGCATTGTTTTGAGGTAGTTCAATATCATTTGAAACATAATGGTTATAGACTATCTTGGATAATGAACATGAGTCATGTTAGGGCACTAGTAATAGATATAGGATTGCCGTCTCCTTGTTTGGAGTGTGATGTTCTGAAGGGGCCCCCTGGATGAGATGATTGAGAAAGTGTATGGCCATACCCAGATGACTATGTTTCATCTGATCTAATCATTCTCATCATATTGGAATTACAGGCTTGACACGCTTGTCCAATAAGAACATCCAGTGGCAAAGGAAACACATATGTCAAGTGACTTGGGTTCACACTTGTGCTGTGGTTTGGGTGTAGTCTTGGAAGACTCTTTCCTTTATATCGGGAGACAGTGATGTGTTGCTAGATACCCCTCACTGATCGTGATAACGTGAGTTATCGTTACCGACATTTAAAGGAAACCCTTAGGGTCGCACAATTTGATGATATGGCTTACTTAAGTCAGATCGTGTGGACTGAATTGTTTGGGTTCAGTTTAAAGGGATTTAAACTCTGATTGTAAGTGAGATCTGGTCTGATCATGTTTGATTGATTAGGGCTTGAGATCGGTAAGCTTCGATCAAGAGAATTGATGCTAGATCGGTGAGATCAGGAGCATCAAGAGATGAACGGTTAGATCTTGAACCTTTAGGGTTTATTGTGATCTAGACCAATGGCTTGGGTTAATTGGTCTTTGAACCAAACCAAATTGAACCGGCTCATCAAGTGAGCGCATGGTTCAAGGGGAGAGGAAAATGTGATGGTTCACTTGGAGTGAACGCATCACACGTTAAGGCTTTGCTAATTTTAGATAGCAGGTTGCTAAACGTGACCACGCCTCACGTCGCTTCTTTTCATGCCCTATTGTCGCCTCTTGCCTCTGGCTCTCGATACTCTCAGGTGGTGAAGAGGGTTGACGAAAAGGAGAGGTCTCAGCCAAGCAATCAAGTCATCTCATCCCTTCCATTCGACAAGGATTCTTGGAGAACTTTGCTAGCACAAAGATCAACAAGGAGTAGGCGATCACATCTTGTGTGCGCATCTTTTGGAGGAGATCCCTTTCGATCTCTGCTTCCAAGGCGCCATCCAAAGCAATGGCGATGGTATGACTCCTTTTCGATGTATACATGTTTTAGTTGATCATATGACATACATGCTATCGATCTAGAAGCCCTAGCTGCCGCTGCGAAAATTTATATATGCGCCTATTTAGGGTTTCGCCCTTCGCCCCCTTAGGGGAACCTTCAATTGGTATCAGAGCAGGTTATTTGTATGTTCGTATAATTGCTATTGTGTGATCCTTGTTTGCTCAAATGTTTAGATCTAAAGGTTACATGCGAAACTACATAATATGCGAAAATTGTTCATGTTGGTTGGCGAAAATACATGCTTATCTTAGATGTATAATTTCTCCTTCGCGCATGTATGTTGTTTGGTGCATCTTGTTGTTTTTATAAAAACTTCTCTTGCGCGCATACACTAGATCTAAGAGGCACCTACTTGAAAAACTTAGACGGGTTATTAGGGTTGAAGTCATCGTCTAGTTAAGATCCAATTAGTCTGATCAGACCATCTGACAGCCTAGATGGGTCGACCAGATGGCACCTGTGCGCAAGCACGAGGTGGCTATAGGTCGACTGCGGACAGGCGTGTAGCGATGTCTGGTTGAGACAACCAGTGAACGTGCATGAGTTAGGCCCGGGGTCACACCCGCTTGCCAGAACTCATGAGGGTCGTTCAGCCCTTGGCGCATGCATGGTTGACCATTAGGTCAGCTCAAGTCAGTTACGACTTGGTGCATGCAAGGGCAGTGGATCTGACTAGTTATGATGAGTGGATCCCTATTAATGGACCGTTGTGAGGTAGTAGGGCTCATAAGGAAAATAAAAAAAATTGATGCCAATGGGTTTTCGAAAAATTTTATTTTCTGGTTTGGATCACATGATGAATGTATACCATATTGCTTGTTTATTTAATCTTATGTGGGTTGCCTATTTAATGTGTGCTGTGCTGGGGCCTGCGTGCCTGGATTAAAATTATAAATTAATATTTATTGTGATCTGCGCATCACATTTTAATTAATTTATAAAGTGTAATTGACCTGCGTGTCATTCATGTCTAGATAGATTAAATTGTATTTTAATCAGACATGAGCACAGAGCACACTTGGCAGAGGCGCATGCAGTAAGTGGCTTCACCAGCGGGAGGTCTAGGGTTCGACTCTAGGACAGGCGCATTTTATCTGGTGGGCGCACCTGAGCTGCAGGGGCTGACTCGAGCACGACGTTAGCCAAGCGAAATCAATTTGGCGATTTCGTTTTGGAAGGCTAACGTCGGCGTGACGTCAGCAAGGCAATTTCGAACGAAAGTGGTGACGAGTGCTTCGAGGCGGACGAATGGATTTTGACTGAGTCAAAATCCAAATCGGAGAGCTCAATTTTGCGGAGACGAATTGGTGAAGCTGACGTCAGCAGAGTCCGAAATTCTAGAGCAGCGCGGCGCGACGAGGTTTGGGTTGACTGGGTTGACTTGGTCAAAATCAAAGTTGACCAGAGAGGTAAATTTTGAATTAGGGTTTCGATTTTCTGAATTAGAATTAGGATTTTCTGATTCTTTTCAATTTGGGGGTGATTTTGCACCCGGAGATCTAGCGTTTCACGCCGGTCTAGTGTTCCGCCGGAGGACCTTAGGCTGGGGTGTGACACTTACCATAATCTTGTGTTGAAAACATTCCATGCACCCCCATGACTCTGGAAGAACAAGTTTTACATCACGTCTATTGTTCAAAATCGATGAAGCTTTATTTTCTTATGACTCTATAATATGGTGAACAATATATTCTAGTCACGCCGGTCTTGGTTGACTTGTTCAAAATCTGTGTCACTACATGCGTATTGTATGCTTGGATGGAGATAGACCAAGTCACTCACTGACACGTACCGCAAGCGCACGATGATGTCGTAGTAATAGAAAAGATAGTCGAACCCATAGGGAATAAGGTTAAGTACTAGAAAGTCCAAATCTCGATAGCTAAGTGAATCAGAAAAGAGTTTTGAATATTAATTAACGGAAACAAGAAATCAAAGCTATTACGGAAGAGTATACGTATGTGAAAGATCAGGGCTTTAGCATCCACCACACAGACGATCTTAATTGCATCTAAAGAGATGTGTTACATGGATTCAAAATCTTTGCATAAGGAACCTATCCCTAAAGTACGAGATGCCTCCTCTCGGCGATACACCTTGGTGTTTCTCCAGAACGATCTCCTACTCTCGTGGTGGATCGTTCTAAAGAAACCCTATGCGTTCTATGGATGGTTATGAAGTCCTCGAGTGAAGACCAAGCACTCTCGTGTCAAGGGTTCACAAGTTTTACAAAGGAGTTCTACATATACGATTCTCCTCTCGGTATGAATCGCACCGGCAAGTCATGGCCAGAGTAAAATCAGGAAATAAGCACAGCAATGTAAAATAAGCTCAAAAGAGAATCCAATTAGTAACATGAAAGTATGAATAGCAACTAAGAATCGTGAGTTGGCTTCAACCAAGCCCTAAAAGGAGTTTAGGCTACAAGCATCATAAATTCGATCAAAATCCTCTTTAGAGAACTAGGAAAGCTACAAAGAAAAGTTTCTAAGATGGAAGAGACGATAAACCAAAGCAAGTCTCCAGAAATCACAATGCTTCCTTGATCCAATCTCGCAAATCGCCCCGAAATCCAATTGTCGCCGTAAAATTCTTGCCCTAGTCCACTCGAGCACCGATTTCTCTCTCTTTAGGAAGTTTCGGAGAGGGCTTTTATATTCTATGGATTCCCCTCTCAATTAGCTTTCCAAAATGTGTCCTTTTTCCAAATTTGGACATCTCTAGGGTTAGAAATCAAGGGAAATTCGAAAGAAGATCGAACGCTTCGGCTGCTTCAGTCGTGATCACGGGTGAACCCCGCCGGGTTCACCTGGCTGTGAAGTCTTCTGATTGGTTTCGTTGAGAAAGAGTCATTGGTGAACCCCACCAGGTCGTGAAGCTCGCTATGGTCTTTTGCGAAACATCCTTCAGAGAGAATCACAAGCGAACCCTGCTGGGTTCACCTGTCAGTGAGGTGCTCTGGGAGTTTCGGCTATCGTCAAAAGCACTAGTGAACCCCGCCAGGTTCACCTGGCCGTATTTTTCCAACTGAGCTCCGTTTGACTCCAAATTTGATGGGCAGCTTCGTCTTCACATGAGGAATCCCCCCATGGTCTTAAAATCTTCAAAAGCAATTCAAAATTGAGTGATTTTACCTAAAGTTTCACAAAAACAGAAAATAGTAAAGATTCCGAAGCTTTTAAATAAATGAACTTAAATGGAGCATGAAAACATTAAAATTAGCTTGGATTTATCATAGAATAATGTTGAAAATCACTATTAAAATAGAGGCATCACTCACCACACTTGTCACTCTTGATAGCTTTTGGTATTAGTTTTTGTTTACGCTCCTCTAACTTGGCATTGCAAAGAAAAAAAAACATGAAAGAAAAAACAGTGGTACCGAAGTTACGACTTGGCACTGCAAAATAAAAGAAAGAAAGACGGCAGTGATACCGAAGTTAAGACTTGGCACTGCCCACAAAAAGAAAAGAAAGAAGAAAGAGCTGTGGTACCGAAGTTGTAACTTGGCACTGTGAACAAAGCAAAGGAAAAGAAGCAGTGGTACCTGATATTTTGTAGAGTTTATCTTTACTTGGGCACTCAAGTGGATTTTGACTCCGTGGTGGGTAAATTTCTGACATCGATATCCAACATATAATACAAATGTTGTCAATAGATTTAACCTTGATACCTAGCTTTATATTTTGACATCTTTACAAGCTCCAGTGTTTTGTGCATCTTGTGACTAGATTATATCTTGGCATTTTTAGATCATTAAAAAATATGACTTTAATTGAAACATTATTATTTTCTTATCATTCATTTTGCTTGAGGACAAGCAAAGATTTAAGTCTAGGGGAATTTGTTGACACATATTTATATAGTATTTTACGTGTAATTTTATTGACGGAATCATCTCCATTTCATGGTTTATGTCCCATTATTGTCTTAATTGTGATACATCTATGGAATCTACACCTCTTTTGACATTTTCACCTCCACTGAAAATCACAACCGGGTCACGATCAGAATCACGCCCGTGACTCGTCTCTGTGCCTGAAGCTACATCTGAAAATCACGACCGGGTCACGACCAGAATCACGTATGTGATCGCGGACCCGCCTGTTTCGAAACCATGATTTTAACCAAGATTTTTTCAACTTAACCTAATGGGAAGCTAGAGGGCAACCAAGTCCTTTCTACCCTATTGACCAGAGACCCTAAAGCAGCTTTTTGAGAGAGCAATCTGCAAAAGAAATTATGATTCCATGAGGATAAGTGTAGTAGCCTTTGCAGGATATGGGAAAGGAGGTGGCGACGACTTTCTTTAGCTGAAAAATTGCAGCAACTTTGTAGAGTCTTGAAAAGGGGCAGTAGCCCACTAGGAGGAGGGGAATAAGAGCCTTAGGAGGAACACTTGCAAGAGGGGATTCGGAAGAGGAGTCTCACGAGAGGAGAGAAGCCAAGGGAGAAGGGTGGAAATCCTGCGCAGGGCAAAAACGAAGACATCATTTGTAGCGGAAGGAGAAGAAGAAGAACTCCCTAAAACTCTTAGCTAATCATCTCAAGCATCGAATCCGGTTTAGGGGAGTCTTCAATCTCATTTTTTATAATCTTACTCCAATTGCCCTAAATCCTTGCTTAACCTTATGTGTGCACTTTGCCTGCATTACCTGAAAGGGGATGCTTGAGCCTTCAGTCGCCCAAGTGAGGTTCATAAACCAGGAATTCTATGGGGGGGGGTGGCCTTGATGAACTGTACTCACCTAGGGGGATTGTCAGGATCCTAGACGTGTCGGGAAGACTGAAAGGTCGCCTACGTGTTGGAATCGTTCGGTTGAGGGTTTATCTAGTCCGTTTGTGCCCTTTGCCTACGTTGCCCGAAAGGGAGCGTTTGAGCCTATACTTTCCTGAGCGAGGTTCATAAATCAGGGGCTAGGGGAAACCCATTGACGAATTGTACTCTCCTGGCGTGAGTATTAGGATTTTAGATGCAGCTGGTAAACCAAAAGTTCACCAGCGCGTTGCCGCGCCGCCCGAAAGGGAGCGCTTGAGCCAGTATCTCGCAGGTGGAGGTTCCTAAATTAGGAATTCGGGGGGGGGGGGGGTGGGGGGCCTTTGGTAAACTTGTGCTCACCCTGACCGCAAGGCCATCCGAACGTCAAAACCTTACGGATTAGACCGATAACCAGCCCATGGGAGTGGATGAGGGTATCGGTGGGAACGATACCCTCATCAAATTTCTAGATTGGATGTTGGCAATGGAGGTTGATTACTCAATTGTAAGGAGTCAAAGCAGTGAACTCATATCCTGATGCTTCCTTTCATCAAATTTCTCTAGTACGATTCCTCCATTTACATTCTCGTTCATTTAATTAGTTCAACATTTAAACTTCACCAACTTCGACCTTGTCTAGCTAGTAAATTCGAAATCTGTTGGTACTTGCCCATTAGTCCCTGTGGGATCGATATTTTACTACTTCAATAGACTCGTGCACTTGCGGGATCCTTATGAAGAGTCCCCTTCAAGGGGGAGCGCAAGGGGGTGAAACCCTATGGATGGCGTATCTTTGATTTTTAAGCGGAAGCAAGGGGTTTCAAGGGATCGGCTGCATGATATATGATCAACTAACATAAAGCTTGATAAAATCTACAAAGGATCATACCAATGCCATAGTTTCGATGGCGCCTTGGAAGCAAAGGCGCAAGTGCTCCTTCTCCAAAGAGGACGCACACAAGAGGATGAAGAAGGCTACTTCTTGGTGTTCTTTGTGCTAGCAAAGACCTCCAAGGTGTGCTTGTCGCATGAAGGTGATGAGAAAAAGCTTGGCCGAGCCTCCCTCCTCTTCCTTGCGTCAACACTCTCGCATACCAAAGTGGAGATGCGATTAGAGCAAGAGGAGAAGCGTTAGGCGTTTCTCTTAGGAGATGGCGTTACATGACTTCCAATTATGGAAAGTCATGAAGCCATGCGCTCCCACTCCAAGCAAACCGCCCAAAACGCCTTATGGATCGAACCATGCGTTCACCCATGTGAACCGGTTCAATCCAAATTGGTCCAAACCAATTTGGTTCAAAGACCACATGAAACCAGCCCAAGCCATGGTCTAGATCTCTCTGAACCAAAATGGTTCAAGATCTAACCGTTGATCTCTTGACGCTTCTGATCTCACCGATCTAGCATCACTACTCTCGATCGAAGCTTACCGATCTCAAGCCCTAATCAATCACACATGATCAGACCAGATCTCACTTACAATCAGAGTTTAAATCCCTTTAAACTGAACCGAAACAATTCAGTCCACACGATCAGACTTAAGTAAGCCATATCATCAAATTGTGCGACCCTAAGGGTTTCCTTTAGATGTCGGTAACGATAACTAACGTTATCACGATCAGTGAGGGGTATCTAGCAACACATCACTGTCTCCCGATATAAAGGAAAGAGTCTTCCAAGACTACACCCAAACCACAGCATAAGTGTGAATCCACTTCACTAGGCATACATGTTTCCTTTGCCACTGGATGTTCTTATTGGACAAGCGTGTCAAGCCTGTAGCTCCAATATGATGAGCATGATTAGATCTGATGAACATAGTCACCAGGGTATGGCCATACACTTTCTCAATCATCTCATAAGGGGGGCCCCTTTAGAACATCACACTCCTTCAATAAGGAGACGGCAATCCTATATCTATCACTAGTGCCCTAACCTGACTCATGATCATTATCCAAGATAGTCTATAATCATTATGTTTCAAATGATATCGAACTACCTCAAAACAATGACAATCATCATTTAGAAACACAAGTGATCTCAAGTCAGAGGACATGTGCCACTTGATGCAAACAAGGATTATTCACATTGTGACAAGCAATTGAATATCCTACTAGGGTCTGTCCAGTACATCCAATGTACCCATGAGTCTACATCTTATTCCATGCTCGAAGCATCCTATAAGATTAGAATACATATTAGTCTTAACCATATCAAGGCTGTCTCATGTTCACCAAGATATCTCGACTAAGGACTTTATAGCATGTCAGCCCAGCTGAACAGCTTTGAGACATTATTCAGAAGTACACTAATTGCACCAGAGAAGGTAACAACCTGAATAATAACCATGCCTTTATAAACACAAGAGTTTATTACATGATACTGATACAATCCCAAGGCCTCAAACATTAGCCTTAAGGGCATACCCCAACAATCTCCCACTTGCACTTAATCTAATGGTTGAGAAATCTCAAACCCATGTTATTACAGTGCTTCTCATGCTTCTGCTGCGCCAGAGGCTTGGTAAGCGGGTCAGCTAGATTGTCATCTGTATGAACCTTGCATATTTTGATCTCGCCACGATCAATGATCTCCCGGATCAAGTGAAACCGTCTCTGTATGTGCTTGGACTTCTGGTGCGACCGTGGTTCCTTTGCTTGTGCGATTGCTCCAGTGTTATCACAGAAGATAACCAAAGGATCTGCACTCGAAGGAACGACACCAAGTTCTCTCACGAACTTACGAATCCACACTGCCTCCTTGGATGCTTCCGAGGCTGCAACATACTCGGCTTCTGTTGTGGAATCAGCAACAGTTGACTGTTTGAAACTCTTCCACACCACTGCTCCACCATTCAAGCTAAAAACATAGCCTGATTGCGATCGGAAATCATCCTGGTCCGACTGGAACGAAGCGTCAGTATATCCTTCTATACTGAGTTCTTCCTGACCACCATATATCAAGAACATATCTTTGGTCCTCCGCAGATATTTTAAGATGTTCTTGACTGCAATCCAGTGTGCCTGTCCTGGATTACTTTGGAAACGACTGGCTACGCTTAACCCGTAAGTGACGTCTGGGCGAGTACACAACATCGCATACATAATGGACCCAATAGCCGAAGCATAAGGCGTATTGTCCATTTCATCTTTTTCAGTCTGTGTTTGTGGACACTGACTCTTCGAAAGATTCAGACCATGTCTGACTGGAAGATATCCTCTTTTAGAATTCTCTAAATGAAATCTCTCCAGGACTTTATCGATGTAAGTACTCTGGCACAGCCCGAGAAGCCTCTTAGATCTATCCCTGTAGATCTTCACACCTAATACATAGGCTGCTTCTCCTAAATCTTTCATCTGGAAACATTTCCTTAGCCATGCCTTAACCGCATGCATTTCAGGAATATCATTTCCAATGATCAAGATGTCATCGACGTAGAGGACTAGGAATGTAATCACGCTCCCACTAAACCTCTTATATACACACGGGTCGTCCTCGTTCTTGATGAAACCAAACTCAGAGATTGATTCATCAAAACGAATATTCCAGCTCCTAGATGCTTGCTTAAGTCCATAAATGGACTTCTTTAACTTGCATATTTTATGACGATCTGATGGATTAGTGAAACCTTCAGGTTGTGTCATATACACATCCTCATTAAGATTTCCATTAAGGAAAGCTGTCTTCACATCCATCTGCCAGATCTCATAATCGTAATATGCAGCTATCGCGAAAAGAATCCGAATAGACTTAAACATGGCTACAGGAGAGAAAGTTTCATCATAATCTATCCCGTAGATTTGTTTGAAACCTTTCGCAACTAGCCTGCCTTTATAGGTAACTATGTTACCATCCATGTCAATCTTCTTCTTGAAGATCCATTTACAGCCTATAGGGATTACTCCCGGAGGCGGATCAACCAAATCCCAGACTTGGTTATCTGACATGGAGTCCATCTCGGCTCGCATAGCTTCAAGCCATCTAGCTGACTCCGGTCCACTGACCGCATCCGCATATGTGAGGGGTTCATCATTATCAATGATGTAGACTCCGTCATAGCGCTCAGGCTGTCGACGGATCCTTCCCGATCTACGCGGTTCCCGTGATATCTGAGCCTCAGGTTGTTCAGTAACCTGTTCTACCGGCTCAGGCACATCCAACTGTGCTTGACTACTTTGTCCTTCCTTTGGATTCTCATCCAGTTTTATTTCTCTCCCACTGGCCTCTTGCAGAAGAAACTCCTTCTCAAGAAATATGGCCGTCCGAGCAACAAATACTTTGTTCTCTTTGGGATCGTAGAAATAATAACCCTTAGTTTCCTTAGGGTAACCGATAAAGATACATTTGTCAGATCTGCTCTCCAGTTTCCCAGAGGCGAGCTTTTTGACATAAGCCTCGCAACCCCAGATCCTGATAAATGTCAAGCTCGGCTGTTTCCCATACCATAACTCGTATGGAGTCTTAGAAACTGCCTTGGATGGCACTCGGTTTAGTACCTTTGCAGCTGTTTCCAGTGCAAATCCCCAAAAGGAGTATGGAAGAGTAGCCTGACTCATCATAGAACGAACCATATCAAGTAACGTTCTATTTCTCCTCTCGGACACACAATTCCATTGCGGTGTTCCTGGCGGAGTGAGCTGTGAGATAATCCCACACTCCTTCAGATAGTCAGTAAACGTATGACTCAAGTATTCTCCACCTCGATCAGAACGAAGTGCCTTGATATTTCGGCCTAGCTGATTCTGTACTTCATTCTTGAACTCTTTGAACTTGTCAAAAGATTCACTCTTATGTCTCATTAGATAGACATAACCATATCTACTGAAATCATCAGTAAATGTAATGAAGTACTGATAGCCACCTCTGGCATGTTTACTAAATGGCCCACACACGTCACTGTGTATAAGGTCAAGTAGACCTGAAGCCCTTTGACCTTTGTTAGGAAAAGGTGACTTCGTCATTTTACCCATCAAACAAGCTTTGCATGTATCAATCTCCTCATAGGAGAATGATCCCAGCAGTCCATGATCATGCAACCGCTTAATGCGCTTCTTGTTAATATGGCCTAAACGACTATGCCATAACAAGGTGCTGTCATCAGCATACTTGGCTTTCTTATTATCAATGTTTTGTATAGAATATTCCATGTCCAACATGAATAACCCATTGTTAATTGAACCAGTAGCATAGACAATATTATCAAGAGTAAGATAACACTTTGAAATCTTGCATTCAAAGGAAAACCCTTTCCTGACAAGAGCAGGAATAGAGATAATATTTTTGGTGATACTAGGTACAAAATAACAATTGTTTAATTCCAATACAATGCCAGATGGTAAAGAAATGAAATAGTCTCCTACAGCAACAGCAGCAACCCGTGCCCCGTTTCCAACGCGTAGGTCTACCTCATGCTGTCCCACCTGCCTTCTTCTCTTGAGTTCCTGTACATTTGAACAAATGTGAACTCCACATGCAGTGTCCAACACCCATGAAATAGAAGAAGATGAAACCATGACTTCCGTCACGTAAATACCTGAGCCAGAAGCGATGCTTCCCCTCTTGTATCCTTGGAGCGCTTTACAGTCCTTTTTCTAGTGACCCAGCTGGCCACAGTGGAAACACCTGTTGTCCTTTGACCGCTTTACCTTCTGTTTCAGAGCCTTACTGTAGTTCTTGACAGGGGCTTTGCCCTTCTTCCCCTTCTTCTTGTTCCTGGAAGGAACCATTAAGACAGAGGTTGAAGGCTTTCCCTTCAGAGTTTCCTCAGTAGTCAAGAGCATATTCAGCAGCTCTGCCGGAGTACAATCGATTTTGTTCATATTAAAATTAATAATGAACGCATCGAAAGAAGGCGGGAGAGACTGCAGAATAATATCTACAGCAAGCTCCTGGTTGATGGTATGCCCCAGTTTCTCCAGAGCCTCCTTATGCCCAATCATCTTGAGCACGTGAGCTCCCACTGGGCTCCCTTCAGCCAGTTTGCTCTGAAAGACAAGCTTTGTCAGATTATAGCGTTCTATCCTCGCCTGTGCAGCATACAGCATCTTGAGGTTCGCTATAATCTCTATAGCCGACATATCCTCATGCTGACGCTGCAGCGGTGGCGTCATAGACACTAGCATCAGGCAAGCGACATCAATGCTATCATTGACGTGCTTTTCATAGGCATCACGAACCGCCCTTGCGACGTTCGCAGCGGGTTGAGGCGGCACAGCCGTCTCGAGGACATACAGTTTCCTCTCTGCCTTAAGAACGATCTTAAGGTGTCCGAACCAGTCTGAGAAGTTTGGCCCAGCAAACTTCTCCCTTTCCAGTAGGGATCGCACATTGAAGCTCATGGTGTTCGTTGCTGCAGGAATCTACAACAATGCAAGAACAGCAAGGTCAGTATCAATGTATAGAATCAATCCAGGACTTAAGAAAGATTCTTTTTCTCACTATTTTATCTGGCTGAAAAATCCAGCAAAACAGCCCGAAAGAGTAGAACTCTTTTAGTGAGATGGGATCCAGATTTCATACTTGGTCTCCGCGTCCCGCTCAGGCGAGATAAGATGCACAGAGAGTACAAGCACTAATTTCTGGTAGGCAGTCCCAGCCAATCGCCAACCCGTGCGATTCCCCTTCATCTGGGCAATCCAGCAGACTGTGCCAACTGAGTTGGTACAACACAGTTTCTGATCCCACAGATGGCTGCCTCCATGTGCTACCATATGCGCCACATATGTAGCCTACATGGTCAAGCTGACCCAACCTACTCCCTGGACCACCACGTGCTATGCTGAGCAACGAGAAGCGATAAATCCCTTCTCTGTAACACGCAGGTGTAATCCAGCACCGTCTGAAGATAGATGGACGTGCCCACTGAGTGGGTACAACACGGCTCCAACGATAGTCAGAACAGTGAGGTTTCGCGTCAGAAGGCATTACGTGCTTGATATTTTAGCGTTTGGATTTTAAAGGTCTTTTATCTTCTTACTATCAGGCAAATCCTATGGCTATAGCAGAAGATAAATAAATCATGCTGTTCTACTTATATAAACGATAACAGAAAGCATGGATCTTATGTGGTAAAAGCCCATAGCCTAAGTAAGACCTTAAGATACTTAAGTCTTCACTTGCTCTTCTTGGGTCTTTAGCATCTCATCTGGTCTAACCCAGGGCCCTTGCGCCAAGAGCACCTCAGGTGCGCCACCAGCTGAATGCCCCTCTGGGATGTGTGCCTTTGTGCTCTTGTCTAATCAAAATACATTTTGATCTATCTAGACAAGTTTGACTCACAGGTCAATTATACAATAAATTAATTAAAAAGTGATTCGCAGATCACAATAATATTAATTTACAGGTTTAATTCCAGGCACGCAGGCCCCAGCACAGCACACATTAAATTGGGCACCCACATAAGAATAAATAAACAAGCATAGGCATCAATCAACATGTGATCCAATTAAAAGAAAATAAAATTTTGAAAACCCCATTGGCATCAATTTTAATTTTCTTATGTGCCCTACAACCTTACAACGGTCCATTGATAGGGATCCACTCATCCATCTAGTTAGATCCATGCCCTTGCATGCACCAAGTCCTAACTGACTCGAGTTGACCTAATGGTCAACCATGCATGCGCCAAGGGCTGAACAACCTTCAAGAGTTCTGGCAAGCGGGTGTGACCCCGGGCCTAACTCAAGAGTGTTCACTGGTTGTCTCAACCAGACCTCGCTACACGCCTGTGATGCAGTCGACCTATAGCCACCTCGTGCTTGCGCACAGGTGCCATCTGGTCGACCCATCTAGGCTGTCAGATGGTCTGATCAGACTAGTTTGATCTAATCTAGGGGATGACTTCAACCCCATCAACCCGTCTAAGGGTTTACAGTAGGCGCAACTTAGATTTAATCATAGGCGCGCAAGTGAAGGTTTGATAAAACAATAACATAAACCTAGCGCCACCATCAAGTCATGCCGCAAGCATGAACAAACAACATGCGCCAACATAAGTGTATTATATCCTATTTTTCGCATGATGAAACAATTAGATCTAATCACTTGCGCAAGCATGGATCACAAGAGCAAACATAGCAATCATATTAGCATGGATAAATCCTGCTCTGATACCAATTGAAGAGTCCCCTTCAAGGGGGAGCGCAAGGGGGTGAAACCCTATGGATGGCGCATCTTTGATTTTTAAGCGGAAGCAAGGGTTTCAAGGGATCGGCTGCATGATATATGATCAACTAACATAAAGCTTGATAAAATCTACAAAGGATCATACCAATGCCATAGTTTCGATGGCGCCTTGGAAGCAAAGGCGCAAGTGCTCCTTCTCCAAAGGGGACGCACA
Organism: Costus lasius; assembly: GCA_027563935.2. NCBI lineage: Eukaryota > Viridiplantae > Streptophyta > Magnoliopsida > Zingiberales > Costaceae > Costus > Costus lasius. Next base: position 10,964,758 of record CM050454.1, on the reverse strand, counting down.
CAAGAGGATGAAGAAGGCTACTTCTTGGTGTTCTTTGTGCTAGCAAAGACCTCCAAGGTGTGCTTGTCGCATGAAGGTGATGAGAAAAAGCTTGGCCGAGCCTCCCTCCTCTTCCTTGCGTCAACACTCTCGCATACCAAAGTGGAGATGCGATTAGAGCAAGAGGAGAAGCGTTAGGCGTTTCTCTTAGGAGATGGCGTTACATGACTTCCAATTATGGAAAGTCATGAAGCCATGCGCTCCCACTCCAAGCAAACCGCCCAAAACGCCTTATGGATCGAACCATGCGTTCACCCATGTGAACCGGTTCAATCCAAATTGGTCCAAACCAATTTGGTTCAAAGACCACATGAAACCAGCCCAAGCCATGGTCTAGATCTCTCTGAACCAAAATGGTTCAAGATCTAACCGTTGATCTCTTGACGCTTCTGATCTCACCGATCTAGCATCACTACTCTCGATCGAAGCTTACCGATCTCAAGCCCTAATCAATCACACATGATCAGACCAGATCTCACTTACAATCAGAGTTTAAATCCCTTTAAACTGAACCGAAACAATTCAGTCCACACGATCAGACTTAAGTAAGCCATATCATCAAATTGTGCGACCCTAAGGGTTTCCTTTAGATGTCGGTAACGATAACTAACGTTATCACGATCAGTGAGGGGTATCTAGCAACACATCACTGTCTCCCGATATAAAGGAAAGAGTCTTCCAAGACTACACCCAAACCACAGCATAAGTGTGAATCCACTTCACTAGGCATACATGTTTCCTTTGCCACTGGATGTTCTTATTGGACAAGCGTGTCAAGCCTGTAGCTCCAATATGATGAGCATGATTAGATCTGATGAACATAGTCACCAGGGTATGGCCATACACTTTCTCAATCATCTCATAAGGGGGGCCCCTTTAGAACATCACACTCCTTCAACAAGGAGACGGCAATCCTATATCTATCACTAGTGCCCTAACCTGACTCATGATCATTATCCAAGATAGTCTATAATCATTATGTTTCAAATGATATCGAACTACCTCAAAACAATGACAATCATCATTTAGAAACACAAGTGATCTCAAGTCAGAGGACATGTGCCACTTGATGCAAACAAGGATTATTCACATTGTGACAAGCAATTGAATATCCTACTAGGGTCTGTCCAGTACATCCAATGTACCCATGAGTCTACATCTTATTCCATGCTCGAAGCATCCTATAAGATTAGAATACATATTAGTCTTAACCATATCAAGGCTGTCTCATGTTCACCAAGATATCTCGACTAAGGACTTTATAGCATGTCAGCCCAGCTGAACAGCTTTGAGACATTATTCAGAAGTACACTAATTGCACCAGAGAAGGTAACAACCTGAATAATAACCATGCCTTTATAAACACAAGAGTTTATTACATGATACTGATACAATCCCAAGGCCTCAAACATTAGCCTTAAGGGCATACCCCAACAATCTCCCACTTGCACTTAATCTAATGGTTGAGAAATCTCAAACCCATGTTATTACAGTGCTTCTCATGCTTCTGCTGCGCCAGAGGCTTGGTAAGCGGGTCAGCTAGATTGTCATCTGTATGAACCTTGCATATTTTGATCTCGCCACGATCAATGATCTCCCGGATCAAGTGAAACCGTCTCTGTATGTGCTTGGACTTCTGGTGCGACCGTGGTTCCTTTGCTTGTGCGATTGCTCCAGTGTTATCACAGAAGATAACCAAAGGATCTGCACTCGAAGGAACGACACCAAGTTCTCTCACGAACTTACGAATCCACACTGCCTCCTTGGATGCTTCCGAGGCTGCAACATACTCGGCTTCTGTTGTGGAATCAGCAACAGTTGACTGTTTGAAACTCTTCCACACCACTGCTCCACCATTCAAGCTAAAAACATAGCCTGATTGCGATCGGAAATCATCCTGGTCCGACTGGAACGAAGCGTCAGTATATCCTTCTATACTGAGTTCTTCCTGACCACCATATATCAAGAACATATCTTTGGTCCTCCGCAGATATTTTAAGATGTTCTTGACTGCAATCCAGTGTGCCTTAGATAAATCTCATGCTTAGAATCACTAAGAGAATATATCAAAATATTATCTATAAAAACTACTACAAACTTATCCAAAATAATCAATAATATTTGATTAATTAGATCCATAAAGACTGCTAGTATATTAGTTAATCCAGAGGCCATAATAACCTAAAACTCATAATGTCCTTACCTAGTACGAAAAGCAGTCTTCGTCATATCTTTATTCCTAACCTTAAATTGATGATACTCTTATCTTAAATCAATATTTGAGTATACACTAATATCTTTAAGCTGATCAAATAAATCATCAATTTGAGGCAAGAGATTTTTTTTTTATTGTGACTACATTTAACAGTCTATAATCAATATATAAGATTAAAGATTCATATTTCTTATTTACAAACAATAATAGAGCTCCCCAAGGAGATACAATAGGGCATATATGTCATGCCTCACAAGGGATGGCCGGTCGGCATTTATATGTGGCATGACAATATACTGGTTGTCAACCTAAACAACCATTCAACCAATTGCACATAAAATTCAATCTCTAAAATAATTTGATCAATTCCACAAACCTCATACACATAACTATCCAATAGGTCGGAGTCCCAATAAGATGATCACAGAATATATAGTAGCACACAATTTGCTTGATCAATCAAACAAGTTCACTTTCAAAACACATTCATCATTAAACACGGTAACAAGTCATTTGACCCCTCCACCTGAGTGTTACACAATTTTGAACACTTAATACAGTAGTTTATTTTCAAAAGAAGGTACCAAATTTTTTTTCTTCCAATGAGGCTTCTATGGCTATCTATGCGGCTCTATCTATCTCAAGCTCATGACCTGAACCTTGAGGATAAGACAATAGGAGTTAGCACAAATGCTAAATAGGAATTTAAGGAATATGATTCATGTATCAACGAGGTCAAAACACATTAGATATCTTTTCTATATATGCTGCATGAAATACCATATACCATTATATAAAACAATAATGAAATGAAGTCATAACAAGTCATGAAATCACCAAGCTAAAACCACAAACACGCATTACGAGCCGCACTCTAAGTACAATGTTTCCATTGTTAGCTCATATACTGAAATGACTGTCTACAGACAGCCCGGTGGTGTTGCGTCCAATACTTGAAATCCCTGATGTTGCCCAAAGACAACCCGGCAATAAGCCCTAGGCCGGCACAGCTATAGTTCGCTATGACAAGTCGACAACTACAACACAACCATAGTCCACTAGTCCCAACCTGACTAGTCTATAAAATCAATAAGCCACAGCATATCAAAATACAATATCTAAGTCTATCTTAATATCATATAAAGATCAACAAGAATGTAAGATGTGCATAAATACTCAAACATCAATTACCATAATTAAGAGCTTAACATAAATCATTTATATGCCATGCATGTAAGAATGTAAGATGTGCATAAGTACTCCTACATTACTAATTATATTATAAACATAAATCATTTATATGTCAAGAACTTATGCAAGGAGTACCAACAAAATTAAGAATGTAAAATAATGAATAGAACCATAAGGATTTCATGATATCACTAAACATAAAATTATGGATAGATAATATCATGATTGCAAAGGTAGAAGGAGATTCCTACCTCAAGGGTTACTCTCAATTACCCACTAAGAAAAATCAAAATTCCACTGTTTAACTACGTGTAGATCCAATGCTAGCTCCAAGTGCCCCTTTATGATTAAAAATGAGAAAATGATTGCGATTCATTTAATGAACCATGCATATCATTCATTCTTGTTACTATCATCCTTAGTCCTTAGTAACTAAATTCCATTTTTATCCATTTCATAACTAAACAACTATATATCAATATTAAGCTTATTTGGTTACTTTGCTAGTTTTCTATTCCAATCATATATATCAATATATATATCCTTAGCTAAACAAAACAAGAGATAAAAGATGTAATTATTGCTATAAATGTGTCTACAATGAGGTGGCATAGTTTTGTCTCTTGTGCTATTTTGTCTTTTTGTTCATTTCCACCTAACTTCACAATTCACAACTCCTCATTCATTTTCATCACATATTTCTCTCCACTTAACTTCATAATTATCTTCCATTTTCATCACATAATACTTTCCATAATGTAAAGAACTACCACAAGGATATCATATTTCCCATGAGTTACTAAGTATATACAAAATCACAATGAACATTTTTTTTGTTCGTTTTGGGGATACTATAAAATGTGCATTGGCTTCAATCTAACATCCCTAAACTAACTTCAAATGAATCCTAACTTTCACGAGAAATGCCATCTAGGGTTCATTCATGGAGGGGTTGCCAGGAGGGAAAAACAAAAAGAAAAAAAAGTAACAAAACCAAACATTGAGAAGAAGTTTGAAGGGAGAAAGGAAAAAAATCTAATGTATACAATAGAAAATCTCACCCTATTCTTCACAACCAAGGAGGAGAATATGGAGGAAATCCTTACCACTGCAATGAGGAGGAAAAGACCTTATGCTACAGTCCAAGCTAAAGGGAGAGTCCAAACTCCTTCTAGGGCAAAACATCAACTTCAAATGGAAGGAAGGGAAGTAGTGGGCGAAGGATTTCGCCAGGTAGAGTTTGCACTAGAGGAAGAGGGAGAGGAGAAGAAGAGGAAAATAATTATGTGTGTTTTCTATTCATTTTGGCATTTTTGCATTTTGATTCATTAGTTTTTAGAAATTACATCTTGGTCCCTAAAAATTTTATTTATACCTCTTAGGAGAACTCAATTGTAACAATATAAATCCTTTATCAAGTATCTTTTGCAATTGACCTTTAAGCTCTTCTAATTCTTTAGAAGCCATTATGTATGGTGCTTTAGAAATTAGACTTGTTTTAGGTTGAAGCTCAATTGCAAATTCAACTTTCCTATCTAGTGGCAAACCTAACAAATCTTTTGAAAATACATCAAGGAATTCACTAACCACTAGTATTTGTTCAGTAGACACCTGTGACTGCTCCTCTACACCTATAATGGATAGCAAGAATCCTTCGTATCTACAACCTAGCAAATGCTTAGTTTACTATAATTCAATGTTTTACATTATTCATTCAACGTGGTGAAACCTGTGGTCCCGGAATCTTTGTAAAACTATAATTTTCCCTACTAGTCGTTGATTTCTTGAGTCGATACTTCTAGCTTAGTTTAGACTTTTCAATTCTTACTTTGGATTGTCTAGCTATCAATGACACTAGAAGTCGGTACTTGACACATCGCTCCCTTGGGACGATATTTTACTATTGCGATAGAAACCGTGCACTTGCAGGGCCTATCAGCAGTTTGGGAAGGTTTTTAGATGTTCTAAAAAAGCTTTACATTAATATTCCATTTACTGATCCAGGTAGTTTCTCTATACTATGCTTGATTGGAGATATGACTTTTGATCGAGCCTTATGTAATCTTTGGGCTAGTGTAAGCCTAATGTCTTTATCTGTTTGCAGGAAATTTTACATGGGAGAGCCAAAACCTACTTCTATATCTTTGCAGCTTGCTAACCATTCAATTAAGTATCTTGTAGGGATTTTAGAGGATGTTCCAATCCAGGTTGGTAAATATTTTGTTCCAGCAGATTTTATGATTTTGGAGATGGAGGAAGATGCTAAAATTTCTATCATACTTGGTAGACAGTTCTTAGCTACAACAGGAGTAATTATTGATGTAAAGAATGGTAAACTCACTCTTAATATTGATAAAAATATAATTGAGTTTGATTTGAATGAAGCTATGAAGAAACCATCATATGCTGGATCTTGTTGTAGTATTCATACTGTATATGACTTTGACTATGATCTTCATGCTTTATTTGATGAATCTTCTGATTCTAATGCTGATGATGATCTTAATTCTGATTTTAATGCTGAGACTCATGATTTACTAGATTGCACTTTATGTGATGATCAAGAAAATCATGAAGAAAAATTTCCAAAAGTTGAATTGAAATCTTTGCCAAATAATCTTCGTTATGAGTTTCTTGGATCTAATTCTACTCACCCTATTATTGTTGATGCACAGCTTAATGAAAGGGAGACAGATTTGCTTCTAAGGGAGTTGAGAATTCATATGAAGGTAATTAGATATTCTAGTGATGATTTGAAAGGAATTAATCCCTCTTTTTGTATGCACAGGATACTTATGGAGGAGGGAGGAACACAAACCACATGTAGACTTTCAGAGAAGGCTTAACCCATCTATGAAAGAAGTTGTGAAGAAGGAGGTTTTGAAATTACTTGATACAGGTATTATTTATCCTATCTCCAATAGTAAATGGGTAAGTCCTATTCATTGTGTTCCTAAGAAAGGGGGTATGGCTGTAATGAAAAGTAAAGATAATGAATTGATTCCTGTTATGACTGTGACTAGTTGGCGTATGTGCATTGATTATAAGAAATTAAATACAGCCACTAGGAAAGATAATTTTCCCTTACCTTTTATTGATCAAATGGTTAAAAGGCTTGCTAATCACTCTTATTTCTGTTTTTTAAATGGGTATTTTGGATTTTTCCAAATTCTCATCCATCCTGAAGACCAAGATAAGACCATTTTTACATGTCCATATGATACTTTTGCTTATAGAAGAATGTCTTTCGGTTTATGCAATGCACCTGCTACTTTTCAGAGGTGTATGATGGTTATATTTTCAGATTTTATTGAGGATTTCATAGATATTTTTATGGATGATTTCTCTATTTATGATTTCTCCTTTGATGATTGTTTGACTAACTTATCTCGAGTTTTGCAAAGGTGTGAAGAAACTAATCTTGTGCTTAACTGGAAAAAATGTCATTTCATGGTTAGGTAGGGAATAGTGTTGAGACACTTAGTTTCAGAGAGAGGGATAGAGGTTTGATAGGAGTTATTTTTTAGAGGATTTAGAGTCTTATTTATACCATTATTTCAGGCTTAACGTCTACTTTATGTCATACTTTGATACCTTTTCTTATTAAGTATGAATCTTCACTCTCTTTCGTTTATTTATGAAGTGCAGGTCATTTCTCTATATTTTCGTGAAGAATTTTGAAGATTTTATATTATGAAAAGATTCATCATAGTTCAATGTGGTTACAGGCAAAATTTCAGAGTTTTTAGAGTTTTCTATGAAGAACATGGCCTGCCCGTGACGCTGATCACGGCCGTGTTCATCACTGCTTCCGAATCTGCGATGGACGAGTTGAACACGGCCTGGCCATGACATTCATCACGCCCGTGCTCAATGAAATGCACCGAAGCCATCACCGCCGTGCCGCGCCCGTGTTCGGGCGTTCCGGAATTTCCAGAGAAGAACACGGTCTGCCCGTGTCCAGAGGCACGGCCGTGTTCACTTACCTGCAGTTTGCCCGAGACCGACACGGCCTGCCCGTGTTCGCTATCACGCCCGTGATCGCATCCGCTGATCACGACCTTTCGTTCGTTTCTCCTCAAATTCGACGCTCCAGATGCCAGAAAATTGGGGAAAATTCCCAATTAACATTCCTAACCGCCCAAAGCTTAGGAAGGAGTATATAATCGAGATTTTTGGGCGGTTATTGGGGGTCGATTCCGGGAGAATGCTGGTAGGGCAAAAACAGCGATTTTGGGACTTCGAGGACTCGATACGACTGATTTCCTTGGGGCTTTCGAGAGGAAACTCAAGATCCATTGTCTCCTAACCTCGACTAGTAATTTCCCCAACTTTTGAACTCATTTTTTAGGGTTTTCAAGTGTTTATGATGTATTTGGTTGAGTAAAACCCTTGTTCGGGGCTTGGGCGTAGCCCATTGGAAAATCTTTTTAAATGTAAAACACATCGTATGAATCTGAGATTATTTATTAAGTGAATTACTTATTATTATTGGGTGTGTTTATTGCGTATTAATATTTTAGCCAAATATTTGTATGTATTAAGTGTTACGAGAAGTTCCGAGAGGTGAATTGTAACACTCGATTGCCCAATTTTAACTTGTGACTTTGAATTACGAGAGTCGTTCAAAGTTACTCGAGGACTCGTGATTATCATAGAGCTCAATGGGTCTCTCTTAAGTTAATTTTGCTACGAGAGTAGAAAATTAGCTTAAGTAGGCACCGGATTATGCTTCGAGAGAAGGTAATCCGCACCGAAGGATTGATCGCCTTAAACAATTTGCTGTCAGATTACGCTTCGAGAGAAGGTAATCTGTTTTCTTTGCCTTAAATTTAGATTCATTGTTTTACATTATTATTTATCCGACGAGGTGAAACCTATTGTCCCGAACCTTTTGTAAAACTTGTATTTCTTCCTACTAGTTGACGAATTTTGGAGTCGATAATTAAGGTCTACTTAGGTAGTTCATTTGTTTTTCTGAATTAAATTTTAAATCATCTAGCTTTCAATGATTCCTAAGGTTGGTACTTGACGCCAAGCTCCATGAGGACGATACTTATTACTAATTCGATAGAACCCGTACACTTGCGGGGCCTGTCAAGTTTTGGCGCCGTTGCCGGGGAGCACGGTATTGTCAATATTGACTAATTAGTTAAGTTGATAGCCTAGATATTTGTTGTTTTTAGTTTATTTTCAGTGCTTTTATTTTAGAAGCTTTATTTGTTAATACTAGTTGTTTTCTTTCTTCCTTCAAGCTTATACTATTATCTGGTCTACTACCCTGTGTATGCCAAGAACAATTAGAACAGGAGGATTAGTGTCAGAAGATCCTGAAATCGAAAGAACTTTTCGAGCACACAGGAAGATCCAGGATCAACAGCTTGAGGAACTTCATCCAAATCAATCTACAATGGATCAGAACCAATCCACGATGAACCAGAACCGCTCGCTACGCGATTTTGCTGTACCTAATGCTCAGGGCTTACACTCTAGTATCGCCCGACCACCGGTCGAGGCGAATAACTTCGAGATAAAGCCAGCTTTAGTGCATATGGTTCAGCAGAACCAATTCAGCGGTTCACCGCAGGATGACCCAAACTTACATTTGTCAAATTTTCTTGAGTATTGTGACACCCTCAAGATAAATGGGATAACTCCTGACGCTATTCGTTTACTTCTCTTTTCCTTTTCCCTCAGAGACCGCGTGCGGGCATGGCTGCAGTCCCTTCCCCAAGGCTCGATAACAACATGGGATCAGCTTTCCCATGCATTCCTCTCAAAGTACTTTCCACCGAGCAAGATTGCTCAAATGAGGAATCAGATAACGAATTTTCGCCAACGAGAGAGCGAGTCACTCTACGAGGCCTGGGACCGGTATAAGGAATTGCTCAGGATGTGCCCGCATCATGGGCTAGAAAAATGGGTAATTGTGCATTCTTTTTATCATGGTCTTTTGGAAAACATTCGGTTGTCAGTAGATGCAGCTGCGGGCGGTGCGCTAATGGACAAAAATACGGAAGATGCCATCAATTTGATTGAGAACATGGCTCTGAATCACTGCCAATGGATGAACAAGCGAAGCGTCCTGGTAAGTGGAGGTGGTAAGCATGATCTCGACATGTTGAGCTCATTAGCGGCAAAGGTTGACTCTTTGTCGCATCAGCTCACGTCGATGAACTTTAATGCATCTTCAGTTAATACGATTGTATGTGAAATCTGTGGTAATACTGGACACGGTGCTACTGACTGCCATATAATGGCGCCCTCCTCTTCTGATGTTTCTCTTGATCAGGTTAATGCTTTAGGCAATACTAACCAGAGGCAGCAGAATAACCCGTTTTCCAGCACCTATAATCCGGGTTGGAGAAATCATCCCAATTTCTCCTACCGGAATAACCAGAACCAGATTCCCCAGAACTTCACTACTCAGGTGCCACACGGAAATTATGGAAATCAGTTTACTCAGGCATCCTTCAGGCCACCACCTAGACTTCCACCATGCCAGTTTAACCAACCACAGAAGTCCAATTTAGAAATACTGCTAGAGAATTTCGTCACCACACAGTCAAAGAGAAATGAAGATGTGGACGAGTCGATCAGGCAGTTAAACTCTAAGGTGGATTCACTGATCACTCATTCAAGGATGCTAGAAAACCAGATTGCTCAGCAAGCAACAACTTCCTCTAGACCCACTGGAAAGCTCCCCTCTCAATTGGAAGTCAATCCAAGGGAGCACTGCAACGCCATCACGACACGTAGTGGTAAGCAGTTGACAGATTCCCTGATGGAAGTTAGAGAGAGTGTTGTTTGTGCACCATACAACCAAGGCAATGAGAGTGACCCTAACCCAGAACAACTAGCAGATAAGGAGGCTGCGCCAGAGCCAGAATATGCACCTCCACCTCCCTACAAGCCACCGGTACCATTCCCGCAGAGGTTGGCTAAGGCTAAGTTGGACAAACAGTTTGGTAGATTTCTGGAGGTGCTTAAGAAGCTGTACATCAATATACCATTTACAGAAGCGCTTTCCCAGATGCCTACGTATGCTAAATTCCTCAAAGACATATTGTCTAACAAGAGGAAGATAAAGGAGCAGGGGACGGTAGCACTGACAGAAGAATGCAGTGCGATTATACAGAATAAGCTACCGCCCAAGCTTAAAAATCCTGGCAGTTTCTCCATTCCATGCAAAATTGGGAATGTGCCATTTGAGCAAGCCCTCTGTGACTTGGGGGCCAGCGTAAGCCTCATGCCGCTTTCAGTCTTCAAGAAATTGGACATGGGCGACCTCAAGGCTACCTCTATTGCCCTTCAGCTAGCCGACAGATCTGTTAGACATCCGGTAGGGATAGTGGAAGATGTTCCCCTGAAGGTTGGGGAATTTTTTGTGCCAGCCGATTTCGTAGTTCTCGGTATGTCAGAGGATTCCCGACTACCCCTCATCTTGGGTAGGCCCTTCCTTGCTACGGCAGGGGCCGTAATTGATGTAAAAAATGGGAAGATGTCCCTGAACATTGGAGAGAATACCTTAGAGTTCGATCTATCTGCAAGTATGAAGAGACCTAATATTTCTGGTTCATGTTTTAGTGTTGAACTGGTAGATGAGAATTTTGAGGTTCTTAGAGAAGTTGTAGATCCACTTGAAGCGTGCCTCCTGAATAACCTAGAGCACTTCGATCAAGACGTAGAGAAGGAGGTACTAGCTTATGCACAGCTTTTGGATGCAAACCCTGGTGAAGACCCACATAAAGTCTAGGAAGTGTTAAAGGAAGGAAAGACATCGCGAGAGTCAGTTCGGGCAGACATAGAGCTGAAATCCCTGCCCAGTAATTTGAAATACGAGTTTCTAGATGAGGGCTCGTCTTGTCCAGTTATTGTTAGTTCAACCTTGATCGAGACAGAGACGAGACGATTGCTTGATGAACTTAGATCCCACAGGAAAGCAATAGGTTATTCTTTGGAAGATCTTACCAGTATTAACCCTTCAATATGCATGCATCGAATTTTTCTTGAAAAAGACAGCAAGCCTTCTATAGAATATCAGTGCAGATTGAATCCCAATATGAAGGAAGTCGTTAAAAAGGAAATTCTGAAGCTTTTGGATGCAGGGGTCATCTACCCCATATCAGACAGCGAGTGGGTTAGTCCTGTGCATGTCGTTCCAAAGAAGAGCGGGATAACGGTGGTGTAGAATGCGAAGAATGAGCTTATCCCCACCCGTACTGTTACCGGGTGGCGAATTTGCATAGATTACAGAAAGCTCAACAAGGCCACCAGAAAGGACCATTTCCCGCTGCCGTTCATCGATCAGATGTTGGAACGGCTTTCATCTAATTCATACTTTTGTTTCCTTGATGGTTTTTCAGGCTTCTTGCAGATCCTCATCCATCCAGAAGATCAAGAGAAGACGACCTTCACGTGTCCCTATGGCACATTTGCTTACCGAAGGATGCCGTGTGGATTGTGCAATGCGCCTGCGACGTTCCAGCGATGCATGATCGCAATATTTTCTGAGTTCATTGAGGACATCATGGATGTCTTAATGGACGATTTTTATGTATATGGATCATCTTTTGATCAATGTTTGACTAATCTGTTTAAAATTTTGCAGCGGTGCGAGGAGGTCAACTTGGTGCTCAACTGGGAGAAGTGCCATTTTATGGTGTGTGAAGGCATTGTACTCGGGCACCTTATCTCCGAGCGGGGAATCGAAGTTGATTGAGCGAAAATTGAGGTTATCGAAAGATTACCCCCGCCGACCTCTGTCAAAGGAATCCGGAGTTTCCTCGGGCATGCCGGGTTCTACAGAAGATTTGTCAAGGATTTTTCTAAGATCGCTAGGCCTTTGACCAATTTGTTGGTTAAAGAAGCTATTTTTGAATTTGATAAAAAATGTTTGATTGCCTTTCAGACTCTGAAAACAGCTTTAATAACGGCGCCTATCATGCAGGCCCCTGACTGGTCTCTCCCGTTCGAGTTGATGTGCAACGCCAGCAACTTTGCTGTTGGTGCGGTTCTTGGGCAACAGAGGGAGAAGAAGCTCCATGTAATATATTACACCAGTCGGACGCTAGACGAGGCCCAAGTGAATTATGCGACAACTGAGAAAGAACTATTTGCCATCGTGTTCGCTTTCGATAAGTTCTGCTCTTACCTGATAGATTCAAAAGTTATAATTTTTACTGACCATGCAGCGATCCGATATTTGATGAGCAAAAAGGATGCAAAACCAAGGCTGATTCGCTAGATCCTTCTCCTGCAAGAGTTTGACATTGAAGTCCGTGATAAGAAGGGTTCTGAGAACTTAGTTGCAGACCATTTGTCAAGACTGATAAATGAACAGTGTGACACGGAGAGTAAGCCGAAGATTAATGATGACTTTCCAGACGAGCATCTCTTTGGTGTTACGAATATGGCTGCACCTTGGTATGCTGACTACGTTAATTTTATTGTTTCTGATGTTTTTCCCCCTGACTTGACTTTTCAGAGAAAGAAAAAGTTTCTATCCGATGTGAAGCATTATTTCTGGGATGAACCATTGTTGTTTCGGCGATGTGCCGACAGACTGTATCGGCGGTGCATTCCAGAGGAAGAAGTCAAGGACATCCTATTCCACTGTCATTCCTCTCCCTATGGTGGCCATGCAAGTGCTAGTAAGACAGCATTTAAGATTTTGCAATCTGGGTTCTATTGGCCGACCATCTTTAAAGATGCTCGAAGCTTCATCCTCAGTTGTGATCAATGCCAGAGGTCTGGTGGCATATCTAAGAGGGATGAGTTACCAATGTCAACAATCCTTGAAGTGGAAATTTTTGACGTCTGGGGGATAGATTACATGGGTCCATTCCCGTCGTCTTGTGGAAGTAAATATATATTGGTTGTCGTTGATTATGTATCTAAGTGGGTAGAAGCTTCGGCTGAGCCCGCTAATGATGCTAAAATAGTGACAAATATGCTGCGTAAGATAATATTTCCACGCTTTGGAGTCCCCAGAGTACTTATCAGTGACGGAGGATCCCATTTCTTGAATCAGAAACTTGAATCCTTGCTCAGAAAATATGGCGTCAAACACAGAGTAGCTACTCCATACCATCCCCAGACCAGTGGTCAGGTTGAGGTATCCAACAGGGAGATTAAAGGTATATTGTAGAAGACTGTTTCTTCCTCACGGACTGACTAGGCTCTAAAATTGGATGATGCCTTATGGGCTTACCCACAGCTTTCAAGCCACCCTTAGGGATGTCTCCATTTCAATTGGTATATGGAAAATCCTATCATTTACCAGTTGAGATGGAACATCGAGCCTTTTGTGCAATTAAATTGCTGAATTTTGACTTACAGAGTGCAGGAGACAAAAGGAAGCTACAGTTGAATGAAGTGGATGAACTCCGTACTTCTGCTTATGAGAATGCTATGATATACAAGGAAAGGACAAAACAATGGCATGACAAGCATATTGTCAGGAAGCATTTTCAGGAAGGAGACCAGGTTCTTTTGTATAATTCCAGACTTAAATTATTTCCAGGTAAGCTCAGGACCCGATGGTCAGGACCATTCCAAGTTAAAAAGGTTTTCCCTCATGGAGCGATAGAGATCTGGAGCGAACGCACAGGTGGTTTCAAAGTGAATGGGCAGCGCCTCAAGCCCTACTATGCACGGGAACAGATTGAGAAGGGAGTTGCTATTAAACTCTGACCCTTTATTACCTGACTGATAAGTAAACATTGGTCTAGCTGCTGACCTTAAACCAGCGCTTCATGGGAGGCAACCCATGGGTCTATCTTATCTTGTGTTGTTTTGACAGACTTGATGTTGATTGGTGTGATGTTTTGTTTTGTTGTCTTGTTATATTCGTTCTGTTCTTTCTGTTTTGATAATTTTATTATAATCCAAGGTAAGATTTTTATGATTTTACACATTTCTAAGCATCTTACTGATAATGGAATTTTTCTGTGATTTTTTAGGAAATTTTTTCCTTTGGCAGAGTTGAACACGGCCTGGCCGTGCCCATGGTCACGGCCGTGCTCGCTAAATTGGAGTAGGCAAAACCGAACATGGCACGGCCGTGCTATTCATCACGCCCGTGTCCGCTAAGTTGATTTTTTTTGCAGAATCAAGCACGACACAGTCGTGTCTTCCTTCATGCCCGTGCGCCTATCACGGGTCACTGGTTATTAAAAGGGTGCGGCGGCGAATTTTAGGGTTCACACCCGTGCTTCCGCGCCCCCCCCCCCCCCTTCTCTTCCACCTCCGGCCTTCCAAACCTCCAGATCCGTCGTCCGCCGCCGTCCTGAGCATCGCAACCTTTCTCCGCTTCTCGCCGATACCCGGATCTAGGGTTTTCGACGGAATTTCGTCCGTTCGCAGTCGGCTGCCGCCAGCGTCAGTTTCTCGCCTGATTTCACCCCCGACTGCTTTTTGAGTTCTCCTGCATCCGGCGGCCAGTCCCCAAGACCTTCCACCACTCCCGCTTTTCCAGATCCGTGGGTATTTCTTCCCCAATCTGCTGCTTTTCTTAGTGCCGCCGCCTGCTGTTTTTCTCAGTTCCGCCGCTCCGCGCCGCCGCCGGTTTTCTTCAGATGTTGTTGCTCGGCCGCCGTTCCTGATTTGCCAACACTTGTCCCTCTTCGCCGCCAGTGTTCTCAGCGCCGCCACCCTCGCCAGATTCCGCCGCCGGAGCTCTGTTTCTCTCCTACAAGCCACCAACTCCAGCCAGTCAGCCAGCTGTCTTTTCTTAGCCTTCCACCATGTCTGGACGCTCCAAGTCGATGGCCTGAAAATCTACCAAGCGTCCGGCCAATCCAGCAGAGCCAAATGAGCACGGAATTCTCTTCAGGAATGCCACGCAGAAGGCCCGCTATGATCTTTTGGTGTCTCGGCGTGTCATCAACACTCGCTATCTTGATCGGGTGACCCTCAATACTTTGGGGCTGCATGACGACGTGTTATTCATGTTCCAGCAGATCGAATGGGAGCAATTCTTCCGGATGGCCCCGCCCCCGCCGACTTATGTTGCGCCTACATTGGAGTTCATGTCCTCCCTCGAGATCGACTTGGACAATCATGATGACGAGGACGACGGTGTTATCTCCTTCCGGCTCGGGAACACGGAGCACACAACGACATTATCAAAGATAAATCAAATTTTTGGCTTTCCGGTGAATGGTACTCGCGAACCCCCGCACGAGTTTCGTGATCAAGACTTTTGGGTTGCTATTATGGGACAGCGACCTTATATCGCACGGTTGGCCCGAGCCAGAGCCATGTCAGCAACCCTTGCTTTCGCTACGTGCACCGCGTCTTAGCGCACACCATCTTTGCGCGTGGCGAGAGTGATGGTTTAGTGCGCTCTACCGAACTTCTCTTCCTCTGGTCGATGGTACACTCTTTTAAGCTTAACACCGCATTTTTTCTGATGAACCAATTGCAGAAACAGGCCACTGCCCAGAAGGGCATTATTGCCTCTGGTGGCCTCATTACTCCTATCGCCCTTGCTTTTGGCGTTGAGCCCTTCGGCATTGAGCAGGCCCGTGGTAGCTCCCGCATCGACCTGGAATCATGCCAGGCGATGAAGATGATCACCCGTGAGGGTGACGCCTTCAGTCTCTTATTTCGAGGGAGTGACTCCACTATGCTGCTTCCGCATCCTGGGCGCACATCTATCCGCGAGCGGCGGAACTGGCACCTACTTCCAGAGCCCGACGCAGAGGGTGAAGTTCCGATGGACTCAGCCCCGCCACATCCATCCTTCCGTCCCTTCCAGCATGCCGGAGCGTCTTCCTCTGCCTCCACCGAGAATGCTTATGCCCGCATTGAGTGTCAGCTCCGCTCGATTCGTGATGATCAGCATGAGACGCGCCTGGAGATGCAGGATGTTCTTCGGCGTTTGACCACTATGGAGGAGATGCAAACTTGCCAATATTAGCTACAGACCGAGGACCACGCAGCTCTTCAGGAGATGTTGCGGCGCATGAATTCCAAGGGGTGGTGATCTCTCGTTGTCTTTTACCTTACTCCTGTTATCTATGGGTTGTCTTTCTTCCTTAGTAAGTTGCTTCCCTTTTCTTTCCAGCTATCTATCCTGTACTTTATCCTGCATAGGAGACTATGCAGTTCTATGCCGTGGGTAGAGGGTTGTTTCCCTCTTAGTGTTTAGTGTGTTTTTGCTTTGTTCATTTATTTTAGTATGTTTGCTTTGCTTTATAACAGTGTTTTCATGCTATTAATATCCAACGTGCATCTCTTATCTCTTGCTTGTGACTCCTTCAAGAAGCTAAGTCTGTGATGATACCTCTTGCATGATCCTCACTTTATATGCTATTCTGAATGATGATGAGACTTATAAGGATAAATTGTTTCTTGAGTTAAGGGATTGAACCTCTTATATCATGACTGCTTAGACATCCATGGTTTTAGATTGTAATTGAGTATGCTCACTGTGGCTTGCATGCTGTTTCAGTGGTTACTTCTTCTTTTTCTGAATTACGTATTACACGACATTGTATTTGAATATTCATGCCTATTTTAATCCTTATTAGTTTTCTAATCTGGTATCTGGTTGCACTGAAAAAAAAAAAACAATCACTAAAAAAGGGCACAGTGGTACCTAAGTGACAATGATCCAAAGGTTCATTTAACTTGGCACTGTGGAGAAAAGGAACATGAGAAAAGAAGGGGTGTGGGAAAAGTGAACAACTCCTCTTTCTTCTACCTTAGGGTAAGGAAATGAGTTTGTGTGCATTATGTGGTGCATCTATCTTGAGTTCATTTTCTAACTAAGTACCGGGGGTGCATTCATCACAAATGTTTGTCCTTCGCGTGACAAGGTTGAAAATGAATTCAGGGAAGTAGCTTGAACCACCCGATTGTATATTCATGTTTCCATGCTACTATGTGATATGTTCTTAAGTGCAATCAACTTAATTGGTTGAGTTTAGAAGGACATGATGGGTATGAATATTCTTAACATAGTGAAGTGTTTTTCCTATTTCAGATTTGTGATTTGACCTTGAACATTATTCTCAGCTCCAGTGATTATAACTCAATTCATGGTCTTCAATCTAAGCCTTAGTCTAATTGTTGTGATATGAGGTTAATATTTTAACTTTTGACAGTGCTGTCTTCCTGATTTCTGAATATTTCAGCTAGTGTAATTGCTTGAGGACAAGCAAGATTTTAAGTCTGTGATATTTTGATAGGAGTTATCTTTTAGAGGATTTAGAGTCTTGTTTATACCATTATTTCAGGCTTAACGTCTATTTTATGTCATACTTTGATACCTTTTCTTATTAAGTATGGAATCTTCACTCTCTTTCGTTTATTTATGAAATGCAAGTCATTTCTCTACATTTTCGTGAAGAATTTTGAAGATTTTATATTATGAAAAGATTCATCATAGTTCAACGAGGTTACAGGCAAAATTTTAGAGTTTTTAGAGTTTTCTATGAAGAACACGGCCTGCCCGTGACGCTGATCACGGCCGTGTTCATCACTGCTTCCGAATCTGCGATGGACGAGTTGAACACGGCCTGGCTGTGACATTCGTCACACCCGTGCTCAATGAAATGCACCGAAGCCGTCACCGCCGTGCCGCGCCCGTGTTCGGGCGTTCCAGAATTTCCAGAGAAGAACACGGTCTGCCCATGTCCAGAGGCACGGCCGTGTTCACTTACCTGCAGTCTGCCGAGACCGACACGGCCTGCCCGTGATCGCATCCGCTGATCACGACCTTTCGTTCGTTTCTCCTCAAATTCGAGGCTCCAGATGCCAGAAAATTAGGGAAAATTCCCAATTAACATTCCTAACCGCCCAAAGCTTGGGAAGGAGTATATAATCGAGATTTTTGGGCGGTTATTGGGGGTCGATTCCGGGAAGAACGTGGGTAGGGCGAAAATAGCGATTTTGGGACTTCGAGGACTCGATACGACTGATTTCCTTGGGGCTTTCGAGAGGAAACTCAAGATCCATCGTCTCCTAAACTCGACTAGTAATTTCCCCAACTTTCAAACTCAGTTTTTAAGGTTTTCAAGTGTTTATGATGTATTTGGTTGAGTAAAACCCTTGTTCGGGGCTTGGGCGTAGCCCGTTGGAAAATCTTTTTAAATGTAAAACACATCGTATGAATCTGAGATTACTTATTAAGTGAATTGCTTATTATTATTGGATGTGTTTATTGCGTATTAATATTTTGGCCAAATATTTGTATGTATTAAGTGTTACGAGAAGTACCGAGAGGTGAATCGTAACACTCGATTGCCCAATTTTAACTTGTGACTTTGAATTACGAGAGTCGTTCAAAGTTACTCGAGGACTCGCGATTATCATAGAGCTCAATGGGTCTCTCTTAAGTTAATTTTGCTACGAGAGTAGAAAAGTAGCTTAAGTAGGCACCGGATTATGCTTCGAGAGAAGGTAATCCGCACCGAAGGATTGATCGCCTTAAACAATTTGCTGTCAGATTACGCTTCGAGAGAAGGTAATCTGTTTTCTTTGCCTTAAATTTAGATTCATTGTTTTACATTATTATTTATCTGACGAGGTGAAACCTATTGTCCCGAACCTTTTGTAAAACTTGTATTTCTTCCTACTAGTTGCCGAATTCTGGAGTCGATAATTAAGGTCTACTTAGGTAGTTCATTTGTTTTTCTGAATTAAATTTTAAATCATCTAGCTTTCAATGATTCCTAAGGTTGGTACTTGACGCCAAGCTCCCTAAGGATGATACTTATTACTACTTCAATAGAACCCGTACACTTGTGGGGCCTGTCAAGGTTGACAAAGCCAAGATTGAAGTGATTGAGAAGTTGAAGCCACCTACCACAGTCAAGGAGATCAGAAGTTTTTTTTGGGACATACAGGGTTCTACCGGCGTTTCATTAAGGATTTCTCTAAACTTGCTAAACCACTTACTAATTTGCTTTGTAAAGATATTAAATTTTCTTTGGATGAAGAATGTTTGTATGCTTTTCAGAAATTGAAGAAGGCTCTAATATCAGTGCCCATCATGCAGTCGTCAGACTGGAGTTTGCCTTTCGAGCTTATGTGTGATGCTAGTGATTATGCAGTAGGAGCAATACTTGGTCAGAAAAAAGAGAAGAAGCCCTATGTTATTTACTATGCCAGTCGAACTCTGGATGAAACACAGAGGAACTACATTACCACTGAAAAAGAACTCTTGGCCATAGTTTATGTTTTTGATAAATTCAGGTCTTACTTGTTTAATTCTAAGGTTGTGGTATATACAGATCATGCATTGGTAAAGTATTTGATATAGAAAAAAGACAATAAATTGTGCCTTCTCAGATGGATTTTACTTTTGCAAGAGTTTGACATGGAAATCAAAGATAAGAAAGGAGTAGAAAATTTTGTTGTAGATCACCTTTCAAGGATAATGATAGATGCAGATAAAGGTGATATAATTAATGATTCCTTCCTGATGAACAACTCTTAGCCATTGAACAGATCAGGGCTCCATGGTATGCTGATATAGTGAATTATCTTATTGCTAATGTTTTTCCTCTTGATCTGAGTTATCAAGGAAAGAAGAAATTCTTGACTGAGGTAAAGCATTATTTTTGGGATGAGTCTTTTGTATTTAGAAGATGTGTAGATAAAATTTTTAGGAGATGTGTACATGAGGAAGAAATCATGGATATCTTATTTCAGTGTCATAGATCATCTTATGGAGGGCATGCTAATACTCAGAAGACTGCTTTTAAAGTTTTACAATCTGGATTTTATTGGCCCTCAATTTTTAAGGATGCTAGAAATTTTATATTATCTTGTGATAGATGTCAAAAAACAGGAAATATTAACATAAGAAATGAGATACCTCTATCTACTATACTTGAGGTTGAGATATTTGATGTTTGAGGGATAGATTTCATGGGACCGTTTCCATCATCTGGATGTAACAAATACATTCTTGTGGCAGCAGATTATGTTTCTAAGTGGGTGGAGGCTCTTGCTTCTCCTACTAATGATTCTAGAGTAGTTGTGAAATTATTTAAGAAGATCATTTTTCCACGGTTTGGAACGCCAAGAGTTATGATTAGGCCTGTCCATACTTTGGGTTGAACTGAAAAACTGAACCGAATTTATCGGTTTAGTTTGGTTTTGAACCTAAACGGTTCGGTTCGGTTCCAAGATAGAAAATTTAAATTCGGTTCGGTTTCGGGTTGATGAAACCAAAAACCGTGTAAACCGAACCGAACCGATGTTTTATTTAGGGTTTGGTTCATTGGTTGGTTTACCAATTTTCGGTCTGGTTCGGCGGTTCCGACTTCCATAGTTCCGTGGTTCATTCGGGCGATTAGGGCGAGCTCCTCACGGACGAGATCTCCGGTCGCGATGTGAGGCACTCCAAGTAGCCGCGAGAGGCGGCTCGTGTAGGTCCCCTTCCCGACGCCCGGGCATCCAAGGAAGACCCACTACACGCACCGGCAACCCGAATCCCTTGTCGCTGCCACTCCCTTGTGCACCACGCTGTGCGAAAACTTGAAGTCTGATTCCGTGATCGCCGAAGACAGCCGCATCCCAACCTGGCACAGGGTGGTGGCGGCGCTGCCCCTCAGCAAGTGGCTGAGAACCGCCATGTTGCCGGAGAAGAGTGAAGGGTGGATTGCAGCGCTAAGGTGGGTGGGTGTGTAGAAGCAGAGAAGCAAAGGATCGGAAGCAGAAGGGGGCGAAGAAAAGACGCTGAAGCGGCGGAGATAACGGCACGGAGGTGGAGGCAGGGCAGCAGGGAGCAGGCAGAGAAGAAAATCTCACGTGTGAATAAAATGGTCTTTTTTTCTGTTTATGTTGTTAGACTGTTCCACAAGAAGGAATAATCAGCTACCTTAAAATTTCGGTTTAACCTGGTTTAAACCGAACCGAACCCGAACTTTTCGGGTTGGTTTGGTTCGGTTTTCCAAAAGTTCGGATCAGTTTCGGGTTAAAAAATTTAGAAAAAAAAAAACTTCAGTTCGGTTCCAATTGGTTCAGTTCGGTTCGGTCCGAACCGATTGGACAGGCCTAGTTGTGATTAGTGATGGAGGCTCGCACTTTATAGAACATAAATTTTCAGCCTTACATAGAAAATATGGCATTAATCATAGAGTTGTAACACCTTATCATCCCCAAACAAGTGGACAAGTTGAGATATCGAACAGAGAGATTAAGAGGATTTTGGAGAAAATTGTGTCATGAACAAGAAAGGACTGAGCTTCTAAACTTGATGATGCACTTTGGGCATATAGGACTGCTTACAAAACACTAATAGGTATGTCTCCTTTTCAGTTGGTTTATGGTAAATCATGTCATCTACCAGTAGAGCTCGAGCACAAGGCGTTCTGGGCAATCAAAGCATTGAACTTCGACTTCAAGAACGTGGGGGAAAAATGAAGGTTATAATTAAACGAGCTAGATGAAATTAGACTCTCCGCTTACAAGAACACAAGAATTTATAAAGAGAGGACAAAAAGATGGCATGATCGACATATGCTCAGGAAGGAATTTCAACTAGGTGACATTGTTCTTTTATTTAATTCAAGATTAAAACTTTTTCCTGCTAAACTTAAGTCTCGATGGTCCGGGCCTTTTCAGGTTCGGAAAACTTATCCTTACGGAGCTGTGGACATATGGAGGGATAAAACAGGGGAATTCAAGGTTAATGACCAGAGGTTAAAACATTATTTCAAGGAAGAACAGAACGAAAAAAGAATGAAATTGAAACTCAAGGAGCCTCAATCAGATTTAAGTGCAGAAGGGTCAAGCTAGTGACCTAAAACTTAGTGCTTCTTGGAAGGCAACCTAAACACTCTTTCTTTAGGATGTTTGTATTTTATTTTTAATTTTTGCATATTAATTTTTCTTTTTCCTTTTTGTAGGTGAGTCTAAGTTAATTTTTATGGCAAAACGATAATTTTTTGAAATTTTTTTCCCATATTACGATAGGGCCGTAATTAATTTTACGGGCCGTAATTTTACATCATTTTCGGCCAGAAAGTTTTACGGTAATGCTGTAATTATTTTTCTCATCCGTAATTTTGAGTTGGATCTTTACAAAAACTTTTACGGTAGGGGTGTGAAATTTTTCATACTCGTAATTTTATTTCGTCAAAAAAAAATCAAAACTCTTTTACGGTGGTACCGTAATTTTTATCACGCTCATATTTTGGGGTATTTTTCTTACAGAACATATTATGGCAAAGCCATAATTATTTTTACAAGCGTAATTTTGTCTTGAAGATTTTTCTGGAAATTTTTACAGAGGTGCCATGATTTTCCTTTCGACCATAATTTCGAGCTGAAATGTTACCGAGAGTTTTACGGCAATAATAAAAATTATGGCTGTAATTCTGTCAGCACTACACGATTCTGCTGCCGTATTTTAGGGTTTTCTGCTGTATTTTAGGGTTTTTCACCCGTTGTTTCCTTCGATTTGGCGCTGCCTCTTTGATTTCTGTCCACCCTTGTCTCCCAAACTCTTCGGCGATCTTTCCCGTCCATCTTCGACCTTCATTCCAGCGTTTTCCAGCTTCGATCTAGTTTTTCCAGCGTTCATTCGACGAGTTTTTGCCTCTTCCAATTTTTCATCAACAGAGCCTCATTTCAGCTGAATCTTGCTTCCAGAAGTTTCGTATAGAGAAGGAATACTTTCCTGAAGACATTTGGAGGACCGATAATAGCCAGAAGGTTCAGATTTGTGAGCTGCAGACTCCACACTGAGCTCTATTTCATGTTGGGATGAGATATAAGAAGTAAAATACAATCAGCTACTTACCAGGCGTATTGTCAACACGAAATATGCTGATAAGCGTACTTTAGAGATCCTAGGCCTTTATGATGATGTGTTCTCGATGTTTAATTAAATCAGAGCCAAGAAGTTTTTCCAGATTACGCCATAGACTTATCTTCCCCTGGTTTTGTAATTCCTTAGTAGCCTGGATATGGGGCTTCACGAATATCATGGGCATCAGGCAGAAGGTCAGATTACCTTTCGCCTAGATAATATTGAGAGGAGCCTCATGCTCCAAGAGGTTAGAGCTATTTTTCATCTACCGGGAGGAGGGAGCACAAGTCCACCAATAGGATTCATTGAGCATGTATTCTGGAACCAGATCACCTCAGAGATGAGTTTTTCACCTTCAACAGCTAGAGCAACCAACATCTCAAATCCATGCATACGATACAAACATCGAGTTTTGGCTCACACCATCTTCGGATGAGGAGATAGTGACGGTATGGTCTGTCAATCCGAGCTTTACTTCCTTTGGTGCATGCTCCACAGTTATCAGGTAGACCTAGCCTTTTTCGTGATTAAGCACTTTAATAAGGTTGCGCGAGCAGAGAAAGGTGCTATTGTTATAGGAGGTTTCCTTTCTCCTATTGCACTTTCTTTGGGTGTGGAACCCTATGGGATTGAGATTGCTAGGGGGAATGCAAGGATAGACATAGAGTCATGCGTAGGTATGAGAATGATTGTGAGAGAGGGTGATAGTTATTGTTTGATTCTTGGACCTGGTTCTCCTACATTACCATTACCTAATCAGGAGAAAATCATAGTCCAGAACTAAGCCAACTGGAGGCTTTCCCCAAGTGTAGCCACCAATGCCACTCCTACACCTTTGGATTCAGTACCACCACCACCCACCTGGGGTGGTAGTAATGATCCTT
Source organism: Costus lasius (assembly GCA_027563935.2). NCBI lineage: Eukaryota > Viridiplantae > Streptophyta > Magnoliopsida > Zingiberales > Costaceae > Costus > Costus lasius. The sequence goes on along the minus strand of CM050454.1, from coordinate 10,940,655 downwards.
TTGGCATGGGCATAGATTCTCCACCACACAGAGCTGTAGGATCTTCCTCACGCAGAGCTGCTCCCGATTAGAGAAGATGGTCGAGTGCCCATGATCCTAGCTTTCAGGCCCTATCTGGTGAGGTATATCATCAGGGTCACCTCATGGAGAAAGTGCTTAAAGCCATTGATCACATACATGAAGATGTTGAGGACTTGGGGAGTTATATGGAGGAGATGGGGAGTTTTCTTTACGATAGATTCGGCGATGGAGATGAAGATGAGGGTCAAGAAGATGATCCAAATGACCCTATGGAAGAAGCCGCTCCAGCTGAAGAAGAGAACGAGGAGACAAATTCCAACACCAACGAGTAGAGCTTCGTGAGTATTCCTTTTCCTATCTAAGCTTTATTTGTCTTTATACATTATTGATGAGACATATTCTTATAGGGAAGGATGACTTAGTCATGCTTCTTGCGTCCGGTGCTCTTCGGTTTTATATTTTGTGTTCTGGATATTGATTCGATCTGGTTATATAACTTTGATACATTTGCACTGGTGATGAGATATGATTTGGCACATGTGTGAGTGCATTTTGTTTTCTGAATTGTACAACTCCGGATGATTTGTTTTGTTCTTGGCATATGCATTAACTTCTTATGATTGTATGTGTGGTTTTTACTCTCTGTGGAATCTTGATAGATATATTGCTGTGCTGATATACTCGTTTTTGTGATAATGAATGTCTATGCATGTCAATGTTTGAGAATGGAAATATACCTATTACGCTGAATTTATTTCTTCAATATATATCATCCTGTTGAGATTTTTCATTGATTGATGCATGATGTTTTGGGTAAGTATGTTGTTTAAAGAATGTAATATGAGAGTGAAGCATCTTTTTTAAATAAAATGAGCATATGAGCGTAATTTTTTTTGAATTGATGTCGATTGAGTAACCTAGTTGATGTTTAATCTATTTTGCTATTTGTTGGGAAGAAAAAAAAAATCCAAAATCTTAAAAGAGAGAATGACTCCCCTACTTGACACTGCGTAAAATTGGCAGTGGTACCGAAGATATTGGTTGAAATCAAGATAAAAAAAAAAGAAAAAAAAGAAAAAAAAGAAAGAGAATGACTTCTCTACTTGGCATTGCGTAAAATTGGCAGTGGTACCGAATATATGTGTTGAAGTCAAGATAAAAAAGTGTGAATCCATGTGGGTACATACCATGGAAAAAGAAATCGTTCGACATTAACTTCGCTGTCTTAGGTAAGATTCTTCCTACCAAAGAGATATGAGTTGTATTACATCGGTTATGTGGTCGATGTACTCTAAATGCATCATCAGAAAAAAAAAGTGATAATCAATTTAGGGAATGTCAAAGATGAAAAAGATATAAAAGAGAGAATTTTAAGTGGAAAAAGATTTTGGAGATCATATTCCTGTAAACACAAATATTATGGATTCTAAACTGAAACTTTGGTAAATTCATGAGACTGAGATTCTGTTATTATACGAGTTATGAAATTTTATTTGACTAAGTTGTGAATCTTAAGGATTAAATTCAGAGGACGATATATTTATTTGAAATTTTATGTAGCATTTGGTGGAATTTTTCATGAGTGATTATATTTTAGAAATTTATTTTGCATAAGAAAGTTTATTCTCCATATTTAACATTGTTCTCTTTATTTGCTTGATGACAAGCAAGGTTTGTGCCTTATGTATTTTGATGGCTCAAAAATTCATAGTATATTTTATATTAATTGTTTAGTCTTTTGAGTCATATTTATGCTCTTTTGCTTGTTTTTAAGCTTTATTTGTCAAAAAGTTCAGAATCTACACCTTTTCTAGTTTTTGATCAATTTCAGGTAAAAAGACCTTTATTTCGATGGATTCTTAATGATTTTAATGCATGGATGACATCTAATCATCAAGAGGGAATTACCAGCCAATTTTTAAGAAATTCTGAGCTCAAAGTGAAATTACGGTAGTGCCGTAATTATTATTACGGCCGTGGTTTTACTGAGACCTGCAAAATAAACCACGACACCACTGTGATTTATTTTTTCTACCGTGATTTCTGAAGATTTTTGCACAGAGAAGATTATGGCACTACCGTAAATGTTTTTACGGCCGTAATCTTATTTGGAGAGAAATTGAAGCAATCATGGCATTGCTATAAATTTTATCATCGGCCATAATTATTCCAAAAAAGTAAACAGAGCAAATCACGGTACTGCCATGATTATTATTACGGGCCATAATTGTTCCAAGATTTTGCACAGAGAAGATTACGGCAGTGCTGTAATTTATTCCACGGCCGTAATTCTAACATATTCAGCCATTTTTGCCCGAGTCTTCCACTGCTACTATTTGCCAAAATTTTCGAAGCCGATTTCAGGAGTTTTACGCCACGATTTCAAAATTGGAAAGAAGGGGAGTGATCTATTTAAAGAGGAGAAGATTTCAAGACAAAGAGACCCCAATTGTCACACCCCTAGAGGATGATAATTTCATAATAAAAAAAATTTGGCAATAGGTATCCAGAATCAAAACACGATAACCTGATCAACATAGCTTATAAAATTTATTTTCCATCATCTAGGAGGTAACAACAATTCAAATAACCATTCAAAATTTCTCATTCTATTAATCAAAATCCTTATCATAAAACCATACATCTTAATCCAAAACCATAGTATTTATTCCAAAACCACACTTATATTACAAACATCAAAATGAATATCATACATGAGTCATTTAACTTTACATGCTCAATATTTCACAACCATATTATCTCACACACAAGTCATTGATCTTCTCACACTTATCATACAAACATACTAACATCTTCATACATTAGTCATATGTTTACATGCTCAAAACATAAAACCACAACTCATTATCTTCTTTAACCTGTCCACATAAACTTGTAGCCCAAAACTAACCTGTAAAGAGGTTAGAATGCAAGGATTGAGCAAGAATGCTCAGCAAGTAAATAAGATGCCAAAAAGGAGAAGTATTCATAATAGATCTCCACATGGTTCCACAAGTAATATCGAATGGAAACATAATAGTGACATGGTAAGCAATAGTGACATGATAAGCATAATACCATGGTAAGCAATAGTGACATGATAAGCATAATACCATGGTAAGTATATCACAAAGTAGCAATCCAAGAAGGCATATAATTATATGGTAAGCATAAACAACAAATATAAGAATCAAACCAAAGTAACATAGAGTCACATGGTAAGCATAAAGAACACAAAGAAGAATCAACCCAAAGATACATAGAGTCACATGGTAAGCATAAAGAACACAAAGAAGAATCAACCCAAAGATACATATCATACATAGCATAGTCAGCATAGTGGGAAATCACAAATAACATAATCTTCCACGTCTGGAAGCATATTCCACCCTCGTCAGGGTGAAACCCAAATATATGCCGGCTAGAGCTATCATGGCTCCGCATATCAGAGATAGTGGGATACAAGAGGTGGCTTCCATGGATTCAAGAGGTGGCCCCCATTATTTCTAATGTGGCACTTTGTTTCACAACTATCAATCTTTTTCCATTTCTGGGCGCATAATCTTTTCCCTTTTCGGGCTCATAATGTTATTCCCACTAGCATTCATACATTAACAAATGGAAACATACCAAATGGGTTTATTGATATAAGTATCAAACCCTCAAGGATGTGAACCTTAAAGTTCATACAGGAGATACATGTTGCTGATATACTCATTTCCAAATGGAAAAGACATAAGTATCAATAAGTTCCACATCGAAAACCATATATGGAAGACACAAGTAGGAATGGTCATAACCCAAAATTAGAAAGTTAGAGCTTGTTTACACGAACATTACATTTTTCATAAGATACCATTTGATATGATATTGGTGTCAAAACAAAAGGTTTCAAGTCTAGTTTTCAGCAAAACAAATTTGACTGAAAATGGAGTTCAATACATGAAGTTATGAACTTTGAAGTAGCAAGAGGTCAGAATCAGGACAATGAGATTTCCAGATTTATAGGTTAAGTTCAAAAATCGAGTATAATTTCATTTCGGATCCAAATCATGAAAATAAAGGCTCGACGTGTAGGTTAATCAGTCTACTTGATATACAAAGAAGAATTTGGTATCATTTCTATTACAAAATCTGGACATATATCTCACTCACTAGATAAAGGTCTAAAGAGCAAAAGCAGATTTTCTAGGTCGGGTTGGGCTGAGGAAACAAGGTCGATAGCCTCTTCTAAAATAATCAATAGCTAGCCAAAAGAAATATAATTAAGTCTTCTTTCCAATGAATCTGATGTCATACAATTTGGTTCAGGGAGTCTAAAGTTATGATTATTTGAATGAAGAAAGGTCAGTTTTACTTTACATACGGATTCATAGTTATAATCATAACATTGATCATTCTTCCAAGGGTCGAATTTACCAAAAATCATCGAAAGAGGCAACTTGAATTCACAAAAGAAGAAAAGATGGTTTCTCATAAATTTGAAGCAATAGGCAAAATATTACCAAAGAAAGAAGAAGAACTTGCCTTAAAAGATTACTCTCCACTTCTTTTCTCCCCTTTTCTTTCCTTTCTCCTTCCCTTTCCTTAGGGTTCGTTTTTCTCAGGTTAGGCACGAGCAAAAGAGAGCAAATCTCAATTTTGCACCATCTTTAGCTTCTCATGCAAGAAACGATAAGGTGGAAGCATGTGGTAAACTCAATCTATTGTCACACCCCTAGAATCATCATTAAAAATTTTATTTCCATTCCCTAGGATTCAAAACATTTCAAAAATATGAATCACATCAACACCAAATATGTATAGATTCCTAGGGTTGCAACAACAACACAATACAAAAATCAATACCATCTAAGAATCCAAATCAACTGGCATCATCAACCAAAACACTCTCATAAAGCACAATATATTTCTATACACATACCAACTCCAAAGGAAAGATCAAAGATCAAACTTTATTTATACATTGAACACAAGTTCACATTATACACTCCCAAAAGAACATATACAAGAGCCTCTCATTTTAGCTCATCAAAACCAAGCCAAAATCACATATACATGAGTGTATCCTTGTAACACATCAAAACAAAACCAAAAGCCTATAAGCATATACTTCTTAGCATTTCTTCTATTGCCCCAAGGGAAAGCAACCAAAAGCTAACCTGAAATAGATATCAAATCAAAAGAGTGAGTTATGGAAAACTCAACAAGATCTACCATGCCCATGGAATAACATATAAGTTTTGTTACCACTTTGGAAAATAGATTTTTTCCTGGTAATTACTTTGGGACATAGATTATCATGGTAATCAAAACCAATATCTCAAAACATGACAATCCAAAAGCATGAAGAACAAGAGCATGGGAATAGTGTAGAATATCTACTCAAGCATATGAGCAATGGTAAGTTCATGATCTCATGGTATTCAAAACAAAGTGTTATAATAGCAATATATGGTATCCTCTTATGAGAGTCAAATGTCAAAAGTTTCTATCAAAGCATCATACAAAGAGTCATATCTCATGAATATCAAAGCCTCATAGTAGAGTTGTGTCTCATGAATATCATACAAAGAATAGTGGGAACCATAACAAACAAAGTCCTCCACGTCTGGAAGCAAGACTAACCCACATCTGGAAAAGCCCACAAAGCAAAAAGCCGGCAAAGGGCTCACCATGGCCAACCAAATGTGAATGGAGGGATTCTAGAGGTAGCTCCCATGGATTCAAGAGGTGGCCCCCATTATTTCTAATGTGGCATTTTGCTCCATGTAGCACTTAGTTCCACATCCATCACCAAATATGGAGGGATTCTAGAGGTGGCTCCCATAGATTCAAGAGGTGGCCCCCATGATTTCTCATGTGGCACTTTGCTCCATGTAGCACTTAGTTCCACATCCACAGCCAAATATGGAGGGATTCTAGAGGTGGCCCCCATGATTTCTGATGGGGGTAGGAACCACAAGCCACGAAGATACAAGTGGAGCCTAAAGGTGCCATAGACAAAGACTCATGTGACACTTTGCTCTATGTAGCACTTAGTTCCACATCCAAAGCCAAATTCCCATAAATGGGATCAAATCAATTTCCCACTATAAGATGTAAGGCCCAAAGAACAATAGTATCATAACAAAGTCAAAGTAACAAATTGACATATTTAGCCTTCATACAATTGCCCTTACATCATGATCATGGATACAAAGTATCAAAGGTGCATATCAAAAGCTATAGAAACATTTGGTCAAATGTCAAGTACAATGGTAGAGTCATGAATCACATAATAAGTCATCAGCATAGAGTGTAGCACAAGGAGCATAACACGTTGTACCATATACTAAGAGCAGAACATGTCAAACATGACCCATTATTGTAGGCAACTAAATCATAGGAAAATGCTATAGATAGTCATACAAAAGAGGTATCATTGGAAAGATAATTGAATCTAATTTCCACAGAATCTGATTTTGTGCAATTTGACAAAGTATACAAAAAGTTATAGCATCTCAAGTGTCAAAAGGTTAGACTGCGCATGATCAGGTTACATAATCAATGAATCGAAAGTTATTGTTTGTTTCAAGCCTTGTACCATATCAACTATATGCAATATATGACTCATTGGAAAGGTATTTGAGTCTTCCTTCATTCAAACTAAATATCATATCAAACTAATTTGTAAATCCATACTTACAAGTCGATTACTACAAAGAGGTCAGCCCTATGTTCCAAAACCATATACCAAATATTGTTATCTATTTGATACCAAAATCAGATGTGATACTATGAAATATATGGTCCGTTGGAAAGCCCTTTGAATCTACTTCCGTGTAAAACACGAATTACTCAAAACCGAGTTGTGAATCAAAATTTATAAGTAAAATACCACAAGTAGGTCAGTCTAGTATTACAGCAATGAGATCATGTATATTGCTACATACTTGATATCCTAAATCAAATGAAGTATATGCAATATTGGAGGCGTTGGAAAGATATTCAAGTCTTCGTTTACACAAATCAAGTTTCAATGAAAGATCGTTTATGTAGACAAAGTTATCTCATAAAAACCACCACAAGGTCATATTTGCATGAGTCACAAGACCATACTTACTTGCTCTTGAAACACTCTACAATATGATGGTAAATTCTCCTAAAATTCCTTTTATCTCAGTAAAGTATAGATCCATGAATCATAATCACACGTTTTACAAAAATTATCATAATTTTAAAAGCACAAATGTAGGGCAAAGGGTAGAAACTTGCCTTAGTGGATTTTTTCTTCCTTTTCTCCTCTTCTATTCCCCTTGAAAACATCCACTTCTCTCTCCCTCAAGCCAAACGACACATTCTCATGGAAACCCTCATTTTTCTCTAATTTTTCCCTAATTGAAAGTCTCTAGCATGAGGTGTTAAGGTGCTTGTCTTCTCATGCAAGCCATTAGGTGGCAACACTTGGTGCTTGTCTTCTCATGCAAGCCATGAGGTGGCAACACTCTATTAATTCTCTCTTCATGAAATCATAAGGTGGTTTAGCTCTTCTCCCATCAGTTATGAACGCATAATTTAGTTATTTTATTTGCTCTATTTCATCATTTAATACCAAATTCCCAAGTAGCTTATCATATGATAAATTTACCATTTTGCCCAATTCTTTTCACAATATTCCCCATGAGTCCTAGTATGAATCTTGAGTTATACCATTATAAAAGGAACCTTGAATATTACACTTAGCTACAATTTAACCTCAAGAGTCCATACAAACAAAATAACTTAGTAGGTTTAGGCTTTATGCATTATGGTACCACTTGTTTTACTTTTTAAAGCAACTTTGATTCTATCACTAAATGATAATAGTGATATTAAAGCATGGGTATCACACCAATTTTGATTCACGACAGAGAGAGAAATCGGGGAGTTCACCGCCACCCTAGGGTTCTTCACCGAAAGACGCACAGAGCATCTTAGATGGCAAAATTTTTAGGGAGACTACGCTTAGTGGAGGAGAAGATATCCAAAAAGTCTCAAATCAGGAGGAGTTCGAACGAAGGAGAAATCAACAAAATAGTGGCGGCTACTGTTTCTCGACAGAAGCTGCATTTGTTCTTCAGATTACAGGCTGTGAAATTTTTCATAACCCTGTGCACAGTAACATTATTTTCTTCTTCGAATTCTAAATTTTCTGAAATGACATATTATTGTAATTCTTTCACCATGATAGCATAAAAACCTTTTTGGGACAGGGGGTGTAATCCTTTTAATTTCTTAATAATTAGATAATTTTATTTCGTCAGTTATTCTTTAATATGATAATTTTACTTCTGCGATAATTATCTTTAATCTTTTCTAGATTTAGAATATCAGCATGTCTTAGAGTTTGTTACATGTACTAAGAGGTGACTTACAAGACTCGGGACCCTTAAATTATGTTTTAGGAACTTATGCTATGAAAATAGGTTTGTTCTTAATTCATGATTTTTGAAGCATAAATTCTTGTTGATAATCTGACCTAGGAATTTTTATTGAGTTAGACATGAAAATGTGTACCGAGAGGTGATTTGGATTGTTGGAAATTCTTAAGTAAAACTTGTGAAATTAAGATATGAGAATATTTAATTTTGCTTGAGATATTGACATAGAGAGTTGGGCCACGAGAGTGATTTTAACTTTCCTTGTCAATTTACTTTTTTAAAACACTGAATAGCAAGTCACGAGAGTGAAGGTTGTTCAGTGTAAATTGTTCATCCTAGAGGAGGTAATTTCTTTATAAGTAAAAAATTCATCTTTATTATAATAAGAATAAACTGACGAATACTTATTTCTATCTAGTCATTAAAATTAAGGAGGATAAAATCCTAGTCCTAATTTTCTCTCTCTGATAATTCGTAACAATTTCCGATTGTTTGCTTATGACTTATTCGATTCGCTTAGCTAGTGAGAACACAATTACTCGGTACTTAACACGTAGGTCACTGTGGATTCGATAATTTTTATTACTTCGAGTATCCATGCACATGCGGACATAACAGTTGTGTAGACTAAAACTAGAAAGTTGACTATACTAACTCTGCTCCATCTTTAAGGATAATCTCTTTTGTAGTATCCCATCATTCCACACTAATGACACTATATTGAATTAAGTGGGCATTGCCTAGCTACATGCCCCGCCCCTATTCCTCTAGGTTATGTGGGCCTATTGCTTTCCTGACCGGCTAGACTTTAGAAGTGGTCTTGATCTCCTTTGCTCATATTGTTTAGTCCATTAGTGACTGAAAACTAGTTTTTTATTTTGTTTTGCTACCAATCTAATATTTTTGTCAAATGTATGCTTATGAGCTAATTATTTATGAAATTTTTGAGCAATTTTTTTGAATTCTTTAATTTTTGTAATGATTATATATCATTTAAAGCTCTATATAAGTACAAAATTTTATGACTATTGAAAGACTAAGTTACTTATATTTATGTAAAATCATTACCTACATTTTTATTTATTATTTTATCTACATTTTACATGTAATTATTAAGAAAGTAAATATTATACAACTTTTTTTAAAAAAATATTTATTGTATTTAAAAAATAGTTTTAGTTAGTATTATACGATATGATTAAATTTGATTTTGTTTTTTCTATATGGATCTCTAGAAGAAATATTTTACTAATGAATACTTTCTTGAATTATGAAGTATTTATTTTATTTTATTTTATTTTAAAGTATAAATTTATTGAAATATGTCAATCGCAAGAAATATTTTTCTTATATCCAATTTATGTCTTAAACTAAAAAAATTGTAAATTATCAAATATTAGAAAATCTAAAAAATATTTAAACTGAATTATTTTTGGTAAATAAATGATGCCTTGTATTATTCGATCATTCATTAAACCTTTTCTCTTTATACCATCCATTATTGATGTCCATTTCTAGTACAAAGGCAACGGGAAGAAGAGAGCAACCCAACTAATCATATTGTGAATATTATGAGCCGTCCGATCGGGCGGAATCGAACGGCTGTACGACGCTGTTTCCGCAAAGGGGCTGTGGAGCACCTCGATAAAATCTGTGCTCACTTCACGCGACACCTCTCTCTCGAAATCTAGGGTTAGGGTTATCTCCAACCCCGTGCCACCACCTCCCGTTCTCTTCCCTTTTTCGAGGGTTAGGGTTTGTTTAATCCAAGTCTTGACTTCTCCGGTTGCTCGCGACCGATATCATCCGAAACACGCCCTCTTCCGGCTCGAGGGTTCGCAATCCTTGACCCTTTTTCTTCTGTTCCGAGATGATGCAGCCGGCTGGTGGCATGGTGCAGCCTCCTGCGATGGCGCAGCCTCAGAGGGACCAGCAGCAGCAACCGCAGCAGTGGATGATGCCGCCGCCGCCTCAGCAGGCGCAGTACTACCAGGCCGGTCCGCCGCCGCCGCCCCAGCAGGCGCAGTACTACCAGGCCGGTCCGCCGGCGCCTATGTGGAACCAGCAGCCTTCCCAGGTTCCGCCGCCCGTTCCCCAACCTCCGCCTCAGTATCAGAACCCGGCGCCGGCACCGCCTCCCCAGATGCACTATCAGGCGCCGCCCGGACCTTCTCCTGCTCAGGCCATGGCGCCGCAGATGGGCTTGTCTGACGAGATCCGCACGCTTTGGATCGGTGACTTGCAGTATTGGATGGACGAGAATTATATTTACAGCTGCTTTGTTCATACGGGAGAGGTTCCTCATCTTTCGTTTTCTCTTTGGCAATATTTTTTTCTTCTTTTGATTTTTTGGCTTTTATAGTTTATCTTCTGTTGGTTTATGGAGCTACTAAAAGGTGAATGGCCAATAGAAATTATTGGTTAGTTAGTACATTAAGTTATTGGTTCGTCAATTGAGATCTTGGTTCTTCATGAAGTTGAAGCCTCAACAGTATAATACTGCACGATTTGGTTATTTTTGTGCTGTTCTCTTGTTATTTATTTGTACCATCTACTATAAGAAATTAAGAACCTTCTCTCGTGGAACTTTTTTCAACAATATAATACTGCTCGATTTGGTTATATTTTGTGCTGTTCTATTGTGATTTATTTATATCGACAAGCATAATATAATTGCTCTTAGGCAGACTCATGGTTTTAAATCTTAGTCCACACTCATCAACCCATCTAGTCTTGGATCGGTATATATTGAATGTACCCAAAAGCGTAATGGTTCTTACTAGTTATGTCTTGCACTTGTAACGTGCAATGCGGATCAGGTTTTAAAACTGAGTATATTAGCTGTTTGGCTAATTTAGTCATGAAGCATGTTTGAGCTAAATTTACACTCAAAACTGTGCAACTTTCACCGCAACTAACAGAATCATTTGTATGACTGCTAAAACCAAATTGAGTCGTGCCTCTTTATTTAAAGAAGTTAATGTATGTTCTCCCATATATATTGTTCTTGTAATGCTCTCTGTGTTGAATTACTTAGTTTTTGTTTACTTGCTGGTTTTGACACTGTAGATGCCACCATATCAGACCACTTTTGTGAGCTGCATTTTAAGTGTTATTTATTTAGTGAGTTGGTCTTTGCTGATTCATTTTCATAACAATGCAGGTGGTTACAGTCAAAGTTATCCGTAATAAGCAGAGTGGGCAATCTGAGGGCTATGGTTTTATTGAGTTTGTAAATCGTACTGCTGCAGATCATGTTCTTCAAACTTACAATGGTCAGATAATGCCTAATTCTGAACAGGCTTTCAGACTCAATTGGGCAACATGTGGAGCAGGTGAGAGACGGGGTAGTGATGGTGCTGATTATACAATTTTTGTTGGGGATTTGGCTGCAGATGTCACTGATTATTTGTTACAAGAGACGTTCAAGAGCCACTACCCATCAGTTAAAGGTGCCAAAGTTGTAACTGATAAATTGACTGGGCGATCCAAAGGTTATGGCTTTGTTAAGTTTGGCGATCCCAATGAACAAACCAGGGCCATGACAGAGATGAATGGAGTTTACTGTTCAACAAGGCCAATGAGAATTGGTGTAGCTGCTAATAAGAAAACTTTAGGAGCTCAACAGCAGTTCCCTACAAATGGTACATGATCATATGAATTCACATGTTTTCAAATTTATGTTTATTTCTGCATTCATTGTTCGTAGCTGACCTATTATTTGAATTGCCTCTTTATTTGTTTGTTAATTATTTGTATGCTTTAATTTTCATTATATCATATAGAAACTTAGTTTCTAGTTCAATCGAATAAGCAATATGTTTGATATCATTTTACTTCCAAGTCATATTCACTAACTTGAAGGCATTGCTTGGTTTGTACAAGTCGTTTCCTTCCAGCACTTTCCTTTGTGCAATTGGGCTCATTTAAGCATGTCAATCAGTAAAGAGCACTTATAGAAACTAATGTTGTCTCAAAGCAGGATTCCATACCACCTTCATTTAGGGCATGCAATTGACTTCAGCTGAGATGCATATCTCCTGTAGTGGTGGCCCCAGTTAGGTCAGTGTTTTGTTATTGTCTTAATTTGCCTAGCCCGTTCTTGTGGCATTATTTGCTACATTACCTTTAATTATTCATTTAAATTTGTGCATGCTACTCTTTTATCACGCCTCTTAACCTCCTTTTGCCTTTACTTTTCTGTTCTTTCAGTTTCTTTTGCATTTGGCACCTACCATTCAAATTACTTGCTTATATGAGCTTCCTGTAGATCAAGCCTTTTATTTTGATCTTATTCTTGGCAAATAACCATACGTAAAAGTCTGTTCTAATACTATCTTACAGATTTTAGTTTATATATTTCATTTCCTTTATCCTGTTGTTGGATAAAATATCAGTTCCTTATTTTTCTTCTTTAAGGCGCCAATATATTTTATTCTCTTGGTGTTTTTTGCCTGGTTAGGGTCTCTTGTATATGAGATAGGTGCCTCTAGTTTTAAGCTGTATCTAAAGGTAGCTCTGGTTTCCTTTTCATGTTACTTTCTCTAATTTTAGGAAAGAAAGTATCTTGCTTAAAGTCTTCCCTGTTTTGTTATTTTTAATGTGTTTTGATATTTTTAATGTGAGCCTAGCTTGGTGATAGTTCTTCCTTTCATGATATAATTTCCTTGGGGAATATGCCTTGATTTGACATTCTTGGAAGCTATTATAGATTTTCCTTTTTGTAACTGATAAAGTATCAAGATTTATCAACCAGTTGTCTTGTCATTTCAATCGTCATAGTGTTCATGAACATAGGAACGGTAATAAACGCTAACTTATTGTTCAACTGCGTTATATACTGTCCTGCCCTCACATAAATGCTTTATTCTTCGATTATCTTCCTAGTTACTACTAAATATTTTCATTTCTTTTGACTGATTTGTTTGTTATAGCTTCATGCCATCATGAAGATGACTATCTAATCCCTCTCACTACAGTATTCCTTTTGTTTTTTCACACAAAAAAGTTACGTTACAGTGTACAAACAATACCTTGCTTTTGAGATGTATTCCAGTTGCATCAGTGGGGAAATGATGCTTTATGTGGACTTCCAAATTATCAATTTATTGACTACATGATATATTTTTACCATTGAAACTAGGTGATGGATCGCTCTGACATATGTTTCAGCTGTTTATGTGGGAATGATGCATTATGTGGATTGTAAAACTAATTAATGTATTGAGTAGTAGGTAATGGTTTAATGCAAGTAAGAAATCGCTCACCTATGTTGGTATTTGGCATTGTTTTTGATCTGCACGTGTGTATATATATATGAGTACGTATGTATATGTATATTTGAACAGTTATGTCCTATGTGGTGTATTTGTTGAATTGATGGGAACTGTCCAGGCTAGGAGAATATGGAAGAATTAAGGTTGTCTTTTGCTATGGCAAGATTGCTTCATTATATAGCCTGATTGTAGACTGCCAATATGTGGAAAAGATTTTATTCATATGCATTGAATTAAGGAATGAGGACAGTTACTAAGTATATTAAATGATTGTTTAGTGCCATTTAATAAAAAACTTGTTTTGCTGACATTCATGGAAAGCGATGATTGCTAGTATTATCACTTAAACTTCTCAGGTAAGAGATAATGCGCAATATTTATTGGAAACCACCTCTTCACTTTGCTTGCTTTTGTGAATTTTATCTATACAATTTGATTTAACGGCTTGTATAGGAGTTTGTTCATGGATCAAGGCTACACTTTAGGATCCTGATCAGGTGGTTCAGATTGTTGAATTGAATCAGCGGAAGTTGAAGTCAAGGGTTTGGCCAATATTTATATTCTCGTTTTCTCTGTTTTATTCTAGCGTGACCATTTCCATGTTTCTTGAGGGTGTTCTGTGAACTTAACCAGTTGAGATTGGCTGAACCAAGACATGGAGCTATACGAGGTCTATTCCTTGAAAGCACTAGGCTAGTTTTTGTGCACGTGACTAGCAAACCTTCATTTGTATCATTATCTGTAAACGCACTATAGGTGCTTGTTTGCATTCAACATTCACAAGTTGGTTCTGATATTTTTACGCTACTGTTTTTCTTCTTGCTGTAGTTTGTTAGATTAATTAAATTTCAGAAAGTTAACTACATTTTTCTTTGCAGCTTCTTACCAGACTACACAGACTGCTGAGTCTGAGAGTGATCCAAATAATACCACTGTGGGTACTTTGTAGCTTACTCCATCTGAACTATAATTGCCTTGTGATTTTGTTATATGCTATTTTTCTGGCAGATATTTGTTGGTGGGCTGGATCCAAATGTCACAGATGATCATTTGCGGCAGGCTTTTAGTCCATATGGAGAAATAGTATATGTTAAAATACCTGTTGGAAAACGGTGTGGTTTTGTTCAATTTGGTAACAGGTAAGGAATTATTGATCAATGCCCATCAAATCAACAACATGCTATTTTCTATTTTATATCTTGTTAATTATTTTTGTTCTAGAGCGAATGCGGAGGAGGCTTTGAGAATGCTAAATGGAACCATGTTGGGTGGGCAAAACATTCGGCTCTCATGGGGCCGTAGTCCGACAAATAAACAGGTTAACTGCTCTCATCTTCTAAGCACTTCCTAACTCTTTTTTTTTTTTTCCTTTTATTCATTGATTTACTGGTTATCAGCCACAGCAAGATCCCAACCAGTGGAATGGGAACTACTATGGATATACCCAAGGCTATGATGCTTATGGATATGCCCCTCCTCAAGATCCTAATATGTATGCATATGGAACATATCCAGGGTATGGAAACTATCAGCAGCAGCAACAGCCACAACAGCCTCCTCAGGTGAATTCTATTGATGATGCTTGCTTTGCTTGATTTTTTTTTTCATTATTCAGTTTAATAGGAGGTTTTAGTAGCTTGTTTTTTTTTAAATTTCTTGTAACTGTTAATTTGCATGCAAAGTAGGGAATAGCTAGGGAAATGAACAATGATCAGACAACTCAACTTTAGCTTCTTGCTAGTTGTTAGTTCTTTGATATTATAATCGTTGTATTTCTATTCAATTCTTTCTCAGATTGGTATTTAATTTATTTTTCTATTTTATAAATTCTAAAGATTAAATAGTAAACACATGAACATAATGGTTTCAATACAATTTAATTGGTATGATTTTACTATATTAGTATATTTGCAATTTCCCTTAGTGTGTGTGTATATATATATATATATATATATATATATATATATATATTAAAATACATTTTTAACTATTTGGTAGGATCTTGCGATATTATTCCTATAAATCCTCTGTTGTTGTGTGTAGAAATTTAATCCTCACATGTTGCTTGGATATTTTTTTATTTTCCTCTAATCTATATAAGAAGAGATTTGCTATATTGTAGTAAAGGCTAATTTTAATATGTTTTCCTCATAATGCTTGCTGCAAGAGACCCGACTGTGGAGCAATTTTGCAGCTCAACTCCTTGATAGTGGAATACCATCGGTTTAGTAGCGTTAGATTGAGTCCCAAAGTGTCATAGGGTATATAATAATGATACACTATAATTCTCTCCAGTTCTTTTTGGCTCCTCGTTCTGCACAATGAATACATTCTTCGATCAAGTTCAAATATTTTCTTACTACAGCAAATCATAGTCCTAACCTTTTGCATGTTTGAAATACAATGAGTTTGTGCTGTAAATAGTAGTTAATGTTTTTAGCTTGGTTGTGGCACGAGGCAATCTTAAGCTGCATGATAGTTTATGCTGTCGTATGGATATTGTAAAACATCTAAGTGTTACATATTAGGCCTAGGCAAAAGTAAATGATAATTCTGATAAATAATCAGGCTACAGATACGACTGAATCAACTGCGATTTGTGACTAAGCATAAGCTCATCATTCTATTTCTTTTAACCTGTAAGGTCAACTAAGAGACAATGCCATGCTCAGGTGTTTGGCCACCTCATTTCTTCAGCTACTCATCTGATCCATTCCATATTTTTAACCTTTAAGGCCAAAACTATGAGACAATGCTACAATCAGATGTTTGGCTACCTGATTTCTTCATCCACTTGTGTGGGAAATCTGATGGCTTATTATGTACCTTTTTTTACTAAATTTATTTTTCCTTCTGATATAAAATTAACTATATCAACCATTCATTTCCCCTTTGTACTTAAACTTTGCAGGCTTGAAAAGATGCACGGTGAAGGGCAATTGCAGCGCAAACACTGTTATGATCTGAACATGCTTTTAGTTGTGCATCTGTTTGAACTTAACCCAGATAGCAGTCTTGGGATTTACCTTTAGTATGTTTGCGTCCATATTGTAATTCTTATGATGCTCCTAGTGAACTTGAAAGAGCAGGTTGGAGTTGTATTACAATTCCAGTTTCTAATGATTGTGATGTTACTGCTGTTTGTTCTATCACTATTTGTTCACTGTCGACTTGTTATGCGAAAAGTGAATTGCTTCTAGTAGTTGATCACTGATTGTTCTCCAATTGGGTAGTGCTGGGAATATGCAGTGGTAACGCTAGTTCTTATTTCTATGATATTGTTGCAATTTGGGATTCATTACCCTTCGTTAAAGCTGATTTCATTGTAATTATAAAATTGAAGGTTAGATAACACGAGGTCGCTCGGGCATGGCATGCCAATTGAGGGAAAACAATGTAAGCCTTAGCTTGCCCTGCACCCCCGCCGTGACAAACCCACCTGAGGAACCACCCCCCACCCCACACACACACACACACACACCCTCGAAAAGTACATTTAAATATACAACTAACTATATTCAATAGTATACTGTATAATTAAAATTTATTTTAATTTACTAAATGACAATTTCATATAATTAATTATTTAAATTTAAATTTAAATATAAAAATTATTATGCGCGATGTACATTTTATGAAACTGTGCATTAACTCTTCCGTGTGACTATCATTGCCACCATTGTACTATCTTTTTATTATTTTAATTATAAATTTTATTTTTAATATTTATGAAAAATTATTATGTATGAAACATTTCATAAGTGAATTCATGCCAATAAGGACGTCTATGTTCCATAGATTTTTTACATTTTATAAATGCATTTCTTTTATAGTACATCAGTAAAGGCATTGACATAAAACATTTATTTCATATAACAACACTGCATAGTATAGACGACTAGCCAAATAATTTTTTTTCTCAAAAACATAATATAGCACATCAGCAATAACATTCTTACGCGTAATCAAAGCTGATTGCATTCTTTTAGGTAGTTTTTCTCCCTCCATACTGTTTGTTTGCCTCCATTACTCAGTTTAAAAAAAACCAATTAATTTCATAATTTTATTAAAATTACTAATCCTAATTCTTTTTTTTTAAATGATAAGAACTTTGCAAAAATTAAGCACTATTCTTTAAAACATAAAAAAAAATACTACAATTAACAAAATAAAAGGTTCATAAATTTAAAAAAATAAAAGAAAAAATTTTAGTAAACTAAAAAAAATATTTTTTTAATTTAAAAAATATTTTAGATTTCAATATTTACTCTCACATAATGATTACTTAGTTCTCTCTTTTTATTATTATTAATTTGAAACTAAAGCCGTATTACAATGTACAATTTGATTTCACTACAATGAACTAAATAAATAAATTTATTTGTGAGTTTTACGAATAATTAATTACTTTTGATTATTATTTTATTAGTAAAATTGTCACGCCCCGGCGGAAAGCCAGCTATCTCTAGCTGAGGGTTCCCCAGAGAGATGACAATATTAATAGGAACCAAAGAACTATGATAATCCAATATCATTTATTAAATAATCCAAATTTACATCAACAGTTTTATAACACAATCTTTAAAAAAACATACTATCCAATTTGTAAATAAATCAACTAAAATAAAAATCAAAAGACAAACTATCTCATCTTGGGGTTGGTATGCTATCTACTCTATCCCTCCCAGAAGCTAACTCTGTACCTGGAAGAGAAACAAATGGAGTTAGCAAAAATGCTAAGTAGGAATCGACAAATATGGTGAGGAAGACAAATAACATGATATCCAATGACAGAACAATGATATATAAATAATATAAGAATGTCGTGTAAATCATCAAGCTGGCCAACATATCTCAATTAAGAGCCACACTCATTTTCAGAGTGTTTCCATTGTTGCTCACGCAGTGGAACGACTGTCCTAAACAGCCCGGAGTGTTGCGTCCAACACCTGGCATCAGCAGTATTCTCCTGAGGACAACTGGCGGTACCCTAACCGGCAAAGAGATAGTCCGATACGTGTCGGAACTATATCTCACACAAACAGGCCACTGGAGAATAAATCATCCAGTCCATAGGTCAATATATCACAACTTTAACATCACAGATATTCGACTGTTTCAATATACTCATATGTCAATATCACAGATGCACAATTGTTCAACCATGCTCATATGTCAATATATATCAGATATCTCAATACAACGTTATTAACCATTCATACAGAAACAGAATATGACCAAATGAATAAGATAATTGAGGTCAACAGAATTTCAGAAATAAATCAAGCAGACGAAATAAATAGATAATCGGTGTCAATCAATTCTAATATATGCATTGTATATCAAATCAAAAGAATAAGCAACAAATCCTATAGATTCTTGACACTGTAACAAAGGAGTAGGGTAAGATTCCTACCTTAAACGCTGTTATCCTGAATCCCTCTGAAATCACAGTTATCTCCTCTTCTTAACTGAATAATTTAACTAAACCTCTAGTATTATCCATCATATGCATCAATCCATAATATTACCCTCAACCCCTACTTTCTATTTACTTTTATTCAAAATTAACTATCATGTAATCCCCTAAAATAAAACAATAGAAATTAGGTTTTTCTTATTTTATTTCTTAGCAACAAAATTAATAAAATATATAAACTAAACTTACCTCTGCAGTCGAAGACTCGACGCGGAACGAAATGAAGTGCTCGCTTCGTTCGTTCGTTCTGGCGCTCACCGCCGGAAGAAGGATGCTGGCCGCCGAGAGAGGAGAAAGCCACCGCTGGAAGGAGATGGATCGCTGGCACCGGGAGAGGAGGAACAGCTGGCACCGAAAGAGGAAAGGAAGAAGGAGGCCGCTGCTCGCCAGGAAGAGCAGCCGCCGGAAGAAGACTGAGTCGCCGCCACGGAGAGAGAAAGGAGGGGGAGGCGGCGCCTACCACAGAACTCGCCACCCGCTGCATAGGACTCGCTGGAAGAGGAAGAGACGTCGCCTACTGCCGCTCATGCAGGAAACTCACCGGAAGGACGTCGCCCCACCACAAGATGTGGAAGAAGTCACCGGCACTCCCTTTCGCTGCCGCCGGACACGAACTCGCCGCCGGAAGTGCACACGGCTACCTCTGATAGGGAAGACATGAAGGAGGTGCGGCACGAGATAGCGGGGAACGAAAGAAAAGAAAAAAAACAAGGGAGCGCGGGCAAACTTGCGGCACGTGAGAGAAGAGTAATTAGGGATTAGGGATTTAATTTAGGATTAAGGGGAGGTTTGGGTCTTATTTATAGGGAAATAAGAGAGGATTTAGGGAGAGTTTTTAGGGCTTAATAGCTTAGGATTTGGGGAAAGTTTATTTATAAGATTTTATTTTGAAATTTAAAATTTAAATAAAATATAATAAAAATCAAGGTATAACATTATCTAAAGAATTTGGTCCTCCAAATTCAGAGTATATAAAGTAGAGTACACCAAAAAGTATTTATTTTATTTATTCGTTTACTCTATCCTTAACCCAATCCTAGTCCTGAGATTCCTATATCCTTAGGCTTTCTTATCGAACATATACCTCTTATTCAATGGTAGTTCTTATTATAATCAAACGATCATTTGTAGACACTTATCATGAACATAATCATAGAATTATAAACTCATGTGAACAAAAACTCTCTAACATAAATATGAGTGAACAATTTTTATAAATCATCATATCACCAACTCAACAAGAGGGATCATAAAATCAATAATAACATCATACACAAGTGTAATCACATGATCCTAAAAAAATTGAGATGATATGATCATAAACTATTACAAATTCCCTTAAGGCATCATCAGTAAGGACGATCAAAACTAGAAACATGTGTGATCAACATATCATAAACAAATACACCTATAATATCATTATCATCAAACCATCACTAGAAGATCATGACCAGTTTCAAATATAAGATTGTGATAAGAGATGATGTACATTATAAAGCCAAAATAGATATGATTAAACAGCAATTTCAGGAATATCATAAGATCATTTGAAACTCTTAATGTGATTATCTTAACTTCAAATTTGATATCATCCTTGGCCAACACAACACCATAATAATCATCATATAAAGGGCAACATGCTTATACCATAAATTCAACATGATCCTTAATACTAATAAAACAAGCACACTCATAATCAAATATAACCATCGAATCAAACATAACCAAAAGATCATTACTCACATGCGAACATCAACATAATCAAGTGTGCTCACAAAACTTTATCAAGATCAAACATACTTACCATGTTATACTTTTGGAATATGTCATTTCTTAAATATTAGAACAAAACTCATGCATGATCAACATAACAATATTTTAAATAATAAAATTGTATCCTCTCCAATCACAACTTTCAAAGATCAACCCTTACATACAAACACCAGTCAATAATAGCTCTTACTATTAACTCGATCTTACCTTTAACACATGCAATTGCTTACCAATCAGCCAAGTAGATATGTCCATCCACCAAAAATAAAAACTCAAATGATCATCATATGCTAAATAGCAGCTATTTATCATCTCATCAGCCTTCAAACCAAAGCAAAGGCATCTAAGCAACCCCTTGAGCCAAATTCAATCCACAATAGATGTATACATTAATTACATCACCAATGTCTTGGCTCTTCAAATAATCCACATCTTATGCTAAGAAGCATCCTAAAAATGAAGAGAACTAAAAAAGTATAGAAAATATATACCATATGAGTATATAAATCAAATTATTAAACCACACTACAATCCTAAAAGCCTTAAACCTTAATTCCTTAGGGCTTAATCTCACAACCTTAGGATCCTTATACACCTATAGCTCTGATACCAATAAAATTGTCACGCTCTGGCAGAAAGCCAACTATCTCTAGCTGAGGGTTCCCCAGAGAGGTGACAATATTAATAGGAACCAAAGAACTACGATAATCCAATATCATTTATTAAATAATCCAAATTTAACATCAATAGTTTTATAACACAATCTTTAAAAAAAACATATTATCCAATTTGTAAACAAATCAACTAAAATAAAAATCAAAAGACAAACTATCTCATCTTGGGGTTGGTATGCTATCTACTCTATCCCTCCCAGAAGCTAACTCTGTACCTGGAAGAGAAACAAATGGAGTTAGCAAAAATGCTAAGTAGGAATCGACAAATATGGTGAGGGAGACAAATAACATGATATCGAATGACAAAACAACAATATATAAATAATATAAGAATGTCGTGTAAATTATCAAGCTGGCCAACATATCTCAATTAAGAGCCACACTCATTTTCAGAGTGTTTCCATTGTTGCTCACGCAGTGGAACGACTGTCCTAAACAGCCCGGAGTGTTGCGTCCAACACCTGGCATCAGCAGTATTCTCCTGAGGACAACTGGCGGTACCCTAACCGGCAAATAGATAGTCCGATACGCGTCAGAACTATATCTCACACAAACAGGCCACTGGAGAATAAATCATCCAGTCTAGAAGTCAATATATCACGACTTTAACATCACAGATATTCGACTGTTTCAATATACTCATATGTCAATATCACATATGCACAATCGTTCAACCATGCTCATATGTCAATATATATCAGATATCTCAATACAATTATTAACCATTCATACAGAAACAAAATATGACTAAATGGATAAGATAATTGAGGTCAACAGAATTTCATAAACAAATCAAGCAGACGAAACAAATAGATAATCGGTGTCAATCAATTCTAATATATGCATTGTATATCAAATCAAAAGAATAAGCAACAAATCCTATAGGTTCTTGACACCGTAACAAAGGAGTAGGGTATGATTCCTACCTCAAACGCTGTTATCCTGAATCCCTCTGAAATCACAGTTATCTCCTCTTCTTAACTGAATAATTTAAGTAAACCTCTATTATTATCCATCATATGCATCAATCCATAATATTACCCTCAACCCCTAATTTCTATTTACTTTTATTCAAAATTAACCATCATGTAATCCCCCAAAATAAAACAATAAAAATTAGGTTTTTCTTATTTTATTTCTTAGCAACAGAATTAATAAAATATATAAACTAAACTTAACTCTACAGTCGAAGACTCGATGCGGAACGAAATGAAGCGCTCGCTTCGTTC
This sequence comes from Costus lasius, assembly GCA_027563935.2. NCBI lineage: Eukaryota > Viridiplantae > Streptophyta > Magnoliopsida > Zingiberales > Costaceae > Costus > Costus lasius. The sequence goes on along the minus strand of CM050454.1, from coordinate 10,917,801 downwards.
GTTCGTCCTGGCGCTCGCCGCCAGAAGAAGGATGCCAGCCGCCGAGAGAGGAGAAAGCCGCCGCTGGAAGGAGATGGATCGCCGGCGCCGGGAGAGGAGGAACAGCCGGCACCGAAAGAGGAAAGGGTCACCACAACATGAGAAGACTTTCCTCTACTGTGAATAGAGGAAGAAGGAGGCCGCTGCTCGCCGGGAAGAGCAGCCGCCGGAAGAAGACCGAGTCGCCGCCACGGAGACAGAAAGGAGGGGGAGGCGGCCCCGCCACAGAACTCGCCGCCCGCCGCATAGGACTCGCTGGAAGAGGAAGAGATGCTGCATACTGCCGCTCGCGCAAGAAACTCACCAGAAGGACGTCGCCCCACCACAAGATGTCAAAGAAGTCACTAGCACTCCCTTCCGCTGCTGCCGGACACGAACTCGCCGCTGGAAGTGCATGCGGCTGCCTCTGACAGGGAAGACGTGAAGGAGGTGTGGCGCGAGACAGCAGGGAACGAAAGAAAAGAAAAAAAAAACAGGGGAGCGAGCAAACTTGCGGCGCGTGAGAGAAGAGTAATTAGGGATTATGGATTTAATTTAGGATTAAGGGGAGGTTAGGGTTTTATTTATAGGGAAATAAGAGAGGATTTAGGGAGAGTTTTTAGGGCTTAACAGCTTAGGATTAGGGGAAAGTTTATTTATAAGATTTTTTTAAAATTTAAAATTTAAATAAAATATAATAAAAATCAAGGTATAACAAAAATACTCATAGAAGGAGAAACAAATTACTTTTGAGTATTCACAGAGATTTGCACCTTTCATTTAATTATATATCAATTTCTATATAATTTCCAAGACAGTTTTAAAATTTTTTAAATTATATAATTACTTTAGATGATAGCAAAATACCGCTTCCAGTGTTCTTCATACATAAAGGATCATGTTTATGTACTTTTTTTGAAATTTTTTTTTAATTATTTCAAACTCACCCTATAGAAACTATATATGTTTATAGATCAAGCCAAGTAATAAAAAATTAGTCTATATTATCCAATACGAGCAATATTTACCACTCCAACCTTATACTAGTGTGTTAGAATCATCTAATATGGATTGGTACATAACAATATGACAATAAATCTATTCACCAATACAAATTGAAATCTTAAATTTGATCATGTGCAATTCTCTCACTTCTAAATCTAATAGTCTTAGGTGACCTCTGTTAGCAACGGCAATGGGTTGGGTACTCATGATTTTACCCTATATCCAAACCCAACTCACTACCCGAATCCAACCCAAACCCGAGTTAGGTATTTAAATGGGTATCGGGTAATTAAATAAAAAATAAATTATTTATTGTATAAAATATATTTTAAAAAAATTAAAAATATATATTTATATTTATATAATAATTATTTATTATTATTTTTATATTTTTAATAGTAATAAATATTTATATAATAGTCATTTTATTATTATTTATATTCTAATAATAAAAATTTATATTTATATTTTTTTATTGAAATCAGGTATCGGATACCGGGTACCCATTTCCTAAATCTAAACTAAACCCGTTTAGCTAATCAGGTACACGAATCCGTCATAAACAATACCCGAATCTGTCGGGTGAAATTGCCAACCCTAACCCCTGTTATAGTATGATCCTTAACATCAACCTAACTTTTGAAGCTAATACATATTCAAAACTTTTTTCATTCAAACATACCTTGTATGATTGAAGACGCTAGGTATAATTTTCATTGTAATATTATCAAAATTTTGATTAAACCCCATTGAATGAAGTGCAAATGATTAAAATTTAAGATATATCTCCAAGTCCTTTTCTTGTTTTAAATACTTAAGATTACCAACAACATACTACTATCAAAACAAAATAACTATAAAATCTGATGGAATTAAAGAAAAGTAATATTAATATTTGAGTTCATAAATATTATTTCTTTTAAAAATATTTTTTTGGACTTATCAACTCATCTGGTCACATATTTCTATAATATTTGTCTATTAAAATTTACACTATCTAATCTAAATCTAGGATCCATAATAAAGGTAATAAAATTTACAATTTATAATTAAAAAAATAAAACAGGAACTCATAATTGTTTTCTTCAATATTCTCCTCATATTGTTTTATAAAAATATAGTTATATAATTTTTTGCAAAATTTTAATTTTTGTTCATAAAAACTAAAAAAAAGTTATTATACGTCCACATGCACTCTAAAATCATGTCACACAATTACATTAACTGCAATCATAATTCATTTCAGAGCTTGATTTTCTGATATTCGTATCAGGAATGTCGCAATCCTAAAAAAATGGTTTCGCAAGAGCTACTTTAATTGAAGTGTAGTATACCGAAAAAATAAAAAGGTAGTAAAATTTCATAGATAGATTTTTTTTTTGGTGGATAAATTATATTCATGTAATATACATACTCTAAGTTATCCAATAATAATAATATTATAGTGGATAGGCTTATTTATAATAAAAAATTAATAAAAATATTATCATAGATAAGCATACACCAATCGTGGACAGCTTATCCATAATACTAAAAATATTAATTTCCTATTGTGAGTAGACTCTACGATAATATTGGTACCGTTAAATAACTTAAGTGTATAAATTACATGAATATAATTTATTCGATAAAAAAAAATTCTATCCATAATTTTTGCACACCTTTCTTAACTTTCGAGAAGATTTTTTCTACTATACCTGTGTATGTGGGAAAACGCCCCAGATAACATGGTACTCATATAGCAACCAAAGAACAGTACAGTCTCAGCTTATCCATAATATTAAAAATATTAATTTCTCATTGTTAATAGACTCTACGATAATATTGATACCGATGAATAACTTAAGTGTATAAATTACGTGAATATAATTTATTCCATAAAAAAAAGTTCTATCCATAATTTTTGCCCACCTTTCTTAACATTCGAGAAGATTTTTTCTAGTATACCTGTGTATTTGGGAAAACGCCACAAATAACATGGTACTCATAGCAACTAAAGAACAGTACAGTCTTAACTCATCATGATTAATTTTCACAGATAAGTTGAAACATCTACATCAACCATGGAACAACGATGGTTGAGTAGAGCGAGGTTCCACCGAAAAATTTGTTATCAACTAAGGTCCTTGCAAGGTAAACAAAAGATTGTTCTCTAGTAAAATTTAGAACATCAGTATATGCAGCAATATTGGTTCCAAATGCCAACAGCTTCCATCATCATTTTCATGCCTCCATGCAACAATTGGCTTCTGGGTCTGAGCAATTGGATAATAAGGAATGAGAAACAAACATGTTAAATGCTGCGTAACAAAGAATACTGAAAAAAATGTGCATCATTACAGAAAGTAGTGAAGGAGTAATCAAACAATGCCAGACTAAGGGCCAGTGGCCCACTAATGCACAAAAGCTGAAATAAAAAAATAATATATAAAGGCATAAGCTGCCGAAGCTGAAATTTGGAGCTTCTCACAGCTTCTGCTTCGACTTCTGTGCATAAGCGAGGTCAAACATGTTGACTGTAACAAGTTTTTTCCACCGACTTAGTAAGTCAAGTCGGTGATAATGGAAGGTACAAGAATGGATGCTACGAAAAACAAAAATTCGATTAACATATAGAAAGTTTTGATAACATATAGAAAGTTTTGAACCGACTTCCAATGTCGGTTGAGATGTCTATATAAGGATCTTGGGTCCTCTTGTAATGTTGAAGTAACGAAGCTCTTCTAAGTTTCCTATTGTCTTCCTTTCACCGCTACCTAACTCATTCTTTTTCCTTCCCACTACTCCTTTCACATCCTAACTAACAATGGTATCAAAGCCAATTTTCCAATTGCCAATATAAGTGGATCCATGCAGTCCAATCCTTATGAATTTCAGAGTTCAGTCATAATTTTTTAAAAAAATTATAACTTCTAGAAAATCAAGATGAGGACCATTCTTCAAGCACAAGGATTATGGTCCCTTGTAATGGAAGGCTATGAAACCTATGAAGATGAAAGCCATCTGTCCATGGAGGAAAAAGAAAAATTAAAAATAAAGCGCATGAAGGATGCCCGTGCGTTATGTATTATTCAGCGAGTTGTGGCTAAAAATATTTTTTTGAGAATTATGGCAGTAGAAACATCCAAGGATACATGGGATATTTTACAACAAGAATTTAAAGGAGATAGCAAGGTACGTAGTATTAAACTTCAATCCTTTAGAAGAGAATTAGAAATGTTAACAATGAAAGAGGAGATCAAATGGACTTTTTTAGTAAAATAATGAAAATAGTTAATCATATGCGTGCACTAGAAAATATTCTTGAGAAAATATTCTTTTATCAGAGAATAGTAGAAAAAAATTCTGATTAATCTTTTAGAAAAATATGATTATATCATTGCTACTACAGAAGAATTTAAAGATATTACAAAATTATCCATACAAGAATTAATGGGTTTCTAATTATCTCGTGAGTAAAGAAAATTAAGGCATTCTTATTCATAAGTTGAAAGTGCTTTCCGGTCCAAATTAAGTTTCAGGTCTCAAAATAATAAGAGCAGTACAGAAAGCTCTCAAAAGAAGGATATCAGAAAAAGAGGACTAGCATCAAGCAACAAATATGGAGAAAAGAACTTTAATAAAGGTATAAAGTTTTCCTCAAAAGCTCTATGTTCTATTTGCAAAAAGAATAATCATTCTGCTAATAATTGTTGGTGGAAAGGAAAACCCCAATGCAATATCTGCAAGAAATTTGGTCATAATATATAATTGCAGATATAAGAATAATCAGATAAATTTTAACAATAATGAAGAAGATAAATTATTCTATGCATGTTCTTCAGTTTCTAATGAGGATAGTAATATTTGGTATTCAGATAGTGGTTGTAGTAATCATATGTCGGAAAATAAAAATATTTTTCAAGATATTTTAACTACAACTAAGTCTAAAGTTCGTATGGGAAATGGAGCAATAACGAAGTAAAAGGTAAAGCTACCGTAGCTGTTCAGACTCGTGAAGGAGTAAAATATATTAAAGATGTTTTATTGGTATCTGATTTAACTCAAAATCTACAAAGTGTTGGACAATTACTTGAACATGAATATAGTGTTCATTTTACAAATGAAGCTTGTTCAATATTAAATAATAAACATCCGTTGATTACCAAAATATATATGGAGAGAAACAGGAATTTTCCTTTAAAGCTCTAGATACCTCCTCATTAGAAGAGTCTTGGCTATGATATAAAATGTATTGTCATTTAAAATTTACAGACCTGAAAGTATTAAAGCAAAAGGAACTAGTATATAGCCTTTCAGATCTTTCTGAAATTATTGATACTTGTGAAATCTGTATTATCGGAAAGCATCATTGGATATCTTTTCCAAATCAAGTCAGAAGAGCAAGGACACCACAGATTGTTCATACTAATATATGCGGGAGAATGCAAACTCCTTCTCTAAGCAACAAGAGGTATTTTGTTACTTTTATTGATAATTTTACTAGAATGACTTTAGTATATTTCTTATCTGAAAAATCAGAAACTTCTAAAGTTTTGAAAAAATTTAAAACTTCTGCAGACAAATAAAGTGGGTTTTCTATTAAAATCTTAAGAAGTGATAAAGGAGGAGAATATGCATCAAGATATTTTGATAAATTTTTCCAGGATGAAAGTATTCATCGTCAACTAACTGCAGCATATACTCCTCAACAGAATAAAGTTGAGGAAAGGAAGAACAGAACTATAGTAGAGATGGCTAGAGCTATGTTAAAAGATACAAATCTTCCTAATTTCTTTTGGGCAAAAGCAGTTAATACTGCAATTTATACTCATATTGAAGCTTGGAGCGGTCATAAACCAACAGTAAGTTATTTTAAAGTATTTGACTGAATTTGCTATGCTCATATCCCTGATGATAAAAGATCAAAATGAGCTGATAAAAGTGAAAAATGCATATTTATTGGTTATGACTCCAATACAAAAGGCTACAAACTTTATAATATTTATTGGTTATGACTCTAATACAAAATGTAGAAGGTTGTAAAAAATTTCTGAAATGACTTTCAATGTCGGTTGAAAGATAAAAGTGGATCCATGCAATCCAATCCTTATGGTTTCCAGAGTTCAGTCATAATTTTTTGAAAAAGAAAATTATGACTTCTGGAAAATCAAGATGAGGATCATTCTCCAATCACAAATATTATGGTCCACTATAATGGAAGGCTATGAAGCCTGTGAAGATGAAAGCCGTCTGTCCTTGGAGAAAAAAGAGAAATAAAAAATAAAGCGCATGAAGGATGCCTGTGTGCTGTGTATTATTCAAAAAATATTTTTTCCGAGGATTATGGCAGCAGAAACATCCAATGACGTATGGGATATTTTACAACACCAAGTTAAAGGAGATAGCAAGGTACACAGTACTAAACTTCAATCTTTTAAAACGGAATTAAAAATATTAAAAATGAAAGAAGAAGATCAAATGAAGGATATTTTTGGTAAAATAATAGAAATAATTAATCATATGCGAGCACTTGGAGAAAATGCTTCTAATCAGAGAATAGTAGAAAAAATTCTGATTAGTCTTTTACAAAAGTATGATTATATCGTTGCAGTTATAGAAGAATTTAATGATATTGCAAAATTATCTGTACAAGAATTAATGGGTTCCTTATTATTGTTAGAGTTTGAAAGAAGTAGTGGGAAAGAAGAAAGGAGATTGAAATTAGGTAGTAGTGGAAAGAATGAAGAAAGTTTAGAAGAGCTTCTATTTGATTACTTCCATGTTACAAGAGGACCTTTGGTCCTTATATACGCTTCAACCAACATTGAAAATCGGTTCAGAAATTTTCTACAACCTTCTACAAATGTTAAACTGACTTTTGCAAAGTCGATTGACTTGTTTTCACATAGCTTCCAGAAACTCGTTACATTCAACACTCCTCCTTAACGAGTTTTTATACAAACACATAGTAAACTTTTCAGATTTTCAAATCTTGATCTTGGTAAAATTTTTGTAAAATATCTACAAGTTGCTCTTCTGTCTTGCAATATTGGAGTTATATATATCCTTCTGTTTTAGCTTCTCATATAAAATGGTATTTAACTGCAATATGTTTTATCCTGCTGTGATGTACTGGATTTTTGGCAATAGCTATTGTTGATTTATTATCCCAATGGATAATAGTGGGTTCCTTCTATTTTTGCCTCATATCTGATAATATTCTTCTTAGCCATATAGTTTGGCTTGTAGCTGCTGCTGCTATATATTCAACTTCTGTTGATTGAGCCACTCTCTTATTTTTTTTTTAAAGATCATGAGAATATGTCTGATACAAACATAAAGGCATATCCTGATGTACTCTTTCTATCATTGACTAAACCAGCCCAATCACTGTCAGTGTAACTGAATAGTTTTGGATTTTCTGTTGATTTATATAAGATACCATATTCTTTAGTACCTTATAAGTATCTGAGAATCTTTTTGGCTGCACCCAGACGTAATTGATTTGGATCAGACATGAATCTTGATAGAAGAGTTACTGCATATAAAATATCTGGTCTTGTAGTAGTAAGATAGAGCAGACTTCCAATCAGACTCCTATAGCGTGAGGCATTTGCTTTAGGAGATCCATCTTCCTTCTGCAATTTTTCATTTTGTACTAAGGGTATAAAAACAGTCTTACACTTGTTCATATTAAATTTCTTCAGGAGAGCTTCTACATACTTATTTTGCGAAATAAATATCTTACCTTCTTCTTGACTAATTTCTATTCCGAGGAAATAGTGTAGTAAACCAAGAACGCTCATCTCAAATATCTTCAGTATATCTTCTTTAAACTCTTTTATCATCATCTCATTATCTTCTATGTCGATTAAATCATCCACATAAATAGAAACAATGAGAATGTTGTTTCCTTCGGTTTTCATATAGAGTGTTGGTTCACTTTTGCTTCTCTTGAATCCATGACTATTGAAGTAGTTGTCAATTTTACTATACCATGCTCGAGGTGATTGTTTCAATCTATACAAAACCTTCTTTAATCTTAAGACTTTCTTCTTATTATTTGGATCTTAAAATCCTTGTGGCTGTTCCACATATATTTCTTCTCCTATTTCTCCATTAAGAAAAGCTAATTTGATATCCAACAAAAAAAATTTTCATTTCTTTTGTTCTGCAAATGCAACAACAGCTCGTATTGTATCATGACAAGCTATTGAAGCAAATGTCTCATTATAATCAATTCCTGGGATTTGAGAATACCCTTTTGCAATTAATCATGCATTATATTTCTAGATTGAGCCATCAGGATTAAGCTTTGTCTTATAGATCCACTTAACTCCAATAATTTCTTTATTATTTGGTTGATCAGATAACGTCCATGTTTTATTCTTGTCAATCATTTTGATTTCTTCTTTCATTACTACCTTATCCATACTTCTTATTTTGATGCCTCTTCAAAATTTTCTGGCTCTAATGTGATGAAATTTGTAGTTTTATAAATTTATCTTAAACTTCTGACTCGTCTTGGAGGAGTTTCTGATAATAATTAGTCTATATTTGGGTTAGAGCTTGAACTGGAGCTTGAGCTTGAGCTTGGACTTAATGATTGACTTATATGCTAACTTATAGGTTGTTATTGCTGTACTAGAATAATTACTTGAACATCCGGCACTTGTCTCATGAATCTTTTTCATCAAATATCACATCTATGCTAATAATAAGCTTTTTTGTTTGAATATTATAAAGTCTATAGTTTTCTATATTAGAGTCATAACCAAGAAATATGAATTTTTCACTTTTATCATCCTATTTTGATCTTTTGTCATCAGCCTAGCAAATTTAGCCAAATACTTTAAAATAACTTATTGTTGGTTTATGACTGCTCCAAGCTTCAATGGGAGCCCTATTCTGAACAGCTTTTGTTGGACACTAATTCAAAATATAAATTGCAGTATTAACTGCTTCTGCCTAGAAGAAATTAGGAAGACATTTATCTTTTAACATGACTAGCCAATCTCTACTATAATTATGTTCTTCCTTTCAACTGACTTTATTCTGTTGAGGAGTGTATGTTGTAGTTAGTTGATAATGAATACCTTCATCGTGGCAGAATTTATCAAAATATCTTGATGTATATTCTCCTCCTCTATCATTTCTTAATATTTTAATAAAAAACTCACTTTGTTTTTCTGCAGAACCTTTAAAAGTTTTGAAAACTTAAAAGGCTTCTGATTTTTCAGATAAAAAATATACCCAAGTCATTTTAGTAAAATCATCAATAAAAGTAATAAAATATCTCTTATTGCCTAGAGGAGTTTGCATTCTACCGCATATATCAGTATGAACAAGCTCAAGTGGTGTCCTTGCTCTTCTAGCTTGAACTGGAAAAGATGCTCGATGATGCTTTCCCATAATACAGCCTTCATAAGTATCAATAATCTTAAAAATACCTGGAAGACCATATACTAGTTCTTTTTGCTTCAATATTTTCAGGTCTTTAAAATTTGAATAACAATACTTTTTATGTCATAGCAAGACTCTTCTACTGAAGCCTCTGTTCTCATAGCAAGATGAGGAGGTATATGATACTTTAAAGAAAAATTCTTATTTTCCTCTATATATATTTTGGTAATCAACTAATGTTTATTATCTAATATTGAACAAGCTCCATTTGTAAAATAAACACTACATCCATATTAGAGTATTTGTCCAACACTTAAGTAGATTTTGAGTTACATCAAGTAATAAGAAAATATTTTTAATATATTTTACTCATTTATGAGTTTGAAAGCTATGGTACTTTTACCTTTTACTTTGGCTATTGCCCCATTTTTCATATGAACTTTAGACTTGGTTGTAGTATCAATATTTTAACAAATATTTTTATTTTCTGACATATGATTACTGTAACCACTATTTAAATACCAAATATGACTATTCTTATTAGAAATTGAAGAGCATGCATAGAATAATTTATCTTCTTCGTTACTGCTAAAATGTGCCTGATTATTCTTATATATGCAACTATATGTATTATGACTAAATTTCTTGCAGGGGCTTTTCGTTCCACCAACAATTATTAGTAGAATGATTATTCTTTTTGCAAATAGAACATGGAGCTTTTGAGGAAAAATTCATACCTCTATTAAAGTTCCTTTCTCCAGATTTGTTGGTAGAGGCTAGACCTCCTTTTTTGATATCCTTCTTTTGAGAGTTTTCTATACTACTCTTATTATTTTGAGACCTGAAACTTAATTTGGTCTGGAAAGCACTTTCAACAGATAAATCAGAATGCGTTAATTTTTCTTTGCTCATGAGATAATTGTTAAATGTAACGAGTTTCTGGAAGCTATGTGAAAACAAGTCAACAAAAGATTCATGGGACTGGAAAGAAAAGCAAGTGCTGGAGATTCAGTAATTATTCAAGTACAGCGGCAACAACCTATAAATCAACATACAAGTTAACCATTAAGTCCAAGCTCAAGCTCACGCTCAATTTTAAGCTCTAACCCAAATATAGAGAAATCATTCTCAGAAACTCCGCCAAGGCGAGTCAAAAGTTTAAGAGAAATTTATAAAACTGCACATTTCATCATATTAAAGCTAGAAAATTTTGAAGAGGCGTCAAAACAAGAAGTATAGATCAAGGCAATGGAAAAAAAAAATAAAATGATTAAAAAAATAAAACGTGGGAGTTAACTAAGCGACCAAAAAATAAAGAAATTATTAGAGTTAAAGTGGATCTACAAGACTAAGCTTAATATAAATGACTCAATCCAGAAATATAAAGCACGGCTTGTTGCAAAAAAATATTCTCAAATCTCAAATCTCAGTAATTGATTATAATGAGACATTTACTCTAGTAGCTCGTCGTGATATAATACGAGCTCTTATTGCACTTGCAACACAAGAAATGGAAGATTCATCAGTTGAATATCAAATTAGCTTCTTAATGGAAAAATAGAAGAAGAAATATATGTGGAATAGTCACAAAGATTTCAAAATCCAAATAATAAGAAAAAAGTCTTCTAGTTAAAGACGGTTTTGTATGGATTAAAACAATCACCTCGAGCATGGTATAGCAAAATTAACAACTACTTCAGTAGTCATGAATTCCGAAGCAGGAAAAGTGAACCAACATTCTATATTAAAACTGAAGGAAACAATATTCTCATTGTTTCTATTTATGTGGATGATTTAATCTACACAGGAGATAATGAGATGATGATAAAAGAGTTCAAAGAAGATATACTGAAGATATTTGGGATGAACGATCTTGGTTTACTACATTATTTTCTTGGAATAGAAGTTAGTCAAGAAGAAGGTAAGATATTCATCTTACAAAATAAGTATACACAAGCTCTCTTGAATAAATTTAATATAAACAAATGCAAGGCTGTTATTACACCCTTAGTTCAAAATAAGAAGCTGCAGAAAGAAGATGAATCTCCTAAAGCAAATGTCTCACAATATAGGAGTCTGATTGAAAGTCTGCTCTATCTTACAACTACAAAATCAGATATTTTATCTGCAGTAAGTCTTCTATCAAGATTTATGTCTAATCCAAGCCAATTACATTTGGGTGCAGCCAAAAGGATTATCAGATACTTATAAGGTACTAAGGAATATGATATCTTATATGAATCAACAAAAAATACAAAACTATTGGATTACACTGATAGTGATTGGGATGGTTCAGTCGATGATATAGGTATATTCTCATGGTCTTCCAAAAAACAAGAAACAGTGGCTTAATCAACAGCAGAAGCTGAATATATAACAGCAACAACAGCTACAAGCTAAACTATATAGCTAAGAAGAATATTTTTAGATATGAGTCAATAATAGAAGGAATCCACTATTATCCATTGTGATAATAAATCAACAATAATCATTGCAAAAAACCAGTAAATCACAGCATGACAAAGTATATTGCAGTTAAATAAGAAGCTGAAACAGACGGATATATACAACTCCAATATTGCAAGACAGAAAAACAACTTACAGATATATTTATAAAAGCTTTACTAAGATCAAAATTTAAAAATCTGAGAAGTCTACTAGGTATTTGTATAAAAACTTATTAATGAGGAGTGTTATCTTTAACAAGTACAAGAAATGGATGCTATGTGAAACAAAAATTCAATTAACATGTAGAAAGTTCTAAACCGACTTCCAATGTCGGTTGAGATGTCATATACCTTGGGTCATCTTGTAATGTTGAAGTAACGAAGTAACGAAGCTCTTCTAAGTTTCCTTCTATTGTCTTCCTTTCACTTCTACCTAAGTCAACCTTCTTTTCCTTCCCACTACTCCTTTCACATCCTAACAAAACAGACCCTAAGAGAAGTGAAAGCAACAGAGACAATACAATTTTGACTGCTCTTTGGAATCAAACTGGAGTTGTACTCTTAAGAGTGCTAGATTTAAAGAAAATGGTGACATGATGTGGATAAAATCAAGTTATTCTGACTAAGCATTAAGGAATGAAGACAGACCTTGATTCAGGAGGATCACCGTATTAATATTTCATGCATCTGCAAGTAACACAAGGATTCCATTAATTATTTCAGTAATACTGATCTGGAAACATTTTTGAGGCAAATGAAGGTAAATAATTTCAAAACCTTAACATTATAATGGACTTGATGTGAGTTCATACTTAATTGCACCACCAAAACGATGAAAAATGCCAATTACATTACAAATTTTTATAAAGAAAAAGCTATCTATATGAAAATAAACGGTTATAACTGTAACATCAAAGGCTGCTATCCTAGAATGAAATAGACCAGAACGAAGATGGAGCATATACGAAAACTAACAATATGTATTGAAAATGCAGAATGTGCTAGAAAAATACTCATATTCAAGAGGCTGGTAAACAACAGCAATATGTAAAGGATGTGGAAATTGAAAACCATTAATCCACATCGTATTCAAAGACTAGAACTTGTGGAGAACCTCCAATTATCATACAATGTGAAATATGTCACTTAACATCAATTCTGAGTCCCACATATAAACTTTTGGGTCACAATAATTGGTCATGGCAAAGCGTAAAGGATGCAAGACAAATCAGGTATGATAACGCAGCAAACTAATATGGTTAGACATTAATCATTGAAGCCTGTTCTCACTCAAGCAAAACATTACTGTTGTCAAAATTCAACAACAGAAGAACACGCAGAGCTAGGTTACACTAGCAAGATTGGATTAAATCACCTACATAAAGCGCAAAGCCCTCATAAGGACCTACATCATGGAATTGATTTTGAGTAATAGATTTTGCCGAACCTGAAGACCTTTTTGACATTTAAAAAATGCCAGAAAGGAATTCTTCACAGGTTAGAACTTCTTATACTTTGGCTGATATTCATGCTGTCATATCAATTAGCAGTTTATCACTCAAATAAAGATTTCTTACAATGAAATAGTATTTATGTAAATTTCAGAAGAAAAGCACAATTTAGATAACTTCCCAAGCTATTCAATAATTGGCACGATATGGGAATTCAAACAAAGCTGCAAAAGACACATGATGTCCAGTTCTATAAAGAACTTAAGGCTAATGTCGTTTATGTCCCAGATCAATGGCCTACAGCACAATAGAACATATTCTTGAATCAGTTATTGCGACAAATATAACCATTTTTTGCATAAGACAAAGACCAATAAAAATAACATAGTAAGGCTGAGTTTTGTTGGAGGGAAAGAAAAATAGAAGGGGAGAAAAAAAAAGAGAAGAAAGAAAAAGAAGGGGGAAGAAATTGAAACACGCGATTATCACGTGAAAGCTGAATTGGACACTGAATCACCGCTCACGCCCTTAGCGGCAAGATCCCGGCGAGGCTCTCAGGCGCTGCGACAAGATCCCGACGAGGCTCGCAGGCATTGTAGCAAGGTCCTCCAAGCCGGAGGGAAGCTACAAAAGCTCAATTCCGGCGAAAACGCTGCTCGATCCTCGTCGCCGCCGAAGCTGCCAAAGCCCTCTCTTGCCCCTCTCTTGCCGTTGTTCTATCTCTCGACGCTCACTACCGAAACTCTCTCTCGACGCTGCATCATGCGTGAGCGTGAAGCCGGCGATTGAGTTCCCCAGTCACCTCATGGCGTCGTCCGCCTCGCAGTGGCGGAGACGAGGGGCGAGCTCACGGCAGGGTGGAGCCACTTCACCATGAGCGCCGATCCATCCACTCAGCCCACCACCTCCGAAGGCGATCCGGCCTAGAACAACGAGACGGGCACAAGACGATTGTGCACCGCCCTCCCACCACCTCCCGTCCTCAACACCATGTCTCGCGGCGAAGGCAAAGGCGAGGAGGAGGCATGGAAGTAGGGAAGGGGAAGGAGGCAAGGCAGCGTCAACAGCGTGGAAGGGAGCATCAACAGCGTAGAGTGATTTTTGTTTTCTCCCCAGATCGAGGAGAAACAAAAACGAGAAAAAATTTTCATCTTTTTCTTTTCCTCTGAATCAGTCCATCTAATAAAACAGGGGAAAAGTAGAGTTTCTTTCCTTTCACCTCTCTTTTCTCCCCAAAAAAACAGACCCTAAGAGAAATTCACTATGACAAACAATCATTAAAGAAGAATCAGTTTAAGTCATCTTAGTCACTAATCAATTGTGTAACAGATTTAAATGGTTCAACCCTGAGAAGTACAGATAAATAGAAAGATGCTCATTAACAAATGATGAATATACTTCAGACTATCAAGACTTGATGTAGTTAGATGGCCATGTTTGGCAATGATATGACAAGACTGCCCAGAACCCATGAGGTAGCCTTAGCAAGTCCTACCTGCACTTTTACCAGTTATTCATTGCCAAGAAAATGATAATACAAGCACTGCACCTTGTAATTTTTTAAATTCATTTTCCATTATTGCATTTGAGTATTGACCATCTTCCCAATTGGCACAGTTATTTCAAATAATTTAATTTTTGAAACTCAGTTTCCAATCTCTGAGTAGTGGTTGTCTTTCCTGTTAGATATATAATGTCCAGTTCTTGAATCAGGTATTGCAACAAATATTGCCATTTTTTGCATAAGATAAAGACCAATAAAAATATCATAATAAGAGAAATTCACACTTACCAACAATCATAAAGAAAGAATCACTTTAAGACATCTTAGTCACTAATCAGTTGTTAAATGGTTCAACCCTGAGGAGTATAGGTAAATAGAAAGATGCTCATAGATAAATAATGAATTATACTTTATCCTATCAAGACTTGATGTAGTTAGATGACATGTTTGGCAAGGATATGACAAGAATGCCCAGAATCCATGAGGTAGCCTCAGCAAGGCCTGCCTGCATTTTTACCAGCTATTCATTGCCAAAAAATGACAAGAAAAGCACTGCACCTTGTAATTTTGAAATTCATTTTCCATTATTGCATTTGAGTATTGACCATCTCTCTAATTAGCACAATTATTTCAAATAATTTAATTTTTGAAACTCAGTTTCCAATCTCCTTGAGTATTGACCATCTCTCGGAAAATGCGGATGTATGACAACGACCATCCTATCTAGTAGTCCAACAACCAAAAATACACGTATCAAGCACATGGAATAATTTCGGATTACCAAACTATATGGTGAACATAATCAAGTGTCAATCTATTCCTAATTTTATGGTGTCTCATTCAAAATAATCGAAGTCTAGGAATGACTTGCACATCAAGGATTGTGTTCGTGTACAACAAACATCAAGTAGACAATTTTTTTGTTATATATCTTACACGAAACAATGATCACATTTACATGAAAGTAAAGATAGAAATGTAGTATTGCAAAGAGTATTGACCTTTATGATCAGCAGAGGCATCGTGGTATTCATCTTCTTCCGGGACAGGTTGTAGCTCTGCGTCCTTGGCTGAAGACCCTTTGGCTGCTATAGGACTGCCACTATCACACGCTTCAGTTGCAGCACCCTCGTCAGGGTAGCGGACCACCACCACTGGGCAGACGCAGTGGTGAACGCAGTAATCGCTGACACTACCAAGCCTCCCCTTGCTACTCCTCCTCGAGGCCCCGAAGCCCCTGCTCCCCATGATCACGGCGCTGAGGTTGAGCCTCTCCACCTCGAGGCAGAGCCGCTCCTTCATGTCGTGGTCCTTCACGATGTGGATCTTGAAAGGGATCTGAGCATCCACGAGGGGGCTGGGCAAGGTTCTGAGCCTTGGTGGTTGTGAAGGCATCGAAACTGTCCTCCAGCTTCTGCTGCGACTCCTCTGAGTCGACTTCATCTCCTGTGACCTCGGAGACGGAGTGGTCAATGGATCCCCAGTCGGCGCCATATAGGACCGAGGTAGGCCGGACGTGGAGGAGGATAACAGCGTCCCCGGGGCGGATGTAGTTTTGTACGGCCCACTTGACGGCGTAGGCGCTCTCGTCGCTGAGGTCGACGGCGATCGCGATCCTCCGGTGGGAATCAGCGGATGGATTCGCCGTGGCGGCAGAGGAGAAGAAGAATCTTGGAGAGGATGGCTGGATCAGGTCCTGCGCCGAGGATGTGGCCGCCGAACCCTCCAGCAGCGTAGCGGCCCGGCGATCGGAGTCCGGCGGGGTCGGTTTGGGGATCATTCTCGAGAGAGGGTTTCCAGCTGTTCCTCCGGAGAGACCTCGGTCTTTAATACGTATACAACGCGTATATAATAATATAATAATGTAAAGTAAATGTATGTTCATTAAAATATTTTTTTATATAAATTTCGAAAATTAAATTTATTTTATTTTGAAAATTATTTGAGGCAATATTTATTGTAATTATTGAGAATAAGGTACAGCATACCAAAGTGGTTATCGAATAAAGTTAATCAAAGCTTTTTTTTTCACATTTTTGATTCATGTGTGTTCTATTTAATTGATCTAATTGGTTTTTGTACTTTTGCCATCATAGGTGTCACGCCCCGGTCGAATTTGCCTAAAAATAGCACTTAAACGTTGTCTCAGGACTATCCGGCGGAACACCAGAACGCAACGCTCTCTAGGGTTTCCGACCCAAAATTGAAAACTCTAACTTTCCCGAATAATTTTTATCCCCAATTTACAGTTCGCACGGAAAACCTTAATCCTAATTAGGAAATCCGAAATCAAACCCTAAATAGAAAAAAATACCTCAATCTGATTTTGACCCGATCAAAATCAGCCGCCAAATCGAATTAATCTTACTGATGATGTCAGGCTGACATCACTCGCCAATTCGTCTCCGCGCGCGTGAAATCGATTTTCGGATGCTGACGTCGCCTCGCGTCAGCCGTTCCGATTTCGATTTTGATTTCGAAATCGAACGAGTCAACTCCCATCTGCTGACTCCACGTCACCCGCTCCTCGTTTCGAACGCCGCACGCGTTCGAAAACTCGCCTCACGTTTTCGTCTTCAATCTTCGCTCGACGCCGCCTGCGCCTCAGCGTCGTCCTCATGCGTGGACTCGCCGGAGTTGCTAGAACGTGCTGATAGGAAGAGTCGCCGACCTCCCTTCAACCTTCCATTGACGTCCGGTGGCCGCCCGTCGCCGAGAACACGCCGCCCAAGATACCAGAATAGAGGAAAGCGAACAGAGGAGAAGAAGAAGCCTTTATTTCCAGAAATTAGCTACAACTCTCTCCTTACCGCCGACCGCCGACGCCCTCTGTCCCTCCCTCGCCGACGACCCTCTAGCCGGTTACAATCTCTCCAAATCCTCCCTTAAAGGATCGCTGGATGCTGGTGAAGACGCTTACTCCGCTGGGTGATGATCCTCCGTGATCGAGTGTCCCCGTTTGCTGCCCTTTGCTGCAGCTTTAAAGGGGAAGAGTGCCGCCTCCACTCTTCAGCTCCAGCTGCTCACTGCGCCCAAATTAAGGCGTCCACCTCCGTGTCTCCGCGTCCTCTGCGTCCGAGTAGTGCGGAGAGGATGACGACCTCGTCGCACTGCCATGTCCTCTTCTCGCCGCGTCCGCTTCCTTCGGCGGGCTCGCGTGCTTGGCTAGGTCAACTGCCCCCGTTGACCATGAATTCTCGATCCCGATTCCATAATTGCAGCGTGGGCTTTGGCTTCTGCGTGGCCCATTGGGCCTTGGGCCGGACCAGCCTGAACCAGGCCTGACAATTCTCTCCCGTCCAATTTGTACATCGCCCTCGATGTCGGCAACGGGCGGATCTTGAGCAACTATTGCTCCGATCCTTAAAGCTCCGATCCGACACTGCTGCGCTCCCGTGGCAGAGTGTGGAACTACCTGCAGTGACTCAATCCACGGTTGCTCGATTTCCTCAGCTTCCTCATCTGGTTCCCGCGCTATTATTGCCTTGAGTTTATGTCAGTTGGGGCAGTCCTTTATCCAGTGACGACCCCCCCGCAAGCGAAACAATCCTGTGGCTTTTGCTCACGCCATCCCGGTGAACCTCTGTTCTGCCGGTGAAAGGGCCTACCCCTCTCTGGAACCCTAGCTCCCGGCGGTGAGCGTGGGGAACCGCACTGAGAGCCGCGCTTCGGTGGTGACCGTTGCTTCTTTGGTGGCGATATCTTGAACTTCCGATTGTCCACCAAAGACTCTGCCACTGCCGTAGCCGCCCTCCAATCGATCGGTGCGTGTCGTCGGACCTCTGTCTCTGCCCAAGGCTGAAGGCTCCGGAGGAAGAAATACCTCCTGTCATCCTCCTCCATGCGCGGAAGCTCCAACATCAAGGTAGAGAATGCCCTAACGTACTCCTGGATCGAGCCAGTATGTCTCAGCCGATCCAGTTTGCCACGCGCTTGATCCGCCGAGTTTCCGGGAAGAAACTGCCGCCACGGTTCCTCACGGAAAGTCTCTCAAGAACAGCTAGTAGCCCCCGGTGTAGAGCTAACTTTGGTTCGCCACCAAAGCTTTGCGTCGCCGGTGAGGTATGCGATGCACACTCGCACCCGATCTCCTTCTGGAACATAGTTAGCAGAAAACAATTGTTCCATATCCCAAATAAGATTTTCTCACGCACATCCTCGGTTTGGGAGCCTCCTGCTCCGCCGGTGCTATAGTTCGAGATACTGACATTAGAGCCAAACGTAGTACCCTGATCTCAGCCTGCAGGTCCTCCTTCATGCACGCCATCTCTCCTGGTAGATGGTTCAGACTGCCGATAGTCTGCTGCATGCGTGCTATCTCTGCTTGTTGTTCCTCACGCATCTTGATCATCTACTTTGGTAGGTCGAGCAGACTCTCCAGGGCTTGTTGCAAATTCTCAATTTGCAACTTCTGTTCCCCGATGGTCTTTCGAAAGTACTCCATCTGAGGAATAATTGTCGTTTCTCTATCACCCACCAAACCGAGTGCCTCCTCGATCTGAGCAATGCATTCTCCCTGGTTCACCATCTTCTCAGGTTTAGCCGTCTTCTTAGCTTTACCCTGAGGCCACACGTCCTCTAACGTGCCTCTAGCAGTGTGGGTGATCTTTTGAAACTTCAAACCCTTCTTCACCTTCGCCGGTGAAGATTTCGTGTTTGCTGGAACACGTTAACCTGGCTCTGATACATGTTGTCACGCCCCGATCGGATTTGCCTAAAAACAACACTTAAACATTGTCTCAGGACTATCCGGCAGAACATCGGAATGCAACGCTCTCTAGGGTTTCCGACCCAAAATTGAAAACCCTAACTTTCCCGAATAATTTTTATCCCCAATTTACAGTTCGCACGGAAAACCCTAACCCTAATTAGGAAATCCGAAATCAAACCCTAAATAGAAAAAAATACCTCAATCTGATTTTGACTCGGTCAAAATCAACTACCGAATCGAATTAATCTTACTGATGACGTCAGGCTGACGTCACTCGCCAATTCGTCTCCACACGCGTGAAATCGATTTTCGGATGCTTACGTCGCCTTGCGTCAGTCATTCCGATTTCGATTTCGATTTCGAAATCGAACGAGTCAACGCCCGTCTGTTGACTCCACGTCACCCGTTCCTCGTTTCGAACGCCGCCCGGGTTCGAAAACTCGCCTCACGTTTTCGTCTTCAATCTTCGCTCGACACCTCCTGCGCCTGAGTGTCATCCTCACGCGTGGACTCACCGGAGTTGCTGGAACGTGCTGACAGGAAGAGTCGCCGGCCTCCCTTCAACCTTCCGTTGACGTCCGGTGGCCGCCCGACACCGAGAACACGCCGCCCAAGATACCAGAATAGAGGAAAGCAAACAGAGGAGAAGAAGAAGCCTTTATTTCTAGAAATTAGCTACAACTCTCTCCTTACCGTCGACTGCCGACGCCCTCTGTCCCTCCCTCGCCGGCAACCCTCTCGCCGGTTACAATCTCTCCAAATCCTCCCTTAAAGGATCGCTGGATGCTGGTGAAGATGCTTACTCAGCTCAGTGATGATCCTCCGTGATCGAGTGTCCCCGCTCATTGCCCTTTGCTGCAGCTTTAAAGGGGAATAACGCTGTCTCCACTCTTCCGCTCCAACCGCTCGCTGCGCCCAAATTAGGGCGTCCACCCCCGTGTCTCCGCGTCCGAGCAGTGTGGAGAGGACGACGACCTCGTCGCACCGCCATGTCCTCTTCTCGCCGCATCCGCTTCCTTCGGCGGGCTCGCGTGCTTGGCTAGGTCAACTGCCCCCCGTTGACCATGAATTCTGGATCCCGATTTCACAATTGCAATGTGGGCTTCGGCTTCTGCGTGGCCCATTGGGCCTTGGGCTGAACCGGCCTGACATTAGGGGTAGTTTAGGATCGTAGTGTAGTTGCTATATGTGCTGCTATTCTAGCAGTGGCGGAGCCACATAGTGGTTAGTGTGGGCAAATGCCCCCACTAACTTTAGATAGTTATACTTAATAGGTATATAAATTTATAACCTTATATGTTTAAAAACCTTGATTGCCCCC
The DNA here is from genome assembly GCA_027563935.2 of Costus lasius. Lineage (NCBI taxonomy): Eukaryota > Viridiplantae > Streptophyta > Magnoliopsida > Zingiberales > Costaceae > Costus > Costus lasius. The sequence continues at coordinate 10,896,959 of CM050454.1, read as the reverse complement.
ACTATAAATTATTATTAACACTATTTATTGCATGTTTCCCCCCTCTAATTTAATGTAATACTTTATTTACAATTTTTTTATTATTTTATAATATTTTTATTATTTAATTATAAATTTTTTTACTCTAATGGTATATTTTTAAATATTTTAATATATTATATATATATATATATATATATATTATATTTAATTATTTATTTATATATTTTATAATTATTTTTTAGTATTGTCCCCACTTAGCTTCGGTCCTAGCTCCACCACTGTATTCTAGTACTGTAGGGTCAAAAACAGTATTATCAACAAACAATCATAATATATAATATGAATAAACGTCCAACATGTTGAGTCGTATAACACAACAGTAGCCAAATACAATGTCAATATACATTATAGTAAATGCAAATGAAAACACACAATCATTTGTATGCTTCAAACAACTAAAACAATAAGCGCAAAGGAAATCTGATACAATAACCAGCATAAGGGATAAGATATCTACCTCCAAATTAACTAAAATTACTCTCATCATCATCTGGTACAAAAGCATTTTGTCTCGAGTCTCATTTCCCTTGATCCCACAAAGCTATAAATAAAAACAACTACCACTATAATATTATGGCTTAATTGATTAATTACTTTCAACATCAAAAGTCTTCCTACAAACATATATAGATATACACATGGTACATAGATAAATACATATCTATATATTGCATATGAAATCTAGGTTAGTTGTAGTTAGAGGTTGCCAACGCACAAAGATGAAATTGTCTCAGCCCAGTAGGGGACAAAGCACGATTAAGTCATGCTCGACTTAGGCTCCGTTTGGCTCAGCTTCTATTTCTAGCTTTTGCTGGTTGAAGAAGTGTTGGTTGAAAAGATGCTGACTGAAGAAGTTTGAGGGTGTTTGGATACATAGCTTATGGTTAGGTCATTCTATTTATAATAAATAATTTTTTATTAAAAAATTACTAAGATAAAAATTATATAATTAAATTTACAGTTTACTATAATTAAAATATTTATTAAAAATATTATGAGTTATACTATTAAAAAGTTATTATTATATATAAGGGTTACTGAGCATAAGCAGGTTGGGGGCCAAAGAAGCAGCTTCACCCCTGCAGCTAATTTGTGGGTTGGAATAGAGAAGCTGAATGGCCAAACGCTTCAGCTTCTTGATTTCTACTGGTCACAAAGCCATAAGCAGGCCCAGAAACTAGGCCAAACGAGGCTTTAATAAGTGCCAAAGCCCAACCCGCGGGGCTTTGGAGACATGACTATAAAATTAACACCAGCAAGATTTGACATTACGCATTATCACTATATTAACACTAAATCATACTCAGCTAACCAAAATAATAATAATAAATTTTATTAACATATTAAAAATAATATTACAAATACAAAAACTTCTAAAAATATTCATAAAATACTAAAAAATAGAAAAAATAAGAAAAATAAGAAATTATAAAAATACTAATTCATTAAATTTTTATTTATTTAGATAATAATAATAATATAAAACTTTACAAAAATTTTTATTTAGATAATATTAATAATAATATAAAAATAGGAAAAAAAATTCTAAAATGTTAATTCATTAAAAAATTATATAATAATAATAAAATTAGGAAAATTATTAATTTATTAAAATAAAAAATCTATAAAGTAGGAAAAATTAATAAAATGGGGATAATTTCCATTGCACAAGTTTTTTTTAAAAAAATTATATTACTTATTTTAAGACTGGACTTGTTATAGGCTGCCTATATACCCCACTCAAAAGAGAAATCAGGTCAACACAATTCTCTTTTTTTAGTTTATAATGAGAGCAAGAATTGACCCCAAGACCTTATTATCAATCTCTAAGGTCCTTACCAATTGAACTAACTGCTTCCATCCTCTCCTTGCATAGTAGGTTCATTACAATATGGTTCATATTGGTTGGGCTTGTTGGGCGAATGGTTAACATCGCGGACTTGTGGCATTGCGGGGTTATTTGATCTGATTAGTTCATTTTGCAACTCTTCAATCTCCCATGACAAGAGATCCCGTTCGCGGCCATTAATTCTACATATAATTTTAAATTTTAATTAGAAAATTTTGTGAAGCAATATTAAATAATACTAATATATATAATAATATATTAAAAAACTACCTTATCATATGATTTAAGTGAGTTTAGTAAGAAGTAGACACTTCAATAACTTGAATGTAAACATAGATAGGAAATAAAAATAGATTAGAACAATTAAAGTAGAACAACAATTATATTATAAAATTAAATTAATTTAAGTTTAAATGTAATTTTTTTGGATACTTTATGAGGGTATTAAGGTAAATAACATGGGTAGATTTGAATTTGGGTGCCCAAATTAAAAAAACCATTAATGGTGTGCCTTTAGCGGTTTAGAAGCTAATAGGACTGGAGGTCCGTCACTCATATTTTCTTTCCACCTCAGTTTAAAAGGAGGAGGAGCACACTTTGCACACAACAACTCCGTGGTTTCCTAATGGGGGGAGGAAGATAGAAAACAAATCTTAAGTTTAAATGCAATTACTCTTATAAATCTCTTGTACTCATTCCTTTGCAAATTACATGTAAAAGGAATATTATTACTTGATTATTAAATTGTACTTGGTTGGACACTAATTGCACATGTTTGAATAATGTCCTTCATGAAATTTGGATATTAAATATATATGTCACTATGTTTTTACAATTCCATTCTAATGAAACATTATTCTCCAAGCCTCATTATTATAAAAGAGGTGAATGTGTTGGAGTGGTTATTAGGCATGATCAGAAATCATGTGGTTTTGCTTGTGTAAGTTCAAATCCTACCATTCACAGCATCTGTTTTGCAATTTCAAACTCTACTTTGCTTTTTCATGTAGTAAACATTGATCACTCAATTTTGTAATTTCACTCTTGTAAACAATTTCTCCAACTATGTAGAACATTAGATTCCACTATTTTTTTTTTATGAAAGAAGTGATTGTGTTGAAGTGGTTATCGAGCATGACTAGACATTATGTGGGCTTTGCCCACATAGGTTTGATTCCTACCATTTTCATAAGTTCTAAATTTGAATTGAAAAGCATAATCCATTGATTACTAAATGGTTATCGTGCATGACTAGATCGTTAATTACTTATTTGCATTAGTGTAGATAATATTTTCAAGTAGGTAATAAATATGTATTCTTCTTTTTTGCACTTGCACTATTGTAACATTTTCTCCTTGTTTACCAAATATGATTAGAAATCAATTGGGCACTACTTGCACATGCTTGAATAATGTCATTCATAAAATTTAGATATTAAACATATACCAATCAATTTTACAATTCAATTCTAAGAAAATATTATTGTCAAAATCTCATCTCTTATAAAGAAGTGAATGTGCCGGAGTGGTTATCGGGCATGACTAGAAATCATGTGGGCTTTGCCCACGTAGGTTCGAATCCTACCATTCACGATTCATAATTTCTAAGTGCTTAATAAGCATAATTCATCCATTATGCATGATTATCATGCATGACTAGATTGCTTGTGCTGGTTGGAATTCGACTCATTCATATTTTTGAAGTAGGTAATAAACATTTATTCTTCATTTTTGCACACTATGTTTGAATAATTTCATTCATGAAATCTAGATATTAAACATATATCACTCTATTTTAAAATTCAATTTTAATAATTTATTATTGTCCAAACCTCATGTCTTATGAAATAAGTGAATGTGCCGGAGTGGTTATCGGGCATGACTAGAAATCATGTGGGCTTTGCCCGCGTAGGTTCGAATCCTACCATTCACGATTCATAATTTCTAATTATCTAATAATCATAATTCATCCTTTATTAAATGATTATCATGCATGACTAGATTGCTTGTGTTGGTTGGAATTCAACCCATTCATAATTTTTAAGTAGCTAATAAAAATTTATTCTTCTTTTTTGCACACTATGTTTGAATAATGTTATGCATGAAATCTAGGTATTAAACATATATCACTATATTTTACAATTTAATTCTAATAAAATATTATTACCCAAACCTTATCTCTTATGAAATAAGTGAATGTGCCGGAGTGGTTATCGGGCATGACTAGAAATCATGTGAGCTTTGCCCGTGTAGATTTGAATCCTACCATTCACGATTCATAATTTCTAAGTAATTAATAAGCATAATTTATTCATTATTGAATGGTTATCATGCATGACTAGAAATCATGTGTGCTTTGCTCGTGTAGGTTGGAATCCTACCCTTTCACTATAATATTTTCAAGTAGGTAATAAACATTTATTTTTCTTTTTTGCGCTCTATGTTTGAATAATGTCATTCATGAAATCTAGAAATTAAACATATATCACTCAATTCTACAATTCAATTCCAATAAAATATAATTGTCCAAACCACATCTCTTACAAAAGAAGTGAATGTGAAGAAGTGGTTATCGTGCACAACTAGAAATCATATGGACTTTGCCAGCATAGGTTTTAAAAAGGTGTTTGGTACTGAAAAGTAAAAACAAGAAAAATCAATAAAAAAAGTATAAGTTGAGAAAACTATAATTTGATGCTTTTGGTGCTTCTGCTATTCTAAAAAAATAATTTTCATATTTTTGATTAAAATTTTAGGTATTATTAATATAAATATTTCAAAATTTTAATAATATAGAAAAGAAAATATATTATTATTTTAAATTTTGACAATATTTAAAAAATTATTCACTGAATATTTTATAAATTTTGACAATAAATACAGTTTAGCATAGTTATAAAGTAACTAACAACGGAGCTAAACAGGCCCTAAATAGTTATCATGCACGAGTACATTGCTTGTGTAGTTTGGAATAGATGTGGCCAACAAGCCGTGCTAAGCACAGGGCATTTCTAATTGTGTCATGTCAGACATGGCACGAGGCAGAGGCACAATTGAGTCTTGTCGAGCTCGGCCCGACAAATGCACACGGGTCGTGCGAGGCCCACAGGTCGTTAGAAGCACTCAAGCACAACTATAAAATTGACACCAACAAGATTGGACTGTTCGCTAACTAGAAAAACATAATCAGATTTTATTAGCATATTAAAAATAATACAACAAATATAAAAACTTTATAATATATATAAATTCCTTAGAAAAATGGAAAAAAAAATAGAAAATTAGGAAACTTATAAAATATTAATTCATTAAATTTTTATTTATATAATAATACTAATAATATAATAACCTTACAAAAAATTTTATTTAGATAATAATAGTAATATAAATGGGAAAATGTCTAAGATGTTAATTCATTAAAATTTTAAAATAATAATAATATAAAAATAAAGTAAAATTTTTTATTTGGATATTAAAATTAATAATAGTAATAATATATAAATAGGAAAATTTTTAAAATGGGCTTTATCACATTTGCAACTTAAACCTCATATTTAAGTTTCATCACAGGACTAAACTTCAAACCAACTTGATTTAATTTCATATTTATAAATTATATATTGTAACTTAGACCAGCTAACAACATATGGGCACAGGCGGTTGACATATAGCTAGCAACACAAGCAGCCACTATGAAAGATATGCAAGCACGGTGTTGAGCATACTTGCTCTCTTTGTTTCATCTTCTCTATGCATATTGAGAACTCCAAGCTTGTAGCTCTATCTCCTTCTTCGACGGTGAAAAACTCACTCGACGCTTGAGCTTGGTTTGGTTCCATATGTTGCTCTAGCTTGTTATTGATATTATCACTATCATCCTCGTTGTCATTAATTTGAAAGTCTTCAACCTCTACTTTGATCTCAACCTTAGAAGGGAAGAGGGAAGCCAAAAATTCGCGTCTTATGTAATTAGATGAATGGAGAATGTGTTTTCGAATCTGAAAACATCAATTCATATTATTCGATGAACATGCTCGATAATACTTAAAATCATAATTCGCTATTATTCAGCATCAAAGAAATAAGGTAGATGTATGGAAGATCAAGTGTAGGGAATCTGACATAATGATAATTATGTTTAATCTTCTATTACCTATCATTTTTCTTTATGCCTCGTGCTCACATACAAGACTGCAACATAATTAATAAAGTAATTGAACCCTCGTGATTAAAAGGAATGTACTAAAAAAAATAATTGAAATTAAAATTTTATATGTGAAAATATAGAGAACCATAGTATAACTTATAGGGATGAAGTGAATATAAATTTATCCTCTTTTTTATTATTAAAAGTGGATAAAATAGTAATTTTATAACTAAAAGATAATTATACCCCTAAATTGAAATTTTTTGGATACTTTACAAGGTATTAAGGTAAAATTTGAATTTGGGCACCGTAGAACTTATAGGGATGAAGTGAATATAAATTTATCCTTTTTTTATTATTAAAAGTGGATAAAATAGTAATTTTATAACTAAAAGATAATTATACCCCTAAATTAAAAATTTTTGGATACTTTACAAGGTATTAAGGTAAAATTTGAATTTGGGCACCAAAATTAAAAAAAAAAGCATTAACTGTGCATGGGCTGGCCTAATCACGTGACGTGCCCGGTATGTCCCGTGTGCCTGAAGGACTTAGCCTAGCTTGACTCAGAATGGACCGTGGGCTGCCCGTGACCTATTGACCTAGTCCATAGGTCATGCTGCATGGCCCACGGGCCGTCCCAGCCTGTTGGCCACCTCTAAGTTAGAATCCTACCCATGGCCGCCTCTAGGTTGCAATCCTACCCATCACAATTCATAATGTTTGTAAATTGTTAATTACTTATTTGCATTCGTGCAAATAATATTATCAAATAGATAATAAGTATGTATTCTTCTTTTTTGCGCACTATTGTAACAATTTCTTTTTAGTTATCAAACATGATTAAAAATCAATTGGGCATAACATGTACATGTTTGAATACTTTCGTTTATAAAATTTGGATATTAAACATATATCCCTCAATTTTACAATTCAATTCTAATAAGATATTATTGTTCAAACCTTATCTATTATAAAAGAAATGAATATGTTGGAGTTATAAGTGTCACGCCCTGTAAAACAAGTACACGAATTAATTTTAATTAATTATTACAAAGGTTCAAATGCCACGTAGGGCTAAATGTTCAATTCGTTCAGGTTCAGCGCAACTAGCAGGGGTATACTTGCGCGTGCCCCTCAACCTCCACGAAGGGTTCTGAACTTTGTTTAGCCCAAGAGAAAGAAGAGGGAGAGAGCAAGCCATGTAAGCATCCAAAATCAATTAAAAAGGAAAGGGATTATACCCCTTATTGGTTTTCAGATTCACGCCCGAATCCGAAAAAAAGAAGTCTGCGTCCGGAAATTCGATTCGCGCCCGGATTTTTCTTCGGCTTCGAATTTGCTCGTCGATTTTGGATTTTGGGTCAATGGGTCAACACCCTGTCCACGTCAGCTCTAGAGTTCGCGTATGAAGCCTATTGCTTCGTTCGCATCAGGACGGGAGATGCCGCACCGATCCGGCAAACACACGGCCATTGTGTTCGGAGATCGTGCGAGGAGAAGGAACTTTGTTGCCGTCTTCTTGCGGCTGTTCGTCGGCTCCCCCGGGGCCCACTGTTCAACCAAAGCCACCGCCCCCAAGCTCGACCGAAACGAGAAGAGGGAGGGACGGAGGCGGAAAAAGAAGACAGGGAGAGTCCGCCGGATTGTTGGAAAGGGGAGGTAGGGGAACCTCGGCGTCAAGGGTACTCCGAACTGCCCACCCTCACCACCGAAGCACCTTGGGCAAGGATCGCACTTGCCTTCGCTGGTTTCGTTGAATGGCCGTTGGAAGAGGGAGCGGACGGGAAAAGGGATGGTCAAGGTTCGTTCTCAACCTTGCCCACTCGATCTTACCTCGTCCCCGTCGCCGGCCTTGGGTTCCGCCACCAGCCTTCCTTAGCTCAACCTTTCCCCTCACCGATAATGGATTTTACCTCTACAGCTGTTCTCACTCTCGAGCTTCGCTGGCTTTCCCTCTATAGGCGCCCGGCTCCTGCTGTTTGCCTGGACGCATGCGCATGCCGACTCCACATCGACCTGGAAGCAAACGACTTCTAGGCTACTCCAGACGAGTGCTCATGCTGGGCAGCAGTTTCGCCCATGCCGACGTACGCTGCATGGCCACCAGCTGCCTAGCTCCTCCTCTGGTCGGATGGATCAGGCGTCGTCACCTCTTCAGCCCACTGGATCATACGTTGCTGCCTCGCACGTTGCTTGCCTCATCCAGTCGCCATCGTCTCCACCTGATGCCTAACGCCAAGACGAATCCGCCACATTGCCATCCCTGTCCAGTCGCGTCCGCCTCGTCGACTGTGCATGCTGCCACCACCTCGCTGGCCGAGAGACTACCACCCAACAGTGCAACCATGGCCGGCGACCCTTCCTGTTGGGTTGGCCAAGGCTTCCAGCCGCCGACGGGCATCGTCAACGCTGGCCAAATTCGAGGGCGAGTGATGTCGCCGCTTGATTTCCCCAAATCGGGTTCCCAATTTACTTGGTCTTTGGGGTAATTTTGACCATGGTCAACGGCCTAGTTGACCAGGCCAAATGGGTTGGCCCCCTATTTAGGGCTGAGCCTAACAATAAGCATGACTAGAAATCATGAAGGCTATGCCCGCTTTGGTTCAAATCCTACCGTTCATAATTCATGTGGATACTACTTGCGCATGTTTGAATAATGTTGGCCAAATCATATTTGTAACAAAGCTCAAAGGGGAATTCAATCACAAGGAATCTAAGCCATCCCAAAAAGGACTAATTTGCAAAATATCAAAACTTCAGGGGCAAGATAAAATTTCACATTTTTAACTTTGTGTATTGAGAAGATTAAAGGGCTCCTGTTGGGGAGAAAAACTCTTAAGCGCCCCTAAGTGCCAAAAACATGGTCGCCCTGTTTTTGGCCTAAAAATATTTTTTTTTTAGTTTTTTTTAGAAATGATGTACACCTTGTAAGCTATCCAATGGTATTAATATTGGGGTATTTTAGATTACGTATATGTATAAAATACCCTAATCATTATTAAATTTTTCTATATAGTGAATAGTATTTTTTTGTCTTATATGTGATATTAGTTAGGGTATTTTATACATATACATAATCTAAAATACCCCAATATTAATACCATTGGATAGCTTACAAGGTGTACATCATTTCTAAAAAAAAACTAAAAAAAAACTAAAAAAAAATATTTTTAGGCCAAAAACGGGGCGACCACATTTTTGGCACTTAAGCGCCCCCGAGCGCTTAAAACATTTATTCCGTGTTGGGCACTTGTGCTCTCGCTCTGCACAACATTGCCTAGGATGGGAAGCGTAGGACCAATGTCAATCACTTGGTGGGCTTACATACAGGTCGGCGACCTTGACCACACCTTCATCTTAGAGTGGGAGAGGGCAGAGAGAGCTACCACTGACACAAGTAGAGACATGAGTTGTCGTCGTCAAGCGCAGTGGCACAGGGGCCAAAAGCGGGGCAACCTTTGTAGGTTTGTTCGAACTGTTGCCGTTGCCGGACTGCTCCTACTATCTTGTTGCCCGCTGGAGCTTCATGAATCGTGCCAAGTTACTCAAATTGTTTCCTCAATGGCGGGGAACTCACAGGTTCCATTTGGACGAGCTTCTATTTTCTAGTTTTTGCTGATTGAAAAAGTGCTAGTTGAAAAGATGCTGGCTGAAGAAATTTGAAGGTATTTGGATGCACAGCTTATAGTTAAGTTATTCTATTTATAATAAATAATTTTTTATTAAAAAATTACTAAGATAAAAATTATATAATTAAATTTATAGTTAACTATAATTAAAATATTTATTAAAAATATTATGAGTTATACTGTTAAAAAATTATTATTATATATAAGGATTATTGAGCATAAGCAAGTGGGAGGCTAGAGAAACAACTTCACTTCTGCTTCTCAGAGAAATAGCTAATTTATAGGTTGGAACAAAGAAGCTGAAGGGCCAAATGTCTCAGCTCAGTCATAAGTAGTCTTAGAAGCTAGGCCAAAATAGGGCTTATTTTGCCTGTTACCTGTTTGATTGAAGTCCCGAAAGAAAAAAAAATGGGGACCATCCATCTCCTGAAATGAAAGGAAACAAGGGAACGATGTCACGATAGGCTTTTGGGATCCCAGCAAAACGAGACTGACAAACTTAAATATGGGCTGGGCTGAAAAATACGACAAGCTATCCCATCCCTAGATCAAAACTAAACCAGCCCAATCCAACTGAGCTGTCACGCTGGCTAGCAGAACCATCGAGAAGCCCCAATTACAACCCGGATCAGAATCATGTGCTCCACACTTGTACTCAATGCAGGCAAGGAACACAGCTGGTCTTCTTTGTCAAAATCAATTGGACCCTGCGGCGTGAACCAGGTGTCCCAATCTTACTTCTTACGCGGCCGCCCATCGAGGCGGTGGTCAACTCAATCCACGCTGCGTTGACTCGCACCCGAAAAGCGGGTTCCTGTTCCTTCTCTTCCACGTCCTCGTGACGTGTTGCTGACGCCAAATTTCTTAATTTCATTCAAAAATTAATTAATTATTCCCACAAAATGTCGCAAAAATGAAAAACACGCTGAGGAAACGAAAGTTAAAATGCACGTGTCGCCCGCTTAGGCGCCACAATCATTGTCACGTGACAGAAACAGCAGCTCTGCAAGTCGCCGGCCACGCGTCCGCGATGGACGGCTGAGATCGGAAAGGGTAGCTTGCATGGGTATCTCGCGCCGGGGACTTTTGTGTGCCTCTTCGCGAAGGAAAATAGCATCATCATTCTCAATTACTAAATTTATCGTACATTTATAAACTTTTTTTCGATATATATAATTAAAATAAATTATCATGTTGCTAGTGTTATAGTGCAACTAATTACTATTTTTGAGTTTGATATTGATTGTTTGATGTGTAAGTATCAATGCAAATTTCAATAGCTTTATTTTAGTCGCATTAAGGACAATCATTTAAGATAATTTAATTCTTTACTCAATCGATTCTTCCATCATTCAACAACCATCTAGCTTAATGATTCAAATTACTGTGCAAATAATTTTATTTTTCCATTTCATATATTAAAAAAACACATAATTAAATCGGAAAATTGATCATTCTTGATTTCTTCAGAAGGAAAAGAAAGAAAAAAGATTCATTAATTCACATTATAGTACAGCAAGATCAATCACTTAAGTTGTTCATTTCTTTACTTCTTTCTTTCCCTCCTGCGTGTTTAATTGTTTATTTCTTCACAAGCAATTGCTGACATCCAAGAGATCGGGGATCTGGTACTTGAATAGGTCGCTACAGTAGCTCATGATCTCTCGCTCGTCATCGGTGCCGCTGTTCATGTGCGTCAATGACGAGTTCAACGGGGTCGGACTTGAGGCAGGCGTCGACAAAACAGATGTCAGAGTGTAGCCATGGTTGTTGGAGCCGTACGCGTCGTAGGAGCAAGGGTTGGCCAAGTGCGCGAAGCTCGTCTCCAAGCTTTGATCGTAATTGCAAACTCTCGCCGCCGACGTCGTTTCGGGGATTAAGATATTGCAGTTATCCGAAGACAGGCCAGCCTGCACCAAGATGTCCTGCCACGGATTGGTCTCTGCCGGCGCTGCTGGTGGGAGCTGGCCGGCATTGGCTTGCAGGAGCTGCGCCTGTGCCGCTCCGTCCGGTGGCTGGTACTGCAGCTGCTGCGGAGGTTGAAATTGTGAGGACAGCTGGTCTTGGATTTGGTGAAGACCCTGGCCGAGGATGCCGGATGAGTTGGGGCTCTGAGAGGAGAAGAGGCTGGCGGCCGCCATCAGGAGATCGGTGTTAACCAGAGGATCAAGGCCTAGCAACCTCGACGCGTCCAGCTGCGCCGCCAGCGGGTTGCAGAGGGAGGAGGTGAGGAGCGAGGAGAGGTCGAGGAGGTCGAACCGGGGCGCGTGCGTCACCGGGTCAATGCCCATCCTCAGCAGCCTCTTCCTGATGTGCGTGTTCCAGTAGTTCTTGATCTCGTTGTCAGTTCTCCCCGGCAGTCGAGCGGCAATCGCCGACCATCTGCTTCGATGATCAAATGAATGAGAAAAAGAAGAACAAAAAAAATTCAACCAAATCAACTGATTGGATGAGTTGCATCGACGCACTTGTTACCCAGCATGCTGTGGAGTTGGATGATGGCCTCCTCCTCTTCGAAGGAGAACCTTCCTCTTTTGATGTCCGGCCGCAGGTAGTTCGTCCACCGGAGCCGGCAACTCTTGCCACACCTTGCAAGCCCTGTCAATCCATGACACACAAGATGAACACCACTACACTTGGTGCTGCTAATCAAATCCAGACCTTAGAAGAGTCAACCCATACCAGCTTTCTTGGGAAGAGTTCTCCAGTTCCCTTGCCCGTTCTTCTGTATGTAATCGACGAGCTTCTGGTCCTCCTCCGGCGTCCATGGGCCTCTCTTGAGGCCATCCTTTTCGCAACAGGGCGCTCTCCCCATCTTAACAATCAACCTGCAATACTGCCTTACTCAGGAACAGATCGAGATCGAGAGAGAGAGATTGGTTCAATTATGAAGCAGAGACGATTGGTCCCAAAGTCTTCAGCTCTTTGCACAGGAGCTGACCCCAAGTGTGGCCATGATTTATATAGACTGAAAACTGCAACGAGGCGGAAAAAAAGTCAAACGGATTTGGTGCCGTCCTCGGTTCATCAAACTGGCCACGTGTCTATCCTCCATTGTTCTCCGCTCTCGGGGTATGAAAATTTTTTTTGGCGTTTGGTCCGGGAGGGAGGGACAGATGTGGGACCCGCGTCTGTTTCCAGGTGTGGACTCGTCTCACGCCGAGCTCTGCCACGTCGGTTCGGTGCGCGTAGTGAATTTGGCTCGGATGACATCTGTGTGGCGTAGGATTTAGCTTGCATCTATGATCTAACGCATGGTAGCAGGGAAATCTTGATGTGAAATTTTTTAATAATATATAATTACTTTAATTAACCACAATTTATATTTCTGCGTTGACTGGACAAATTTTTCTTGGAGAACAGGTCCTTCATGATTGTTTCTAATTAAAGGAAAAAAATTACTGAAAACAGCTCCCTATGTTCTCCCTAAAAATGTAACATATTAGGTGATCCAATGATGCAGTTTGATCTCCGGAAAGTTACGTCCATCTTGCTTTAAGATTGGCACGTTTAGGAAATGGACGGATCTGATCTTAGAGTGCCTTCCAATTTAGTCACGCATGCGAAACACGTGTGAAATCTATCGCTATTCGTAGTCTACTGGAAGAACTGCAGTTGCTGTCAGGCCGCAGCTCAATGATGAAGCACAGTGGCAGTGTTGGTCGTATTTCCATGCATCTTTAACACCTCCATTGACTAATATTTTGTCGTAATCTCGCTGCAATTCATGTTCACGCTCAGCAATTTTGATTTCTTGCTTGCTTCAGTCTGATTTCTGGACAGATCATTTGGAGCCTGCAAAAAATCTCTTCTTGTTCTTTCTTCAATCTAAGCTTAGATTCTGCCGCTGTCTTATAAACTGCGCCATGTGCCACTTCGTGAGCCTAAATAAGAAGAAAAATATTGGTTTGCGGCAATTGGATGCAAGGTCAAGCAGAAGACTTTTCACGTTTCGGCAAATAGAATGCTGCCCTGTTAGCACTCGGGAAAGGGTAAAGAGTCAAACCTACCTACATATCCACCTCTTCCTGTATATATACTTCCTGCCTATCATAAGTACGTGATCCTGGATTGCAGCAATTCAACCAAGGTGATGCCCTTGTTGACAAATTCTCCGTAACGTTGACTTGGCAGACACCTGAGGCACGTGTCAACGGCTGAGCCTTTTAACTGTTCATGACGCGCGCTTGTTTGTCTGTTCCCAACCACAGCATTGTCCCCTAAAACTGGGTTATGGTGTCAAAACCCCCGTGGCTGTATATGAATTTCAGCAAACAATATGTAGGTGGTCAAAGATTAATCTATGCAATGTTGATGAAAAAATAATAATAATAAAGGGCAAAGTAACAGCTGAGTAGTTGTGATTAGGATGAGTATTGGTACGAAAGGGATGCGTCGCTTACGTTGCCTGATACTGGATTTAAGCAGATATAGATAGTAAAATAAGAGTAGAAGATTGGAGAACAAGGAGTGGAGAGTGCATGATCTCATAGATCTAGACCCGAATCTAATAGATTAATGAAGCGTAATCATACAGCTGGTTGGTTGCGTTCGTGCCTCACGCCATGAGCAGCGGCCATGTTTTAGATCTGCAAACAGAGGAAAAAGAAAAGCTGCTGCATGTCTCACGCTCAGCCATGCCGCCATGGCTACTGCTACTGCTAATTGCTACTACATGGCGCCTCCGCAGCATTTGATGGCGTATTGCTTGCCCTAAACAAGTGATGGTACATACGTAGAGGAGTTGACCCGCTGCTTGGAGTCGCTACTGCGGAGCCCTAGATACCAGATGAGGTGTCCCTATCTCTACAGTACCGGATTGATTAGAATAATTAATTGTTGGATTTTCAGATCTAGCAGCCTTCAAGTCTCGCCTGCAAACTCCATTTACGCAGTTGCTGAGGCGAGCTCAGCGAGGAGAAAGAAAAGGTAGCGGGAGTCAAATTGTAGGGTTGAAAGGGCGAAGGAGAAGCTTGACTTTGCTTCAGTAGTTACTGTGGCAGCCTCATCACACTAGGGTTTCATCGTACGGATTGAAAACCAATGTTGTAAAAAAAAATATTGTTAATATTATAATGGAGAAGAAATTTTTTTACTCTGAATATTGGAGAGCACCCAGTTGCTGAACAGGAGTAGATAAGCTCCAATAAATTAGACAATAAATAGTCATGGCATTTGTTAATGAAGGCAAGTCATTAATGCCTAACTCGCGTGTTGAAATAGGTTAACAAACGCATTAATTATGTAGATAGATCGAACCAAGCTCGATATTGCTAGAGATTTTTACTGTACATATTCAGAATGATTCTCAGAGAAGAAAAAAAGAAAATGGTCTTCGCTGCAGTTGAGAAATTTGTGCTTGTTGACTGACCTTTTGAGATTCAATCTAAAGTTGGCGATCTTTAGCTTTATATGCAACGATGGCATGCGTTCATAATTCATCAATGGCATCCACCAACACAGCCTTGCTTGCAGGAACTTCAGAAAATGACAGCTGATGCAATTATCTTTTTCTTCTTCTTCTTCTCCAGGCTTTGAAGCTCATCTTTCCTAATTCGTGTATATGAACTGGAAATGCTGGGGAGGCCGATGTGGCGGCCGCTGGTTTTGCCAAATCCCAGTGGAGGACGAATCAGCAGTCGACAAGTGCGTAGCTTCTGGATAAATGGCTGGCAAGACAGTCAACTTCAGATAATGACACCAAAAAAGGGTTCAAACTTGGAGTTGCACAGTCAAAGTACACCACCATCATTAGATTGACAAGGAATCAAGACGACTCCAGCTTTGTCAAGCTTCTCCAGACAGCGTTTCTTCACAAAACACCGTCAACGATGCTGAATTCTGGGTGCGGTGTAATTTCCAGACATGTTTCTGCTTCCCGAGCAAACACCTAAATTCTTGTTCTTAATCCATTTGATCACGTTGCTTCAGCAGGAACCTCTACTTGTATCTCGATAGGTTCATGTATGAAGTGCAAATTTGAGGGCTGAAGAATTAGGACGATGTTTTAGTTAAATTTTCATGAGTCAAAACCCTAATTTGTCCAGCGGTAGCTGTATAATTCTGACGAAGGGAAAAAGGAAATTGTAGGTGAAGATGGATGGGCCTTGTTGAATTAGACTTTGGGGGCTGTCCAATTCCTGTGGGCCATTATTGCTTTAGTTGCGAATCCGTATTGCAAACTTAAATGGGTTCATGTGGGCCTCTTCAGTCAGTTCAACACTTGTGCTTCAATGGGCCGTCACTGGTGGCGTCACCATTCCCATATTACCCATGTTACCCATTTCGCTGCAGAGGATTCTAACAAGACCCGTTTGAGAATACGAAACTACTTGCTATCCAATCACTTCGATACACATACACAGAACACAAAACTAGCGTATGTCGTGTCGCCATAAGATTCGTTAAGTGCAGCGTTTCTTATTTGGCATATACAGAGAAACAAGATGCCTTTCGAGAAACCAAAAAATCCATTGTCTCCCCTCCAGCTGTCCAGAAGTTTTACTCCAACCGCTTTTGTTTCAGCCATCTATAAAAGGAAAACCACCGCTCTTGCATACTCACTTCCAACACCGGCAAGTACCGTGGCCAGAACTCCGAGCAATCAACAAGAAGATCGAGAACGAAGGAATGGGTTATCTAAGCCGAGTCTTGATGGCCGCGAGCGTGGCGGTTGTGCAAGGCTACTCTGAAGGTGCCGTCATGACTAGCGACGCTCTCCGATCCCTCCACCGCGCCAAGAACCGCGTCGCTCCAGCAGCAGCCGCCGCCGCTGCTGCTTCAACATTAGGGTTCGGACGAGGATTTGACGGAGCGAGCGCCGTCGACCATAAGAAGCAAGCGGATGAGTCACTTCGGCAGGCTATGTACCTCTGCTGCTGGGGCCCCAGCTAATCGCGCGATCCCTTGTCGAAGATCTGGCCGATCTAACTCATGCTTCGGCAGATGACCGCAGGCGGCGGCGGATGGGGAAAGGGCTCTGACTCTCCGGTTGGATCCTTTTGGTATCAAAAATTGATACAATTTTCCTGGTGAGCGAGCGAGTCCGATCGCTGAACTGTTGATGAAGTTGGGTGAATGTTGTATAACGTTGTGTTTTCCCAATCAATCGGAGAAATAAACAATTTCCGATTTCGAACCTGAAATTGGCTATTACTACTTTTGCAATGTGATATCTCGTAGGGCATATCAAATGTTATTCTGATGACGAAGACTCGGCTGCTTTTTGAATTGGAATGCGTTGATCTGTTTTACCATTATCGATTGCGTTCCTTCAAATGCTTAAATCCAGGTATGGCTTCAGTTTTACTCACAGTAATCTGGAAAATGAATCCTTCAGAGTTCAGACTTTTAAGTAAAATAACTGGATAAACTAATGGAGCAATCTGGTTTGTTTCAAATCATTCGTTTGGTGGAGGTGCATTCTGTCAAATCGAATATAATGAAACAGAAAGTAGCGATTATGTTCAAAAATTGAACGTTTCGTTTGTTTGTAGGCACTTGGGGAAGATGTCATGGAAGCAGCGCAAATGAAACAAACGAGACATGGCCGCATGGGCAATGACGCGATGGCCGAAGCGCCCCCCAGTCCCATTCCCTGACCCTTTTGCCGGCCACCACGTGAAGTCTCGTGATGCCTGAGGCGTGTTCCAATGGCGCTCGCACAGGTGTGTTCTGGCCATCGGCCTCGGGCCTAGCGACGCCTTCTCTCGGGTAGCGGTGCGTCGGTTGCATTGAGCTAGGGTACCCTAGTCCTGCAAAGGACGCGTGGTTCGCCATGGCAGTGCCCACTGCCACGTGTTGGAAGATAGCTGAATGGGGGCAACACGAGGCGGGCTATTGTGAATCGGTGGAACGGAAATCGTGGTATTGGGGAATAATTTAGTATTTCACTCTTTTGTTTGCTAACACACGTCCCCTCTGACTCATTTACGATTCTTTTGTTTCAGTATATTAACTAGGGGTGTACTAGTGTTACTTTAAGTCAATCCGATTTTTTTTTTTTTTTTTTTACAAAAATCTCAAAACCAAGCAAATTCCATGTATCACAAATTCATAAGAAAAAAACTATATAGTAGTCAAATGTGGGCCCACTTAAACACTGTTCACTTAAAATAGGGGCAGGCTTAGTAAAAGGCCTAAAACATCTGGCCCATATAATTCCAGACCTGAACTACACTCAAAACCAAATTCGGGCTGGTCTGATTTTATCAACTAGCCTGAAAACATATTTGTCTTAGGCCATAATACATGTTTTTATCAGCCTAGTCTGAATGCTTTCGGCCCCAAGCACCTACACAGGCTTAAACTATAATGAATTAAGCTCAATCTAACCGAACAGATCTCACCTAGCGCAAGTGCGAGTCAGACCATTTCAGATTGCCCCCAAAACCTTCTTAAAATGGGCTGGGCTGATGAGCAATATATGGATCCACGAGATTTATCTAAAAAATGACACTCAAACTTTCTAGGTGCGCTTCATAGCCGGTTCGTGACCTGCTCATTGTGCGCTACACGTGCATCCAACTAATTGGGTATAGAATTGCAAATGGAGAGTCCATCAAATTATGGCTTGACCCCTGGCTCAAGTCTTATATTCTTCTGGATCAGGTTGAGGATGTCTATTTTCAAAATCCCCGTAGAAGGAATACACGTCTCAACTCTTTAATTACAAACCAACACTGGGTGGTTCCGCACCCCAGATCAATGAGACTTATCGATATCTATGAAACTATTCTTCATGTCCAGATCCACTCAAATCTACACTCCGACCTCATATACTGGAACCGCACTACTCACGGGGAATTCACTCTCAAAACTGCATATGAGAGCCAAGTCCAAGGTATGGAGGTGATATGGAAGAATTTAGCTTGGTTTAAAGGGCACATTTCCTCATCTGGCTAGTGTACCACGGCCGACTCAGCACAAGGACACGCCTTCATGGGTGGGGGATTGTGCCCACTCCAACCTGCCAGCTATGCCATGCGGTTCCGGAAATTTTGGACCACCTATTTCTAAGATGTGATGCCCTCACAGAGTACAGGAACTTAATCTCCAAGAAGTGTGGTATGGTCTTCAACACTGATACCTGCAAACGGACCCTAATGCAATTATCAAGTATTCACGTTCAGCAGATGGAAAGGGTTCAGCTTTACATTAAGAAGCTTATGCTTTCAGGAGCTTTTTACTACATCTGGCATTTTCGTAACGCAAAAATTATGGATTCCCAATACCACAGTCCCATGGAATTTATATTTCATTTAATTGTGGATGTTAAAGACAAAATAAATAGCTATATTTCCCAAGCCACAAGCAACCCCCATGTCCAGGCTTTCGCAGATACTTGGGGGGACTACACTTCATACTAGCCTTCACATTCCTCAGGTTTTGTTGTTCCCCACATAGGTCAGATTCCTAGGGGCCTATTCTATCTAAGGAGGGGTAGTACGCTATTCTGGGTGGATCGGGGACATCACTCCTTATTCCAATCCAAGCAAGAACCCCCGGCAAAGTTCCTGGATGCCTATTGCAGACTGCAAGCGACCCTTCATGGGAAGCTCTGCCAATTTTTTCTAGGGAAAAATGCGCCACAAATGCAAGTCCCTTACAGGATTCCTATGGAGCAGTTGAAGGTTATCTTGTCAAGCATGTAGCATGAGTGGCGTTCTCGAGCCTGGTTATGCTTTTGGCGTGTCCAAGAGGTGAATCCAAGCGACCATATCATAATTAAAGAGCAGCCATCCCAAGAGAGCAGCATCAGCAGGAAGCCAATACTCACTGTGATGTGTCGTTGGTGTATGTTGTTATTTCGGTGCTTTTGATTGTTGTCCTGCATCCCTCTCCCTGGTTTTGGTTTGTTTTTCTTTTTTCAATGTGAGGAGGGATAATGCTATACGCAGGATCTATGCAATAGAAATTGCAGGGGAAACTCAACTAACTTTTTTCTTGAATCTTAGGATTGAGGGATGAGTGTTTTGAGTTTGTACATAACTTGGAACTTTTATATTTAATTTTTTATAAAATCCTTACTTGCCCTTGGCAAAATATATATATATATATATATATATGGACCAATTCATACTACCTACAATCCACACATTAAAATCTCCTTGAATCATTTTACCATTTCCATTCAATTTATTTTAAAAGATCGCATTGGCAATTTCATAACTTATTGAAATAGGTCATTGCCTTATTGAAAGTGAGGATTTTTAAAACAAGAGTCTCACCAGTATCGCTTTAAGATGCGCACATTTTTAATGAGCAAAAGTACTATTTATAAATCTTGTTTCTAGAACAAATTAATTTGCATTGAAATCAAGCAGCTGCCAGGTGTTACTTTTAAGAGTACACTAGACCTCCGTATCATGATCAGACTTTATCCACAAATTTATCCAAACCTTATCCACAATGAACTTCATTAATGAACAGACCTTGAGCTCCTGTACCCTTTTTCTACCCTTTTTCCATTGAGAATCCGTGAGAAACATGTCGCATCAATCTAAAGCCTCACCTCTTTCGGCTTTGCCACGTGAATCACCAAATTTGTGTTAAAAAAAAGGGCAATTCTTCTGCTTCTTCTCAATGATCATGGATGGTTGAGATGGAGATACATGCAGATTTCTCTGAGCTCTGCAGGATTCTGTTCATCCTTTTTTGTGGAAAAAGTTGGTACAAATTGCATGGCAACGATATTATGATCAACGGACAGGAAAAAATTTGCAGTGTGATCAGAACAATTATATTCATTGGAATAGTAATTGAAGTTTTACAACATCTGATTGTTTGATCCATCATTCCAATCTGCGTATAAAGAAAGGATTGATAGAAAGATACAATAGTTCTTATCTTGCACTTGTACCAATCACTAGACTAACTATTAATCTCAGATAATTTTGATTTTCTTCTGGTTCATTGAGAACCAACCATCCATTGCTCGAGGAGGAAGAAGACTATATTGGTTTTATTGATATCAATCAAATGGAAGATTGGGACTTTGGCATCTCAACATTGCCTACATGAATGTCGTCGTCTGAAATGAACTTGCCCCAGAACCAGTGATTCTTCCAGGCCTGTACCATTTCTTCTATCGGCACATTCTTGGTTTCAGGAAGGAAGAGAGCTATGAAGGTCGTCATTATGACCACCCATCCGGCGAAGAAATAGAACAATCCAAACTTCATGTGGCAGAGCATTGCCAGAAACGCTTGAGCAATGACGAAAGTGAAGAACATGTTGACTGAAACGTTGATGCTCTGTCCTGCAGACCTGATCTCGAGAGGAAATATTTCACTGGGGACGAGCCATCCAAGGGGACCCCAGGACCATGCAAATCCAGCGACATAAATGCAGACGAAGAGCACCAGCAAAGCTGCATAGCCCTTGGAGAAGTTACCCTCGCCAGAGGTTCCCAGTTTGATCGCCATTAAAGTTCCCACAATAGACTGCAAATGAGAGATTACTGAGTAATAAAAAAAAAAGTTCAAAAAGAATGAGTTTTTGGAAGTAGAAGGTATGGTTAGGGTTGGAATTATACCTGAGAAATGATCATCTGAATTCCGCCTTCCAGGAACAGCTTTCGGCGGCCGAGCTTGTCAACAGTGAAAATGGAGACAAAGGTGGCGAACAGATTGACAATGCCAGTGATCACAGCAGACATGAGGGAAGCGTCGTCGCCGAAGCCAATCGTCTTGAAGAGCACGGGAGCGTAGAACATAATCACATTGATACCAGTCAGCTGCTGGAAGAAGGGAATGAGGATGGCCATGGTGAGCTGAGGCCTGTACTTCCTCTGGATGATGTTTGCCCACGGGTGCTTCACCAGCTTCGACTCCTCGCTGGCGGCGACGAGGTCGTTGTACTCGTCGTGGATGTCGTCGGTGCCACGAATGCGGCGGAGCATATTCTTGGCTCTCTCGGAGTGGCCACGCTCGATGAGAGAGTTGGGGGTGTCGGGCAAGAAGAGGGCTCCGGTAGTGATGATGCCGGCGGGGACGGCGGCGAGGGCCAGGCTGACGCGCCAACCCCAGCCGCCCTTGATCTTGGAGGTGCCGTAGTTGATGAAGTTGGCGACGAGGATCCCGAGCGTGATCATGAGCTGGAACCCGATGTTGAGCATGCCACGCAGGCGCGCCGGAGCCATCTCCGACAGGTACAGTGGAACAGACTGAGGAAACAACAACAAAATTGTTTTTCAAAAAAATATATATTTAAAAATTGATGAGTAATAATTTGCAGAAAAAATATCGTTCGATGGATAATAATCAACAAGCAAAATCGAATAAATCCAACGAATAAATTATTGAAATTGGTAAACTCTTCTGTTACCATATTTATGTAACATTAATTAAAATTTACCATATTAGAATATTTGCTACATACAGATTAATTGGTCCATATTAGTTAGATAAATTATCTAAATAAATTAAGTTTATTTTTCTTTAAATATACTTTGTAATTCTCAATTTTGTGTGAGCAATAATAATTTATATTTTCTCTCTATGCTTTGGTATTCTTGGTATTTCTCTTATTCTAGCGAAGTGTTGCCGCGGCATTCCGCTGCTAATAATGGTATTGCTAACATTGGTATCAGAGCGAGGTTTAAAATTTCTTAGGCTAGATCCGGTGATGCTCTTTGTAGCTAGGGATTTATTTGCGAAGAAATTTTCTTGGTGCTTTATGTCGTTATTTGACTAAACCCGCTAACTCTCTAGAGATTGATCTTACGAAGAAATTTTGCTCGACATGTTATGTTGTTATTTGATTTTGAGAAGCATGCCAAAATTACACGTGTTACTTAGTGAAAGAAGAGATTACTGTTGATGGCATTTTTTATGCTCGCTAATTTTCCTTGGTGATTTGTGAAGAAATTTTTCTACTTCCGTCATCTGGTCGTGTTGCTCGACGAACGAATTTTTTTCTCTCTTCCAAATTACTCTTTAAGGATTGATCTTCCTCGGTGATTTTGAGAAGCATGTCATGTCTTTGATTCTTCAAACCTTAGATAAATTCACATTTAAGAAAATTTCTAATGCAACTGCAGCTAAGCAAGTATGAGATATATTGTAAGTTGCTTGCAAAGGAAGTATGAAAGCCAAAAGAGTTCACCTTCCAAATTTTAAAGGAGAGTTTGAAGACATCATAATGAATGAGTCTAAAAAGGTTTTAGATTACATCTCAAAAGTTGCATCAACCGCCAATCAGATAAGAAGATTGGGTGATAATATTTCAGATATAAAAGTGGTTAAAAAGATACTCAGATCACTGAAAAATTTGATTATATAATGACTACCATTAAAAAGTCAATGGACATAGAAGAAATGATTCTAGAAGAACTGTTAGGATCTCTAGAAGCACATGAAGAGAAATTAAACCAAAGAAAGAACGAATCATTGGAGCAGGCTCTTAAGTTACAACTCAATCTCAGAGAGACAACAAGAAGAGATAATGTCAACTATGGAGGCCGAGGCCATGGAAGAGGACAAGGTCAAAGTCCTGTAAGAGGAAGAAGTACACAAAATTATGAAGGTACTTCTTAATTTACTCGACATAAGGAAGAGAAGGAGGTTGAGGTAGATCATATCAAACTCAGAATAGATATAATAAGTCTCATGTCTAATGGTACACCTACAATAAATTTGGACATTTTGTTTCAAAATGTAATTCCAGATATACTCCAAGAGTTAATCTATATCAGGAAGAGATTGAGGAGGAGATAGAAGAAATAAATTCTAATGTCTTCATTGCATATTAAGACATAAAGCAAGAAGTTAAAACTACGTGTTACCTGGACATAGGAGCTAGCAATCATGTGTGGAGATAGGTCATTGTTTACTGACATTGATGAGAAAAATAAAATGCAATATTACTTTTGGAGACTCATCCAAGATTTCTGTACATGGAAAGGGGGAGACTTTAATTAAGTTGAAGGTCATCATTTGATCTCAAATGTGTATTATGCCACTGCTATGAAAAATAACATACTATGGGACAATTGTTAGAAAAAAGATACTATTTCTACACAATTGGATATAACCTATATCTGAAAAATGGTATAGGAAAATTGATTGAAAAGGTGCCTAAAAATGACTCTTCTCACTGGACATTCAGACAGCAACATCATGTATTTGGAGCGGTGTAAAAGACTTACAAGTCGACTTATACTTGGCTGCATGCTATAAAGACTCATCGTGGTTATAACATTTAAGACTTGACCATTTAAACTTTGGAAGCATTAAGAAGATGACACAAAAAGGTATGATGAGAGAACTATCATACATCAATCAGCTCAATAATATATGTGAAGGATATATGTTACGAAAGCAGTCAAAGAAGAGTTTTCTAAAGGAATCTGAATCAAAGTCTTCAAGAACTCTCCAACCGACATACACTAATGTATATGAACCTATTACACTAAATTTTTTTGTCAAAACAGATATAAATATCTAATTTTTCTAAGTTCGAAAAGGATAATAGCTCATGTAAATAGGGAAATTTTCGTATGATTTGCTACGATTAGTTGCGACTTCACGAATCTTACCTGATTGGCAAAGCCGACGCCAATTCCTAGGAGGATACGGCCGAGGATGAGCATGAGCACATTCTTAGCGGCGCCGTTGAGGAGGGCGCCGACGAGGAAGGTGAGCCCTCCGCCGAACATGGACCACTTACGCCCAAACAACCTGGTCACCACCGAGGCGAATAAGGAGGCGATGAGCGCCGCCAGGTACAGCGACGAGGTGAAGGTGGTCAGCAGCTGGCTATCAAACACGCAGTACTGGTTGGTGCTCTTGTCTTGATTCTTCTTCCGGAACACCTCGGGGAAGAACTTGCTCAAGAACGAGTGCATCAACGTCACCCCACCTACCATCGCCCCCAAATCCCCCAATCTAATCCAAACTAACAAAAACCAGAAAAATGCAAAAACAGGATCGAAATCGTCGATATATGAAACCCAAATATCGAGCGAGTTCGCACCGGTGATCCCGATGTCGTAGCCGAAGATGAGGCCGCCGGTGGCGGCGACGACACAGGTAAGGAAGACGAATAGAGTGAGATTCCCCGGGTACTCCTTCGCGCCACCGGTGTTCACGATCGCGCCGCCCGCCATTGCTGCCGCTCAGAACCGAGAGCAAGGAAACGGAAAGAGGGGGAATCGAGGTCGGATGAAGGAAGCTGGAGGCGATGTGGGCGGGTTTAAATAGGGAGGCGGCTAGCAAGTGGGTACGAGGCAACGAGTATCTCCGCACCACAGGGCGATGGTGAGCGGGTTTATAAATCTTGTTTTTAGAACAATTCAATTTGCTTTGAAATGGAGCAGCAACCAGGTGGATGAAGTCTTATGATCAGACTTTATCCACAAATTTATCCAAACATTATCCACAATCAACTTCATTAATGAAGAGACCTGAGCTCCTGTACCTTTTTCTTCCCTTTTTCCATTGAGAATCTGTGAGAAACATGTCGCAATCTAAAGCCTCACCTCTTTCGGCTTTGCCACGTGAATCACCAAATTTGTGTTAAAAAAAAGGCAATTCTTTTGCTTCTTCTCAATGATCATGGATGGTTGAGATGAAGATACATGCAGATTTCTCTGAGCTCTGCAGGATTCTGTTCATCCTTTTTTGTGAAAAAAAGTTGGTAGAAAGATGCGCACAAATCCATCCCAAAGGTGCCGGGATTTAGCCGCCTTCTTGTGATCAAGTTGACCTTTTTCTTCTCTAGAAGTTTTCAGACTTCTTCTGCACCGTTTTTCACGAGTCTCCAGCTCTGTAAGACAGGTTCTGAATAAGGAAGCAAATTGCATGGCAACGATATTATGATCAACGGACAGGAAAAAATTTGCAGTGTGATCAGAACAATTATATTCATTGGAATAGTAATTGAAGTTTTACAGCATCTGATTGTTTGATCCATCATTCCAATCTGCATATAAAGAAAGGATCGATAGAAAGATACAATAGTTCTTATCTTGCACTTGTACCAATCACTAGACTAACTATTAATCTCAGATAATTTTGAGTTTCTTCTGGTTCATTGAGAACCAACCATCCATTGCCCGAGGAGGAAGAAGACTAGATTGGTTTTATTGATATCAATCAAATGGAAGATTTGGACTTTGGCATCTCAACATTGCCTACATGAACGTCGTCGTCCGAAATGAACTTGCCCCAGAACCAGTGATTCTTCCAGACCAGTACCATTTCTTCTATCGGCACATTCTTGGTTTCAGGAAGGAAGAGAGCTATGAAGGTCGTCATTATGACCACCCATCCGGCGAAGAAATAGAACAATCCAAACTTCATGTGGCAGAGCATTGCCAGAAATGCTTGAGCAATGACGAAAGTGAAGAACATGTTGACTGAAACGTTGATGCTCTGTCCTGCAGACCTGATCTCGAGAGGAAATATTTCACTGGGGACGAGCCATCCAAGAGGACCCCAGGACCATGCAAATCCAGCGACATAAATGCAGACGAAGAGCATCAGCAAAGCTGCATAGCCCTTGGAGAAGTTACCCTCGCCAGAGGTTCCCAGTTTGATCGCCATTAAAGTTCCCACAATAGACTGCAAATGAGAGATTACTGATTAATCAAAAAAAAAGTTCAAAGAGAATGAGTTTTTGGAAGTAGAAGGTGTGATTAGGGTTGGGATTATACCTGAGAAATGATCATCTGAATTCCGCCTTCCAGGAACAGCTTTCGGCGGCCGAGCTTGTCGACAGTGAAAACGGAGATAAAAGTGGCGAACAGATTGACAATGCCAGTGATCACAGCAGACATGAGGGAAGCGTCGTCGCCGAAGCCAATCGTCTTGAAGAGCACGGGAGCGTAGAACATAATCACATTGATACCGGTCAGCTGCTGGAAGAAGGGAATGAGGATGGCCATGGTGAGCTGAGGCCTGTACTTCCTCTGGATGATGTTTGCCCACGGGTGCTTCACCAGCTTCGACTCCTCGCTGGCGGCGACGAGGTCGTTGTACTCGTCGTGGATGTCGTCGGTGCCACGAATGCGGCGGAGCATATTCTTGGCTCTCTCGGAGTGGCCACGCTCGATGAGAGAGTTGGGGGTGTCGGGCAAGAAGAGGGCTCCGGTAGTGATGATGCCGGCGGGGACGGCGGCGAGGGCCAGGCTGACGCGCCAACCCCAGCCGCCCTTGATCTTGGAGGTGCCGTAGTTGATGAAGTTGGCGACGAGGATCCCGAGCGTGATCATGAGCTGGAACCCGATGTTGAGCATGCCGCGCAGGCGCGCCGGAGCCATCTCCGACAGGTACAGTGGAACAGACTGAGGAAACAACAACAAAATTATTTTTTAAAAATATATATATATTTAAAAATTGATGAGTAATAATTTGAAGAAAAAATCTCGTTCAATGGATAATAATGAACAAGCAAAATCGAATAAATCCAACGAATAAACATCCGATTTTTCTGATCCAGAAGAGTTGGAAATTTTCCCTATTTAAAAATAGGGAATTTTTCGTATGATTTGCCACGATTAGTTGCGGCTTCACGAATCTTACCTGATTGGCGAAGCCGACGCCAATTCCTAGGAGGATACGGCCGAGGATGAGCATGAGCACATTCTCAGCGGCGCCGTTGAGGGCGGCGCCGACGAGGAAGGTGAGCCCTCCGCCGAACATGGACCACTTACGCCCAAACAACCTGGTCACCGCCGAAGCGAGTAAGGAGGAGATGAGCGCCGCCAGGTACAGCGACGAGGTGAAGGTGGTCAGCAGCTGGCTGTCAAACTTGCAGTACTGGTTGGTGCTCTTGTCTTGCTTCTCCTTCCGGAACACCTCGGGGAAGAACTTGCTCAGGAACGAGTCCATCGACGTCACCCCACCTACCATCGCCCCCAAATCCCCCAATCAGATCCAAACCAACAAAAACCAGAAAAATGCAAAAACAAAAACAGGATCGAAATCGGCGAGATATGAAAACCAAATATCGAGCGAGTTCGCACCGGAGATCCCGATGTCGTAGCCGAAGATGAGGCCGCCGGTGGCGGCGACGACACAGGTAAGGAAGACGAATAGAGTGAGATTCCCCGGGTACTCCTTCCCGCCACCGGTGTTCACGATCGCGCCGCCCGCCATTGCTGCCGCTCAGAACAGAGAGCAAGGAAACGGAAAGAGGGGGAACCGAGGTCGGATGAAGGAAACTGGAGACGATGGTGGCAGGTTTAAATAGCGAGGCGGCGAGCAAGTGGGTACGAGGCAACCAGTATCTCCGAATCATACGCGAACCGCGTACCGACAGCAGGCGTCGGATATTGACCGTCCGATGTGAACCATGTGGCGGGTAAGCTGGCAGGTTAATCGTTTTCTTCTTTTATGGCAAATGGTAATTTAGGTTGTTGAAAAAAAAAACAACTCCATTCAAGCTTATCTTGCTGCATTAATTACCCCCCTCGCAATTAAGTAAACATTGAAGGTCCCAAGGGTAAAAAATATATATAATTTAGATTTAAATCTGGTAAGATAAGTCCTTGCCTTATTTAGAAACATGTCTACGCACTTCTCATGCATCATTCCAAATTTTTTAGTTAGTTAGAAGACAATCTTAGTAACCAGCACAAGATTTGGTTAACAAATTTGTTTTCCAGCTCAATTCCAGGTAAAGAAACATTAAGTTTAGATTCAATTTAGCAGCTTATCTACCTCTCATGAATGCATTCAAGCATGCATGTGTTCCTGGAATATTGGATAAGTCTTATCTCGATAGGTCTGACTTGTCTTTGAATTAGATAACGATCATCTTATTGGATTCTGTAATCGACGTACCAACGGGCTAGCCTTTGACTTTGCCTTTGTCTCTGATTATCTAGATTGTAGTCTGATCATGAGCGCGCATGCGCGCACACTTTAGCTGGAGTTTTATGGAGCAGTGGAGCATTCCAACGGCTAAATCCAAGGAAGATATGATTGTGAGGAGTTCAGCCGGAAGGTCAACTCGAACGACACACCAGGAAGTCAACTTCTACTGCACTTAATTAACGTGGGAGTAAGCCATTTGGACCCTTGAGAGAATACTTTCGTGTCGATCTGAAAAATCAGTCAGCCAAGTTGAGTGCTGGATTTGTTTTGACGCATAAGTCAACGGAGCTAGTTAAGCTAAGTAATGAGCAGTATCTCGAATATTTTTGGATTGTTAATTTTATTAGAAGGTGAGACATGCATTTAATTCAGAAAATTGAACTGAAGTGAGTAGGATGGAAGGAGACAAACTTCTGCGTCGAAGTGGAATAGCACGATTCTGTGTCAGAAGACTCAGGGAAGAACTGAACTCAGTTGCGCATTAAACAGATTCGCCTTGACTTGACATAATAATTCGTGGCAGAGAAGATTCCAAGTTCGAGTCAGACTGTGTTGACTTGTGTGCTGTGTTGACTACGACAAGTCAAGGGTCCAATCTGCAAATCGGCACCACATATCAAAAAGCTCCTCTTCCCGGCTTAATTATTAATCGCCACTCACCAGCATTGCAGCTCCAGCGCAGCAACGCACGAAAAGCCACACTAGCCAGGAGGATAATCAGAAGAGGATGACGGCAAACTTAATTACAAGTTTTGACCAAAAGAAGAATATTCGAAGTAAGATACCGTTGACTCAACTATGGGCCAACCTAGATTTTCTTCCTGTCCGTACTGGATCTTGGGCCAATCTAGACACAAGCCGTGAACCGGGTCTGGGCGAGTTTGACTAATTGGATCAGTCAAACCGCGTCACCATGGGCCCAATCTAGATACATGTATGGGCGAATTAACACATGATTCATGAGCTTGTGGTGCGCCAGGTGAGCAATCAACTCAAATGTCACAGGTTGAGATTATTATGGTTACGCGATTTGCGGTCAACATGGGTCGGCTCGACCTGTAAGAAGGTCAACGTGGCACATCGGAATCTTGGAGTGGGTCCCGACTAAATCTACTGCAGCTAAAGCTAACGTTGACAAAAAGCTGCTTCTGTCTCCCACACAATTGGTCGCATTCGCGCGCCCACATATTAACGCCGTGATTTGACTTTTATTATTATTATTATTAAAATTTCAAACATTTGATATGCAGATCATGATTTTTTGTCTAATGTCATTCAAAATTAGGCCCATTTGCGGTCTAGCGGTGAACATGTGGAAAGTATTGGGCCTTCAGGCCCGAGACGGCCTGTCAATGCAGGGTTGAAGGTCCTTGAATGGGACGGAGTGCAACTTTAAAAAATATCATGAATTAGATATAATCTTTGTGGAGAAGGAACTTTATATTTAGGTACAGAATTTCTAGAATATCGTATTTGGGTGTATCATTCATAAAACTATAGACCAAAAGATGTAATGGGAGAAGTAGAGCCCAAATGAGTTTACATGAAATAATTCAAACAGTTTGGACTTAAGTTTGGGCTGGACTCGAGTTTACTTGGATTCTATACTGGTTGGGCCTTTAATTTCTCATTCTCTTTATTCTCAAGCAATGTCGGTAAAATTGAGCTACACACACCTAGCTGTGTTTAGGGATATTCACATTTCGGTTCAAACTGAAAAATTGAATCGAACCGAACCAAATTTTACGGTTCGGTTCGGTTCGGGTTTAGCTGTTATATTATCGGTTCGGTTCGGTTCGGTTTCAGTTCGACTAAATTAAAATCGATTCGGTTTCAGTTTTATATTATAAAAAAAAAAAAAAACCGAACCTAACCGAAGTTTTTTAAAAAAACCATAATTCCTTAATTCTTTTATCCCATTACTTGGCCGGTTCGCATTCGCAATTCACCGATTTCGCCCCTTCGCCGCTTCCGCCTTCCGCAGTTCCACGCTTCACTGACGTTGACTCGTTGAGTTCGTTTCAATTCCATATCCATTCGTTCGCGACTAAAACTGGCGAGTGGCGACTCCTCGGCTCCTAGTGTCACGCCCTCGCGTCTACCGTCGAGCCCCTTCGCCGTCTCACCGAGCGCTCCCGTCCATCATCGCTGACCCCTAGCAGCTGAGGTGCCGAGCCCTCCTAGTCCCTAGTCCCTCCTGTCATCTCCGAACACTAAACTCGAGGCCTCCCTCCCATCGACCGTCATCTCCGATGTCCGAGCTCTACCCTCGTCGCCGACTTTGAGCAGCCACTTGAGTCTTCAGTCAATTCAGCCGCTTCAATCTTCAGCAGTTTGCAGCAATCTTCAGTCTTCAGCAGTTGCAGTTCAACATCAATACATAATGGTAATGTATCTTGAACTTGAATACTTAAACTTAGCTAAAGCTTTACATTCTTTACTTCTCTACTCGTTTAGACTTTAGATTTACTACTTACTACTTAGTATTCAGATTTCACACAATGACACTAATACACAAAGACCAAGTCACTAATACACAAAAAGAATTATAAATCACAGTGACCTACTATAGACACTAGGTAGTCTACGGTTGGCTGAATGGTTGGAGGGAAGATACTAGTTATTTAGTTAATAGTTAGACACTTTGACTTTATATATATTTGTGCATCTTTTGCAATTGTGTTTTGCTTAATTGCTTCTATTAATTTTTTTAAAAAGACATTTCTGAACCATCAAATGTGCCAAGTGACCCAAGTATTTCCAAAAGAAGAAAAGCACTGAAACCACGAGCAGATGTTTGGAATCGCTACACAAAAATAAAACAAGATGGTATATCTAAAGCACAATGTAATTATTGTGAAAATATTTACCTTTGCAATAGTAAAACATGTGGTACTAGCACACTAAGAGGACAATTGAGTAGGTGTGTAAAGTATCTAAATTTACACGGGCAAAGTAGTATGGGAGATAATAGAACACAGATTGAAATTTCGTTCAAACATAATGAGTAGGGTGGTGGAATGACAACATGGAAGTTTGATCAAAATTTGATTAGGAAAGTACTTGCATGAATTGTTATAACCCAGATTTTTAGAAAATAATTTTGAAAAATTATTATTTTATATTTTGGATTTTATTCTGATTTTTCTGGAATTTTTCTAGAATTTTTAAATGAGAAAATAAGTAAATTTTATTAAAAAGGTTAAGTTGCGTTCGCGGGGCTCAAACCCATGACGTATCATTGTTTGTGGTTCAATCGAACCACTAGGCTACTTTGCAATTCAATATTAAACCGCATTAGATTTTATTTATTTCGATTTTAGATTTGTTTTAGGGCGACGAGTCGAATCGTTGTCTTCTCCGATGTTCACGGTGACTGAGTCGCCGCCACCTCTTTGCTATTTCTGGACATGTCTCACGTCTATTTGTGGGGGCTTTTGCTCGCCCTAAGGATTCGTCAGACCTAGCGTTCCCTCGAGCCACATCACACCGTCAGGAGGAAGAACACGGAGCTAAAGTAGTTCACCAGATTTTGGTGCCACTTCAGTTTCCAGAGCAGCCGGCGAGGTCGATTCCTTCACCCAAGGCTACGATACAGCTTCATAGCAAGGTAAGTTTACTTCTTTT
This sequence comes from Costus lasius, assembly GCA_027563935.2. Lineage (NCBI taxonomy): Eukaryota > Viridiplantae > Streptophyta > Magnoliopsida > Zingiberales > Costaceae > Costus > Costus lasius. The sequence continues at coordinate 10,864,841 of CM050454.1, read as the reverse complement.
AAATTTTGGTGAAGTTCTATTTCGGTTTAGATAGGTAATAGGTTTGGGTGTGTCAACGGCGGCAGCGCCACCGTCGATACGGGCGGCTGGTGCGAGTGCTTCGACTGTGCGTTGAAAGCTCGCCGCAGCTGGCTGAGGAGCTTCCCGGCGACGGCAAAAGTCTACTGGTGGAATCTGGAGGCGAACGGACGCTCGATGCGCCCTCAGGAGCTCGCCGGCGCAAGCGGCATACGCAAGTCCGGCCGCCTTGCACGGCGGCAATGGGGCGGCGCGGGCGAGCGGCCGATTCGGTCTGATTTCGGGTTTTGGGTTTGGTTTATTTGGAAATAAACCCAGCTCACTGAGTTTGGAATTGATTTGAACCGGTTCAACAGTTTGGGCGGTTCAATTTCAATTTCGGCCCAGTTCTATTTTTGGACCGGTTCGACTCTAATTCGGTCGAATCTGGACCAGTTCAAGTAGCCATTGGAAAGCTTATGAAAATGTCTATCCAATGGTATCCTATTTGTCCTTAGATGACTTGTATAATTTGTGTAATTTAGGTTTTAAGTGTCGGTTTAGCTTGGTTCATGTTGAATCTGACCGGTTCACTGCAATCCTGAGTGGTTCGGTGGGTTATGTGTCCGGTTCACTAGATCTAAGGTTGGTTCCCTAGGTTTTGGGACGTTTTCTATCTGTTGGTGGTCTCTGTTTTTAAGTTTGAATCTTATTTGATATAGTTTATATACAAATTTATGTTTCAGAGTGATTGATCCATTGCTCGGTCTGCATCGTTTGATAAACAATTTTATTGGCTTTTCAAAGGTAAGACATCAAACCAGATTTATGTAAATAAGTTTTGATAATCTTTATTCCAATTGACTCAATTAGTATAGTATTCTGCACATCGATTTACAAATAGTTATATTTTTGTTATTGAGCACATACCCAGTTCCCTTCGGGGCTAGTATCCACTATGTGGACAGACCGGGGTCCTAAGTTAGCATGCATCGGGATTCATGACACATGGTAGAGTGTGTGTTTACCATGTAAGGTGTGTGATTCACCACCTTATCATGCGTATTCGGGGGTGACGACCCCACAAGCCAATAGGTATTGCTCATAGAGGTTTTCATGTGTGATACCAGTTTCTGTATTTCTTCTTCAGTATGAATTTTATCCACATATAACTCAGAATATACAGTTGCATTATGACCTTCATTTACAGTTTTCAGTTCATAATTGTTACCTTTGATATCCAGTCTTGATACATCTTTTTATTCATATTCTTGCTTATTGTTAGTTTTCCCTCATTTGGATCTAAGGGACTACCCTTTCTTCTAGGGAGAGGCTTGCTTAGCATTTATTTGCTAACCCGTGAGGGATGTTATGCAGTTGCAGTTCAGGAGGAGTCAGATCGTCCGGCAAATCCCCGCAAGCGCAGTTACGCTTAAAGTGACTCAGGTGGCACGAGTTTCCATGAGATAGTTGTTAGAGTTTAGTTGTTAGTTACTTTTGTTATTCCTTAAAAGCTAAAGTGTTAGTTAGTTGAAATAGTTGTACACCTTTTTGTTATTAGATATGTTTTCTTAGATGTGAGTTAATAAAAAGATATGTTTTCTTCCACACTTCTTGGATTTAGATTAATTATCTTGAATTGCTTAAGGAGATGTAACAGGAATGATAATTATAGCTGAACTACCATTTAAGTTTATTGAAACTAAAAGTTTTAGAGACTTTTGTAGTATTGCTATACCTCATTTTCATGTTCCTTCACGGCAAACAATCTCTAGAGATTGTTATGATATATTTGTTGAGGAATGGCAAAGGCAAAAAAAGTTTTTACAAGACAACTGTCAACGTATTTGTATCACTACCGACACTTGGGCATCGATTCAAAGAATTAATTATATGTGCATCACAGGGCATTATATTGATATGAATTGGAAATTGCATAGAATGGTTTTAAGCTTTTTTCCAATAAGTAGCCACAAAGGTGAATTAATTGGAAAAGCAATTGATAACTGCTTACAGAGTTGGGGAATCTCCAAAGTTATGACTATTACAGTTGATAATGTAATTTCTAATAATACTGCAATTTCATTTATTAAAAAAAGAATATGCAATTGGGATGGGGGAAGTATACTTGATGGTGATTATTTGCATGTTAGATGCGCGGCACATATTATAAACTTAGTTGTGCAGGATGGTTTAAAGATTGTTCATTTATCAATAGTTAAAGTTTGTGAAGCTATAAGACATGTGAGACATTCTCCGTGAAGATTACAGGTTTTCAACACATGTGTTGAACAAGAACAAATTGGTTGCAAAGCTCATTTATCTCTAGATGTATGCACAAGATAGAATTCTACTTATGTCATGTTAGAGGTAGCACAGAGATACGAAAGAGCTTTTGAAAGATTCAATGAAGAAGATCCATATTTTCAATTGGATCTCTTAGTTAGTGATGCACATGGGAGGCCTTTGGAAGGTGATTGGAAAACCATATGTGATTTAGTTTCTACGCTGAAGATTTTTTATTAGTTCACATTAAATGTATCCTCTACTTTGTCTACTTCTTGCAATGTTTATGTGAATGAAATTAGTCAGGTTGCAGTAACTTTAAATGAATGAATAGATGATGTGAGCCTTGATCCTAAATTTGTTCAAATGGCTCTCAAGGTGAAAGAAAAATGGAAAAAGTACTAGGAGAACCAGAGAAATTGGACTTGCTTTTATTTATGGCTGTCATTTTTGATCCACGATATAAGGTGGACTATTTAGAGTTTGCATTATTAGAGATGTATGGTGAGGATAAGTTTTCACTTATATTAAGTAAGTTAAAATTGAATCTTCAAAGGATATTCAATGAGTATAAAAGCAAGATGGGTGTTCTTAATGATCCTTCAATTGCTTCAGAGGATCAAGTTGTGTTGCAGACAAACAATCAGAGCATACTCTTACAAGAACTGAATTGAAATATAGAAGATATAAGGAACATGTTGCTGGACAAGAGAAATCAGAATTAGAAAAATATTTATGTGAAGAAGCAGAAAGTACAAATGCTAATTTCGATATATTAGATTGGTGGAAGATGAATGCCATTAGATTTCCTGTTTTATCTTTGATAGTTCAGGATATTATGGCAATTCCTATCTCAACAATGGCTTCGGAATCTATTTTTAGTACAAGCAGGCGTGTGCTTGATCCGTTCAGGTCTTCATTATCTCCTTCAATGCTTGAAGCTTTAATTTATTCTCAAGATTGGATTTGAGCCAATAGTTGTCATGAAGTTGAAGAAGATATAGAAGATGTTGAAATGATAGAGAATGGTAATTTATTTAGTTTGTACTAAATATTAATAGTTGTCATTTGTCAATTTGCCATTTTGCTATATTGATTGCTCAATTTCTTATATTATTTGTTACAGTGATTGCTACAATTCAATCTGCATCGAGTGTTATTGACGTACATATGTAGCTGTAAGTATTAATTTAATAGTTCTAATAAATAATTGTTAATTTTAATGTGTTATTATACACTAATATATTTTCTTATTAGTTGTTGTCTTATACTCTTGTTGATCTTAATTCTTTTTGTGTAGGAATATGGTGAATTGGACATTTTGGTAGATGGTGATATCTTGTTGATCTTATTAAGCATATGTAGAAAAATGGTGAATTAGACACATTTGTACTAATATATTTTCTTATTAGTTGATCTTATGTAGGAAAATGGTATATTGGTGATTTGGTGTCTTAGACAACTGGACACTATACACATGGATCTCTTATATATACAGCTGTAAGTATTAATTGTTGATATTATATACTAATGTGTTTTTCTTGTTAGTTGACACAGTGACACTTTAGACAAATGACAAATGGCAATTGTTGACTTGTTGTGATCTTATGTAGGATTATGGAATATTGGAATATGGACTCATACTCTCAAAGTGATCAAGTATTCAAGACTTCAAGTCACATATGTGATATGGATATTTCAAACATTGACCTTGTATGATGTATTGAAAATTAATGTATGATGTTTGTTTGTTCTCACTCCTAACATTTGATGTGGGCATTGTGAATTTGTGATATTGACACAAATACAATGATGAATGATGATGACTTGATGTTGTGTTGAACTGTTGATGAATGATTGTACTTATTTTTAAAATTGCCTTGATGAATGATGACTTGATATTGTTAATTTGTTATTTGTGATTTGTGACTTGATATTGTTATTTGAATTTTCATTCTACGGATTTTCAAATTCTGTTACCCTGTACTTTGTTGTGTCCAAATGATTTTGAAGTTCAGCACCAAGTTCTGCAGATTTTGGCATAGCTGAACTTAAATTTTTGCTCAGATTTTCTTTGAAATGTTACATACTTACAGCCTTACAGGTTCTGTTACAATGGACACTGATTCTTCTTTATAGTTTTGCCTTATATTAGAATCTAAATTGCATATTGAAACAATAAAACCTGTCCAGTTTTTCTATTGCTGACAGCTTGTCTAGGAAGAAGCCTCTGCTCCAGCACATGAAACGAAGACGTGAAGAAAATTAGTAGCCTTTGCAATAAAATCCAAAGTTAGACAAAAATGGATCAGTAGATCACCATCTCAAGATCTCAAATATTTCATACACTGAATTTGTAACTTGTCAAGTTGTCATACAGCTTGTCTATTTAAAAATGATGAAATTATAAAAATGTAGCATTCATCTGATCATCTCATTAAGCACCTCCACATGATTCAATGCCATTCGAAAATCAAACTAAAAATCAAAGGTCAGAGAGGAAGAAACATGAGCCATCCAGATTCGGAGATTCCAGACGCCAGTTACAGCCTTACAGGAGGCGAACTCCACATAAATTAATAGATCACATATTCACATAGACAAATTCACCTTCCTGCAAATGTAAGAACAAGGAAGGTTAAAACTGTACATTGTTATCTAAATATGTAAAGGAAGGAGGAAGCCTCAATTAAAGGATATATAAAATAAGTCACTCAAATATTTCGATTTAATCGGTTTAAATCGAATTGAACCGAATAATTCAGTGTGGTTTTAGTTCAGTTTTTACCTAATTCGGTTCGAGTTCGATTTGTTATCATCACAAATCGGTTCGGTTCAGTATAAACTAAATCAATTCAGTTTAAATCGTGTGGGCAGCCCTAGCTGTGTTAGAGTCAGATTGTGTTTGACTTCAGTCACAAGTAATGCTAGTTGACTCCTGTGCGTACCTACAACTGGGCAAGTCAAAGTAATGTGGATCGTTTACCCTTTTGGGGGTGGAGGATAGAAGTTTGAGTTCTATGCTTAAATCATAAATAAGTATATATTTAAAAATTTTAAATATATAAAAAAAATATGTTAAAATAATTAGTCGTTGATATTAATACATCATAAATATGCAAATTAATAAAGTGATTAGACTCGGTCTGTTATATGCATGGGTGCATTATTCTGACGAGGCAACGGAATGTTGATCCAAGGAATGACATTGACAAGTCAACAAGTACAATTAGTGTGTCAACGACCCATAATTATTAATTATTCAATGCTCACACCCACTCATTATTCACGGCCAAAACCAATTAACACCCAATCATTTTATCTCGCTATTATCCAATTGTAGCTCAACTTTTAAAACGATAATCAATTTAAAAACTAAAAAATTTTGTAAAGTACAACAATATAGCTTTTCAAACTTTAGCTTTTATTGTATTCAACTTTTGCTCACCCATTAATTAAACTTGCCAAAACCAATTAACGCCCAATCGCTTTACGAAACCAAACCTAAAGCATTATAAATTTTAAGAACCCTAAAGCATTAAGGTCGGATTTCCTGCACAAAGTCGTTATTAATTATTCAATGTTCACACCTAGTCATTATTCATGGTCAAAACCAATTAACGCCCAATCACTATTAACGGGTGCATTTTCTACGGAGCTAGTATGCTATAAATTTTAAGAATTAGATTTTTAGGCGGCAAATCACTATAACGTTATTAATTAATGAATTAGATTTTTTTCTTTGATCAAATAGTTTAAGAGGGCAGTGGGCTGCCTAAATAGTTTTAGGGACCGAATCTTTTAATTTTTTTTCCCACTTTATTGTGGCTTCGTGTGGTCTAATTTTTGTTTTTAGCTTTTGCTAGTTGAAAAAGTGATAATTGAAAAAATACTGAAGAAGTTTAAGGGTGTTTGGATAGTGTTATGACTAGGTTATTCTATTTATAATAAATAAGTTTTCATTAAAAAATTGCTAAGATAAAAATTATATGATTAAATTTATAGTTAACTATAATTAAAATATTTATTAAAAATATTATAAATTGTACTATTAAAAAATTATTATTACATATAAGGGTTATTGAGTATAAGCAGGTGGGGAGCCAGAGAAGCAGTTTCATCCTTGCTTCTCACAGAAGTAGCTATTTGTGGATTGGAACAGAGAAGCTGAAGCATCTCAGCTTCTTAATTTTTGTTTGCCGCAACATCATAAACAACTCAAAAAGCTATTTTTAAAAATAATAAAATAATTTATTACATATTATTCACCTTTATCTCACGTGGGTTTTATAATATTATTTTGAATATAAAAATATTTAAATATTTTTTAATTATAGTTAAACCATCATTTTTGAAATGACTTTTGATTAAAGCATTATTTTTCCCCAAGTAATGTCAACCTAGAATTAGATTTTTTTTTTTTTTTGAAATTTAATTACAATTTTTTTTGACGTACTTAAGTAATTGATGAAGACAAGAACCAATCTCAAAATCTTATTGTCGTAAGCTTTAGGACACAAGTTTCTCTCAAGCAAAATTGGGAGATTAATATGAAATTGGATTAATAAGAATCAAATCTCAGGGCTCATGATCTCAAGAAACAATATATATATATTATCCCCAGAATCTAAAAAACAATCGTTCAATAGAGGATCCAACACACATATATACAAATCTTATTTCCATATATGGAATCAAGGATTAGCACCGATCCAAGGCGACAAAATCGCCGTCGCCGCTCCGTCGAATCATGTTCGTGCCGGCGAGCGGATAGTAGTTATAGGAGCGAGGTGGAAGAAGGAAAGAAAAAAACGCCGGCGGCGGCGGCGGCGGCGCGGCGACGAGCTATTCCTTGTAGGTCTTGAGGAGGGCGCCGCAGAAGGTGCAGATGATGGCCCTCCAGCTCTTGCGATGCACCGGCACGTAGCAGAATCGCGTCGCCGTCTCCATGTCCGCCACCATCGCGCACGCCCCGCACCTCGAGCAGATCCCCGCCGCCGGCTTGCTGCTCCGCATCGTGCGCCGCTGGTCCACTAGAAAACAGAAGAACACCATCTTCTCTCCTGCCTCTCTCTCTCTCTCTTCCTCGCCCGCTCTTTGTTTGAAGAAATGCCCCGGAGAGCTTGCCCGCTACCTGCTTGAGGAAATGCTCTAGAGAGATGACACGCTTATAAAGAGGGGGATAGCTGAAAACAAAGGAGAGGTTGGCAGTTGGGGAATGAAATGAGAGGGCCGACGGCCAGAGAGGCAACACAGCACGTGGCGCGTCGTTCTGGACTTGGCGGCCGCGAAGAAATTACCGCGAGGGACCAAGACAGATCATGGCAACCGCGTGCTCATAACTTCACCGCCGTTGGGACGTCAATTTGCGCAGCCCCCCTCCACCTTCCTTAATTCACCTGGTATGAACAGAAAACACATTTTTCTTCCAAAATTTATCTCGTTTTCTTGCAAAATTTCATAAATTTAGTTTTTTTTAAAAAATATATATTTCCATTTTGTTTCTCTACGTTTTACCTTTTAAAAAATTAGATTAAATCTGCTCCGTTTCCGTTCCTCGACGTCGACGGGAGCGGGAGCAGTTCAGGGTAGCATGTGTCTAGTTTAATGTGGACACTGGACAGGCGGTATCTCCACCGAAAAAGGAGGGACCCTATTTTTCTACTTTGTTAATCTTTTACCTCTCTATATATTAGAATTATATATGTTTTTTTATAATTTGAAGGATACTTGTGGTTTTTTGGAACAATGAGCGTCACTTTTTGCAAATATTGAAAAAAAAGGTTTTTTTTGTTGAATTTTCTTTCTCTAAGAGAAAGAATCAAATTTGATCAATAGGTAGATTTTAGTATATATTAGTATTAGCTAGATGTTACAACAATTTTAACTATGCAATTCGATGTCTAAGGAGAGGGCTTATTTTTTAAGCGGGATTACTGGGATGCTTTTTACTAATCTTAAAATAAAAAATATATTTAATATTATGATTGCTTTAAATTCTTTTTACTTGCAATAACAAGAGGGAGGGTTGCGAATTGACTATTGTATATATAAGTAAGATTAAATAAATATATTTAATCCCATCTAGAAATTCTTAAGCACATGTGCGTGTTAAAGGCTGTATTTAGTAGGTGGAAAGTAAGAAGAAAAGGGAAAATGAGAAAGAAAAATTATATTTTTCTTGTTTAATAGGAAAGATCAAAAGATTAATGAAACGAAAATAAGAGTATTTTTTTCTCGAAATGCTTTATGCCCAAATTAAGCGGAAAGCTAAAAACACTCGCCCACACCGCCGTCTATGAGCCCTCGCTGTTGTCTAGGGATGGTAGCAGATAGGGTACTCGTATTTTTTATACTATCCGTATTTTAACATGAATAACTCTTCTACTCTTCATACTTGAATAACTACTTGTTTATTTTTTAGAACCCCTACAGGTACTCTACCCTATTAAAAATTTAACTACTCAAACTCTATAAATATCTGACTTAAATATTTATCTTATAAAATTTTAACCTATATATATGGTTACCCGATTAAAGTTCAGGTACTCAACCTTATTAAAACTTTAATAATGGTTAAATTTCGAGTAGGGTAAAATGGGTATCCGCAAACCCAACTAATATATTAAAAAATTATAATTTTTAGTATACTAATAAATAAATAAATATAACCAAGTTCGGGTAGTGGGTATTAGCCTTATGCTATCCGAACCCGACTAGAGTAGTATATGCACTACCCAAAACTTACCTGAACCCGTATAACATGTACCCGATTTATCTTTAAACGGATTCGGGTAAGGCGGGGTATCCCTTAAATTGTTACACAATTGTCTACCCTACTACTGTTTATGAGCCCTCCACACGTCCTCGCCACAGTCCACGCCAACTTGCCGCTCGCCATCCACACGAACATGAACACGAGCTTGCCCTTGCCACCGTCTACCTCGCCCTTGCCATCGTCCACGCGAACACAATTGCGAGCTTGCCCTTGCCACTTGCGGCTTGCCATCCACGCGAACACGAGCCCACCTGCCAAACGCATGTGCTACTCACTGGATTCCATTATCCTCTTTTTCTTTTTTTTTATTCACCTTTTATTTTCATCTTTTTTTTCTCTCTCCTATTAAATACAGTCTAAATTGTTTTTTAATTAAGGAAAGGGTATTTGCAAAATTCTTCTTGCAATTAAAGTCGCCCACATGAGGCTGACGTTAACTACGGGTTTTGGACCGTATGGACAAAGTTGAGTAGATCACGAGGCAGATTTATTTGGGTTCGATGCTCGTCCGCCCCGGGATTCGTGGAATGCGATTTATTACGCGCGCAGTGAAAGTGTAATTAATTTCAGCCTGTACAGTGTACAGGTACGTTTATTAATTGTTCGTGCCGGGAGGCATGTGCTGCTTGCAATGCTTTGTCGTTTTACTTTATTTTTTAATTATTTAAACATAAATAAAGGATTTGACTGAATGACTGCTGCTCTTGCAGAGCCTCTGCGCCCGTTATGGTGAGGAATTGAAGGTTGACTTCCTGTTGTCCATCTGTTCTTTTACTAGCTGTGCAGACTGCAGATGTCGATCTGGTTTTCGCTGGAAGTGGTTAGGGTTCATAAATACTCTGTACTCTGTCCTGCTCTTGATTTTGGCCTTGGGTTTTTTTACCAATTGCTTCGGAACGAAGGGAAACCTAAGATAAATAATTTTTTGAAAATATTTCTTGGGTTGTAATAAATTTTGTAATTTCAATCTGTCGTAAAACCCATTTAACTACACCTATCAAATGAGAATGATAATGTATTGTTGCGAAATATAGTGGAAAAGCAAAACATAAAATAGGGGAAATGAAGAAAAATAAAAAATAAATGCACACAAGGATAATTAAGAAAAAATTGTGAAGGAGCTTCTGACAGACCAGTGAAGATCTAATACAATGTGTGAGTTTTTACTAATTTTGTTTCCGTAAAGATATAACGAGCCCATATCCTTTTTCTACTTGCATTAATTCATATTGAAGATTCAAACTGCACAGATGTGGCCTAAAACCAATATGATCTAGGAAGGCGTAACTGATTTCTTCTTTTGTACAAACAATTCCAGACGTTGACATCAGCTTGTTCAAACTACGAGACCAAAAGGTTTTCTATCCCCAAAAAAATCGTGTGAAAAGATCTAGCTTTATATACAATGCAGCATTCGACCAGACGAATGTACGTTGATATGAGATGGATAGTATATCTTGGATGCTGCTGATCTCCCCAAGTAAGCAGTTAAATGGAAGCTTAATTCTTAGCTTCCAATTAAAAGTCAAAACCATGCGGATGAGATAACCGCAATAATCAGTTTCCAGCGTTCTTCACTTGCTTTATATTACAGAACACACTCCTAAGGCAAAACATTAACTTAGTTTCTTGCAGCTTTCACATCTTTTAGCATGCGGATGAGATCCTGAACAACCTCGGAGATTGGTGGCCGGAACTCTGGCTCCTGCTGCAGAACATTACTTCATGTTCAAACATATAGGTTACAGCTACAATTTAGATTACTTTGAACTCAGGGAAGTTTGAGGCTTTGAGCACAAGATGAAATAAATGCCTGTAGAAACTTTTGATTTTATGCACTTTATATCCAATAGAAACTCGAGAGGTCTAAACCATCAAATTCAGCTAATAAATGCTTGCTCAACGTATACCAGTAAGAGAGGAAATAGTGACCACGATAGTGTCAGGTAGGGAGGAAACAAGAATTGGATTGAATATATGAAAACAAGATGTATTGTCTATAAGAAGGGAATGCAATAAGAAACAACCACCAAAATTATCTTTTCCTCATTTTGTTCGAAACCTGAATCAATGGCGAGAGGTGTGCCAAAAGTACCTGAATGCAACGGCTTATGATGTCGGCAAAACAAGACAATGATTTCTCAGGATACCTTCCGGATAAAGCAGGATCAGCCATCCTCAACAAAGCATTGATATCATAAAGTTGAGCAGTAGCCCATCGTACGAGATGTTGTTCAGGTCGAGGGCGCGAACTGCAGGTTTAAGAGAGAACAGATTACTGCACTTCCTCGATACATGAAAATTTTGGAAATTGTAGGATTGAAGAATTGGGACATGCGAGTAAACTTACCTGTCATAAGGCTTGCGGCCTGTAAGAAGTTCTAGCATGACAACCCCAAAGCTATACACATCGCTCCTATCAGTATATTGCCCAGAGCCATTGACTTCAGGGGCTTCATAACTGTTCAGTGCGTGCCTCCGATCTGACAACTGAAATGAAGATACTGCTGTGAGGTGCAGTTGTGTACTGTTTTATAATTTTCATGTTACTGTAGGTGATTTCTATTCTTCCATATAGTTGCTCCTGTGAAGTGCATAAACTAAAACAAATTGTGCTTGAATATCCCAATGAACTTACGTAAAATTCATGATTCTACAAGTTTGATGCTTATTTCTTGACTAAATGGATTCTTAAGGCAAACCTAAGCCAATTGCTTTCTTTTTTGGTTAGCCAATGCGTAATTCTAAAGTCACAAACTAGCTGATGAATGAATATGCAAATATCCCAAAGTACTAAAGTAGGTCAAACATCATGTTTGTAACTTCAGTTTCTCTACCATAGTTTTGAGACAAATAATTTTCAAATTACATTATTTTCATTAATACCTATTCCGGCTAAAGAGTTAATTGGAATTACCTGAATCACTGAACCTGTTGACTTTAGCGAACAAAGACCGCTTTCTGTAACACGTACTGAAAGCATATCATCAAGGAGAATATTGGCAGGTTCAAAAGTTTGATGCACAAATGGTGGATGACAACCTTCATGAAGATACCTAAAGAACAAAGCAGGTGCAATTCTCGGTCTTTCGATGTATAATTCGATACATTAGGATTAACATGTTTCTACTTACTTTAAGGCTTTTGCTGCTCCAAGAGCTACCTCAAGGCGGGCACGCCATGATAGTTTACTACTGAGGTCATCTCCATCATGAATTATGTTATGTAAGGTTTTCTTGCTGAAGTACTTGTAGACAAGTAAACGCTGGTCAAACTCTGCACAGTACCCCACAAGCTCGGAAATATTAGGGTGCCTAAGTTCGGAGAGAGTTAAAACCAGCTGTAGAAAGTGATCAACTGGTATTTTTGAGTTTGCATTGTCAATCTTCAAAACTTCCAATAGCTGTCCACAAGCAAAAGTTTTTAATCAGAATACAAAAAGAAACTCAAAGAATTTAAGTATTAGTTGAGTCCTTCAAAACTTATATTTACAGCATAGAATCAAATACTTGGTATATGACCATGAACCAGTACCAGTATACATATATATATATATATATATATATATACATATACATACATATATATATATATATATATACATATACATACATATATATATATATATATACATATACATACATATATATATATATACATATACATATACATACATATATATATATATACATATACATACATACATATATATACATTCATATATATACATATATAATGTATAATGTCTACCATGTGGTACCAACTGTACCATGTGTCGGTACTACTAATACGGGTCGGTCCATACTAATACCATGTCTTGGACCGATTTTTAAACTTTAATTTACAATTAACTATATTAACACATGCCACTATTTTGTATATCAAAATATGTATACATGTTCAACACAAATCTTTTAGAGACTTGTTGCAAAATGTAAAAAAGTAACAACAATCTGCAAGTTACTTAGGCTACATTTGGAGCAGCTCTGATGTCATAGTTGTGCTACCATGGCTACATTGACACTGTAGTATGCGTTGTCACTATAGCACCTATTGTTAATGATATTTAGTAGAACAGTTATGCTATTTCTATTGATGTTAGTGTTATTTTAAGCTTTAGTGAGAGTTTACCCTATATATTTCTTATAATTAAATAAAATTTAAGTTTTTTTAAAAATAATTAAGTTTACAAAATTATTAATTTATATATTAACTAATATATTAATTTATATATATCTAATTGATTAGTGAATATTAATTAATTGATTAGTGAATAATTAATATATATTTAATAAATATATATTATTTAACTAAATTATAATATATAATGTAATTAGCAAAATATATTAGAATTAAAATTATAGATTTTCTAATTAAATAAAATTTAGTTTTAAAATCTAAAACAATTATTTTTTAGAATTGTAATTTTTTATAAATCAAATAATTAATTTTCATATAAAATTCAATGGTTAATTTTTTAAAGTAATTAATTTAAAATTATTATATATTCTATTAATATATCAAATTTTAATACATATATAAAATTATATATTATAAACGTTTATGTAATAATATAATTATAAAAATTATATATATATATATATATATATATATATATATATATATATAATATTTTTTAATAAAAAGAGTGAGGGAAGAGAGATATCTGAGGTGAGTGAATGGGAATCAACCCTGGCCACTCAACCAGCAAAATTGCAGGCGCGTCGAAGTAAAGTAAGGTAACAGCAGGAGACCCTGCTTCTGCTACAGTACTAACAGTAGCACTGTTCTACTGCAAAGTTAACAAACCAATTAACCAAACACAAAAACACTGCTCTATTTCCTAGCTCAGCAAGAAGCACCGCAGCTCCAAACGGGCCCTTGGTCTGCTGAAAAACTTGTTTCCTCCGTCAAGAATCAGGAGGTCAAACAAAGTCTTGGAAGGTTCACATAGAATGTTTTCATTTATATCAACGTCAATAATTATGTCCAACATTAACTAACCAAGATAAGCTGTATAGTTTGGATTTCACATACTTGGTGACTTGAAAGCAAAACGATCTTTGAACTAAAATATAGGTATTGTCCTATTACACAATACACATAAAGATTAACTTCATACCTTTCTGTCAGGGCATTCTGCAATGTATACTTGTCCAGACCTACCAACTCTTGTAAGGTTTTCTTCACTAAAATTGTTTGTCCACTGTAGAAGCTCTGAAAGAGAAAAGGATGTTGCAGAAGTTGCTGGGCTGCTCAAAGTCTTTCGCGAAGTATGCACAATACTGCCACCGGGAACAATTGGATTTGTAATAACTTCCACACTGGATGGTAACATGATAGGACCTCTCTCTTGCACGTCAATTTCATGTCCCTTCTCAATGTTCTTAGCGACTGCAAAAAAGTCGTCAAAATCTTGTTCCTACATAAACTTGAGACAAATTTTAAGAACTATAAGACCAATGAACAGATCAGGATATGCCTGCCAATGTGACGTGGGGTTCAAGTGCCTTCTTCCGGCCATTGTCATCCTCCTTTATAACTAAAAACAACCGTTTATGAATTTAATAGTCTCGAAGAACGAAAAAACATAAAAGTCTGAAACTATAATATTGTAACTGCAGAGAACTCTTACATTCTGTAACTGTGTTGTTTGTCTTTGCTGAAGTCTCTTCACTTGTAGATTCTTTTAACACTCTTCCAACCCTTCCTATCTGGCTCTTGAACAATTTTTCGTGCTTTGATTTCCTCTCTTGGTGTTTCGATAAGCAAAAGATAATCATCAAGACAATGACAATAACTAGAACAAGGGCAGCAACCGCACATCCAATGATTTTCATGGTGGAAATGCTTTTGTTTTTCACGTTGTCAGGATTAGCTTGACTTGTCGGTCCATCTGAAGAATTTGTTTTCTTGGTATTAGGTAGGAGAGCTTCTGAATGACGAGGTGGTGGTGCAGATTGAGGCGGTGCAGATGATGGCAGAATGGAAGTATTAAATGGATTTCCATCTTTTCTGTTAACAGTCTTACAATTATTAAATTGCTCATTGTACTAAACAGGTGAATGTCTATACGTGTACCAATGCAGATATATGATGCATATAGTTAACAAATTCAATGGTGAGATTATTATAACTATCAACAAGAAATTTTATTGATAGGTCAGCCTAGGCCGGTCCACCAGGCGTAATTAAATCAATCATCATTATTAAATATAATGTGTGTGAAAGTAAGACAATTCAATCAATTTAAGAATGCTCACTTGAAATTTGCAATATTCAGCAGCTCCTCAGGGACAGGTCCAGAAAACAGATTGTTTTCAATGTTCCTGTCCAGCACAAAGCAACAAGTATAGTAGGAAGGGAAGTCAATACGAACCAAAGAGGATATTGCACCAAAAGAAAAAGAGAAGTTAATAATTAAAACTTAAAAGACCATTAAAAACTGTGAAGGTAAATGCATGTTAAAGGCAGCTCCAATAAAGCATGTTCGATGAAGTATTGGCAACAAATGTTTCCGCCTAAGTCAGTCAGGTTCAATAGAAGCGCACAAAAAGCGCACAAAAAATTACTTGTTTGCTAATAATGTTAGGGTTACAGGATAGAAGGCATGCAAATGATACTTGTTTAAACAATCATTTGAGGACATCAAAAAAATCCTAGCATAATTAGCACATCTGGCCATCAATGCCATTCACTACAGCAGTCTTAACCCATTCTTTGTATTTTGGAAACTCACAATGAAATTGACTAATAACTGTTGTGTATGGAAAATATAATCAAAAGATAAAAATATATTTTAGGAATTATTTCTGATTTTTAGCTTTATATGAGAATTAATTCTGGTTCCGGGGACCTGATTCTAAATTTTATTTTAAAGTTTTTTTTTTTAAAAAAATTTGCATAGATCACCTTATTGCTGTAGAGTATTATCTTTTAGGTGTGTGATATAGAAAATAGAAAATAAGGATCATAATAGGGATGGCAGCAGTAGGGTACCCACTTTTTTCTCAACCCATACCCGAACTCGAATAACTACCCTACTACCCATACCCAATTATCTACCCGATTTTTTTCTTAAACCCCTATCCAAACCTGACCCTAATAAAATTTCAAATACCTAAACCCTATAAAAACCCAACTTAAATAATTAATCCTATTAAATTATATATTATATACTCAATTACCCGAATAAAATAAGATTATAAATATAAATTATTTTTATAAAATATTATATATATAATCGAGTTCGGGTAGTGGGTACTCGACCTACGTTACCCGTACCCAAACCCGAACTCGGATAGTGTTTATGCTCTCCATTCCTAAAATGAACCTGATTAATAGGTACCAATTACTTATAATCGGGTTTGGGTACCTTGGGTACCCGCTTAAAACAAACCCGACGTTATTCCTAGATCATAATTTGTGGAATTTTTGGTGGCAAATGAAATTTTACTTAAATTTCCAGTAAACTGAAAAGGGAGAAAAGGGGATGGAAGGGGATAAAGTTCTGAGGTAGCAATTTGTTTCCTTCTCTTTCTAAATCATAGAGTTGATCAAGTTACATACCATATTCTGATATTTGCTTGGTCCAAAGTTTACATAGTTTGTTTATTTCAATTAATGATTTATAAGGTTGAGTTGAGTTTTAGATAAATTATTGAATGTTTATTTCAATTAATGATTTATAAGGGTGAGGTTGAATTTTAGATAAATTATTGACATCACGATACATTCTTCTTCTATTAGCTTTGATTTGTTTTGAATACATTGCTCTCATGAGACACATTCATTTGATCATATTGGTGGGTGCATGTGTTTTATGTTATGCAGTTCAAAATGTGTGAGCAAAGATACATGTCTTTTTACTCTTTGTTTGTTCAAAGATGATATATTCATATTTGAAAACAGAGTTATTTTAGTTGATGCAAATACATATTATTTGTGATTGTTGTATGATGTATGATCCTATGTGGTTCCAATAAGGTGCCATTTTCTAATGGATCATGTGGATGTTGCTATAGGCCTATATAGTAGCTAACTACATCGAAATATTGTGTGCCGCCTAGTAGGACTGCTAGGTTGTCAATTGAGTATTGCTAGGGTTGTTAGGTGCTAAACCAAATACCATTGAATTATCCGCGACAACGAAAACACTCCACCTAGATTTAGATAATGATTAATAGTTTGTCCTGAGCTTGATTGAGCATTATATTTATATGATAGTTATTTTTATTAGCATGTATAAGGTATTATGTGAAATATTATTGTTCTTCCTTACTATATTTTATGCATTATCTTGATTTCTTATTCCCATTAAACATCCTTTGCGCTAATTCCCTAGTCCTTGCTTTAGGTACAGATGTGATTATAGACACTTAGAGAACGAGCATTACAACACAATAACCAAGGATCTATGTGAAAGGAGAGACCAATTAATAGTTCAAAATCATACCTTTTGGAGCATGACAAGATCAAATCTCTATAGCAAGAACACTTAGGCATCTTGTCTTTATGGTATTCGTAAAAAATCAAATTGAATTTCTTCCATCTAATCTCTAATGCTAGTGCCAAGAGCTTTCTTCTACTTGTCTCACGTGCAGAAAGTGATGACAAAGGAAGGAAGCTATGCACAAGGAGGAGGAAGCATACAAGTTGATTTTCTTCTCTTTCATTCATGCACACCCTAAGCATGATGATGCCCTCTTTTTATAGAAGTGCGGTGAGCATTCCTCAGGTTTTATATGTGACGACATCTTCAAAATCATGAAACATCTTCACATTCCTCAAGCATAGCATCAATCCTTTCCAATTTTGGATGCCACCTTCACATATGTACCTATTCTATGTCTATGGCTCGATGTGTGATACATTGACTTATTTCAAATTTTGAAATAAACTTTTTAATTTGATTATGCAAAAAGAAAATATCATGTTTATAGTTTGAAGCCAAGACTAAATGCCACTTGGTGATCGTTATTACCATCATTTCATTTTACAACTATTGTCATACTTGAAATTCCAATCCAATTTAACTATGTGACCCATTAGGTCTTTTGTGATGTTAGCAGTAATATTGTAATCTCATTATAATTATACAATAAGTAGTGTCTAGCAATACATCTCTACTATTTAAATTATAAAAATATCATGATCCAGCATGATCCTAGCCATGTTTGGTGCAGTTATGCTATAGAGGACCTCCCTACTTTTGCTGTGGCATGCCGAGCAAGAGGGGATGAATTATTATATATATAACTGTTTTACAAATAATTATAATATAAACAAATTTAATTCATATATATTAATATTTAATATATTTAACTAATATATTAGTTTATATATAACAATAAATTATTTTATATACTTAATTATTTTAAAAATTAAAAAGTTAAACTTTTATTTAACTACAAGAAATATGTATGGTTGAACCTTAGGCATCACTTTGTTGTCATCCTTTTTACACCACTCTTTAATGAGATGCATTTAGATTAAAGCATGTAAACTATCGGAGGATAGTTTAACAAATTCAATGGGGTTAGGTAGGCTTTATAATCAAATTGCTCTCAATTGATGGCATCATAAAAAATAGTGGAGACTTTATATGTGAAATATCTATACTATTAGATTTTTTTTATATTGTATTAATAGATAACTTCTATAGTTTATCGGAAACATAAAATTTTAAAAATTTAATTATAATTTTCAAAACCCAAAACAACAACAATAATAAAATAGTAATGTCAAACATCTCTGTCTCACAGAGGCAATAATAGCAACAATAACAACATAACAACAACACAGGTATGTCAAACACAACCATTGTCATTGGCATCTAGAATGAGTACTAAGTCATAAAACATATCATACTAGTATAGTTCAATAATTAAACTTCTTAATTCTCAAGTACACTAATACAACAAATACAATCAGTATCACATATTAATTCATTTGAGTATGTCCATGTAGGAACTTATGGTGACCTCAAATCTAAGGATCATAAGTATTATTATGATATTATCCAAATGAAAATACTTATAACACAAATATGACAATTCATGCAATATTTTTTTAATATCCAGTGCACTTTTCTCTAACATGCACTCATGTATTGACTTGATATCTCACAATTTCTTCTTATCGGTCACTATTCATACTAGTCTTCATGTATTATTATTTTCCCTATCCACAATAATACTTGATGAGGGTCATTACATAATTATTTATATTATGCAAATATCAAATATAATATGACGATATATTTATTAAAATATAAATTTGACTATGATAAAATATATGCTAATTCATCATCCACTGATTGATCTTTAGGGCATACACCAATATAAATAATAGATTAGCATTTTTATACTCATTAATTCACATTTTGTGGATTTGAAATTGAATTATTATAATTGTATCATTTTATTTTTATGTGTTGGTGTTGTTGATAAATCGTCCCTGTTCAAGGTAACTAGAAATTGGTACCTAATCATAGCGTGAGAATTTAATTTATAACAAAGTATTAAGTTATAAGGATGAACCATAAGGCATAAAGAATACAAGAATTTAAGATTTGCAATATATTAAGGTGCACTTTCTGTACAATCATGTTTTATGTTAGCATGATGTACTTACTCTGAAAGGTGGTACTTTTCATTATATGAAGTACTGGTCCAAATTGATTAATATATATATATATATAACACTAGTTGGACCGATACCGTGTCGGTACCAACTACCAACTGTTAGTGACCAATATGTACAGGTCTGACATTTGATCAATATATTGGTTCGGATTGATTTTTTAAACCTTGGACTTAAGCATAAGTGTGAGTGATACAATGTTGGGTAAGAACTCCAAAAAAAGAGAGCAAAACACAGAGATGTCATGCAATGCATACATGAGTGGTACATGTATAGGATATAAGAGAGATTTATGTAGCAACAAAAGCTGCACTAGTAGCAACTCAAGCAATGTTAACAACTATTGTTTCAAAAAATGAGCTGCAAGCCTCTACAATACATACTAGCTATTCAGAGAGTGATGCAACATTTCAAACCTACATATATGACGATACAATTTACACAAATTAGAATAAGACAAATTTGGAGTATTTAAAGGTAAACCTAACCCTTAGGCTACTCGCAACTGGTTAGAGAATGTTGAAGAAATTTGAAGTTCATAATGCCCTATCGACAAACGCATTAGATTGTTAGCACACTTTCTAGCTAATCAAGCTAGGTCTTAGTGACATACAGAGGATGCCTTAGGGGCAAATGCTACTTTATGGTGCTTATATAGTATCATTTTATGAAAAGTACTTCTCTTAGACATTTTAGAATAGAAAAAGACAAGAATTTATGCACCTAAAACAAGAGAGTAGATCAATACAGGAGAGTGTCATAGAGTTTGATAAATTTTGAGTTTTTCTTTTTCCGGAGATTGTTGGCAATGGTAAACAAAGAGCTCAACATTTTGTTAGAGGGTTAAAATATACAATTAGAGATTCAAAAGTCTTTTAGGCAATTGTAGCAACAACTCCAAGAGTGAGGCAACATCTGTAGAGATATTGAGGGAAAGCATAAAGATAAATCACAAAATCAATTTGGATAGAATAAATTTGGTTAGTTAAGGGAGGAAGTGGACTGATGATGTAGCCAACAGGAAAGAAGCCCAAGATTATAATGTCTAGGCGGTAAGGACTAAGGAGTAGAACATACATCACAGAGTATGATTTCAACTGCAACCAAGACATCAAGGAATTATTATAAATGTGGCAAGTTAGAGCATGACTATGATATTCCCACTTAATGAAATCAAGTACCATCAATGCTAGCAAATGGGTCACATTCAGTAAATTGTCCTCAGAAAGGCACTTGTCTTTTTACGATTTTAGGATTTAGAGATAATATGTTGAGATTTGACATAAGAGTTAGATACAAATATATTTATGACCGTTGTTGCCAGTGGACTGTGTGGATGTTGCTATTGTAACCAACTATATTGGACGATAATGTGCCACCTATAAACATTGTGAGTTATCATTAAATATTAATAGCGTTGCTAGGTGTTAGACATAATACCACTAGGCCATCATAGGGCAGTTGTTTCAACTCATAAGATGATAGTAAAAACACTCTACCCAGAGTGAGAATCATGATTGAACGCGGCATGATTGGACATTGTATCTATCTAGACGATAGTTATTTATTGTAGTATGTATATGTTATTATGCATAGTAGTATTGTTCTTCCTTGTTATATTTCATGTATCTTAGTTGAGAGGAAAAAGAAGATTCGTAAACCAAAAGATTAGGGTTACAGAGACTAAATATAAAAGGATAATGGATCGGGTCAAGAAGAATACAAGAGACCCGAGCCCATACCCGTTAAAGAAAAAATAACATAATAACATGCTAAATAACCCTCTAACACTCCCCCTCAAGCTGGAGCAAAAATATTAATTAAACCCAGCTTGTTACACAGTTGACTGATTCTTGCAGGTCTAAGGGACTTTGTGAAGATGTCGGCAACCTGATCCTCGGATCTAAAAAAAGGTATAGCAATAATATTGTTGTTGATTGCCTCTTTGATGAAATGACAATCGACTTCAATATGTTTGGTTCTTTCATGAAACACTGGATTGTTGGCAATGAAAATCGCGGCTTGGTTATCACAAAACATATTCATTGGCTTGGGACTTTCTATCCCAAACTCCTGTAGAAAGTTCTTAAGTCACAACATCTCGCACACAGTTTGTGTCATAGCCCTATATTCAGCTTCACAACTTGACCTGGCGACAACACTTTGTTTTTTACTTCGCCATGTAACAAGATTACCACCGAGGTACGTGCAAAAACCAGAGACGGATTTCCTATCATCAATGTTGCCGGCATAATCAGCATCCGAGTAAACTTCAATTCTGGTGTGTTCATTTTTATAGTATTTCAGACCTTGACCAGGCGATCCTTTAATATATTGAACTATCCGAGTAGCAGCCTCCCAGTGACATTGTTTAGGTTGTTGCATGAATTGGCTAACAATGCCAACAGCATGAGAGATGTCTGGTCTAGTAACAGTGAGATAGTTAAGTTTGCCTACCAAACGTCTGTACTGTGTTGCATCAACAGGTTTAGAATCGGTATTAGCACTGTACTTCTGATTTGGAACAAGGGGAGAATCAGCTGGTTTGCAATCACTCATACCAATTTCTTCTAGAAGATCTAGAACATACTTCCTTTGAAACATAAAGATGCAGTTTCGTTTATAAGCAATTTCAATCCCAAGAAAATACCTCGGCGTGCCCAAATCTTTGATAGAGAGATGAGACTGTAGATGAAGTTTAGTGTTCTCAATCCCCTGTATGTTATCACCAGTAAGAAGCATATTATCAACATAGACGGCTAAAATAATAATGTCACACTCCGAGCGATGAATAAAAATAGAATGATCCGCTTGACTATGGCGAAAACCAGCCGATGTCATTATCTGTGAAAGTTTTTGAAACCAAGCGCGAGGACTTTGTTTGAGGCCATAAATAGACTTATGTAGTTTGCATATCATCTCCCCCTGAGCAACATAGCCTGGCGGTTGCTCCATGTAAACATCTTCAGAAAGATCACCATAAAGGAATGCAGTGGTGACATCCATCTGGTGTAGAGGCCAATGACAGTTGACAGCCAAGGAAAACAAGACCCGAACAGAATTAAGTCGAGCAACCGGAGAGAATGTGTCATGATAGTCGATACCATACACCTGAGAAAATCCTTTAGCAACCAGACGCGCCTTGTAGCGAGCAATCGAGCCATCAGCATGATATTTAATTGTGAAAACCCACCGACACGGAACCACACGAACCCCAGGTGGAGGAGACACCAGGGACCAAGTCCGGCGAGCCTGTAAGACTGCAATTTCAGCGTTCATAGTCTGCTTCCACTCAGGTACTAGCACAGCCTGCAAGGGAGAGGTAGGCAGAGGAGACGAAGACAAAGCAACCGAAAATGCACGGTAAACCAGAGACAAATGAGTGAAGGAAACATAATGAGAGAAAGGAAAACGAGAGGAAGTGCGCTTGCCTTTGCGGAGGGCAATGGGACGATCGTCATCAGGAACCGCCGGCGAAGGAGAGACCACGAGGAGGGGCTTGGGGCGACGGCTGTAAACCTGCAACGGGATAGTGGAAGGACTCGAGGCGACCGGAGAAGAGGGAACAGGTGGAAAAGGAAAAACAATGGAAACAGGAACGAGAGCCTGAAAATCAGACGTGTCCGGGGGTAGAAGAAAAAAATGGCTGAGTTTCACGAAACGTAACATCAACACTGACAAAGGTACGACCACTGGAAGGGTCAAAGCAGCGATACCCTTTTTGAATACGAGAATACCCAAGAAACACACACCTAGTCGCCCGAGGACTAAGCTTGTCAACACCGGGACCGAAAACATGAACAAAACAAAGGCACCCAAACACGCGGGGGGAAAGAGAGAAGGGAACCCGAGACGGAAAAACAAGAGAGAAAGGTGAGCGTCCACCCAAAACAGAAGTGGGAACCCAATTAATTAGATAAGAGGTCATGAGGACAGCATCAGACCAAAAAGAACATGGAACCTGCATGTGAAACAAGAGAGTGCGGGCCACATCAAGAAGGTGACGATTCTTGCGCTCAGCAACCCCGTTTTGTGAGGAAGTGTAAGCACAAGTAGTCTCATGTAAGATGCCATTATCAGCGCAAAAAAAATTAAAGGAAGTACTAGTATACTCCAAAGCATTGTCCGAACGTAGAACTTTAATAGAAACACCAAACTGATTTTTAATTTCATTAAAGAAGTTGTGAAATACATCAAAGACTTCAGAGCGTTTGACCAAAACATAACACCAACACAGACGAGAAAAATCGTCAATAAAAGTAACAAAATACTTGTGACCCTCACGACTGGGAACAGGACTAGGGCCCCAAATATCAGAGTGGATAAGATGAAAAGGCTGTAAGGGCGAGTAGCAGCGGCTTGAGGCAAGGAGACCCGATGATGTTTACCCAGCTCGCAGGCGTCACAAGAGATAGAGGGCGGCGACGGTAGGGACAAGAACTGTTGGAGACGAGCAGGAGACGGATGACCAAGACGTCGGTGCCAAAGAAGAGGAGAAACGACAGATGACATAGCCTAAGGAGAGGTGGAGATCGCAAGAGTATATACGTCACCCTGTCTAGGCCCCCCACCAATCGTCTTCCCCGTCCGGAGGTCCTGAAAAAGATAATGAGAAGGGAAAAAGGTTATGCTGCAATGACAATGAGCAGTAAAAGCACGAACAGAAAACAAGTTAACTGGAAAAGAAGGTATGTATAGGACATGGTATATGGTTGAGAGTAATTATTGGTGATATAGAAATAGAACCCACACCGGCAACGGGCACAAGAGAGCCATCAGCAATAGAAACAGGAGGATAGACACCTCCAGTGGATATGGAAACAAACAATGCACGATTACCTGTCATATGGTATGAGGCACCGGAATCAACAATCTAAGTGGAAGCTGATGAAGCAAGAGTGGTTGTACCCGAAGCAGGAGCAGAAGTAGCGATGAACGTAGAAGAATCAGTGGTGGGAGTGGACGTGGACTGAAGCAATCTTTCATATTCAGCAGCAGAAATGGTAACAGTAGGAGCGGCGGCAGACGTGAGAGAAGGGCCTGATGAACTACTGTCAGGAAGAACATCCGACCGTGCAGAAGGTTGTCCAAACTTTTGCCAGCATCGGTCTGAGGAGTGGTTCGAGCGGCCACAATGAGAGCATGGAGGGAAATCGCGGCCACGACCACGACCACGACCGCGCCCACGACCAGAAACGCGCCCACAACCTACAGGAAAAGAAGTAGGAGGAGCTGCCAAAGCACTTGGAGCCTCTCTGGGTTGGGAAGAAGCAGTAACACGCAGCAAGCGAGAGAATGCCCCCTGTAGCGTAGTGATAGTAGAATCTACGAGCAATTGCGAACTGATAGCAGAATATTGAGGATCAAGGCAAGATAAGTATTTGGCCACCAAGAACTCCTGTCGCTGCTGGAGAGTAACCTCAATATCAGAGGAAGCAGGATGATACTGGCAAAGTTCATCCCACTTTCCCTGAAGCAAGGCATAAGTTTCCTGAAAGGAGCGATCGGACTATTGTAAAGTAATTATCTCCTCATACAGCCGAAGAACATGACTCAAATTTTGTCGAGAGGCATAAGTGCTATTAAGAAATTCCCAAGCAGACTTGGTGGTTTGCTGATACATAATAGTGGAGGCAACTTTGCTATCCATGCTGTGAAGAAGTAAATTCAAAACAGCCATATCAGACCGACGCCAGGTCTCATAAGTGGGGTCAGTAGCCAAAGGGGCAGATTGTGTGAGATGATGTTCCTTGCCATGAGACCTCAGAAAAAGGTGAACTGATTGAAACCATAACGAAAAATTTGTACCATCAAATTTAACTATAGTGCCACCAAAAGTATTAGTGGGCTTAATATCAGAAGAAGATGAGAAGGGATCCATACTGATAGGCGAAAAACCACAATCACAAAATAAAGCTCGATCGGCAGAGAAAAACCAAGCAGCGAACTTAGTGAAGCAGAAATTGCACGTAAATAAACGTAGCAACGAAAACACCTGTGGAGAAGGCGATAGCAAAGGCGTCACAGGTGTTGCAGGAATTGGGCACCAACGACTCCAAATTTTATCACTTGGATGAGAAAAAAAACTTCAGCATGGCATAGAGTAAAGGCACAGTTGATTGAGCATCCAAGAGACGATGGCGTGAAGATAAGTCTTTGTTATTGCGGCTGCCTGAAGAGGAATCAGCAGCCAAGAGGCGACGCAGGTAGCAGCATACGCGTCCGAACCAAATCACCAGGCAACGAAAGAAGTGGTGATTTCGTCCATCGTTCGGCGGCGGAGGCAGCGATGGAATCCAAAGCAGTGGTCCAGATATTCGTCAAGCACCACTATCACACCTTCGACAGCAACAAGCGGCAGCACACGCGTTCAAACAAAACACCAAGAATGGAAGAGGAAGGGCAAGAGGGCGCTTCACATAGCCATGCCCAAGGCTAACGCTTCACTGCGCCAGAAGCACAGATCGAACTATGTACACACTATCTAAACCAAGCAAAGGAGAAAGCAAGAGCACGAGAGGAGAGAAAGATGGGTGGCGGCGACAAGCAAGGACGACAAGGGCAACCTTGCTCTGATACCAAGTTGAGAGGAAAAAGAATATTCGTAAATCAAAAGATTAGGGTTACAGAGACTAAATATAAAAGGATAGTGGATCGGGTCAAGATTAATACAAGAGACCCGAGCCCATACCCGTTAAGGAAAAAATAACATAATAACATGCTAAATAACCCTCTAACAATCTTCTTGATTTTTTATTCCTACTCAGCATATTTTGTGCTAATTTGCTGGTTCTTGCTTCAGGTACAGATGTGTTCCAAATAGAGCGTCACAAATGGATGGCATTAGATTGACCAGCTACGGTCACTGTTATTTGCAGTATTGCTCTAAGCAATATCGACTACTTTTTGGTATTATTTTGTTATGAACATGTAAATTATTTTTCTTTTTAAGAAAACTAATTAGTAATTCCATATAGAAGTTTGTGCTTGTTGAGAATTTGAGATGTTTATCCAAGTTGTTCTATGTGAATAAATGATGGATTATTGGATCCTATAATGATTAATTTGCATTCTGAAAAAATTGAAATGATTATAACTGCACAAGTATAGTCTTTTGAGATTGAGTTATAGACTTCAGTATTGTGATTTATTCCTTGATATAGATACGGATTTTTTAGTATCTGTTATTGGAGGGAATATAAAAGGTCATTTTTTATGTCTCGGCATTGTTGATAATTGTTACACTTACAAAGTAACCAGCTGTGGTCAAGTTAGTACTTGTCAATGTGTGACAATTTTTAATGGTACCAAAGCAACAAACACAGTTCAAAGGGAAGCCAACAGGAACGAACGAGGATATTGCACCAAAAAAAAGAGAAATTAAGAGTTACTGAGATATTATCAAAACTGAGTGTAAATGCAAGTCAGAAGTAGTTCCTACAAAGCACATGATATAACATCTCAGCTGTCACCGGCGAGAAATCATGCAATGCATGCCCTAATACGAGAATACAAAATATTTGGACACCTTAACTCTAATCCTAGGCCTTTTTTTATAGAACTTCACTATTTAGCGAACCGGATATGACATACCAACTCGGATCCGCTTTATTAATAACCTACTAACAATATTGGACCCGTAACAGCACTGGCCTACTTTGGGCCAGTAACAGCACATGGCCTACTTGGAGTATTAGCAACAAATGCTTACACTTCACTCAAGTCCAATAGAAGCACCCATAAAATTACATGTTTACCAATAATGTTGGGATAACATGATAGAAGGCATAGAAGTGATACTTGTTTAAGCAACCATTCAAGGACATCAGAAAAATCCTTGCATAACTATATTTGGCCATCAATGTCGTTCATCTCAAGTGTACTGTACATTGAAGACTCACGGTGGAATTGACTAATAACTGTACTCATTAGGTCTTATAAAGTTTTTATGTCAGTTTCCAATGTCCTAGCGCACCCTCCTTTTGTTGAGCCTAGGAAAGCATTCAGATATCAATATGTTAGAATTGTTGATCTAACATTAATGGAATTGGGCTAATTGATTAAGCTCTATTTATATATGATTATCTATATAGGCTCATGGTTTAAAAAGGAAACCCTATGGGATTCAAATTCCACACCCTGAACCTCAACTCCTTGATTGGAGGGATCTAGGTTTTATATATTTATAAATATGGGCTAGCTCCTTGTTTATGTCCTTAATATCATAACCTAATTTTCTATCCATTGAGAGTCATCTCCTCGGAGAGTAAAATATAAGCCCTAAATTCAGTTCCTAAGATCAAATTCAATTGCATAGTGTAATCGGGAATTCTTTATGTATCTCTCCAATTAAATTCGTATTCCAAAATTCATACGAATAATCATAGAAAAACTTTCCAACATAATATGCTCAAAGAAACAATTAAGTACAAGGAATAAACTATTAGAGGGCTATGGGAATACAAATCCTTTAGAGGAAGATCTTCCAACACATTAAGTACTCCAGAAAAATGATTATTCTGCAGATGCCTGCAAAAAAGTTATTGATAGTATAAATATTATGCACAAGAGAATTTGGTAAAACTATCGTTTATATCCAAGATTGAACTCACAATGAAGTCAAAGATGATAAGTTTCCCATAGAAGCTGGCAATTGGCCAGTCTGGTTGTTGAAGGAAAGATCCCTACTTGCGAATAGACTCGTTAGTAACCAAGTCTATAAAAGGATCAGAAAAATCAAAATAGAAAAGTAACTTACAAGTTTATTAGGCCAGTCAGAGAACTAAAAGCATCTGGCAAATCTCCACTCAAATGATTGTTATTAACTGACCTAAAAGGTACAAGGGTTGTAAATGTAAATAAAACTACAACTAAAATAAGATATACTCAAGCATGTGCATAAAACAAACTAAGCATTACATGTCTGACAGAAGCGTTAACTTTGATAAAGAACTTGGGATGCTTCCTGTGAATTGGTTGGCTGAAAGAAATCTGTCACGCCAATGTAACATACAGCTATTCTTAATAAGTAAGATGGAACACATAAAAAGGAAAAATTTTAGATGTAAATTATTCTGCATAAAAATTAGTAACATACAATCTGCGCAAGGTAAGAGGAAGATTTTCTGATATGGCTCCGCCAATATTATTGTTACTCAGATCTCTACAACAGAAAAAAAATAGAAGATAAAGATCAACTAAGAAATCCTAATGTTAACACAAATTTAGAAGGGGAAATTTTAATGATGGAGCTCCGGAAATGAACAGTACAAATTGGAGTATAGAGCGATAAGATGTCAGTACAAAATTAAGTTTGTCCTCAATTAACATAGTATCAGAAATAAGAAGTTTAATGAAGTATAACTTACATTGTAATTATTGATGAAAAATTGCCTAATCCTTCACCCAGTTTCCCTCCAAGATTTGCACCATTAAGCACGCTGTCAAAACCAGATCATTAGGATAAGGAGAAACGAAGATTCTCCAACAGTATAAGTTAGGAGGAAAATTACTGTACATTCCAGTTATATTTGAGCCAACACACTGCACGCCTTGCCAACTCTCTGTACAGGGGTCTCCTCCATTTAGGATCCATCCAGGTAGAGGAGGGGAACCGAGGGCAGCATAAAAGCTATTTATAGCAGAAACTAAAAGAAACACGTTCATAAACAACGTTAACTATATATCATTCATATCAAGTGAACTTTGTATGAAGCAATATTGTTGCTGCCTAAGGAAAATGAAATTCCAAAAATTCTACCAGAGTTTCTAAAAAATTGATATTTGACCTAAGTTTCTTAGTATCAGACTCAGTCTCAGTTAGCACAAATAAAACATATTAACTGAAATGACAGCGTACCATCTCGTTCATCAGTGTATGCATGGCAACATGGCAGACCATAGATCACCATCAGACCAATCCACAATAAGATCTTTAAATTCATGTTATTCCCCTGAATATGTGAATAAGATGATGAAGTTCTCCTTTTAAACGACAAACATATAGTCCTGCTGAGATAAGTAAAGGAACATACTAGAAGTAGAAAACAGTTGTAGTTTGAACTTCAAACATAAACATAATATTGCACAAGATTTGCTCAATTTTCTACTAGAGCCAATGCTCCATATTCTGTAACCAACACACAAATTAATTATTTAAAGAAAACGGGTCAAGGAGCTGTAATTGAAAAATCTACGTATATTTTTAACCCAAAGGCTTTGAGGCATGTACGGCACTTTCTTTGGAAAATATTTATTCAATTTCTTAAGAGGACTACAACCAAGTCTCAAAGCTACAAAAAAGTGTAATGAATCTCAATAACCTCAGATTTAGAAATGAATCATTCTTCCAGACAAGATGTCATTAAAGATTGTAACAAAGTCAGGCAACACTTATGGCCGAGAGACAAATTTATCTGCTGTGAAAAAAAAAAAGAGAACCCTAATTTAACATAACAAGTGCCAAAACTAGATTATATATAATATACATCATGAATACCTCTTAACTAGGCTAATAACCTAATTTAACAATCTTAAATAGGCTAATAATCCAACATCTACACAGTTAAAATAATATTTAAAGACGGAATTTTTTTAGTTTTGTATACCTTGTGAGACCAAGTCCCTAATGCAATCTATATGAAAAAAAAATATAGATAATCCATCATTATACCGGAACTTCAAGGAAAGAGGAATGGTGTTATTAAAAAAGATCTTTTAAAAAAAAGAAAACTAAGCTGCTTTTTTTTGTTAAGAACTCAGTTTCTATTTGCATAGAACAAAGACCTAAAAGCCCGCAGTCTAACGAGAAGGCGATAGTGAAACTTTAAAAAAAAAAAAAAAAAAAAAATATTTTACACCTAACAAGCTGCGATTCTTAAAAGACCGCAGCAAGAATCATCATCAATGCAAGCGAATGAAAAACAAAAACCTAACTTTTAATGAGAAATCACCACATTACACCCCACAAAGCTTCAATCTTCAACTGCCAGGCTCAAAATCCAGCTCGACCACCAGTAGCAAAATGCTACTCTCTAGTTAATAATCAACAAAGCAAATCACTGAAAGCGGAAAAAAGAAGAAACAGAAAGAGGAACTGGTAGAACGATCCAATGGCACATAGAAGCTTACCAGGGAATGCAGTCGCCGCAAAGTCTTTCCAACTAAGATTCCACCAGCTCTTACGGAGCCTGTGGGACACCATCAGCTTAAAAGTAAGGAATCAAATGGCCCAAAGAGAGAAGAAAAAGGAAGAGAACGCAAAGCAAGCACGGGACGGAACGGATGTGCTTTTTTATCTTTTGCGATCCCATTACAGTTTTTTTAAAAAAAAGAATAATGATAATAATGTCGCAATTATAAGCGTTGAGGAGGATTCAACCGTACCTGTTCATGAGTTCCATCTCTGCGCGACTAATTATTCAAATTAAACACTGCCTGACGACTCCAACCCGTTTCACTTTCAATGCAATATATAATAAATTTATGCAGGGGATTACGACATTTTAAGGACTTGTTTTAGCCCAGTAATAATTTTATAATTTGCTAAACTGTGTTGTATTGTGCTATACTGTATTATTAAACTTTATAAGATATTTGATTAATAATTTTTTAACTACTGTCAAAATTTAAAATAATCAATAAATATATTATTTTAAATTATTTAAAATAATATTTTTATTTTATTTTTTAATATAAAAATTTTAAATTATTTAAAATAATAATACTTAAAATTTTAAATAAAATTATGTAAATTATTTTTTTAGAGAAGCAGAAGCTATAAAAGCATCAAATTGTAGCTTTCATAACTTCTGCTTTTTACTATTTTTTTTCTGCTTCTATTTTTCATTACCAAACAGTTTTTCTAATTACTTTCTGTTTAAAAGCTAATTAAAATCAGCTTCAAAGCGGGGCCAAACAAGCCCTAATACAATTGCTTTTCAACAAAGTTGGTAAAATAAGGTCGCTGTCATATAGAAACGCGATTGCACTAAAAAAAAACTTCATGTTCCATTTTTCTTGTCTTTTTTTAAAAAATAATAAAAGTAAAGACTCGTATGCGAGTGCATTTTTTAAGCGACCTGGGTCGCTTAAAAAACTTAAGCGAATGGGCTTAATTTTTGCCTCTTCCATATATTTTTTTTAATTTTTTTTAAAGAAATAATATACTCCTTCTAAACTTTCTAATGGTATCAAATCTTAGGTATTTTACATCACGTATATATATAAAATATCCTAATCAATATCACATATAAAACAAAAAACTATTTACTATTATAAAATATCTTAATTTTGTATAAGATATTATATACGTATACGTGATGTAAAATATCTAAAATTTGGTACCATTAGACAGCCTAGAAGGAATACATTATTTCTTTAAAAAAAATTAAAAAATATATAAGAGGAGCAAAAATTAAGCCCCTCTACTTAAAAAGTTTTAAACAACCGGGTCGCTTAAAAATTTTCTTCCTCGTATGCACTCCATTTACGGATATTTTTAATCAAAATTGCTCCCCGCTACACCGTTTGTCATAAATTTGGGCCCAGGGCAGTGCAACATTTGGGCCTTGTGGCCCTTCTCGACCCGTGCCCCCTGTGGCATCATCGGGCGATTGAGCGCCCGCCTTGTGATTTGGGACTGGGGAATGGACGGAGAAACCGAAACGGACGGAAGGAGGGAGATGATGAAGCATCCATACCTTCCAATCTCGAAGCCGTCGATGCTTCTACAGCCTGCCGCTGCCATGTTTCGCCATTCGCCAGCGCTCAACGGAGGAGACCATGCCTTCTCCTTCTTCGATTCACGGGGAGGCGGAAGTGGCGCCTGAGAAGCGAAAGATTCAATTCTCCGCTGAGAAATCCAAGCAGTCTCCGGTGAGTGCGATGGATTCGCCGCCTCCACGCATGCTTTGCCGCTTCTAAGTACTGGTCCTACTGGATGGTGGACGGAAATATTGAAGTTCCTAAACACTGTAGCATTTAAATATTTTAATATCATTAATAATATAAGTGATATTTTAAAATATAAATCATTTAAATGTTTACTCGTTTGAAAAGTGAAATAATAAATTATATATCAATCAAATTAAGAATAAACAAATTTTGAGTAGCAAAATTGCAAATTAATAAAAAAAAATTAAATTAATTTTTTATTTATTAAAAATTTTAAATTAATTTTTTTAAAAAATTGATTAGCATTGAAATCCATGTCACTTGCTACTTCCAAGTTCTCCCACTAAAAGGTGGCATGAATTAATTTGTCATTTAACTTGGCAAACTAGTTAATGTGTGCGCCCTCTTACATGGTCATCATGCGAGGAATATCACTATCCTATGATATGTCCATAGGTTTTAGGTCTGTTATTTTTTTAGACGAAAAATTAGGAAGGAAGAATGAAAAGTATATTAAATTTAATAATATTTTACGTTTAGATTTAATGTGTTTTTTATTTTTTTTTTCTAATTTTTTGTCAAAAAAAAATAGACTATAATCTCTGAAAGTCTTTAAAAACCTCTCTTGTATTACACTATACATTTTCTTGCTTTGTCCTTCATCTCAATCTTTAGTTTATCCGAGCTCTACAACACACCCTCGAACCTAACCCCACCCCCAGGCTTCGACGCCACTTAGATATTAAATATATGAAGTATTATACTTGAACCCAACTCTGATGTAGATATAATATCTAAATCTAAAACTAGATCCATTTAATACACACCCGATTACCAATTAAACGGATCGGATACTCGTGAGATCCCCATCTAGCTGCAATCCCCAGCCCCTCGGGCATACCGATTTTCCCTCCACTGTGGTCAAAGCATTTCAGCTCGCGTAGTCCCTGATGTGGTCAACGCCATGAAAAATATGCGACTATAGGAACGTAGATAAGTCAATTGCTTAGGATCCATGGAATTATAAACTTTGAATGCGTTTTAGTTAGCGATGATCCTGCAGTCGATTAGTTGAACATGCGTCAAACCCTAGAACATAGAGGAGAACTTTCCACATTCATCGAATTAAATGGGAAAAAAAAGGAAGAAATTGTTTTTATTAATTAATCCTTAAAATCAAGAGCTCCCTCACTAACAAAAGGATCGCGGAGGCAACTTATACATCGAGCACGCATGAATGCATCAAACCCAATTAATTGAGCATCCATTTCGCTCTAATTTACCCTAATTACACTTGATTCAATTAAAAACAAAATGAATCGGTTAACATTTGTTTTCTCCTTTCAACAAAAGAATATGTCAATTATTAATAAGAAATATATAATGTGCATTTTTTTTTCTGTTATTTAAGTTTATTTATCAAATCCGATTAAGGTTGACAAAATTGTGCTTTGCCGTCTTGCTCATGCACTTCGCCACGACATTAGCTGTCCTTGCCACCAGCTCCGTCCAGTTCCTGTAAATTCGATCACAATGCAAGAAATTTTAGTCAACTATCGAGCAAATCTAGCTAGATTTTCATGCTCGAAATGCACGTACCCGTTCCGGGAGTCGAAGGTCAACCCGACGGTGTGCTTGGCTTCCTGCAGGGCCTTGCGGTACCGGCTGAGGTCCTCGGGCGAGTGCGCCGGGTCGTCGGGCACCACCAGCTCCGACGGCTTCACGTCGAAGAAAACCGGGATCAGCTTCTTCTCCGACTCCACCAGCTTGGCCAGCTCGTGCAGGCAGAACACCGAGTCGCAGTAGCGCGGCGAGAAGATGGCCACCCCCACCTTGCACTCCCGGATCCCCGCGTCGATGCACTCGTACAGCTTGTCCCCCGGCTCCATCGACCGGTTGTCCAGGAACGGCCGCATGTTCATCTGCACCAGCCGGTCGTACAGCAGCCCCGCCAGCGACCGCTTCGTGTCCACCCCCCTATGGCTCAGGAACACGTCCACCGCGCACCGCTCCTTCATCACCGCCTCCGTACCCACCGCTCCCTTTCT
The DNA here is from genome assembly GCA_027563935.2 of Costus lasius. NCBI lineage: Eukaryota > Viridiplantae > Streptophyta > Magnoliopsida > Zingiberales > Costaceae > Costus > Costus lasius. Next base: position 10,830,194 of record CM050454.1, on the reverse strand, counting down.
CCCCTTCGCCGCCGCCAGCATCCACGAACCGGCGGCGCGGGTAGGGCAAACGCGGCGCACATACGTCATCCCGGGAGCCATGCAGTGCCAGAACAGATCAATCCTCTCTCTCTACTCGATTGATTAACCAATTAGTTTGTCGGTAATTTTGAAAGGATCAAACGCGAGTTGCTACATATATAGATGCAGGCCGTGGATTTGAATTGACAACCACAGTCAAGGTTTGATTTTGATTTTCCAAATTACATCAGTGTTCACTAGAATGAGACTGATTCAATTCTGCAGAGTAATCAATCCTTGAATGTTGATTTTTATGTATCAACCCAAGTAAATGAATATTTTATCGCAACACGTATTATAATAATAAAATAAATATTTTACTTATTGATCATCTTATCTAAACATTTTAGAAAGAGTAACGTCCCATTCAATAAAAGCGTGAATCTTAAAGCTAGGATCGCATTTAGCGTTACGTATTCTTATCAAATCCGACGGCTCTAGCGGAGCCCTACATAGGATGACTAAGGGTTGCTAACTTTTCCAAAATCCACTCCCCCTTCAAAGACGCCGCATCCGATTTGTACTCTGGGGCAGCATATACTTTGAAATACTCAACCACGTACGTATAAAATACCCGCTTTCCATCACGTGAATCACGGCTATTTCCGTATTAGATACCGCTAAAAGACACCGCCGCACGGTTTTTTTTTACTCCTAGTTGACCGGAGCCAGGTTTTCGTACATGGTCAACGCAAGGTTGAAACTCGAAATTTCAAATGAATTGTGACGTGTCCCTCCACAGAAATGGTACGCGGCTTGGTAGTCAAGAAAGTAATTAAGGATTGATTATGACCCGGTCGACGTGAATTAAAATATGTGTTGCGGTTTGACAGACATTCTTGGCCCCAAGAACGGGCGACAATGGATGACTATGGTTTGAGCCGGTCCGACGTAGCGGAGGGAAGAAAAGTAAGTGAACCGCGGGCCGGGTTAAAATGGTCAGATCGATGAGTATAATTAATCCAAGCGGACGACTGAGTAAAAGAGAAAGTGACGAGAAGTTTCTCGAGAAAATTCCCTTTTAATTTAGTAGCGAATTTCACATGAAATTATGATGTGAGTGCATAATAGAGGTGGCCAACGGGCCGGGCGTAGAGGTGGCCAACGGGCCGGGCCGGCCTGCGGCCCACACGACCCGGCACGACATGGGCCGGGCACGGCACAGCCCATTGACCAAGTCAACGGGCCGCGGGCGGCCCGTGGCCCGGCTCGGGTCGGGCTGGGTTGAGGGTTCGCGGCCCGTGGGCCGGGCCGGGCACGGCACGGACTCAGGCCAGGCACGACACGCGGGCCGGGCCAGGCACGGCACTGACCCGGGCCAGGCACGACACGTGAATGAACATGCATTTTTACCTATATGCCCTCATAATAGTTATAAAAATTTTAAAAGTTAGGGATATAATTATCTTTATGGTATAAAATTATCATTTTAGCCCCTTTTAATAATTAAAAATATGGTATAAATATGTAATTATACACCCAATTCATCCCTATAAATTGACCCCCCCCCCAACCCTCTCATTTCTTCACACAAGTTTCCAACTATCTTTGGAATAATTTCTCATTCTCTCTTAATACTCTCTTAATCTCTTTCCTAAGTCTTGAGTTACAATTAGTTTCTTAATTGAACTCAAACTTAAGCTTCTTTTTAGCCATCAAGAATTCAATGCTCTCTCAGTCTAGACTAGTCATTTTTTTCTATGCCTCGTGCTCACCACGTGACTAGACGTGGAGAAGATCAAGTAAGTATTAAATTAATTTACTTTTATAATATAATTATCACGTGGTGAGCACGAGCACGAGGCATAGAGAAAAATGACAGATAATAGAAGAGTGAAGATAATTATCATTATGCCAAATTCTCAACGTTCAATCTTCCTTACATCTACCTTAAATTTCTTCAATGCTGATCAATGGAAAATCACTATTTTAAGTATTATCGAACGTGTTAGTCAAATTATACGAATTGATGTATTCAGGTTTGAAGAACACTTTATCCACTTATCTGATCATGCAAGACAAGAATTTTTGGTTTCTCCCTCTCCTTCTAGGGTTGAGATTGAGATAGAGGTTGAGGACTTTGAAATAAATAATAGTGAGGAGGATAGTGATAATATCAACGATGAGCCGGAGCAATATATCGAAACAAACCAACAAACCAAGCACAAGAGTCACTTGAGTTTTTTATTATTGAAGAAGGAGGTAGAGCTAAAAACATTGAGTGCGCAATATGCATAGAGAAGATGGAGCACGGAGTGCAAGTATGTTTAACACAATGCTCGCATATCTTCCATAGTAGCTGCTTGCGTAGTTGGCTACGGGTCAATTGTGTATGCTCATTATGTCGGCAATTGATTTAAGCTTAAATGTATAATTTATGAATATGAAATTTAATCGAGTTGGTTTTAACTTTAGTTATGTGTTGTTAGTATTGTTAATAAATAAATTAATATTAATTTAATAAAATATATTAAAATTAAAATTATATATGTTTAAAATAAAATAATTAATTAAATAATAATTAAATATTTTTTAAAAAAATTATGCAAAATACATAATTCTCAATTTCTTATTTTATTTATTTTAATAAAGCGGGCCAAAGTCGGCCCGTGGGCCACATTCGGGCCGTGCCTGGCACGGCCCGTTGGACCGACCATAGCCCGTGGGCCAGTTTCAGCCCGCGTGCCGGATCCGGGCCCGGCCAGAAGTTGAACCGTGCCTGGGCCGGCACGCCTAAACGTGCCGCGGGCCGTGCCGGGCCCAAGTTTTTTTCTGTTGTGTCGTGCTAGGCACGGCCCGCCAGGAGGCGGGCCCGGGCCGGCCCGGGCACGGACCATGACCATCTCTAGTGCATAAGCATGCACGAAAAAAAACTTTGACATACTGTTTTCATCCGGGGGGTAGATAGGATTAATATTTTAATCCTTCGGAAGGTTGGATGGAGAGATAGATAGGATTAATATTTTATCCTTTATTTTCATTAAGGAGTAAGTAGAGGTGGGAATAATCGAATGTGACAAAAAGTGATTTCATCCCTTGTTTGGTCGTTCCCCGAAATCGAGGGGAAAAGAGAACAGACGCTTCAGCCGCTCCCCTCCTCGTAGTCTCTAGCCGCTCGCCCTCCTCACAGTCTCCAACCGCTCACCCTCCTTGCCGCTCGCCCTCTAGGCTCTATCCGAGCTCTATCCACTCTCTCCCGTCCATAGCCGTCTGCTGCCCCCCCCCCTCCTAAAGCCCCCTATCATCGTCCCACGCACTAGTCAAACAGCGTCGTCACCCAAAGCCTTCAAGCCGCTCGCCCTCCTCGCCGTCGCCCAAAGCCCTCCAGCCGCTCGCCCTTCTCGCCGTTGCCTCCAGTCGAGCTCTACCCCCTCCCTCCCATCCGTAGGTTCACGTAGACATCGTTGTCCCACACATCCGCCCAGCGTCGTCACCGTTCTGCTTCCCTCCCTCCACCGGAACCCACCGGAGCCCGCCCTTGGTCGGATGCTTCAGCCGCTCTCACTCCCACGCATCCGCCCCGTCGTCGTCATTGTTGCCATTTTTAATAATAATATAATTTTATAAATTAAAATTATATATATATATATATATATATATATATATATATATATATATATATATATATATCCGATATCAAATATTGAGTACTTCCATTTATAAATTTGGACCGATTCTAAATGGATCGAGTTGCATCATGCACTCGTCTGAATTAGGTTAAATTATCAACCCTAATAATTATAGAACTAAGTACATATAGTAGTACAATAAACAAATAAGTGAGTCAAATATTCAAAATCAACTATTTTGACAAGAATTTATGTACCTTAGTGTTATGGGCAAATTTATTTTTTTAATAATAAACTTAACCACAACCGGCAGATCCCCTCGCGGAGATCTCAGCCCTACACTAGAGTGGCCCGCGACCGGTTAGGATCGCGTTGCGGAAGCTGGCCCAGAACTTTACAAGCCCTCACACCACGTGCGCGAAGGGTTCGGTATGAATACCGCCCCTCGGACACGAATACAAATCTCTCAACTGTGTCAAAGTGATGGAGACTCTCCAAAACACTTTGCACTCACAGAAATTCCCTCAACCCGCGCTCCTTTCTCTACACAGCCGAGATAGGCACCGGCGCGGCCTCAAGCAATCACAAGGGGACGGTGGCGAACACCTTCAAGGGTGCCGGCACACACGTCCTGGACTTTGCAGGCAAGCAAGCAGTACCTACAAATAAGCACAACCCGCACTACACATATGCGGGCGCAGATAACGCAAAGAACCGTCCGGACGAAAAGCCACACGAAGTCCGGACGGCGGTAAAGTCTCTATCCACTACACACGAGAAAACCGTCCTACTACCACTACACACGATAGATCCGGGGAGGGTTTACCCTTGTAGCGTGCCACCACTCCACGAGCCGAGCCCACCGAGATCCTCCGAGAAGCTGCGTCGGAAAGTCCGGTAGGAGACGAAGCGAGACGCGCGTACGAACCCGCGCGTCAACCCCCTCTCTCCTCCCTTCTCCCTCTCCCGCTCGCGTCCGAACCAACGCCGAGCGTTGGCTGAAACAGGGGAAAGATTCCCCTCTCCCGTCCGTCACCGTTCGGCCACCGGAGCTGCGCCGGAAGGTCGGGATCTGGTCGCCGACGAGAGGCGAAGTCGCTGCCGGAGTATTGTCGCCGGAGATGCCGCCGTCGACACGAATTTGAACCCAATGGACGCGTTGCTCGCGTGGAACCGAGGATCGGAAATTCCGATCCCACTCCCTCATCTGGCTGCCGGCGCCGGAGGGGATGAGTCCCTCCTTACCCCAGGGCACCGGTGATCGATCTGGAAGCCTCGCGCCGACGAGTCCATGGCCGAAACCTCGTCGCCGACAGAAGATACGAAGCTCTGTTCTCAGATCCACCAAATCGCCGTCGCCAGACCTGCCCGAGCTCTCAGAATGCTCGATAGGCAGCCTCCCCTCGACGAGGATGGAAAACCACCCTCGCCGCCACGCTAGCGTCGATCTCCGCCGCCGAATCGCCGGAGATCTCGCGTCCACCGGGGTGAGATTAAATCTCAACCCTGGGCTCGTCCAAGTGGATTCCACGCCCTAATTCGCCGCCAAGTTCACCGCCAAGCTGTCACGCACCGTCGGCAACCTTCCATCCTCGGCGCACCTCCTCCAGTAGGCCGGAATCAACGCCGGCGGCGACGCATCCCACGCGAACGAAAACAGGGGAAATTTCCCCCTTTCGTGTGCGGTTGCACTGTAGACCGGTCTGAACCGGCTGAACCGGTTCGGTTCAGCCTGGAAGGTGGTTCAGGTCCGGTTCGGGGTCGATTTGACCTCAGAATCGCCCCGCGGTTGACCCTCCTCGATGCGCACGCTCGCAAGCTCGTGCGAGGGGGTCTGGGGTCCATGGGTCGAGTCAGAAGCCCACATCCACGTGTGAACCCACACTCCGTGGTTTGACTCGACCCTCGCCCTATGGACTTGTGTCAGCCTCAGTGACACGATCGCACACCCGAGTCGTCCAACACGGCTGATGACGAGGGGTCCCGCCATCGCTCCATCTCGGTGTGCTTTGGGATTTGTGCTAAATCCCGGGAGCATCACACTTAGTGTCACGCCCAGCCCGTTCGAACCCATCCACGTCACCCAATCCGCGTGGATTTGTGTGCAAAATCCACCCAAAATCGAAATCCGAAGATCGAATTTGATTTTGGCCGCCGCGCTCGTCGATTTTGACCGTGCCGACGGAGTTGACCACGCCTCGGAACGAACGCCAGTTGAGGCGTCGTCTCCACGCGTGTTCGAACGACGCCGCCTGCGTCATTCGTTCGCCGTCGTTGCTGGAGCCGATGGACGGGAAGGGGCGTGCAGCAGGCCGGACCGCCTGTCCGAACCTCAGCCTTCGACGGCGCACCGCCGGAAGCGACCGTCGGCGTGGATGGTGAAGGAGAACTCGGCGGATGTTTCCGCCGCCGGAAAACCCGAAATAGCTCTCGCCGGAGCCAGAGAAGACAACAAGAGGGATAAGGGAAATTTACGTCTAATTTGATCAAGATCGGACCTACATAAACCCTTACAAGCCTCACTCAGATCCGCCCGCCGGATCTTCCCTCATTCCCGTCGACGGAGACCTCTCGCCGTCGACTCACAGTCGCTCAAAGCCTCCCATGGGGGAGGCGGAGGAAGCTCGCCACCTGCATTCCTCCCGCCTCCCCCTCTTCCTCCTCCTGGACGGAGCTGGAAGAGAACCTTCTGCTCGCGCCTCTTGGAACAGGGGAAGTCGCTCCCGTTCCTCCCTCCTCCTCCTCTTGTCGCTCGCCGAGCTTCTTAAGGAGGAAGAGCATCGCCGGAAATGGGAGGGAGTGAAGGCCGCCAGCCGGCCTTCCATCTATGGTCGCGCGTTGCCGTCGATCCCGCTTGGATCATCGCCTTCCGAATCCGCCAGCCGCAGCTTTCCTTCGGATCCGCACGCCTCATCCGCAACCCGTCCGCTCGCCGATCCTGCCAGAGAAAGGGGCGAGGAAGTCGCTGTCGACCTCGCTGCTTCCGCCGTCAGGAATGGAGCCGGAGATGGCGCTGGTGATCCGCCGCAGATCGCGCCCAGGGACGAAGCTCTCCGCTCCGTCCGCTTCTCTCGCCCAGCGCACTTCGCTGGGTTGGGCTTTGGCAGTGGACTTGGGCCGTCGCCCAGTCCAATCCTCTGGCCCGGCCTTGGAGAAGAATAGTCATCACATTCTCCCCCCACCAACTCGGACGTCGCCCTCGACGTCGTCGGACGCCCTCCTGGCACCGGTATCGGAGCCCGCCGCTCCTGGAAGAGATCTCGCAGATCTCTCGTCGTTGCCCGCCTGGCAACGGCATCAGAGCTCCCCCGCTCTGGGAAGAAGCCTCGCAGACTTCTCATCGGTGTACCCTCTACACCGGAATCCTTGTCACCCGCCTGGTGACGGCATCGGAGCCCTCTGCTCCGGGAAGAAGCCTCGCAGACTTCTCATCATCGCCACCCTCTGACGACGGCATCAGAGACCCCGCCGGCCTCTCTTCGTCGCCACCCTCTGGCGACGGCATCGGAGCCCGCTGCTCCGGGAAGAGATCTGGCAGATCTCTCATCGTCGCCCCCTCGACGACGGCATCAGAACCCCATGCTCTGGAAAGGGGCGGCAGACGCTCACACCGCCTGCCTCTGTTGGTGCACCGCCTGCGCACCTGCTACTTGCCTCAAGTATTATCGTCATCTCCTCCATTCCGGTCACGTCGATACCCCCTCGACGCGGTCAATCCTTCACCAACTTCGCCGTAAAACCTTCCTCTGATACCACTGTCACGCCCAGCCCGTTCGAACCCATCCACGTCACCCAATCCGCGTGGATTTGTGTGCAAAATCCACCCAAAATCGAAATCCGAAGATCGAATTTGATTTTGGCCGCCGCGCTCGTCGATTTTGACCGTGCCGACGGAGTTGACCACGCCTCGGAACGAACGCCAGTTGAGGCGTCGTCTCCAGGCGTGTTCGAACGACGCCGCCTGCGTCATTCGTTCGCCGTCGTTGCTGGAGCCGATGGACGGGAAGGGGCGTGCGGCAGGCCGGACCGCCTGTCCGAACCTCAGCCTTCGACGGCGCACCGCCGGAAGCGACCGTCGGCGTGGATGGTGAAGGAGAACTCGGCGGATGTTTCCGCCGCCAGAAAACCCGAAATAGCTCTCGCCGGAGCCAGAGAAGACAACAAGAGGGATAAGGGAAATTTACGTCCAATTTGATCAAGATCGGACCTACATAAACCCTTACAAGCCTCACTCAGATCCGCCCGCCGGATCTTCCCTCATTCCCGTCGACGGCGGCCTCTCGCCGTCGACTCACAGTCGCTCAAAGCCTCCCATGGGGGAGGCGGAGGAAGCTCGCCACCTGCATTCCTCCCGCCTCCCCCTCTTCCTCCTCCTGGACGGAGCTGGAAGAGAACCTTCTGCTCGCGCCTCTTGGAACAGGGGAAGTCGCTCCCGTTCCTCCCTCCTCCTCCTCTTGTCGCTCGCCGAGCTTCTTAAGGAGGAAGAGCATCGCCGGAAATGGGAGGGACTGAAGGCCGCCAGCCGGCCTTCCATCTATGGTCGCGCGTTGCCGTCGATCCCGCCTGGATCATCGCCTTCCGAATCCGCCAGCCGCAGCTTTCCTTCGGATCCGCGCGCCTCATCCGCAACCCGTCCGCTCGCCGATCCTGCCAGAGAAAGGGGCGAGGAAGTCGCTGTCGACCTCGCTGCTTCCGCCGTCAGGAATGGAGCCGGAGATGGCGCTGGTGATCCGCCGCAGATCGCGCCCAGGGACGAAGCTCTCCGCTCCGTCCGCTTCGCTCGCCCAGCGCACCTCGCTGGGTTGGGCTTTGGCAGTGGACTTGGGCCGTCGCCCAGTCCAATCCTCTGGCCCGGCCTTGGAGAAGAATAGTCATCACACTTAGTATGATGTTTGATCGCTTTTTCAACCAATTAATAGTAAATTTAATAGTGGTCACCTTGTCACAGACTCTGTTACCATGGTCATATTCAATTTGTCAACTGTTATTAATAGTTAAAGTCCAATCACAATAAATATGCACATTTAAGCCGCTAAGGAGGTTAGTTTGGGGGTTACAGTTCGAGATTGCAAAAATATTATACTGGAATGTTAAAAATAATACTATTTGCTACAAATAATGGTACATTGCTGTAAAAAAATTATTATAAAATATAATTAAATAAAATTTTACGTAAAATTTAAAACATTATTTAAGAAGGTGAAGCAATATATTCGTCAACTCTTATTATATAAATATTATTAAATAATATACATAATAACTATTTAATATTATTAAATATAATAAAATCAGTTAAAAAATATTAAATTATAATTAAGTATCTCACTGTTAGAATCTAATAGTATATTATTTTTATTAATTTATAATAATTTTATTTTTATATATCATTTTAATTTTACAAATATGTGTGAAGGTTATGCATCCACCGCACGGCTGCAATCGTTATCCTAGAATGAAACTCGTTCCCGTCTCCCCCACAGGTCAAACATCCTCCAATCGGCTCCTTGCGGTCAGTGCCCGCCCCCAAGGTTCCTACTAGAGATAACAAGCTCGTTTCGCCCATCGAAGTGGTCGTACACTTGGCTAGGTGGGTCCCAACAATGGGAGGTGATTGCGGAGGGTGACGTGCTGAGCATCTTGCCATGCCTGGAGTCGCTTATGCTGTGCCAGGTGGAGGAGAGCACATCGGAGGTGTCGTTAGCTTGTTGCGCGCTGCTAACACACCTACATGGTGAAGCATTGAGCCCAATCCTTTGATCAGCTCCTTGCGGTCGGTGCCCACCTTAATCTCTTCATGCTTGTAAACCACCGAGCTTGCGCCACGTGACCTGCCACTGGAGACACTGGAGCCTTCACTCCCCCCAGATGAGCCACGCCGCCCTCCCCTGCTTTGCGTGTCTGTTCCTCCTCAACACAATCGCCCCGCTGCTCAGCGCCAGCTGCAGCATGACCATAATGGCCAAAGGTGTCACGGAGGACAAGTGGGCACAAGTGTTCAGCCACGTGGGTGACATCGGTGAGCAGTGACATAGGACAGAACCACGTCTGCATCATTTGATGCTCTAACATGTCTCAAAACTATGTCTGCCTCAATTAGTGCATCTGGCATGTCCCGGCCGCCCTACAACACTAAGGATTAGTGGGGCTCCACTGACCCCCTCAAGTTAAGCCCCTCAGGCTTAGCCCACAAGATCCTGGGTTTCAAATCCTTGCATAGCTATAACTATGTAAATTTTATCTATAACAGGGTTTGACCCCTCAACTTAGCCCTTTTAGCTATTGGGAAAGGACAAATCGAATTAGGTATGGATTTTTTTACCGTCCCTACTTTTAGGCTTACTAAATCAATTAACAATAATACCAAAACTACTAATTTTAGTAGTCTCACTTATTTTAATATCTTAAAATTGTTAGCAACGGAATGTGACGGTAGCACTTCACCTAGGAAAAGAGAAACACAAAGAACACCAAGGCATATAGAGGAATCACAAATATTATTGCTATCACAAAATAGAGAATTAGAAAACATATTTAAAAAAAGACAAACATAATCTATTTAGGTAACTTATCAAACTAATATGGACTAATCAACATATATGGTAGCTAATACTCTAATCATAATTCAACTCCACTAGCTTGGTTGTAAGACATTCTCGAACATAATAAAATCATATGTCTATAGGCTTGCTTCGTTCATGAAATAGAGGATTCTTTGCTAGAGCAATTGCAGACTTATTATCTATGTTGATTTGAGTTGACTTCTTCTCCTTAGTATGTAGATATTCCATCAGACGTCTCAACTAGATTGCTTGAGTTACACAAGAATTTACAGCAACATATTCAGCTTCACAAGTTGATAAGGCTATAATTGGTTGCTTCTTTAAACTCCATGTAAATGCAGTGTTACTAAAGTAGAACACAAAGTCTATTGTGCTTTTTCGATTATCTATATCACCAGCCCAATCACTATCACAATATCCAGTAAGATGGAATTCATCAGAGGTAGTATAATACAGTTCATAGTCAAGAGTGCCTTTAATATACGGAAGAATCCTTTTTGTTGTATTCAAATGTACTAAAGTTGGAGTCTCCATATAGCGACTTACAAGTCCAACACTAAAAAGAATATCTGGTCTTGTACAAGTCATGTATCTCAAACTTCTAACTAAACTCTTAAATAAAGTTGGATCTACTTTCTCATTGTTTTCATCCTTGGACAATTTTACTTTGCACTCGACTAGAGTATTGATCGAATTGTAATTATTTTGTTTAAATTTCTTCAGAACTTCTCCTGCGTAGTTCTCTTGTTAGATAAAGATTCCATCATTTATTTGTTTCACCTTCATGCCAAGGTAATAAGACATTAACCCCAAATCGATCATCTCAAATTCAAGATTCATTTTCTTCTTAAAATCTTCAAACATCTCTAGATTGTTGCATGTAAATATTAAGTCATCTACGTACAAGCACATAATCATGATTTCATCCTTATTGCCCTTCAGATATAAAGAATGTTCATAAGGATATTTGTTACGCCCCAAAATCCACCCGGATCCCACGCAGGGAATCCCGGACCTCGGGACGCACAACACTGTACCTGTCAATCACTCCTGACAATCGAAAGGTACAGACTGAAATAAAATAGTCTAAACAGAGGCCAGCCCGGCCTTAAATATCCATAACACAACATCGACAGATACGAAATATAGACCGGCGCAGCGGTCAACAGAATAATAATTACAGGACCGGCGCAGCGGTCGACAAACCAACAGATAACATGATAGCGGTCAACAGAGTCCAACAACATAACATAAAAAACAACATCAGACCAAAATGCATCACAACCCACCCAAACTGGTGGTCAACTGCTAACTATCTACTCTGCTCCAGGTGGAGCCGCGCCTGAACCTGGAGGCAAACCGAAGGGGGGTTAGCCGGAGGCTAAGTATGGATATTACAATGATATGGTGCATGATCAGATACAAGGAATTTACCAGAATGCAACCAAGACTCTATATGACCATATAGAGTATAATCAAATCTCAATATACATATCAATATATATGTATCCTCATACACAGATAAAAATCTGGGAGCTGGTACAGCAGTGGTCCACGACCCGCAACTCTATAAAATAGAGTGGTCCCTACTGATGGCTCCCCGAACAGTAGAGACGACTGTCCGTCGACAGCCCGCTAGTGTAGCGTCCTACACTCAATACAACCCCTTATTGGGTTGATAACAGACCTCAAGCCCATAACATCAGACTCTCTCGGTCAGAGACGGTCACACAACGTCTCGACAGAAATCTCACAGGCAATATCTGAGGTATACTGACATGTCTATCGCTAGACAGTCAATCCTCAATGTACATATACAGAACTCATACCACCTACCAACTACCAATAAACATGCAAGAACCAAAAATACTCATACCGTGTTTCATGCAACAGTTTATGTCAACAGGAATGTACGCAGAGCAGAATGGGAATTAGAACAGTAATCAACAGAGATAATAAACAATAGGGGAGGTGCCGCTAACTACACATGTGGTTGGCATCGTAACAATGAACGGAGGTAGAATCCCTACCTCAACAGTAGCCGAACAGTACAGATCCAACCAACACAGTGTCAAGTATCAATCAACAGGACCTAACAGGGTAAATCATGTATAAGTCACACCATTCTATTTTAATCCATTTAACACCAATTAACATGCTAATTCGGTTTCATTATGCTAATCAGGTCGTACCAAGTTATTAATTCAAGTTTCACAGGTATACGTGAGTCTAGGGTTATGTTCGCATGCGTTCGTATATTACGTATACGGAGACGGAGTACGGGTACTAACCTAGTTCGCAGCCACGTGCGAACGCAATAATCACCACCGAAAGTCAGGATACGCGAGAACCAACCACGCGCACGTAACCGAGTCGTCAGCACGGAACTCGATGTTCGCCGGAAAGTTCGCCAGAACAGTAGTGCCGCCGCTATAGTGATCGCCGGAACAGTAACTCCGGTGGTCAGATCGGAGCTTTCCGGTAGGCAGAATGAAGCCGACGCCGAGGGGAGTTCGGTCGTACAGCCCGTTTCGCGAAAGGGGGTCAGGGTCGCCGGAGATCTACGTTCGAAGTTCGCGGCGCCGCTCGCGCAACTCGCTGGCGCCGGAGACGAAAACGCCCGAAAAGACTTCGGGAGGCGGCGGAAAGGTCCGCCGAGGCCAGAGGAAGAGGGACGAGCGCTCGCCGGCGCAAGGAGGGCAGCCAGGTGCCGCCGGAGAGAAGCTCGCGCGAGGAGAAGGAAGAAGGCGGCTCGTCCGTCGTTCTCAGCCACCGAAGCTGCGAGAGGGGGCGGCGGAAGCTCGCCGGAGGAATCGCCGGACATGGTGGAACCGAGAAGATGAATTGAAGGAAGGGAAGAGAGCTGCGTTCGTCCACTTGGCAGAAGGACGATCGCGACGGGGAGAAGATAAAGAGGAGAAGAGCACGCGCGACACGGAGTGATGGCGAGGAGATGGGCTTGACCACCATTTCCAGAAACGTCCCATCACTCGATTAAATTATTATTATTTCCTTTTGAAAATGCTCTCTCCGATGTCCGTTTTTATCACGGACGTAACATTATACCCACCTTCAAAGAATTTGGTCCCCAAATTCAAAAACATATTTATTACTGATAAGCAAATAAGGTTACAAAAGCACTAATACAACGATCACTCATTTACTCCTCCATTCTCGAAAACAAATCCGGATGGTTTCTCATAAATTCGTCTTCATGTTCCCAGGTAGCCTCACTCTCAGGGTGGTGTCACCATTTGACTTTAATCAGGCTGATTACTTTATTTCTCAGCTTGTGCTCTTTGCACTCTAGGATCTCTACAGGCATCTCGGCATACGTGGCATCTTCTTGGACATGGACCGTACCATGGCTCAACACATGAGATGGATCCGCGATGTATTTACGCAACATGGACACATGGAACACCGGATGAATATAAGAGTACATCGGTGGAAGTGCTAAGCGGTATACGACGGGTCCAACTCTCTCCAGTATCTCGAAAGGACCCATATATCTCGGGGCTAACTTACCAGTATACCCGAATCTAGTCGTACCCTTCTTCGGAGAAATCCGAAGGAACACGTGGTCACCGACATCAAATTCAAGTGGCCGCCGTCTCTTGTCTGCGTAACTCTTTTGTCGACTTTGGGCAGCTAATAATCTCCGTCTAATAACCTGAACTCTCTCGGCATCAAGTGCTAACATAGCCGGTCCCAACACACGACTTTCACCTGCTTCGTCCCATGGCACCGGAGATCTACACTTCCTACCGTACAAAGCCTCGAAAGGTGCCATCTGGATAGTCGAATGATAACTATTATTATAAGCGAATTCCACTAAGTGCAGGTGGCACTCCCAACCATCCGTGAAGTCTAAAGTGATGGCTCGAAGCATGTCCTCTAAAGTCTGAATGGTCCTCTCAGACTGTCCATCAGTCTGCGGGTGATAAGCTGTACTGAACCGCAGTTCAGTTCCCAAGACCTTCTGTAAACTAACCCAGAACCGAGATGTAAATCGTGGGTCTCTATCAGAAATAATACTGGCAGGAACCCCATGCAGCCGTACAATCTCACTACAGTACAACCTTGCCAGTTTATCCATCGAATAGGTCTTCCTAATAGGCAAGAAGTGGGCTGACTTGGTCAAACGGTCAACGATCACCCAAACCGAGTCATGGCTTGTACGCGACCTAGGAAGATCCGTCACGAAGTCCATAGTAATGTGTCCCACTTCCACTCCGGAATAGGAATACTCTGTAGGAGCCTAGAAGGTTTCTTATGCTCGATTTTCACTTGTTGACATACCAGACATCGTCCGACATACTCTGCCACATATCTCTTCATGCCTTCCCACCAATAAGACTTTGGAAGGTCATTATACATTTTCGTGGCACCAGGATGTACCGCGAATCTCGACTTGTGTGCTTCTGCTAGTAATTCTTCCTTAACTACCTCGGGTACACATAACCTATTCCAGCACCTTATTACTCCTTGATCATCCTGGGTAAATTCTTCTCTCTTGCCCTTTGCAATGATAGACTGCAGGTACCAATCATTTGGTTGCACCTCAATAATCTTCTGCACCATAGGGGACTGTGTCATCATCACGGCCAAACAGCCATGCTCAGTGGGGCACACAATCTCAACACTTAAATCTGCCATCTGTTGGGCTAATTCAGTCGGCGTTACTCGCAAGTGAGCTAACACCCCTGCAGTCTTCCTACTTAGTGCATCTGCTACCACATTAGCTTTACCCGGGTGGTAATTAATTGTACAATCGTAATCTTTAAGGAATTCCACCCATCTACGCTGTCTCATATTCAGTTCCTTCTGTGAAAATAAATATTTTAGGCTTTGATGATCCGTAAATATCTCAAATGTAACTCCGTATAAATAATGTCGCCAAATCTTAAGGGCGAATACCACCGCAGCTAATTCCAAATCGTGTACCAGGTAGTTCTTTTTATGCTTTTTAAGTTGACGGGAGGCATACGCTATCACTTTATCATGCTGCATCAATACAACACCTAAGCCTTGGAAAGAGGCATCTGTGTATACTGTATACCCCTCGTCACCAGTCGGAAGTACTAAGATAGGGGCACTGACCAATCTTTGTTTTAATTCCATAAAACTATTTTCACAATTTTCATCCCAACAGAATTTAACCTCTTTCTTTGTCAAATTTGTAAGTGGACCGGCAATTTTAGAAAATCCCTCTACAAATTTTCGATAATATCCAGCTAATCCGAGAAAACTTTGAACTTCTGCCACAGTCTTCGGACTTTCCCATTCTATAACAGCTTTAATCTTTTCAGGATCAACTGCCACACCTTCACCGGAAATCACATGCCCTAAGAAGGTAACTTCACTTAGCCAAAAAGCATACTTGCTATACTTAGCATAAAGTTGCTCTCTTCTAAGGGTCTCCAGCACAAGCCGAAGATGTCGCTTGTGCTTAGCCCTGCTCCGAGAATAGATCAATATGTCATCAATAAAAACCACAACAAACCGATCAAGATAATTGATGAACACGCGATTCATCATGTCCATAAAGGCCGCTGGAGCATTTGTCAGACCGAAGGGCATAACGAGAAACTCGTAATGCCCATAACGTGTTCGAAAGGCAGTCTTCGACACGTCTTCTCCACGAATTCTTAACTGGTGATATCCCGATCTCAAGTCAATTTTGGAGTAGACAGAAGTACCCTTGAGCTGGTCAAATAAGCCATCAATCCTTGGAAGAGGGTACTTATTCTTCACTGTAACTGCATTCAACTGTCTGTAGTCCACACACAACCGAAATGAACCGTCCTTTTTCTTCACAAATAGAACAGGAGCACCCCAGGGAGATGCGCTGGGTCTGATAAACCCCTTATCAAGAAGCTCCTGTAATTGGACTTTTAACTCCTCAAGCTCACGGGGCGCCATCCGATAGTGAGCTTTGGAGATAGGCGCCGTACCAGGCTGGAGATCAATAGCAAAGTCTATAGCTCTGTTGGGTGGCAATCCAGGTAAGTCCTCAGGAAATACATCAAGAAATTTCCTGACAACCGGCACACGTTCGACAGGAATCGGGGTCTGATCCCCCGTATCGACAATAGACATAAGATAACCATGACATCCACTGCTAAGTAACCTCCTGGCTTGCATAGCAGAAATTATAGGAGCAATCTGACCAGATACTCCAGAAAATGTGTATGTTATATAATCATGACCTTTGAATACCACCGTGCAGTCATCGCAATCAACCACCACATGGTTATAGGACAACCAATTCATTCCAAGAATAATATCGAAATCTGAGAATTCCAGTAACATCAGATCCGAGTATATAATCAATCCATTGAAATTCAGAGGGCACTGCTGTACCTCTAAGTACGATTGTAACGTACCCCCAGAGGGTACAGATACCGTCATATCATGTTGAGAGAAAACTGGTTCTAATTCTAACTTTTTCACATAAGCATACGAAATAAAGGAGTGCGAGCTACCAGTATCTATCAATAAACATGCAGGTGTACCGAATACTGAAATGATACCTCGCATGACGTTGCCTGTCTCGCGCTGTGCATCCTGCTCAGTCAGCGCATAAGTCTGGCCCGTCGTGGGTGTCTGCTGTGGTCTGCCCTGGGGAGTCGGTGCAGTGTGACCGCGGCGAGGAGGTCGATGCTGTCCTCGTCGAGCAGGTGGAGCAGATCTCTGTGTACTAGGGGCAACCTGAGGCTGCTTGCCCCTATTTGGACAATGGCTTTTGTAGTGGCCCATCTCATAACAGTAGTGGCACTGAATATACTGAAGTGGGCAGTCCCGAGAAATATGGCCCACCTCCCCACACTGATAGCAGGCCCTCGTGTCCGGAGAAGATCCAACACTCGGCGGAGGCGATTGGAAAGAACGAGCAGACATGGACCCTGGGGCCCATGATTTCCGACCCGGCTGGATCGAACGAGCACTAGAACGCTGTACAGGTGGACTCCGGCTGGCAGAAAACCCAGACTCCCTAGAGTGACTCGAGGCGGGTGTCTTGCCCTTGCACTGCTTCTGTTCAATAGCCTTTTCGCACTGCTCAGTTCAGCGCGCCATAGCGACCACAGCTGAAAAGTCCTCAAGAGGGGCTAAGTTGGTCCCTCGTGAAATTTCAGGGTCCAGTCCACGAATAAACTGTTCTGACTTATCCTCAACTGTAGGAGTTACAGTAGGAAACATCACCGACAACCGCTGAAAGTCCGCTAAGTATTCATCGACAGACCGCCCATTCTGCTCCAGATTGACATATTCTTGACGCAGCGTCTCCCGAAAAGTCCTAGGAAAATACTCGGTATAGAAGGCCCCACAGAAGATGTCCCAATCATAGCGGGCTGCTCCAATAGTCTGCTCAAGCCCTGCAAACCATGCCTTTGCATCACCTTTGAAGAAATAAACCGCCAATTTCACCCGTTGGTCATTAGGGCACCCCCAATAAATTCAGCGTGTCTGTCACACTCTCCAACCAATTTGTGGCTTCCCACGGATCTGGTTTACCAGAAAACACTCCAAATCGTCGTTCCCCCATGGTGGTAAAGCGAGACGCTAACTCCAACGCTGCAGTCGTGGGAGTTTCACGCGCTCTACGCCGTGGAGGTTCTTGGACCGGAGGTTCTGGTGCATGCCGTCTGCTTCCCACTTCACTAACATCGTCGTCGTATTGAATACGTGGGGCAGCTACAGAGGGTTCTTCCCTTTGTTCATTTCCAGAACTAGAAGCCCTCCGCATCAAACTGAGTGGTGCACTCAAGGCACCACGGGCTAATCCAGCCATCCAACTGAAACGAGAGCTTTTCTTGGGTGCCATTTCCTGTAACGCACCAACAATAGCAAGAGTCACGTTAATTAAAATCACATATTAGTAAGATCAAATACGATTAACACTAACGCGGATCTTAAATCCTAAGGTTTTATCCTAAGTCCTTATCTCCCATGTAAGATCAACCTAAGCTCTGATACCATAATTGTTACGCCCCAAAATCCACCCGGATCCCACGCCGGGAATCCCGGACCTCGGGACGCACAACACTGTACCTGTCAATCACGTCTGACAATCGAAAGGTATAGACTGAAATAAAATAGTCTAAACAGAGGCCAGCCCGGCCTTAAATATCCATAACACAACATCGACAGATACGAAATATAGACCGGCGCAGCGGTCAACAGAATAATAATTACAGGACTGGCGCAGCGGTCGACAAACCAACAGATAACATGATAGCGGTCAACAGAGTCCAACAACATAACATAAAAAACAACATCAGACCAAAATGCATCACAACCCACCCAAACTGGTGGTCAACTGCTAACTATCTACTCTGCTCCAGGTGGAGCCGCGCCTGAACCTGGAGGCAAACCGAAGGGGGGTTAGCCGGAGGCTAAGTAGGGATATTACAATGATATGGTGCATGATCAGATACAAGGAATTTACCAGAATGCAACCAAGACTCTATATGACCATATAAAGTATAATCAAATCTCAATATACATATCAATATATATGTATCCTCATACACAAATAAAAATCTGGGAGCTGGTACAGTAGTGGTCCACGACCCGCAACTCTATAGAATAGAGTGGTGGTCCCTACTGATGGCTCCCCAAACAGTAGAGACGACTGTCCGTCGACAGCCCGCTAGTGTAGCGTCCTACACTCAATACAACCCCTTATTGGGTTGATAATAGACCTCAAGCCCATAACATCGGACTCTCTCGGTCAGAGACGGTCACGCAGCGTCTCGACAGAAATCTCACAGGCAATATCTGAGGTATACTGACATGTCTATCGCTAGACAGTCAATCCTCAATGTACATATACAGAACTCATACCACCTACCAACTACCAATAAACATGCAAGAACCAAAAATACTCATACCGTATTTCATGCAACAGTTTATGTCAACAGGAATGTATGCAGAGCAGAACGGGAATTAGAACAGTAATCAACAGAGATAATAAGCAATAGGGGAGGTGCCGCTAACTACACATGCGGTTGGCACCGTAACAAAGAACGGAGGTAGAATCCCTACCTCAACAGTAGCCGAACAGTACAGATCCAACCAACACAGTGTCAAGTATCAATCAACAGGACCTAACAGGGTAAATCATGTATAAGTCACACCATTCTATTTTAATCCATTTAACACCAATTAACATGCTAATTCGGTTTCATTATGCTAATCAGGTCGTACCAAGTTATTAATTCAAGTTTCACAGGTATACGTGAGTCTAGGGTTATGTTCGCATGCGTTCGTATATTACGTATACGGAGACGGAGTACGGGTACTAACCTAGTTCGCAGCCACGTGCGAACGCAATAATCACCACCGAAAGTCAGGATACGCGAGAACCAACCACGCGCACGTAACCGAGTCGTCAGCACGAAACTCGATGTTCGCCGGAAAGTTCGCCGGAACAGTAGCGCCGCCGCTATAGTGATCGCCGGAACAGTAACTCCGGTGGTTAGATCGGAGCTTTCCGGTAGGCAGAATGAAGCCGACGCCGAGGGGAGTTCGGTCGTACAGCCCGTTTCGCGAAAGGGGGTCAGGGTCGCCGGAGATCTACGTTTGAAGTTGGCTGCGCCGCTCGCGCAACTCGCCGGCGCCGGAGACGAAAACGCCCGAAAAGACTTCGGGAGGGTGGCGGAAAGGTTCGCCGAGGCCAGAGGAAGAGGGACGAGCGCTCGCTGGCGCAAGGAGGGCAGCCAGGTGCTGCCGGAGAGAAGCTCGCGCGAGGAGAAGGAAGAAGGCGGCTCGTCCGTCGTTCTCAGCCACCGAAGCTGCGAGAGGGGGCGGCGGAAGCTCGCCGGAGGAATCGCCGGACAAGGTGGAACCGAGAAGATGAATTGAAGGAAGGGAAGAGAGCTGCGTTCGTCCGCTTGGCAGAAGGACGATCGCGACGGGGAGAAGATAAAGAGGAGAAGAGCACGCGCGACACGGAGTGATGGCGAGGAGATGGGCTTGACCACCGTTTCCAGAAACGTCCCATCACTCGATTAAATTATTATTATTTCCTTTTGAAAATGCTCTCCGATGTCCGTTTTTATCACGGACGTAACAATATTTCTTAAAACCATTTTTTGGAAATAATTGTAGATTCTACAGTTCCAAGATCTAAGTGCTTATTTTAAACCATATAGAGCCTTTGAGAGTCTAAGAACCTTATCATCATGTCCTTTTGCCACATATCCTGGAGGTTGTTCAATATAACCTCCTCTTCTAAATATCCATTGAGAAAGCATGGCTTTACATCCATCTGATAGATTTTCTATTTTTGCTACGCTGCCATGGAGATAATTAATATGATAGTTTCTAAGTGAATAACTAGAGCAAATACTTTATCATAGTCAATGCCTTGACGTTGCTTATAACCCTTTGTAACAAGTCTTGCTTTATACCTCTCTATTTCTCCTTTAGAATTCTTCTTGGTCTTGTAGACTCATTTAACTCCAATTGCATTGTGTCATTTTGGAAGGTTCGCAAACTTCCAAGTCTGATTCTTTTCAATTGTTTTTATCTCCTCATCCATGGCCTTCTTCCATCTCTCGTCTTTGGATGCTTTAATGTGGTTAATGGGCTCTGTAATTCCAAATAAACAAATATATGTTATATCATCAATTCTCACTGTGTCATCATATATGTCAGCTAGACTTTTTGTGCGTGGATGTTATCTACTTGAACTAGCTTCTGAAGAGCTAGGCTAATTGTAAGGTGGTGATGATGGTGGAGTACTTGCTTCAGGTGTATCTTCCTTTTTTTCTTCACTAGTAGAGGGTAGAAAATCATAATCATCAGTCTCTACTTGCTAATCCTAGTTTGTTTCTTCTTTAAAATCAACATTTCTACTCACAAAGACCTTCGTTGTAGTGGGATTATAGTGTTTATACCTTTTTGTCCTCGAGTCATAGCCAACAAATATGCACTTCCTGCTTTTATCATCTAACTTTGTACGATTATTGTCAAAGATGTATGCATAAGCTGTACTGCCAAAAACTTTGAGATGTGAGATTGAAGGTTTTCTTCCATGCCATGCTTCAAAGGGAGTTTTACGATTCACAGATTTAGTTTCATAAGGATTTTGAATATACATTACATAATCTACTGCTAGTACCCAAAATTCTTAAGACATTTGTTTTGTCTTTACCATACTTCTTGCCATATTTGTGATTGTGCAATTCTTTCTTTCAGCTACTCCATTCTGCTGTGCTGATCCTGAAATAGTTAAGAATCTTCGAATTCCTTCTATTCTACAATAGTCTTCAAATTCTCTTGAGGTAAATTCTCCCCCTCTATCTTATCTTATAGCTTGTATGCTATATCTCTTTTCTTTTTCAATAAAGGCCTTAAATGTTTTAAAAGTTTTGAATGCTTCTGATTTTTCTTTTAGGAAGTATACCAAGTAATTCTACTAAAATCATCAATGAACAGAAGGAAATATCTGTTATGACCAAAAGAATTTGGTGTGATTAGCCCACACACATTAGTGTGTATCAGTTGGAGAGGTCTTGAAGACCTTGATTCAAACTCCTTTAAGCTCTTCCTTAATTACTTTCCTAGCATGCATCCTTCACATAGATTATCGGGCTGATTGATGTATGGTAGTCCTCTCACCATACCTTCTTGTGTCATCTTCTTAATATTTTTAAAATTTAAATGGCTAAGTCTCAAATTCCATAGCCACGGTGAGTCTTTATAGCATGCAGCCAAGCATCGTGCTGCATTTGTCTGAATGTTCAGTGAGAAGAGTCGATTTTTGGACATTGGTACCTTTGCAATTAATTTTTCTATACCATTTTTCAAATATAGATTATATCCAATTGTATAGAAACAACATCCTTTTTCTAACAATTGTCTCATACTGTGTATGTTATTTTTCATAGCAGAGGCGTAATACATATTTGAGATGAAATGATGACTTTCATCTTTCAACTTGATCAAAATCTCTCCCTTTCCATATACGAGAATCTTGGATGAGTCTCCAAAAGTAATATTGTCTTTTATTTTCTCATCAATATCGGTAAATAATGACCTATCTCCACACATGTGATTGCTAGCTCCTGTGTCCAGGTACCATGTAATTTTAACTTCTTGTTTTATGTCTTTATATACAATAAAGACATTAGAATCTATCTCTTCTATCTCCTCCTCAATCTACTCCTAAGATAGATTAGCTCTTGGAGTTTATCTAGAATTACATTCTGAAGCAAAATGTCCAAATTCATTACAGTTATAACATTTGACATGTGACTTATCATATCTATTCTGAGTTTGATATGATCTACCTTGACCTCCTCCTCTTCCTCTTGTCGAGGTAAACTGAGATGTACCTTCATAATTTTATGTATTTCTTCCACTTTTAGGACTTTGACCTTGTCCTCTTCCACGGCCTCGGCCTCCATAGTTGATATTGCCTCTTCTTATTGTCTCTCTCAAATTGAGTTGTGACTTAAGAACCTGCTCCAATAGTTTTTTTTTTCTTCTGTTTAGTTTCTCTTCATGTGCTTCTAAAGATCCTAACAATTCTTCCAGAGTCATTTCTTCTATGTCCTTTGACTCTTCAATAGCAGTCACTATATAGTCAAATTTTTTAGTGAGTGATCTCATTATCTTTTCTATCACTTTTACATGTGAAATATTATCACCCAATCTTCTTATCTGATTGGCAGTTGAAGCAATTCTTGAAATATAATCTGAAACCTTTTCAGATTCATTCATTATAATGTTTTCAAACTCTCCTCTTAAATTATGAAGGCGAACTCTTTTGGCCTTCATACTTCCTTTGCAAGTAACTTGCAGCATGTCCCATACTTGCTTAGCTATAGTTGCATTCGAAAACTTCTCAAATGTGGATTCATTTAAGGCTTCATGAATCAAAGACATGGCCTTCTGATCATTCTTTCTCAACTCTTTCTTAGCTTGAGTGAGATTACTTGAATCACATGGAATTACATGTTCAGATTCAACAATGTCCCAAATATCATGTGTACCTAATAATGTTTTCATTCTCATACACCAATTATCAAATTTCTCACTAGACAATTTAAGGACTTGAAATGAACTCATATTATTATTAGTCATTTATGTTAAAATTTTAGCAAATTTCTAGCTTTTAATTTTTTACCAAAAATTTGTTGGATCAGCCCACAGAGAGAAAATAATCAACGGCCCAAATAAATCAGCCCGGTCAACAATTTGACCAAACCTAGTTGGTTCGGCAGCAAACGCGGGCGGCTAACCTAGCCGCCGCTTCCTTCTTTTGTCGCACGAGCGACTTGGGCAGAGGATTTCGAAGCTCCTTCGTCTCCCCTGACCTTTGACGGCAATCGGAGAGGAGGTGATGGCTGAGTGGTGTTCAACAGCTTCTTTGTGACGTCAGCAGGCGGAGAGAAAAAAAAAAGAGTGACTATCAGCAAATGGGAGGCGAGCAGCATCTGGCGAATTTCAGCTACTTCTGTAGGAGATTTGCGGCCAGGCGAGCGGCGTACGCGAGTAGCATTGGCCGGTGAGTTGCCTCGCTGAACACCAGAGACCCACCCTGATGCTCCCTCATGAAGCATTTGGATTCCTTCCAAGTGTGGAATGATCGAAACCTTCGCTCGTCGAAGCAGTTCGATCCCAAGGACGACATCATAATCATCCATCTTTGCCACTCGAACGTGGTGTCGTCCCGTCCAGTTTCCAAGCTTCATTGGAACGTCGTAGGAAATAGCCACCATCGGCTGCTCTGTGGCATTGACGGTCTTCATCTGAGCCGTCGTCTATAAAGTGCGCAAGCCAAGCTGTGCAGCCATTCATTCCGACACAAAATAGATAAGTCGCGCCAGTGTCAATCATCGCCTCCACATCGACTCCATTGACTTGTATCAGAACATACATTAATCCATCGACTCCCTTGTCGGAGAGCGACGCTTTAGGGGTGACTTCGATGCTCTTGAGAAAATCATACTTGAAGCTCTTAGGTCCACAAGGGATTCGGCTATGGCTGCGGCTATCCTCCAATCCTGTGGCGCATGTCGTCAGAGTTCAGCCTCCGCCCATGGTTGTAGATTTCGAAGAAAGGTATACCATCTATCAGTTTCTGACATATCTGATACATCCAACATGAGTGCTGAATATGCCTAGACATACTCCTGGATTTAGCCAGTATGCCTAAGCCGATTCACCATGTCGCGTGCCTGGTCCGCTGAGTTCCCGAGAAGAAACTGCTGTCGCAGTTCCTCTCGGAACACCTCCCATGTCCAATCAGTTGCTCCTGGGTGTCGAATCAACTTTGGTTCTCCACCAAAGTTTTGCATCATTTGCAAGGTATGTAGTGCACACCCGCACTCGTTCTTAGTCTGGGACATGATTGACGATGAAGAATTGCTCCATGTCCCACAGAAAGTTTCCTAATTTTTTGGATGATCGGGTTTCTCCGAACATCGCAGGTTCTGGGATGCGAACCTTTGATCTAGGAGCCGCCTACTCCATCGTTGGCACTGCGGGCACACCGTGAGATCCGCCTGTACCTGCTGTTGAGCCACAGCGGAGCCTGTTACTTGCTCCTGCAAGGCCCCTACTTGCTTCTGTAGGGCAACTACTTGCTCCTGTTGCGTCGCCATCCCTTCCAAACTTTGCTGAAGCGTAGCCATTCCAGCCAAAGTTTGTTGGAGAGCAAGAATTTGCAACTTATATTGCTCCACTATTTGCTGCAAGTTCTCTAGTTGGGGAACAACAACGTCTTCCCCATCTCTTGTCAGGCCAAGCACTTGCTCTACTTGCGCTAGACGTTCTTCTTGTGTCACCATATCGTCAAAACCTGCCTCTGATACCAGTTTGTCAGACCCTACGCTTGCAAAAATCAAAATTCCGCTGTTACCGAATTCGTCCACCTGATTTTGGAGATCCCTTCGGGCGAAATCGAATCACAAATTCGATTTTGACTCGGGCTACTGTGTTGACCCAGACTCGCCTCGATTCGAATGCCTCACGCGTTCAATCCTTTCGCCCGCCTCACGGCATCGCTCGCCTGCACTCGAACGCCGCCGCAGCATCCTCGCCGAAAGGGAGGAAGGGTGTGCGGCAGGAGGAAGGTCGTCTCCTCCTTACCCCCCTCGTCGCAGCCGCCTGGAAGCTGCTGGACCGTCTTCAACGACAGTGAAGAAGAAGAACAGAGGGAAGAGACGCCGTCAGGGAAGAAACCAGATGTAGGGGAAAAAATCTTTTATTCCTCTCAAAGGTTCCAAAAACCCCTAAACACGAATCTATGCTCGCTCACTCTCGTCGCTCTCTTGTCGGATCTCTCTCCCGTAGCTTTTCGCTGGCTCCAGCTTTAAAGGGAAGAGGACGAGCCGCTTCATCCCCTTCCGTGCCGAGTCATCTGCTAAGGAAGGTGCCGCCGAGCCCTTGTGTCTGCGTCGTCTGCGCCTGAAGACTCGCCAGCGCCGCTTGCTTCCTTCCTCGTCCCAAAGGAGATGCTACTGAAGCCGCCCCCCGCGTCCGAGAACTCCACTGGCGACTACTTCCCGAGTGGCCGCCTCTCCTGTTTCCGACGCCCTCTCGCGTTTGCAGACGAAGTCGGAGACGAGTGTTGCCCACTACTCATCTTCGTCGCTCCGCTTCGTCCACTCCATCGCCAGCGTTATTTGGGCCGGTTGCCTGGGCCGCCCAAGCCATTTGTTTTTTAGGTCTTCAGCCTGTCAGGAATAGGCATCACACTAGGGATGACAATTGGGTGGCACTTTAATAGATTCAAATCTATAATTAATGAGTTTTACTTATTTGTGAGTCAATGTAGTCTATATTCACTAGGGATGACAATTGGATGACACTTTAATGGATATCAAAATCTGTAATTAATGAGTTTCACTTATTTGTGAGTCAATGTAGTCTATATTCAGTGGGGATAGCAATTGGGTGGTACTTTAATGGATATCAAAATTTATAATTAATGAGTTTTACTTATTTGTGAGTCAATGTGGTCTATATTCATGAGGGATGACAATTGACCTATTCAACTCTTTTAATTAAGTTGAGTCCCTTTAATGGTTATGAGACATATTCAACTCGTTTAAAGGGGATGGTAGTTGGGTGACACATCAATGGATACCATACTAATTTAACTCGTTTAATTAATAATATGTATTTGTATTAACTATGTTACTTATAATTTAAAAATTTATAATATAATAAATTTACTCTGACCCACTAACCTAAACTCAATTATCAATCCCTTATTCACTTTTATAGTAGACTTAAAAATCTAATATGTCACTCCTCTCCACAAGCACCTCTCGCTGACCCTCCCCCATCCCTCGTTGGATTATGGCGCCCGCAACACTCCCACCTATCTCCACCCCTTCAACACTACAATTGCTATTAGTGCCCTAGCACAAAAGATCAACAAAGTCATTCGCAAGTAGCGAGTGATAGAGTGGGGGGAAGGAGGAGCGGCACGCGGCGAGCGACAAGTGGGGTAGGCAATGAGGGGGAGTAGGGATGGAGCATGAGGTGGTCGACAAAGGAGGCTTAACGTGAGCGTCAAGTGGGCAACATAGGGTTAGAGAAGTGGTGGGTGGGTTGTTATTGGATTTGGATAGTTATTATTAAGATCCAGATGTCAATAACCTAGCTACCGTCCTAATTCGTATATTTGTTAAATATCACCAATTCCTTTGGTGAGGTGGTTGATAGAGCATTGATCGGGCCGCAATGGGTCAAGTGTTCAAATTCTAGTTGGCCCATTATATAATTGGGCGGAAAGAGAGTAGTAGCAAGAAGGGATCCGTCCTTTTCTCCGATCGCTGTCTCCGCGTTCCTGCCTCCCGACGACAGGCCATCGTCTCCGCGCCACGGCTGCCACCTGCCGCCCCAGCTAATACTCTCACTAGCTCCAGTAGTACTAGTAGAAGCGAACGTAAATCGACGAGGGGGAAGAAACGACGACCACGGAAGAGAAGGCAAGCGGAGAGACGCTTCGCTTCGGGAGGATGGGTTTCATTTGCTGCCGGGCCGGATCTTCTCGAACGAGGGTTGAAGGGCATCAAGCCCGACGCCGTGATCCTGTGGGAAGTAAGCAGAAGCTAGTTTTTAGTTGATGGTTTCTTGATGGTTGATCTCATTCGATTGGTTGTAAGATCTGTACTCTCCTTTTTGTATGTAATCGGTTCAGGCTTCGGTAGCGAAGGCGGCTTGCTTTACGGCGTGTTTGATGCGTGGACACGGGCCTCACATCACGACAGTGTGGCTGCCTTTCGGCGATGATCCTGGGCTAGCCATGGCTAGGGCTTTTCGTGACTGTAAGGAGCACACGGGGAGAAGTAACAGAAGTGCACAGAAACAAGGGAATTAGAGAGGTAAAACATGAGTATTTTTCTGTATTCCATTGTTTGCTGAGATGTATATATTTATACACGACAAAGACCATAATCTGGGAAATATACAATGTTACAGGAATAAGATAAGGAAATATGCGCCTATAATTGATCCTAGAATTAAGGGAGGGCTGTGGCTATGTGAGGTAATATAACTGTTGACAGTGTCTTCTGTTTGAAGGATTATGGAGTGATCTCAGTTCCAGAGTTCTTCAGTTTGTCTCTCGCAGTGAAGGATCAGTTTGTCGTTCTTGCATCTGATGGTGTAAGTGACTTGCAACTTTCTTCTACTGGGCTACTTGGTTTTCTGATTCTGTTATCTCCTAATTACAATTGACAATAGTTACTGGGTCAACTTAAGTAGATTTGAAGCAAACTATAACTCTGTGTAGAGTTTGTAACTTAAAATACGTCAATTTGGTAAACACTCGATTTATGCTATCATGTAGTGGTGCAAAGGGCTTGAAGCATTTTCTTCTTGATTGTATGTGCTTATATATCAATGATTATATTGTTCTATTAACCTATGTACTTCTAGATTTTCTTCATAATCACTCTTCAAATAGATTTGTTTGGCAGCTTATAGAATGTAGAGGAAATTTGACATATATAGTATACCTGCAGAGTTTTCCTGCCTTGTAGCGATGATGAACTATAGTGCTAAAATTTTTAGAGATACTCTAATGTCATAATTTTGACAAACCAGCAATAATGGCTCAGATTCTTCATTCTTCAGTGCTTTCACATTCCTTTCACGTATTGACTCCAGAAATCAGTAACTTTATCACCTAAAAGGTTGATGAGTTGTATCTATAGGGAATGTTAAGATGATGTTTTAAACCAGTTTGGTTCCATCTAAGTTCGATAGAATTGGGGACCTAAGCAAATGACACATCAAAGGACAACCATATTTCCTACATTACTAAATCATATTCTTGATACCCTAATTTCATCTTGCACCCACTATAAAAAATTATGAACGTAAAGAGGAGTATTAAGTGTCTCATCAAAATTTGTTACTTTTGTCATTTTATCTTTTGTTCCACAATTACATTTCTTCCTTTTACTTTTCGTTCCTTGTGCGTCCTTTTATGGCTGTGAACTTCAACAACAATATAAATGATGTATTTGGCCTAGATTGACGGTGAAGGTTGTGTCTACTTTCATCAAAGAATATAGGAAGTTGAGAAAGCAAGGAGCTGACAACATTGACATTAGTTTATATACTAAGGGTCTGTTTTTTTGGGAGGAAAACTAGAGGGAAAGGAAAGAAAAATAAGTTTTTCGTGTTTCCTTGGGCGGAAGGAAAAATTTGAGTGGAAAAGTGGATGAAAAATTTTGTAACTTTTCCTCCGAAACTTTTCTGCCCGAATCGGACGGAAAAGTTGGAGAAAACACAAAGCCACTTTGCGTGATATTCGAAATTAATTTTTATTCTTCTTTTTCTTCCTTCCAAGGAAAGAGGATATGAATTTTTTTTCTTTCCCTGAAGTTTCTTTCCTTATAGTTTTTCATTCCTTACAGTTTTCCTTTCCTCCAAGGAAACAGAGGGTAAATGTTTACTGATTAAAAGGATGACGTTCTTTATTTTAATACTAGCTGGCCAAAAACAAGCTCGTAATATATGGTGTTGTCAGAAAGTGAAAATTTCTGGATATATGTTAGCCATTCATAAGTTGTGATACTGGCTATTTTCATGTGGAAAGTGAGATGAGAACAATTATGATATATAATAATTAACGAGTTTATTATTATTGGCTTGAAACTAATCTATTCCTAAAATCATTTCTGAGGAGTCGGAGGATGAAGCCTCCTCATATAAAGATGTCTCCTATTTTGATTTAATATCTCAAACTGGTTTTTTAAACCTTATATATATATATATATATACATTCGCTCCTCAATACTTTGGACAACTCATGGAATCACTATGCTATAGAATGATTGCCTAGCTACTTTTTGCAAAAAATACTTCCCTTCTCGGGTATTTTAAAATAGGAAGATTTTTCTTCATATTTTCTATGCAAAGAAAACAATTGCAAGATATAAAGATTATTTGTGGAGTTTAATTGGTATTTTCTACATTTGTTTACAAATGATGTGGATACTACATGACATTCTAAGAGAGGATTGTGCTGTATTTGGAAGGATTTGGTCATCATATCAAGTTTGCAAACGTGCTTGATGTTGGTACTGATTACTTGCAAAAAAAAATGTATAAATGAACAATAAAGGATAAAAGGAGAAGGTAAGTAGCTCAAGGATCTAGACCGGGAAGAATTGAAGGGTACAAGGCTAACAACCACCACATCAAGAGGTTTTTATTTTTGGATAGGTCATTGTTAGTCACTTTTGTAGCTAATTTGACCATATTTCTTCTCATTGTTTGTTTTGCTAATATGTATGTTTCAATTATCTTTTGGTAGTCCTTACAATACAAGATTATTGTAGGAAGTCACTTCAACAAAAGGTCCAAAGCTCTAAAATGGTCAGCAACAAAGAGCTTCAAGCCTTAGGTACAAACATGAGTTTTTGTTTTAATTCAATTTTATGTCCACGCTAGGGATGACGACTGGTTGTGTACCCACTTTTTTTTTCTTCTAATGAATCAAACTGGAACTTGAGTTAGGTATTTGTTACATAACCCGAACTTGACTTCGATATTCAAATAGACACTCAATTAAATAAAAGATTTTTTAATTTTAATTTTTTATCTTAAATAATCTATAAAACATTATTATATCTATATAATTAACTACATCCCAAATAAAATGACAATCCACCTTAATATATTTTGTCCTTTCATGAAAGATCGAATTGTTCAGAATAAAGATCGCATCATGATTGTTACAAAACATAGGCATTAAGTTTTCACACTTAATTCCAAATTCAGTTAATAGAATTCTGAGCCACATCCCTTCACTATGCAACATTCTCTATTCTGCCTCAAAATTAGATCTTGAAACAATATTTGTTTTTTTACTTTTCCAAGTAACTAAATTTCCTCTAATATATGTACAATATCCAGTTATCGATCGTCTATCATTCATGTTGCTAGCATAATCCGCATCTGCATAAGTTTCAATTCTAGGATGTCTGTTTTTCTTATGCAAAAAGCCTTTTCCTGGGGCTTCTTTTAATGTATTGAAGTATTTAGCTTCCCAATGCATATATCAAGTCTCATTATAGTTAGATGGATCAACTTCCCAACAACACGATGATAACTAGTTGAATCCATAGGATTAATTCCAATTTACTTGGTTCAGTTTGGTTCGGGTTGAACCAATTAGACACTCCTAACAGGGATATCCTATCTGAGTGCGATTGTAGCCTAAAAACACACAATAAGTGGCTCGAGATTGCAACTTATCTTGGTAGGGGCCGTGAACATGTACATAACACATGCAACAAAAAACACGAGGAACAATAAGAAAAACCGGGCAATGAGGGTAAAGGGTGAAGAAGGGGGGCTTGCTCTAAAGTATCTTTATTGGAACTTGATTAATAAGGAAAGTGGTGGTGAGAACGTCACCCCAGAAATGAGGAGAGACATTCATATGAAAAAGAGGAGACTTGGTCACATCAAGGAGATAACGATTTTCAATCTCTGCAATACCATTTTGTTGGAATATTTAGGGACAAGTAGTTTGATGAAGAATATCCCTGTATGACAAAAAGACTGAAACTATGTATTATCATATTCCAAAATATTATCGGATCAAATAATTTTAAAGAATTTGTCAAACTAAGTTTTAATTTCTTCATAAAAGATACAAAATATAGTAAAGATTTTAGAACAAATT
The DNA here is from genome assembly GCA_027563935.2 of Costus lasius. Lineage (NCBI taxonomy): Eukaryota > Viridiplantae > Streptophyta > Magnoliopsida > Zingiberales > Costaceae > Costus > Costus lasius. Next base: position 10,798,830 of record CM050454.1, on the reverse strand, counting down.
TTCAATAAAAACAACCAACACATATGTGAGTAATCATCAATAAAGGTGACAAAATAACTATGACCATCTTTAATGGGAATAAGACCTAGACCCTATATATCTGAGTGAATAAGACTAAAGGGGTCTTCACTACGACTATTACAATTAGGAGAAAAAGACATGATGTTGTTTGACAAGCATCACACTAAAGCACATGATAAGATGGTAAAGATAAAAAATGTTGCACAGACAGTCCAGTACACCCATCAACTACTGCTATGGCATCTACATGGCCTCACGGGCCTGCTCATTACTTGGCCTATCTAAGAGTAGTGTTTGCCTTGACCACTCTATACAGAAGGTGCACCATAAGATCTCAGTTTCATTCTTAGATAGAAATAGAAAATTTTCATTGGTACGAACATTAGATGCATAATGACATTAATGCTTAACCATTGAGGGCCCGTTTGGATAATTTGCTTTTCAACTTCTATTGGTGCACCCTACAAAAGTTATTTGACCAGAGTGTTTGGAAGACCAGCTTCTCAGGTTCAAATAAAGAAGTTATACTATAGCTCACAATCTACTCAAGGCACCTTCAGCTTCTTCCTTTTGCTACTATTGTGACCTTGTCTGCTGCTCTCCTCGCTGCGATTCTCCAACTTGTGCAAGCTATACTTCCCCCTTCGGGCCAAGCCCTTGCCTCCCCCCTTTCCTGACGTCAGCGTAAACTCCCCTTTCCCTGGCACAAGCTTCGCCTCCCCCTTCCCAGCGTGAGCTCTCGCTTCCCCCTTCCCCTCTTCCCTATCGCGAGCTTCCCTCTTCTCATCACGAGCTCTTGCCTCCCCTTTCCCGGTCTGAGCTCCCACCTCCCCCCTTCTAAGCACCGACGCGCTCTCCCTAATGCAAGCTCCCACCTTCCCCTCCCAGCGAGAGCTACGCCTTCCCCCTCCTTGGCTCGAGCTCCTGCCTCCCCTCTTCCTCGACACTGCGCAAGCTCACCCTCCCTTGTGTGAGATCCTACTCCCTCCTTCCTCAAGCTATGCCTCTGCCTCCCCACTTCCTCGGCACTGGCGTGAGCTCCCCCATGCCTTATGTGAGATCCTGCCTCCCCCTTTCTGCGGGGTGAGCTCCTCCCATCCAACGACCCTCCCCTCGGCAACCCATCTATTGTAGTCAAAATTAATTTTAACACGTCAATATTAGTATGACTAGTATAAGTATAAATATTTTGCCAAATTCTATTTATTTTTCTAACCAGCTCTAGTCAAGCCAACAAAAGTTAGAAGCTTCAGCAACCCCAAACTAAGCCTAAATCCTTATAATGAAACCACATGTCCTTAGTTTTAATATTTACCATAAATCCTTAGTGCCAATTTGACTCCAAAGCTGAACCTCCAGTGTTGATATCACTAATAGCTATGATATCACTAATTGTCATGCTCTGTAATGGGGTCCAACCGGTAGGCCACTGATAACACGCATTTATATAGCATATTGTGGTGTAGTTTTCATATGATTTTAGGTTAGAAATAATAGTTTTATCTCATTTATGCAGTTAAATACTTCATATTATTCAGAATCTTCACTTCTTCTTGGGATATATTTGAAGAAAAATTTAAACTTTTGGAGATTTGTGAGAAGAAGAAGAAATTTAAGGATACTCAATTAAGTAGCGAGATAGATGATGGTGAATTTGATAGTGTTAGAATGGAGTATCCGAAGAGAAAAAAATTGAGGAGAAAGATGAGGAAGATCCTATGCATATTCCACCACCACCACCATATGAATCATCAACTCCTTTTCTCCAGAAAAATTCATTAGGAATTTGCATAATAGATGATGAAAGAGATGATTATAAGGATAATGATGATGGGGTGGTTGAACTATTATTTGATTCAAATATTTATACGATACATCTGAAATGGTGAGTACTCTAATTTATATGTTGTGTTCAAATATTTATACGATACCAGTAGTGACATGTATACTTGTTCAGATATTTAATAATGCCATCAAAGAAGAGATTTTGAAGCTGAATGAAACATATATTAGCTTATCATAGAAAATAAAAGGCTGATTTTAGAGAATAACAAGATAAAAGGAAGATATAAATATACAAGTGAGTCTAGTTATACTAAGTTATATGATATATAATAAATTTATACAATAGAGTATACTTCAATTCTTAAGGCTCGTTTGTATATTTATTATAATTTGATAATTACTCTGCTTATTTGTATTTTATATTGTTTAGAGAAATAAAGTAGCAAAAATTGACTTGGAAAGATGCTCACTCAATGAAGAGAATTTGAAGCTAAAAGTAGATATAGATCAATTGATCATAGAAAATAAAAGGCTGATCTCAGAAATGGAATTAAGAATCAAGCAACTTGTTGGAGAGAATAATAAATTGAAAAAAGAAGCGAAATCAACAACTAAGACAGAAGAAGTCAAAGAAGAAGCGAAATGCACTACTGAGACAGAAGAAGAAATCAAAGAAAAATTGAGTAAGGGGAAAGGTAAAAGGTGGAAAATGTCATCAAATATTATCGTAAGCCCTTAAACTCAAGAGAAGAAGATAAACGTAAAAAAGAAATGGTGCAAAGAAAGAAGATGAGAGAAAAATCACTATTGATGATGAGGTTCCACCTTTCCCGTATGTAGATAAGACAAGTATTAGTTTATCTATTTCATTTTTTATAATTGTTCAACTTAAATTATGGTGTATTATTATTTTTAGAATATGTATAGAAGAGATTATTGTGGGCACAAGCAAATAAATGTTGCTCAGAAGAACCTGCCCAAGAAATACATTCGATGAGAGACTCCAACTTTTAACATTAATATGAAATGAGAAGTAGAAAATGAAAAGGTGTATGATGTGTTGTTCAACCGATATGTCAGTGATGACGTAAGTATAATCAGCCCAAAGTATTTATCATTATATATCTTTTCACTATTAATATTAATGATAAGTATAACCAATATTGCTATTAAATGCAGGCCATTAATACGTATGCAACTCTCATGGTGGAAAGGTATTCCAATGATAAAATAACATATCCTCCATTTGCATATTTGCCTCCTCTTGTATACAATTATATATGCAGAAACAGTTCGGTGCATCTTATAAATATCTCTAGTACTTGCACGTTGAAACCATTGATGATATAGATAGAATTTTCGCTCTAATATGTTTTAATCATTATTGGTTTTTATTATACATGGATATAAAGAAAAAAGAGCTTATTGTTTATAATTTGTTACATGCGCGTAGGGGGATATGTAATATGTTGCAAAATATGTAAATATCAGTATCATCACTCCTTTAAATAAATAATGTAATTAAATATGTTTCTAACAATCTCTTATTGGGTTCCTCAAGTAGCTATATTAAGGTCACATTTTAAACATCAATCAAAGGATGACAAACTTGATATGAAGAAGTGGCCAATTACTTAGACAAAAATTGCCCAAAACAATGTAATAGTGCATATTGTGGAATCTTTGTAATGAAGTACTCTCGAAATGAGGAATTTAATTTCAAACAATCTGATATGCCACGACTACGGGCTATTATCTCTTTAGAACTATTTATGGGAGTTTTAGTGTCTGATTACCAATATTCATAAATTTCTATAATGACTATTGATTGTTGTTCCTAAATACTATCAAATTTCTGCAATGACAAGCTTGATATGATGTATACTGTCAAGTTGATATGTTATGTGTAGATATTTTATATATTATGTTTAGATTTATACGATTTGATTTATATGTTGTGTTCAGATTGGTATACGTTATGTGTAGATATGGCCATTACTAGATTAACCAACCTCCTCAATTGCCACAACAACCAACACAGGCCCACCACACGCCACCAGACCCGCCTCCTTCCGTTGCCACAGCTCCCCCAACGCCTTCTTCATTGCCACATCAGCACCCTCGCCTTCCCTGTTGCATGCTATGCATCAGCTGGAGGTGACGCCAGCGGAGATCACAGAGATATTCACAGTGTGTGACACGGAAGACGTGGTGTTGATGTGGCAATGTAGAAGGCACTGGGGGAGCTGCAGCGATGGAAGGAGGCGACTCTTGTGGCATGCGGAGGGGCTGTGTTGATTGTTGTGGCAGCTGAGGAGGTTGGTTAATTTGGTAACGGCGATATCTACACATAACGTATATTAATCTGAATACAATATATAAATCAGATCGTATAAATCTAAACACAACATATAAAATATTTATACATAACGTATCAACCTGACAGTATACATCATATCAAGCTTGTTATTACAGAAATTTGACAGTATTTAGGAACAACAACAAATAGTAATTACAGAAATTTATGAATATTAACAATCAGATACTAAAAATCTCATAAATAGTTCTAAAAAGATAATAGCTCGTAGTCATGGCATATCAAATTGTTTGAAATCAAATTCCTGATTCCGAGAGAGGTAATCAATATATTTTATTACAAAGATGCCACAATATGCACTATTACTTTGTTTTGGTCAATTTTTTGTCCAAGTAATTGACCACTTCTTCATATCAAGCTTGCCATCCTTTGACTGATGTTTAAAATGTGACCTTAATATTGCTACTTGAGGAACCCAATAAGAGATTGTTAGAAACATATTTAATTACAAGATTTATTTAAAGGAGTAGTGATACTGATACTTACATATTTAGCAACATATTACATATCTCCCCTACGTGCATGCAACAAATTATAAACAATAAGCTCTTTTATCTTCATATCCATGTATAATAAAAACTAATGATTATTAAAACATAATGGGGCGAAAATTCTATCTACATCATCAGTGGTTTCAACATGCAAGTGCTCTAGATATTTATATGATGCACTAAACTGTTTTTGCATATATAATTGTATACAAGAGGAGGCAATATACGCAAAAAGGGATATGTTATTTTATCATTGGAAGACCTTTCCACCAGGGGGCTACATACGTATTAATGACATGCATTTAATAGTAATGTTAGTTATACTTATCAGTAATATTAATAGAAAAAATACATATAATGATAAATACTTTGGGCTGGTCATACGTATATCATCACTGACATATCGGTTGAACAACACATCATACACCTTTTCTTTTTGTATTTCTCATTTCATATTAATGTTAAAAGTTGGAGTCTCCCATCGAATATATTTCTGGAGCAAGTTTTTCTGAGCAACATTTATTTGCTTGTGCCCACAATAATCTCTTCTATACATATTCTGAAAATTATAATATACCATAATTTAAGTTGAACGAGTATAAAAATGAAATGGATAAACTAATGATTACTTTATTTACATACGAGGAAGGAGGAGCCTCATCATAAATAATGATTTCTGTCGCATTTTCTTTCTTTCTACCTTTTCTTTTTTATTTTTCTCTTCTTCTCTTGAGTGTAAGGGCTTACGAGAAGATTTGATGACCTTTCCCCTTGTTTGATTCTTCTTTGACCTCTTCTTCTTCTGTCTCAGTTGTGCATTTCACTTCTTTCAATTTATTATTCTCTTTGACAAATTGCTTTGATTCTTAATTCCATTTATGAGATCAGCCTTTTATTTTTTATGATCAACTGATATATGTCTACTTTCAGCCATTTCTGTTCGTTGAGGGAGCATCTTTCCAAGTCATAAATTGTTACTTTATTTCTCTAAACAATATAAAACACAAAGGAGCAGAGTAATTATCCAATTATAGCATAAATACAAATGAGCCTTAAGAATTGAAGTATACTCTATCATATAAATTTATGGTATATCGTATAACCTAATATAGGTGGACTCCCTTGTATGTTCACATCTTCATCTTGTTATTATGTAAGATCAGCCTTTTATTTTCTGTGATAAGCTGATATATATTTTCATTCAGCTTCAAAATCTCTTCGGCAATGTTAAATATCGAACAACTATGCATATCACTACTGCTATCATATAAATATTTGAACACAACGTATAAATTAGAGTGCTCACCATTTCAGCTGTATCCACAAGTAGTAGAGTTTGTGAAGTTTAAAAAATAAAAAAATTAGAGTATGTACATCATGTACAGGACCTTCTGGCGAGTGTACAGAATGACCACTATGTACAGGATCTTGACACTCACTCCTAGTTCAATTTAAAAAATTACCTGTAATAATGAGATTCATTAGAAGGCAATGTTAAATACAACTAATAACATAATTATGAAATACATGCCATGTCTGAAGACATTGTCTCAAGTTTTTTTAAATATGTACTTTTAGGTATTTTAACCTATTCCCACTGAAAAAGGCATGGGAAGACACTCTCTTTTTTATAATCCATAAATAATGTGCAATGTTCATATAACATACCTGTAAATGTAAGCTTGAAAATGTTAATACAAGTTGACATAAATAATAAATAAAAAAATGTTCATAGTACTTACGTTAAGAAGAATAGCACTGCCCAAAAAGCTTGATGGTTTTTTTTTTTTCGGCTGATTCTAGTTAACTCATTACTTAAGTAGTGGTGTACCGCTTTAGCCCAGTTGTACTCTATTAGTTCACCAATATTTTCAACGTATTGAACAATATATGAATCTAACAAGTAACTAACTTTACTAAACAGAAAGGTGAAAAAAATGTATAATTTGGAAAGCTTGATCATTTTTTTTTTCTGTCTACCTCTTTATCTTCACTAAAACTTATTAGCTTTTTCTCTAATGTAACACGATTGACATTACTCCCTTTGAATTCTTCATTTCAGAATGGGGTATTTGCCTTGTCCTTTTCAAGTTTGACAATCAGCCCTTGTTGTGGAAGACCGAGGATGGCTGAGACATCATTCATTGTGAAGATGACCAAATTCTCATTTATTTTAAAGCCATTCTTTTGCTTGTCCCATCTTAATATCAGATATTCAATTCCTACCTTATCAAGTGGAATACTATGACCTAGCACTAGATGGCTGATTGGAGTTTCTAGCAAATCTTCTTTAATGTTTATGTAACGATAAACTTGTTCCATTGTGTTAATCAACCTCATCATTGCGCATCTACTATTCACAGGTCGGGTAGATTCTCGGCCTCTTGCTCTCTTCATGCTACTTTGTGAATGTGGCTCACAAGTGTACTTATCAGCATTTGAGGAGGAACTTGAACTTGAACTTGCATTAGAGTAGCTCATTTTTTTTATAATTTCTTGCGACTAAACGGATAATTTATACAACATAAAAATATAAACGGTAAGTAAATACATAGAAATAGGTAGTAATGGCTTAAAACATGGATAATAAAAAAATAATAGGTATACTAACTATATGACTGAATTAGCAAACACCCCTAAGTGGATGAATAAAACAGAGCAATTCAAATGGATTTATACGAAAGTGAAAACAATGAATTAATTGCTTAAACATGGATAATAAATATTGAATTGGTATATTAACTATATGGCTCAATTAGCAAACTCTAAGTGGATAAAATAGAGCAATTCAAATGGATCTATACGATAGTTCAAATATTCGTACGATACATATAAAAATATAAACGAATTATAAACAATGAAAACAATGAAGTAATTGCTTAAACTTAAATAATAAATATTACATAGGTATACTAACTAAATGGTTAAATTAGTTAACACCTCTAAGTGGATAAAATCAAGCAATTCAAATGGATTTATATGATAGTTCAAATATTTATACGATACACTAAATAAGAAAATATCTATTTGTAATGGATAGATACCCTAAACACCCTGTATATTTTCATTATTTAGCATATGGATAGATACCTTTCAACATTAAGCATATAGATACATAATTTTGTACAATACGTAAAAATTCATATGTATATAAAAACATAAAGGAAAATAAAATACTGTATGGGGATGATTCAAAGACTAGGATCCTTGCCTTGCAACAAGGAGACGAAGATGGCAGCTGAGCTGATATGATCCACAGGGAAGACTTATATGGATGAGCACTCACCGGAGATGATGATAAGAGGTTAAATATAAGTCAATGAAAAAAAAAATAATATTTACAAAATAAAGATATATATTACCATGTCCTGGAGGCTTCTTCCCTAGGGCAAGGATTGGAGGTAGCGAACTTCAAATATGGTTGCCGTCGGTTAGGTGTGGGTCGAGGGTTGAGGGTCGTGAAGGATGCTTTCAGTGCCGTCGATGTTGAGGGTCAAGAAGGATGCTTTCGGTGCCATTGATGTCGAGGTCTAGGTGGTCGAGAAGGGATTGTCAACGTCATCGAGGTCAAGGGCTTCGACGAGAGAGCTTCGGGCGAGATAGCTTCGAAGGGAAGGCTCTGGTGAGAGGGTTCCGTCGCTGATAGGGCTTTGTCGAGAGAGTTTCGGAGAGAAATTTCGCGAGAGAGAGGGTTTACATAAGATGACGGGATTTTTGGGAGAGGAACCAGGGTTTCGTAATGCTGGTTAGGGTAACGGGAGAAGACGGTAACAGAGACAGCGACTGCAGCAGGCAAGGGTTATAAAAATTGCTTTGAGATTCGCATTATAAAGGTGCTTCAAGATGTGTGTCCGGTGGATTAAGGGACCCTACCTAGATATTCTCGGTAAGGGTTATAAAAATTGCTTTGAGATTCGCATTATAAAAGTGCTTCAAGATGTGTGTCCGGTGGATTAAGGGACCCTACCTAGATATTCTCGGTAAGGTCCCTACTTAGAAGATGCGTTCATGTTATCATGGTGGACATATGTCTATTAATCCTCAAAATAAAGCAGTTGTTAATTGGAGGTGGCCTACCTCAGTTACTTAATATTGAAGTTTTCTAATTAGCTGGGTACTGCAGTTGATTTCTAGAGTATTCCTCTTATCCAACTAACTCAAGAAAATGCTATGTTTGTTTGGGATGACCTATGTGAGCTTGGCTTCCTGAAACTTGAGTCCATAATGATCTGTATAACATTGTATTTTAGGTTTATGTGATAATTGGGATGGCCAGTTGCATTTGATAGCATTTTCTTATTACAATAGTTGCTACTTAGGCATTCAGATAGCCCTTTTAAAGATTTGTATAACAAATGTAGATCTTGATTGCACTGGAAAGGAATTGGGGAAAGAAAACTTCTTCGACCTCATACTATGCAACAAGATGCCAATTATATTCATACAATTTTTGAAGTGTTGACTGAACAAAAATGTTATGCATATCATCAAAGAAGAGACTTGAAGTTCGTAGTTGGCGACCATGTATCATTATTATTAAAGCTTTACCTGACAAAATGAGTTATGAGGTATTTTTATTAGTAAGAAGGAAAAATTGGGTCCACGATTTGTTGGCCCCTTTGAAGTCTTAGAATTGACCTTGTTGCTTTATTGTATTACTCTTAACATGTCGTTTAGCTTGTATTCATGATGTTTTTCATGTCTTAAAGTTGCAGACCGTTCACATGTATTGACTTATTCTTTTATTGAACAACCAATTCAAATCGTAGATTCTTATACTTCAAAATAAGACTACCATTGTTTAAAGGACGTTAACAACATCACTTAGAAAATGAAGAAGAATGAGAGCATGAAGATGAAGTTCCTGAGCAATATCCACTACTTTTTTCTCATCAAATTTTTAATTTTTTGAGGGAAGAAATGTGCACTCAACAAAACTAATATGATTTATTTTACCATATTGATTGATTATAATTTATCTCTTGCTGAATCTGCTGCTCTAGAATGAAAGCTACTGAAATACCCGATTTCAAAGATGGATAATTGTGCAGTGGTTTGCTTGTACTTGGACGGAAAGGTTAATTCTGTTGTGTCACTGGAGAGCATCTCAACTTCAATTGCGTACAGCATTCCAAAGTTGACTCTGATGAAGCTCCTGTTCAAGAGCCTATATTTGATCGAAATTTGACTGTAAGGTCAAATAGAAGTTCCACGATGTCATCTGCACTCAATGAACATGGAGCAGAGTGCGTGTTTCGTAGGGTGGGAACTGGTCAGACCTCGAAGTTGTATGTTTGCTTACAAATATTAGCTACTTGTTCATCTTAGTAAAGGTTTCACTTCAGTTCGAAAGGGCTTGTAAAAATTCTGATTATTATTTGAATTCTGTCTTTGAGCCACAGATTTGCTGCTGCAAGACTTAGCTCAAATTTCCCTTTACCTTTAAAAGAAGAAGAGCAATGAATGATGCAGTCAAGCCAAGACACGACTCATTCCGAAGAAAACTAGCCTCTTCCTTGGTCAAACTTTGAAAGTCCAAACCGTTCCCGTCAAAACACAGCGGCGTCGTCAAAGCAGGTGATTGTCAAACCCCTTGAATAATTGCTCTAAGAAGGAAATAACGGCACTGGATTTGGCTCCTTGTGGAATTTGATAGATATTGTTGGACTAAAGCCACCGAGTTCTTCATCAGAGAAACAAGAAAACAAGCAGCAGCAAATATGGAGCTCCGCCATCAACCACCGTTCAATTCCCGTGGTGGTGTGCTTACGCAGCCGAGGCTACGAGGGGGAGTAGAAGCTCCTCCATCAAGGCCGCCCCGGCGGCCCAGAATCCGAGGCACTGTTCCGGCGGCCACGAATTCCGGGTGGCAATACGCGTCGGAAGGCAGGTGGTCAGGGAGCCGGGAGGTGCTCCGGCGAGCGCTCTACCCTCCTCAGACGCGTCCGATAGGCCCTGTGCCGGGGCAGAGGAGGTGGTGCTTTCGCCCCTCGCGGAGCCCGCTCTCCAAAATGTCCTTGGCGTAAATAAATGTCTGCTGATCCTGGGTCGCCTCTGCCATCAGCAATCTTATCTACTGTTATCTTCTGTCATCCTTTAATCCATTGCATCTTTGGCCTCCCTATTTCTTCAGTTTCTCAAATTATTGTAACTGGAATTGGGTTACTCCATGTGTCAGTTTTTTCCCACATGATTTCGACTCTGTATTAGGTGTCGAAGTCCTTCAATGCCTTCATTTAATCGTTTTGGAGGTATTCGATGATCATATCCTTAAATTTCCAAAAGTGATAAAACAATTTGCAAGTTGCCTTCAAGTATAGTGAGTTCTTCCATTATACAAGGAACCTATGTACTGATTTATCCTACTAATCCCCAACACTATGATAAAAGAAACTCCATTTGGATCACTAGAGATCTCCACTTTTCTCCTTATCAAACAATATGAGGTATGATGAATCTTTTAAAGTGTTCAAGCAACTTGAGCTTATATGTAACCCCTCTAACTAGGGACATAACATAGAAGGGCCCATCATAATGCATGATTAAACCATGATAGGTAGCTTTTAGTGAAATTTGCCCCTAGAACTGTTGGGTTTGTTTAACTGGAATTTAATTGTCAATTTGGAACTTCAAGGGTTCCCAATGATGATTGACGTGCTTATACATTTTTCATGGGTTTTAAAGATGATCTTGAGCTTAGACTCTCATTTATCTTGAGCGAACCTATAAGTAGCATACTACATCATTCAAACTCAATTACACCATATTAGTCTAGGCCAAATGCTATTAGCCCACACTAAGTTATAATCATTTTGGTCAGTTAATTATCGGTTTAGCCAACACTTGAGCTGATCTCATACGTTAAACCAATCAAAATATAGAAAAAAACTGCTTGTTTAATAAACCATTCAGTGTAGTTAACTGCAAATATGGTTAAGTACAATTAACCACATTTGCAGCTTAGTTCGATCAGTTATCTATTATATAGTAGTTTAAAAGTTTTTTTCGACACCTCTATTTTTTTTTTCAAATATAAAGATTTTATTTATAACATATCATAGTACAAAATATTGGCTAGCGTCCGAGGCAAGCCCTGGCCTCATACATTTGTGATTTTTTTTTTTTTTTTTGCTAAACTTGATTTGCAAGCCAATTAATAGTAATGTTAAGTTTCTTTTTCACCTGCATATACTCAACCATTAATTTCCTACAAAAGCTAATAAATTTCATAAGGGGATACATTTTCTGACCCTCAATCCATTCATAAGCTTCCTCTTGAGTCCGTTTCCAAAAATCACTTGACTTAATCTATAGCGTAGCTTAAGGTGGCAAACTTTAAAACTTTCCTTATTGATAGAAGTTTCATATAGAGAGTTGATGGATTGGAAGTATAGTTTGACGTTACACTAATGTATATACGCATGTGGTCTCTCATCAAGTATCTAATAGGGCTGTTCAAAAAAATCGAAAAACCGAACTGAACCGAAAAATCGACCGAACCAAACCGAACAGACGGTTAACCGAATGGATCGGTTCGGTTCACGGTCGGTTTTTTGAGTATAATGGTTCGGTTCGGTTCGGTTACGGTTCGGAGAAAAAATTTTGACCGGTTAACCGAAACGACCGGTATATATATGTATATCTCAAAATTATATTTAGATTATTTATCTAGTGCAATGGTTAAAGGTTGTTTTGCGAGTTAGTAGGTCATGAGTTCGAAACCCATTCACTACAACTTAAAAATTAATTATTTTACATATATAATTATCATATAATAATATTTAATAAGTAAAATCAATTTAAAAATTAATTTTTTAAAATATTTAATTATTAAATAATAATATTTAACAGTCAAAGTTAATTTTTTAAAATAAATTTTAATAAATAAATTATAATCGGTTAACCGGTCGAACGATTGGGGAACGGTTCGTGGTTTTTCTCTTCCATTCGGTTCGATTAACCGGTTGACTATGATCAACGATTCGGTTAATCGACCATGAACAGCCCTTAGTATCTAACTCCAGCTTCTCTTGTAGAGATATCTATTCGTCCTTCGAATTTTTGGCTTTTGAATTGATTCCCGAATCTTAGGTTATATAGCACAATCACTGAATTTAGAGGATCTATACCCGATTGTTAGGTACATGACATAATCACTAAATTTAAAGGATCTATACCCGATTTTAATCATTGTTGTTGGGAGAACACCTAGTTGAGCCAGGCAAAAACTAGACACGACCCGAGTTATTAGGACTTGAGCCCGAACCGGACTCAACTAGTACAGACTAAACACCAACTAGCCGGGTGCGAGTCCAAATTCGGATTGGGTCTTACGAAATCGAGCTTGCTTTAATCATTAAAAATGTAGCCGAATCCAATTAATTACTCCGTACATCCGACTTGTTCTAGTCCATTAATGCGTCAGGCTCCTCTGTCGCCTTTACTAAATCCTTCTGACCCGTCATTTGTCGGCGCGACCAGCCGCCCTATCCACTAGATAGGGATGACAACGACATTGGCATTGTAACAGACGTTGACTTATTCTCAGCCATCATTTTCTGATAACGTCAGCTATATTGAGCTACTTTGACGGCCAACATTCAAAGTAATAGTCAAACCATTGAGAACGAACTTACGAACTCAAGAACAAATTAGGTCAAGAAACAGCTTACAACATGGAAATCTATTTATTTATTTATGTAGAATTTTGGTTTAATTATTGTCATCTTCACAACTTCGCACTGTGAAGGAAGTGATGGCGGCCAACATCTCCTCTGTCCGAATCATTGCCACATGAGACTTCCCCAAAACTTGGAAGGCATGCCCAACACCGCCATAGACAGCGTACTCCTCTCTCTTGCCCGCCCTCTCCATCGCCTCACAGAACTTCAGATTCCTATCTCTCAGCAAATTCTTGTCCGCTGCTACGCACACAAGCACCGCAGGCAGCTTCAGCTCCTCTAACCTCGGAGAGCAGCTCTTCGAAAGAGGATTGCACCATGGGTGGTCGCAGTCGGCGCCGGCTCGCCAGTTTAAGTCCGACGCCTCAAGGGTAAGCGCAGACCCCGTCTTCTCGTCGCTGCTTTTCTCCTCCGACGAGGTCCTCCTCTCCCCGCCAAAGAAGGGTTGGATCGCTTGCTGCCGCAACCACTTGGTGGCCTCGAGGCCGTCGTCGAAAGCTGCGGGGAGTCGGACAAGACGGCGAATCCAGCCTCTGCGGCGGCGAGCCTCGCGAGGAACTCGTGGTAGCAGCGCCACGAGGCGGAGCCGACGCAGAAGCCGCCGCCGTGGAAGTACACGAGAAGTGGAAGCTCGGTCTGGCGCGGGTTGGGGGCGTAGAGCCGGGCCCAAACGCCGGTGGCAGCGTTGATTATGACGTCAAAGCTTGTCACGCCGGTGGCGGCGGGCCAGGTGCAGGGTACGTCGGGCATGACCGGCAGGCGCTCGACGTGGCCATCCTTGTGAAGCTTGAGAAGACCTTGAATCTCTTGAATGGTACCGTCAGGGAGCGGGCGGTGTCCGTGGGAGCAAGCACCCATCCTCTTCTTTCTTCTCAACTGCACCGACCTACAGCTGGGTATCTGGTTGTGTACAAATTTCACGACAACATCAATGTAGGATTTCGTAAAATAACACGCATTTTAATATTTCACAAAATTTAAGATTCCACTTCACTATACTGTGTCACAGCTGCAACGTTTTGCAGTTGGGGTACCCAGTTGCAAATTTTTTCCCAAACTATAATACCTATAAAATTTTATAAATTATAATATAAATAAATTTTTATAATATGAAAGCTTATACAAATTTTAAAAATATCTAATTCAACCAACTCATTTATATTTAATAGTTAGTGTAAATAATTATTAAGAAATCTATTTGTATATTGATATGGGAAAATTTGGTAGATTAGAAAGTCTACTCATGATCCAATCCATTTGATGAACTAATCTCTTAAATAAGTTAGAATATTTAATCTAAATTATTATAAAACTTGTGAATGAGTATTCAACACTATATAAATGTAATGTGTTCAAGTTACTTGAGTGTCACCGCATGTAATTAGATTCATAAAAATTCTATATTATGCATCTCATCCCATTTATTACTTAAAGGAGCCAAATATCATAGACTAGTAAAGCAATTTATTATAAGAAAAAAATATTCGCATATCAAGTAACAGTATTTGTTTTAGAGAACAGTTTAGCTCGTGATCTTGCTGAGAATGTCCATCCCATTTATCACTAAAATGTAAGATCTCAAATCTAGTGATTTTGCTGACATTAGGTATCAGTGTTTACATAACAGTGCTAATCGGTGATTTTGCTATCATGAATATTTTTTTGTGCCTGGAACGTTGCCGATGAGTTGGATCTACGAAGGAAGGAGGGAGGTCAAATTTACCTAGAAAGAGGATCGGAGAAGAAGAGATAAGTTACAACGGCGGGGACCAAAGAATCGGGCGCTAGAGATGGAAAAGAAAAAGCTTCAGCGGCGATGGAGAAGAATCGGGCATAGGCGCTGCAGCGGCGGTCTGGCGGAGAGCAGAATCGTCCGTGGGTGATGTAGAAGAAGACGTTGCAGCGGCGAGCTCCAGTGACGATCGGAGTTGACAATACAAATGCTGGCGGCGACGCTTGAAGTCGATTTCCACGGCAGATCACAGATCGTGACCCGACGGACGAAAGGAAGAAAAGCGAGAGGCGGGTACTGTAGGCAGGCAGCGCGGGCGGAACGGGTTAGCTTATTCTGAGAGCTTCGACTAAACATTATAGTTTGTTTTTTGGCTTATTCTGACATGCGCCAAACATCAAAACTTTTAGTTTTTTGGCTTCCCGCCAATGCAAAAGCCGGCTTTTGGCTTTACCAAACGGGGCCTAAAACTGCAACAGGTTCAGTTCACACGTGTCCACACGTAATTGAACACAGCCGCCAGTACAATATCTACCTTCTATTTTAGAATTTCTTTTTTTTTTAAAAAAAGAAAATTGCCACTGCTACTAGCTTCTGAAAATAGAACAAAATAACAATGCTCATAACACTGTTATGCACTCCGTTATGATTTATCGTTACATAATTTATCAATATTTATTTAACAAGATTATTAACTATTAACTATTAAGGACATAAATTGTAGTTAAGCGGGCCTATAGTCTGTTTTTCTTATATGTTGGGCTTATAGATCATGTCCGTAAGGCCCACCAACAGTAATATGAACAGGATGATCTGTCCAGCCCATCCAACTAAGTTAAACTCAAAATTTCTACTAAATCAATTAATTAATATTTAATATCATATAAATATTTCATTAATGAGCATTAATTATGCATCTACGGTTCGGCTCGATTTTTGTATTTGAGCCGTAATTTGGCCGGCCGCTTCCCGTTCATGGTCCCACTTTTAAAAGACTTCTTGCTGGAGGGTATAAGTGCAAAACTAACCTGTGGCCACGTCATCGATCCGCGTGATCCGCCCATTCGCCGCCAACGCTTGGATCCCCATCCCCCTTGTCTCATCCTGACCGTCAATTCTGATTTCTATACAAGCATCTTCACGTGTTCACTCTACTTTTAAAATTTCTTTCCGTTTTCTATTTATTTTTATAATCCGTTCTGTTCTTCCCCCTCGCTCATTACTTCCGCATCCCAATCTTCCGTCGACTCCGATCTCGCCTTCTTAACAAACCTCTCGATCTGCGATCCTTTCCCAATTCGATCCCAATCTTCTTCGAGTGCAATTTCAGCATCTCCATGGCTACCGAGGAAGGTAGCATAAATTACACCGAGGTGAGCGGAAGATTGTTTGATTTTTTTTTTTTTCCGGTCTCGATTTCTTGATCTGAACCCTCAATTGCACCGTCTGCGAACCGCAGATGATCATGGAAGCGATCTCGTCGCTGGGCGCCGCGAGCAAGTCGGCCATATCGACCTACATCGAGACCAAGAATAGCGGGTTGCCGCAGGAGCACTCCTCGGTGCTCGCTGAGCACCTCGACCGGATGAAGGAGAGCGGAGAGCTACTGCTTGCCGGCGACAACTACTCGAAGCCCGGAGCAGCCGCGCCGCCCCAGAAGCGAGGGCGCGGCCGGCCGCCCAAGCCGAAGGACCCCCTTGCCGCTGCCGTCGCCAAGGCCGCCGCTGGTTACCCACGGCCCCGTGGCCGGCCGCGAAAGGCCGCCAAACCTTCCGGTTCTTCCACGCCTGCATCCGCTGCCGCTTCGGGCGGAGTCAAGAGAGGACGGGGCCGCCCGCCCAAGGTAAAGCCTGCGGTAGTGAGTGAAGCGGTCTAACTGGAGCGAATTGGGGCTAAATTAGATGATTTGGGGGCGAACTGATGACAGTGATTCTTCGACTTTAGTGGTTTCTTCTTCTTTGTTGTATGTTAGTGGCGGTCCCTGTGCCCTGCAAGCAAATTGCCGTAAGAAGGGCCATAGGTTGTTGGACTGTGCTATTGACGATGATTGCAAACTAATTAAGGTGCTTCTTTGCTTGTTTTACTGCTTGAGACTATGATCACTGTATCTTATTGCGATGCTAATTCTGTTCACTTTTGTAGGCAATTTATCATTTCCAAGCTTGCGTCGTGTTGAGTTTGACCTCGGGTTTATTTTTGATAAAATTATAAAAGTTAACTTTGAGCTCCACCTGAGCTTCATTTGGTTCTTATATATGTATGGCTTGAATTAAATCTTGTCTAATTTACTAGCAAAATAAGCTCAAGATTGAGTTCTTAAGTTTGGTCAATTTTGAGTTCTAGTCAGGGCGGATGTTGATCATAATAAAGGATACCCTTCGATGTTGAAAAATCTTGAAACAGACAAAAGAGGATGAGGACTTTTTTGACCAATCATGATTTGGAATGTCCAGTTAAATTACAATAACTAAATATATAATGTCTTTAAATCAATTGTAAGATACAATTGGGTTTATGCAAAGATCTATTCTCTGCGTAGATTTTGATAGATGTTGATCAGTGGATTATGTTTTTGGACATTGGAGAGGGACCTAAAATAATTTAGGTGGCTCTTAAAAATAAAAGAGAAGAGAACGAGAAAAAGATGCGTTAAAAAACTCTTTCTACTTGTACATAGGTGTCAGGAAATTCCTGGATATCTTATAAATTTTTTATCAAATAATATAATTGAACATAAATTTTTTATCAAATAATATAATTGAACAGCGAAAGAATATCTCTAAAATAGATTGATCTCAAAAACCTAGTAAAGATTGTCTTGTGTGGGGATCAACACGATGAGATAAAAAAATACTTAGAGCAAAAGGAGGCTGATGTCGAGGTAGACGCCCAAGCATGCACCTTCTGTAGTCTCACACACACGGATGCCTCAAGTCTTTTTTTTCTATGCTCGGTGCTAGTCTTGAAAAAAAGATTCAAGCCTTTGGTCACCTTCTTCTATGCTTGCGCCACCTTCAAGTAAGATGCGCCAATAGAAGAAGGAGAGGAGATGTAGCCGCCAACTTCAAGTCCTTGCGCCAAGAGGAGAAAGAGAAGATGAATTGCGGCTAGGAAGATAGAAGAGGATTGCGCCAACTATCTTGCTCTCGCCCCTTAAGTTGCTCACGCTAATTTAATTAATCATGCATACTAGCTCTCGCATATAGAAGTGTATATATGGAGACAAGGGGCGGCAATACAAAGGGTTAGGCGCATGTCACAAAGAGAGGGGGGCACTAGGGTTAATGGGTGGCAATTAGGGTTAAGGTTATGGCAAGACTCTAAGCCCTTTCCATAAACCTCTCCTAATCAACCATATGCGCTTGTCATTTGTCAAACAAGCCCTACAAGCCATATGCGCCTCCACCTTTGCCATAGAGGCAAGGTTACCATCCAAGGATGAAAGGGGGAGGCGCTAATTGCTTCCATATGAAGCATAGGCGCCAACTTCTCCCCATTATACCCATAGGCACCAATGGGAGAAGTTTTCTCTCCATTATACTCTTAATTCCAATTCTCTCTTCATGACAACTTGTTATTTGGCCTCATTGGGTAATGAGTTAGTCCAAACTTCATTACATGAGTTGATTGAGCCATTGGATCCAATCCAATGCAACTCAAAGTCAAACATGACCAACCATGGTCAATTTCGGGTCAACCTGCCAAAAATGAAGTTTGGATCTAATAACTCTCTTCCATCTCATCAGGCCCATTGGCGCTGATGAAATCTCCCAAATAGATCCGAGTTATCCAATAACTCGATCATAAGATTTCCCAATCAATACAAGAACTCGAGTATCAAGGTGTGCGACTTTGTAGGTTCCTTTGACGTTGGTAGTGCTGACCTAAGGACACCACAAGTAGTGAGTGGCACCTAGCAGTGCATCGCTGCTACCCAAGTCATCGGAATGGATATCGACATCGACATCCCCATCATCGCAACTAGGTACAAATACAGTACAGTCTCTTTACTAAACTAATATCTGATTAGATAAGTGTGTCACAACTTGTTTTTTATCCAATCACATGGTCATGACTAAATCAGGCTCTCACCTGGGTATGACCATACACTTTCAGTCATAGAACCATTAGGGGGCCCTGTGGATATTAAGCTTCCCTCAGGAAGGGGTAAATCCTGTATCTGTACATTGACCTTCTCATATGGGTCATTGCATGCTCAATGACAACCGTTATGACTTCTAAGCTACAATGAGGTGTTAGGTTGTATCAAAGCATGTTCCTAACTATATAAAAGAGTCAATGACCTCAAGTCAATGGATCAATGCATCTCCTGTCACTTGTGAGGATAACTCATGACACCAAGCCATCGCCTCATAGCGGGTCGGTCCAGTATATCTACCACTGATATACCCATATGTCTGCGTCAGCACCTCATGCTTAACCAGCTCATATACCGGTCTCACAAGCGTCATAGCTGTCTCATATCCACTAAAGTACATCGTCTAGGGACAAGAGTTTGAGCACAGATCCAATCTATCTCCAGTGACATTATCATATAGGAATATAATCGCAGATGTAAACTAAGCATGATAACGACAATGCCAGAATGATATATAAAAAATATCAATATCAAGTAATACAAAGGCATACCAAAACTAGGTCTTAGGGCATAAACACTAACAATCTCTCACTTGCACTAAGACCTAAAGGTTGAGGAACCTCAACTCCATATCTCTAGTGTGACCATCATGCTTCTACTACGCCAAAGCCTTGGTCAGTGGGTCTGCTAGATTATTCTCTGTGACAACTCTGCTAATTTTGACATCACCTCGGTCAATTATTTCTCTGATCAAGTGAAATCTCTTAAGTATGTATTTGGACCTTTAATGAGACCGTGGTTCCTTTGCCTGTGCAATAGTCCCATTATTGTCACAATGGAGCTCAATGGGATCCACAGCAGATGGAACCACCTGAAGATCAGAAATGAACCTCCTCATCCAAACGGCTTCTTTGGCTGCCTCAAAAGCGGCGACATACCCAGCCTCGGTTGTAAAATCAACTACGGTGGATTGCTTGAAGCTTTTCCAACATACAACGCCTTCATTCATCTTGAACACATAGCCTGCCACGATCTGAAGTCATCAGGGTCAGACTGGAATGACGCATCAGTGTAGCCTTGAATATTGAGCTCTTCCTGTCCCCCAATGACCAAGAATAAGTCCTTAGTTCTTCTCAGATACTTCAGGATATTCTTTACAGCCACCCAGTGCTGCAGACCTGGATTGGATTGGTATCGGTTGGTTATGCTCACAGCATAAGCCACGTCTGGTCTAGTACACAATATTGCATACATGATCGATCCCACTGTCGAAGCATAGGGTACTCGACTCATGTCATCCCTCTTAGCTTGTGTGGTGGGACACTGGCTCTTTGAGATGGTAAAGTCATGTCTCATTGGAAGGTACCCATTCTTGGATTACTCCAAGTTAAACCTCTCTAGGACCTTATTGATGACATGCATTGATATAGTATTTTTAGCATACTTTTACCATCAATTATCTCTCTTTTCTATCATGTTTTTACTCATTTTGGCTTAAATCCTTTTATTTGTTCGGAATCTTCACCTCTCTTCACTTTTGTCATATTTTAGGTGAAAATGACCAAATTTTGATGGATTTTGAAAGATCCGAGTGCACGAATAGATTCCAGACACCGAGAGAAAATCACCTACCAAATTTCATGAGAATCAGAGCAAGTTTGAAAAAATACACCCCGCCCGTGAAAATAATTACGGCCATAATTTCTGCGGTGCTTTTTGACGTTTTTCACAGACAGTTTTACGGCCTGCCCATGAAAAGTTTCATGGCTGTAATTCCTGCCCGTGAAAATTTTTATAGCCGTATTTTTAACCCAGAATTGAACAGAAGAAAATATGGCCGCCCATGAAAATTTTTATGGCCGTAATTTTGTCCGCCAGTTTCGGTTTTGACTCCGTTTCTCATCCGATTCGACCCATTTTTTAGCCAAATTTTGGGGGAAACCGAATAGAAGGATGGGGAACTATTTAAGGGAGCTTTGGGCCGAGTTTGAGGACTTTTTGGTGAATTTTCAAGGCAAGAACCAAGGAGGAGGCGAGATCTAGGGCACCGGGCGGCGACCAACGAAAAGGCTTCGATTCCAAGGATTATTGGCGACGATCTTCATCAGGAAACATTAATCCTTGTCTTCCTTTGTCTTTTTCGTTTTGTTTAGCCGATTGTAATCATGAACATGAAATTCTTAAACGTGAACATGTGTAGCATGTCAACGTAAACTCCTATTCAGGATTAAGGGGGTAGCCCTCTTTGTTCTCATGACTTGATTGCTTTATACATCTTATGAAGTTATTTATTCTTGTTAGATTCAATTATTGTTGCATTAATCACATGATAATTACTGGCCATGATTCTCATGTTTTGGACATCTCAAGAAGTACTGAGAAGTGAATTGAGACGTCGGATCTATAATATTTGGACAAGTTGATTTGAACACGAGAGTAGTTTGAATTGACTTGTGGGATCTAAGATTTATCAAAAACTCATTGGGTTTATCTTGAGTTAATAACCACGAGAGTAGGGGATTAAGTCAGATAAACACCTGATTGTACTACTGAGAAGGGGCAATCTGTACATGCGGATAAATCCCCTTCAACATAGTAAATCCTTCTTAAGATTTCTTTAATTTTAATAAGTCATGAAGCATAGAGTGGTGAACCCGAAATTCTGAACTTTCCATAAATTGATTACAAACCCTAGATTGCCTTTTGTCGCTTTTGTTTAGTAGTGATGAACTTCATTTTCTCTCAGATTAGTCTAGCTAACGATTTTTAGTAAGAATCAGTACTTAGCCATTGGTCCCTGTGGATCGATATTTTTATTACTTTGACGTATCCGTACACTTGCGGATCACATTAAGTTTTTGGCGCCGTTGCCGGGGACCAAGTTCGATAATATTGATTCAATCTAAGAATTGATAGACTAGGCTTTTATTTCCGTTACAATTCTCTTCTTTTCTGCATTTTGTGAGTACTTGTAGTTTCCTTTATAAACTTTTGTTGATTGTTTATGCCCAGGTGTTCTAGAAAGTTATTTGAAGGAGATCCGGAACCAGAATGACAAGGAGTTCACTCTAGTATCACTCGCCCCAACATTGAAGCGAATAACTTCGAAATCAAACCTTCTCTATTATGCATGGTTCAGCAGAACCAATTCGCAGGGCTACTTTCCGAAGACCCCAATATGCACCTTTCAATATTTCTTGAATACTGTGATACCTTAAAACTGAATGGTATTTCCAATGATGCCTTGAGACTCAGGCTATTCCCTTTTTCTCTCAGGGACAGGGCTCGTGCGTGGCTACATTCAAGCCCGTCAGGTTCCATAACAACTTGGGAGGAGCTCTCCAACACTTTTCTAACAAGATATTTTCCCCCAAGCAAGACT
The DNA here is from genome assembly GCA_027563935.2 of Costus lasius. Classification (NCBI taxonomy): domain Eukaryota; kingdom Viridiplantae; phylum Streptophyta; class Magnoliopsida; order Zingiberales; family Costaceae; genus Costus; species Costus lasius. The sequence continues at coordinate 10,776,262 of CM050454.1, read as the reverse complement.
GCACATCTAAGGAACCAGATCACGAACTTTGTTCAAAAGGAAGGGGAATCGTTATACGAGGCATGGGAACGATTCAAGGAGCTTCAGAGGATGTGTCCGCATCACGACCTTGAGAAGTGGGTGCTAGTTCATATTTTTTATAATGCTCTTAACTATAATACCCGTACGACAGTTGACGCGGCCGCTGGTGGCGCAATTATGAAAAAGACCACGGAAGAAGCAATTAACCTGTTCGAGGACATGGCTTTAAACCACTGTCTATGGGTAAGTGAAAGAGGACCCATCTCCGAAGGCATCAGGTAAGTATGATTTGGATGCTATTACTTCGCTTGCCGCCAAGGTAGATTCATTGACTCATAAAATCAATTCCTTGAATGTTAGCTCTGTCACGATTAATGCTATCTCCTGTGAAATTTGTGGAAATGCAAGACATGGTGCAGAGGATTATCAGTTAGGGATTTCAACACAGGGGGATTGCAACTCTGATCAAGTAAATGCGATTGGAAATTACAATGGGAGACCTCATAATGACCCATATTTGTGTACCTATAACTCCGGTAGAGGAACCATCCCAACCTCTCCTAGAAGATCAGTCAAAATCAAAACCAAGCACCCCAGAACAACAATCGACAACCGTCCAATTTGCAATCGAGACAGTATAACCAGCCTCTAGCACCCCAGAAGTCTAACCTAGAGGTCATGATGGAGAACTTCATTGCCTCGCAGGCAAAACAAAATGAAAAGTTCATACAACAATTAGAGAAGCAGGATGATAACTTTAGACAGGAATTCAGACATGTCAATGAGTCCATCAAGAATCTCAGCTCTGAAATGGAGTCTATGAAGACCCATCAGAGGATGTTGGAAACTCAGATAGCACAGCAGACTAGCTCCTCAAGCAGGCCTACAGGTAGATTACCAGGAAAACCCGAGGTGAACCCACGTGAGTATTGCAATGCTATTATCACACGCAGTGGGAAACAGTTAGAGGAACCAAGAGTACCAGACTCAACACAAGAAGCAGAGGAGCAAAATTCTGAACCTACAGAGGAAGAGGGAAAAGAAAGAGAAGCAACTTTTCAAGAAAGGGGGCCGAAGCCAGTTTATGTACCACCACCTCCCTACAAACCACCAGTACCTTTCCCTCAGAGATTGGCAAAGGCTAAAATTGATAAGCAGTTTGGGAAATTTTTAGAGGTACTCAAGAAGCTTTGCATTAATATACTTTTCACTGATGCTTTGTCCCAGATGCCTTATTATGCCAAGTTTTTGAAAGAAATTTTTTCCAATAAGAGAAAGTTGGAGGAGCATGGAACGGTCGCACTCACAGAGGAGTGCAGCGCTATAATCCAGAACAAGCTGCCACCTAAGCTTAAAGACCCAGAGAGTTTTTCTATTCCCTGTTTGATTGGTAGTATGTCTATTGGCCGTGCTCTATGTGATTTATGGGCCAGTGTCAGCTTGATGCCACACTCTATTTGTAAAAAGCTGGACATTGGAGATTTGAAGTCCACTTCTATTTCACTTCAGTTAGTCAACCGCTCTGTTCGACATCCAATAGGTATTTTAGAAGATGTGCCCATTAAGGTCGGTAAGTTTTTTATTCCTGTTGATTTTGTTATCCTCGAGATGGAGGAAGACTCTAGGCTTCCCATAATCTTAGGTCGCCCCTTTTTGGCGACTGCTGGTGCAAATATTGATGTCAAAAATGGGAAACTAACTTTTAAGATAGGTGAGGATTCTGTAGATTTTGATCTGACAGAAAATCTGAAGAAACCTTCTTTTGTAGGATATTGTTGCAGTGTAGAAGTCTTGGAAGACACTTCACCGATGACTATTAATTCCAAGATAGAGAAAGATTCGCTTGAAGTATGCTTTATCAAAGGTGATGATAGTGATGGAGGAAAGAGGTATGAATTTAAAACTCTCCCAAGTAACCTCAGGTATGAATTTCTTGGAGAGAACTCTACTTTTCCTGTATTTATTAATGCAAATCTTGAGGCATCTCAAACTACAAAGAACTCATCTTATAATGGATCTTGCTGTAATATTAGTACTGTGAATGATATTTTGACTGATGTGCATAAATTATTTGCTGAACATTCTGACTCTGAAAGTTATACTTTTGTAGATTGTATTGTAAATTCTAATGATAAAGGATGTCAGCTTAATGAGGAGGAGACTAATTTACTTTCGAAGAAGCAGAAAATTCAGAGGAAGAGACGAAAAAGAAAGGAAGGGTTGAAATTGTTTGACGAAGATAAGGGAACAAAGAAATTTTTTGCTAAAGTGAAACACTATTTTAGGGATAAGCCTTGTATATTCAGAGATCAAAGAACAAAACAAGGAAAGCATACAGATACGATTCAAGCAGTCGTTACTTGATCAGGGTTGATTTTGGTCGAGCTAGCGACGTTAAAATTAGCGCTTCTTGGAAGGCAACCCAAGCACTATCTCTCTTTTTCATTCTCAGTTTTTATTTTTGTGTTATTTTACTTTTTGGTAGATAGGTTAGTTATTTGCTTTTGGAAGTTATGCTATGAATCTTATATGATGCTTTTAGAATAGTTTTCCCTTTTGATCATTATTTATATTTTGTGTAGGAGCTTTGTGATGCGTGTACCAAGAGGAGGACAGCTCTGAGGAGGATGGTTCGGGTGATACTACGAACAAGTGGCGCTTTGTGAGCATCTCTTCACCTACGCTCTTATTCCTTGTTAATTGCATAGAGGACAATGCATTCTTTATATAGGGGAGGATATTTTATTTGATATTTTATTTCATGGATATTGTATTTGTCATGATTCTTTGATTTATGATATGATGTCATGTGAATGTCTAAATGAATTTTGAATCATACTCAGATTATATGTACTTTCTGATGCACAATGTTTTTGATGTTGATGAGTGATTTTATATTGATGATTTATGTTGTGGATGATCTTATACCAATGCTTGAATGGATTAATTACTCTATGTGTTGAATTTATTTCCTTGATATATATCCTCATATTTGATATTCCGCAAATGATAATAAAATTCTGGTAAGTAGATTGTTTGAGGAATGAGATTCAAGAGTGAAGCATCCTCTCAAATAAGGTGAGTAGATGAGTATAATTTTCTTGAATTGATATTGATTGATTAACCTTGTATATGTTTTGTCTATTGTGTTATTTGTTGGGATGAAAGAATCGAAAATCCAACAAAAAGAAAAAAAAAGAGAGAGAGACTCCTATACTTGGCACTGCGAAAAATTGGCAGTGATACCGAAGACATGAGTTGAAGTCTAAAATAAAGAGAGAGAGAGAGAGAGAGAGAGAGAGAGAGAGAGAGAGAGAGAGAGAAAATAAAAGTATGTATCTATGTGGGTACATGCCAAGAAAAAAAAATATTGACATTAACTCCACTATCTTCGGCTATGAGTCACAACTCTACTAGCTTAAAGATATGAGTTCCATTACATTGGCTATGTGGTCGGTGTACTCTAAATTCGTCACCAGAAAAAATGTGGTAATCGATTTAGATAATATAAAAAAAAAATACAGAAAAAGATTTTGGAGGTCTTATTCCTGTAAACAAGAACATTATAGTATTGAATTGATTACAAGGTGAACTCATGAGATTGAGATTCAGATTATTATGCAAGTTGCAAATTTTATTTATTTTGGATTGTGAATCTTAAAGATTAAATTCTAAAGACAGTTTATTTCTCTGGAATCTTTAGTGACATGAGCTGGAAATCTTTAATGAGTGATTATATTTTGGAAATTTATTTTTCATGAGTGAGTTATCTTTTTCATACTAAACATTATTCTTTAGTTTATCTATTTGCTTGAGGACAAGCAAAAGTTTAAGTATGGGGGATTTTGATGACATGCATTGATATAGTATTTTTAGCATACTTTTACCATCAATTATCTCTCTTTTCTATCATATTTTTACTCATTTTGGCTTAAATCCTTTTATTTGTTCGGAATCTTCACCTCTCTTCACATTTGTCATATTTTAGGTGAAAATGACCAAATTTTGATGGATTTTGAAAGATCCGAGTGCACGAATAGATTCATGACGCCGAGACGAAGTCACCTGCCAAATTTCATGAGAATCGGAGCAAGTTTGAAAAAATACACCCCGCCCGTGAAAATAATTACGGCCATAATTTCTGCGGTGCTTTTTGACGTTTTTCACAGACAGTTTTATGGCCTGCCCTTTTCACGGCTGTAATTCCTGCCCGTGAAAATTTTCACAGTCGTATTTTTAACCCAGAATTGAACAGAAGAAAATATGGCCGCCCGTGAAAATTTTTATGGCCGTAATTTTGTCCGCCAGTTTCGGTTTTGACTCCGTTTCTCATTCGATTCAACCCGTTTTTGAGCCAAAATTTGGGGGAAACCTAATAGATGGATGGGGAACTATTTAAGGGAGCTTTGGGATGAGTTTGAGGACTTTTTCGTGAATTTTCAAGGCAAGAACCAAGGAGGAGGCGAGATCTAGGGCACCGGGCGGCGACCAACGAAAAGGCTTCGATTCCAAGGATTATTGGCGACGATCTTCATTAGGAAACATTAATCCTTGTCTTCATTTTTCTTTTTCATATTTTTTAGCCGATTGCAATCATGAACATGAAATTCTTAAACGTGAACATGTGTAGCATGTCAGCGTAAACTTCTATTCAGGATTAAGGGCGTAGTCCTCTTTGTTCTCATGACTTGATTGCTTTATATATCTTATGAAGTTATTTATTCTTGTTAGATTCAATTATTGTTGCATTAATCACATGATAATTACTGGCCATGATTCTCATGTTTTAGACGTCTCAAGAAGTACTGAGAAGTGAATTGAGACGTAGGATCTACAATATTTGGACAAGTCGATTTGAATATGAGAGTAGTTCGAATTGACTTGAGGGATCTAAGATTTATCAAAAATTCATTGGGTTTATCTTGAGTTAATAACCACGAGAGTAGGGGATTAAGTCAGATAAACACCGGATTGTACTACTGAGAGGGGGCAATCTGTACATGCGGATAAATCCCCTTCAACATAATAAATCCTTCATAATATTTCTTTAATTTTAATAAGTCATGAAGCATAGAGTGGTGAACCCGAAATTCTGAACTTTCCATAAATTGATTACAAACCCTAGATTGCCTTTTGTCGCTTTTGTTTAGTAGTGATAAACTTTATTTTCTCTCAGATTAGTCTAGCTAATGATTTTTAGTAAGAATCAGTACTTAGCCATTGGTCCATGTGGATCGATATTTTTAATACTTCGACGTATCCGTACACTTGCGGATCACATCACTTATCAATGTAAGTATTCTGACTAAGGGCCAGGAGCCTCTTGGATCTATCCCAGTAGATCCTCACGCCTAGGATATAGGCGGCCTCCCCTGAATCATTCATCTCAAAATACTTCCGCAACCATGTCTTCACAGACTGAAGACTAGGGATGTCGTTTCCGATGAGCAGTATGTCATCGACATACAAGACCAAAAAAGTCACTAAGCTCGCACTGAATTTTTTGTATACACAGGCGTCATCTTCACTTTTGATAAAGCCATAATCTCTCACAGCTTCATCAAACCGAAGATTCCAACTTCGAGATGCTTACTTTAATCCATAGATGAATTTCTTTAGCTTGCAGACCTTATTGACATTTGTAAGATGGATGAAACCATCAGGTTGTCATATATATATCCTCTGTCAACTTCCCGTTAAGGAACGTTGTCTTAACATCCATCTGTCATATCTCATAGATAATATGCAGCTATAGCAAGCAGTATCCGAATGGACTTGATCATGACAACTGGTGAGAAGGTTTCATCATAGTTCACCCTGTGGACTAGCTTGAATCCTTTACCCATAGTGGTGGCAATTTCACCCGAACCCGATGGGTACCCGACCTGTTTATGGCTAGTTCGGGTACCTGATTAGCTAAACGAGTCGGGTTCGGGTTTAGGGGCGTGGGTACCTGGTACTCGATACCTGACTTCAATAAAAAAAATATAAATATTATTTTTTATTATTAGAGTATAAATAATAATAAAATAACCATTATATAAATATTTATTACTATTAAAAAATTTAAAAATAATAATAAATAATTATTATATAAATATATTTAATTTAATTTTAATTTTTAAAATATATTTTGTATAATAAATAATTTAGTTTTTTTAATTAATCGGGTACCCGCGGGTACCCGTTTAAATACCCGAGCCGGGTTTGGGTCGGGTTCGAGTAGCGGGTTCGGGTGGCGGGTCGGGTTCGGGTTTAGGGTAAAATCCCGGGTACCCGACCCGTTGCCAGTCCTATTTACCCACATGTCTACTCTTAAAGGTAACTATGTTGCTATCCATGTCAGTCTTCCTCTTGAAGACCCATTTACAGCCTATGAGTTTTACCCCATCAGGCAGCTCAACCAAATCCCAGACTTAGTTTGCTGACATGGAATCGATCTCGGATCGCATGGCCTCAAGTCATCTCTCGGAGTCCGGTCCAGTGACCGCTTCATCATAGGTCCTGAGCTCATCCTCAATGATGAAGATCCTGTCGTGTTGGGTCGGCAGCGACCTATACCTCTCAGGTGCACGACGAATACTTTTAGACCTACGTGGGACCTATGTCTGAGCCTCAGGCTGCCGAGCAACCGGTGGAGGCGGCTCATGTTCCATCTCAGTGTCTTGTGGTTGCACTTGGACCTCGTCCAAGTCAAACTTCCTCCCACTAACTTCTTTCATGAGAAATTCTTTCTCTAGAAAGACAGCTCCCCGAGTAATAAAGACTTTGTTCTCGGTAGAGACATAGAAATAGTATCCTTTAGTTTCCTTTGGATACCCCACAAACACACATTTATTAGATCTAGGTTTTAGCTTGCTAGAATCCTGACGTTTGACATAAGCCTCACATCCCCAGATCCTGATAAAAGAGAGGTTAGGGTGTCTCCCACTCCATACCTCGTATGGTATCTTTGAGATACTCTTAGATGAAATGTTATTCAGTATATGAGAAGCTATCTCAAGTGCAAAACCCTAGAATGAGAGATGTAGAGTTGCATGACTCATCATAGACCGAACCATGTCCAACAAAGTTCGATTTCTCCTTCAGACACATTATTCCATTGAGGTGTTCTAGGAGGAATGAGTTGGGATAAGATTCCACACTCTCTAAGATAGTCAAAGAACTCACCGCTCAGGTACTCTCTACCTTGATCTGATCGAAGAGTTTTGATTAATCTACTAAGCTGGTTCTTTACTTCATGTCTGAACTCCTTAAATTTCTCAAAGGATTTAGACTTATGTCTCATCAGATAGACATAACCATATATGCTGAAATCATCAGTAAATATGATGAAGTAGTTGTACCCGCCTCTCGCTTGTTTATTGAATGGCCCATACACATCACTATCTATGAGATCCAATAAACCTCCTGCTCTCTCACCAGTCTTAGTGAATGGCGCTTTTGTCATTTTGTCTAATAAACAAGGCTCACAAGTATCAAATTCCTCCAAGGAACTTGAATCTAACAACCCATTTGCATGGAGTTGCTGAATGTGATTCTTGTTTATATGGCCTAATCGACAATGTCATAGGAAAGCACCAACTGAACCACTCAGTTTGGTCCTCTTATTATTTATGTTACAAATAGAGCTATCCATGTCTGAGACATATAAACCATTGCATAAAGTACCCTTCCCATAAAATATATTTGCAAATGAAAAAAAAACAAGAGTTCTCTTTGATTTCAAACTTAAATCCTTTCTTTTCTAAGCAAGGAATGAATACAATATTTTTAGTAAGTGAAGGTACATAATATTAATGATCTAGCTCTAACTGAAGTCCAGAAGGTAGGGAGAGAGTCAAAACTCCTACAGCAACAGCAGCAACCTATGCCCTGTTTCCAACCCATATGTCAATCTCTTCAGGCCCCACCGATATACTTTTCTTGAGCCACTACATATTTGTACAAATATGAGCTTCACATGCGGTATCCAATACCCATGACATAGAAGTAGAAAGGTTAACTTCGGTAACATAAATACCTGAGCTAGAGGATAAGGCCTTGCCTTTCCTCTCCTCAATCTGAAGTTGCTTGCAGTCCCTCCTCTAGTGACCCTGCTCGCCACCTCTATTCCATTGATTTCCTGGCTTTTTTCTTCAGTGCTTTGGTTGGACCTTTGGCACTTCCCTTAGCACGTGCTTTACCTTTTTCTTCATCTTCTTGGTCGCAGAGACCAAAAGAACAGAATTGGGCTTGGTCTTTCCCATGTCTCGCTTAGTCGTTTGGAGCATATTCAGCAGTTCCTCCCTAGTGCACTCAATCCGGTTCATGTTAAAATTTATGATAAATGGACTGAAGCTAGGGGGCAGGGACTATAGAATAAGATCCACAACCAGCTCGTTATCTATAGTGTGCCCTAGTCTTTTGAGATGATCCACATGCTGAATCATCTTGAGCATATAGGGTCCCACTAGCGCACCCTCAGACAACTTGCACTGAAAGAATGCTTTGGCAGTGTCATATCTCTCAGTTCTAGCCCGAGCCTCGAACATCTATTTCAAATGAGTAATCATCTAAAAAGCATTCTGCTCCTTATATTGCACCTGAAGCTTAGGTGCCATAGTGGCTAGCATGAGACGTTCTACTTCCAAAGACTCATCCTGATGCTTTCTAAAAGCATCCCTATCTACCGTTCGGGCATTAAGCACAGGAGCTGCAGGAAGAGGCTGCTCAAGAACATACAGCTTCTTCTCGAGCTTGAGGGCTAACCTCAAGTTCCGATGCCAGTCCATGAAGTTGGATCCAACCAACTTATCCTTTTTAAGAAGGGATCACAGTGACAATCCGCTATTGTTCGTAGCCATTGATCTACAACAACCAAGAAGACAGATTAGTACTACTTTAAGTCATTTAAACTGGACTTGTTTTAAATAACCATGACTCCCACTATTTTAATCGAATTGACAACAAAGTCAATCGGGAAATCGAGATTTCCTAGTGAGATGGAATCTTTATTCCACATGAGGCTTCCCGTCCCACGAGGGTGCGATGAGATGCACAAAGTGACCCGTGCTTCTTAAGGTGGGCATGACGGCCGATTGCACTTGGCAACTCCCCTTGTTGAGACAGTCTAGGTATTTCATGTCCAGCGAGGGTTGGAAATAGCATGAAACCCTAACCTCTCAACAAGGATGCGCCCCCTTGTTGAGTAAGTATCTAGGTATTTATAAAGATAAGTGGGTGTGTCCTACTAAGTTTGCATGCATGCGCCAATGTACATCAAGGATGCGCCCCCTAATCTTCTTCTTACGATTACATAAAAAAAGCAAAAAGAAAGGCGGCATGCAAGCCTCACAAGGATACATCACAGGCATGCAATAGGTGCTTGACTAATGATCACAACATCATGCACGAACAAGATACTTACTCATGTAATTCTATATGCTCATGAAAAATATAAAATCTAAAATTTTAATTATCATAAAACAGGTCACTTTTCCTCATTTTCTTATCACAAATCTTTTGATTATTTGAGATTAAATTTCATGACAATTTCATAGACCAAATCGGCTAGCAATTTTGTCAAATCAAGAGACCCGGCCAGTCCAAGGACACAATGCCCATCCTACTTGACAAAATTACGTGCGCCTATGATCTTAAATCAATCAAAAAATTAATCCAAAAATCTAAAAAAAAATGAACACAGGATAGGAACAAGAAAACTAGAATTTTCTACTTTAGAAAAAGGCATGCACATGCAATTTGCGAAAATTGAATATGGCATGTGAGCAAAGAGAAAAGCATGGAAACATCGTTCGAGGCTCACAAGTCGCTCTGATACCACTGTTGGGAAACCCCAGTGATATATTTTTTAAAATTTTCATCAAATAAAACAATTGCATAGTGGAAGAATATCCCAGAAGCAGGCCGTCCCAAAAACTCAGTGAAGATCGTCTTGTGAGCGGGTCGACACGATGAGATTGAAAATGCCTAGAGCAAGAGAAGGCCGATGTCGAGGTAGACGCCCAAGCGTGCGCTCTCTGCAATCTCACACTCATGGATGCCTCGAGTCCTCTTCTTCCATACCCGGTGCTAGCCTTGGGAAGAAGATCCAAGCGTTTAGTCACCTTCTTCTATGCTTGCGCCACCTTCAAGTAAGATGTGCCAATGGAAGAAGGAGAGGATATGTAGCCGCCAACTTCAAGTCTTTGTTGCGCCAAGAGGAGAAGGAGGAGATGAATTGCGGCTAGGAAGATGGAAGAGGATTGTGCCTAGGGATGGCAACGGGGCGGGTCGAGGTCGGGTTTTGCCATCCCCGACCTGACCCCGACTTCCACGACCCCGACCCCGACCCCGACGGGTTTAGAAAACCCAACCCCACACCCGACCCCGCGGGGAAACCCGAACCCGCAGGGATACCCGACCTCGACCTATCTAAAAAATAAATATATATTATAAATAATATTTTAAAATTAATTTTTATTCTATATTCATAATATATAAATAAAAAATATTTTATATAAACTACACAATCATTTCTACATCAAATTACTATAAATTTAGTACCTAAGTTATAACTTAGAAGGGATAGATTTGTCATTTTAATGGTCGGGTCGGGTTCGGGGTCGGGTTCGGGCGGGTACCTGAATTCCCATACTCGACCCCGACCCGACTTTATCCCGTCGGGTTTTCCCCGAACCTGACCCGACCCCTAGTCAACTCGGGTTTTCCCCATTGACTTCGGGTCAGGTCGAGGCGGGGGTGAGTTTTCTTGCCATCCCTAATTGCGCCAACTATCTTGCTCTCGCCCCTCAAGTTGGTCACGCCAATTCAATTAATCATGCATACTTGCTCTCGCATATAGAAGTGTATATATGGAGACAAGGAGCGGCAATGCAAAGGGTTAGACACATGTCACAAAGAGAGGGGGCGGCTAGGGTTAATGGGTGGCAATTAGGGTTAAGGTTATGGCAAGAATCCAAGCCCTTTCCATAAACCTCTCCTAATCAATCATATGCACTGGTCACTTGTCAAACAAGCCCTACAAGCCATATGTGCCTCCACCCTTGCCATAGAGGCAAGGTTACCATCCAAGGATGAAAGGGGGAGGCGCCAATTGCTTCCATTTGAAGCATAGGCGCCAACTTCTCCCCATTATACTCATAGGCGCCAATGGGAGAAGTTTTCTCCCCATTATACCCTTAAGCCTAATTCTCCTTTCATGACAACTTGTTATTGGGCCACATTGGGTAATGAGCTAGCCCAAACTTCATTACATAAGTTGATTAAGCCATTAGATCCAATCCAATGCAACCCAAAGTCAAATGTGACCAACCATGGTCAATTTCGGGTCAACATGCCAAAAATAAAGTTTGGCTCCAATAACTCTCTTCTATCTCATCAGGCCTATTGGCGCTGATGAAATCTCCCAAATAGATCCGAGTTATCCAATAACTTGATTATAAAGTTTCTGGATCAATACGAGAACTCGAGTATCAAGGTGTTCGACCCTATAGGTTCCTTTGACGTTGGCAGTGCTGACTTAAGGTCACCACAAGCAGTGAGTGGCACATAGCAGTGCATCGCTGCTACCCAAGTCATCGGAATGGATATCGATATCGACAACCCCATCATTGCAACTAGGTACAGATGCACTACAGTCTCTTTGCCAAACTGATATCTGATTGGACAAGTGTGCCACCACTTGTTTTTATCCAATCACTTGGTCATGACTAAATTAGGTTCTCACCTAGGCATGACCATACACTTTCAATCATAGAACCATTAGGGGGCTCTGTGGATATCAAACTTCTCTCAGGGAGGGGCAAATCCTGTGTCTGTACATTTACCTTCTTATATGGGTCGTTGCATGCTCAATGACAACCGTTATGACCTCCCAAGTATGGTGAGGTGTTAGGTTGTATCAAAGCATGTTTCTAACCATATAGAAGAGTCAATGACCTCAAGTCAAGGGATCAATGCATCTCCTGTCACTTGTGAGGATAACTCATGACACCAAGTCATTGTCTCACAGCGGGTTGGTCTAGTATGTTTACTACTGATATACACATATGTCTGCATCAGCACCTTGTGCCTAACCAGCTCATATACCGGTCTCACAAGTACCATAGCTGTTCAATATCCACTAAGGTACATCGACTGGGGACAAGAGTTTGAGCACAGATCCAATTTGTCTCCCGGGACATTATCACGTAGGAACATAATCGCAGATATAAACTAAGCATGATAACGACAATGCCAGAATGATATATAAGAAATATCAATATCAAGTAGTACAAAGGCAGACCAAAACTAGGTCTCAAGGCTTAAATACTAACAATAGGAGTATAGGAGAATTAGAGTTAAAAAAGAACTCCACCGCACTTTATAAATTATATTTTACACCATTGGCAAACTAATTAGCTTGTTGATAACCTTTGGCAAACTAATTAGCTTGTTGATATCATTGAACCACTTTATAGTATCTACCTATAATGAAAATTGGGTTCATACGATATAAAGGTCTAATTTTAACTAATCCCCAATCCTCTTGATGAATCTAGATTTTAGACTAATACCTAATCCTCTTAGTCTGTATACTAGAGGGGATGACATTTTAGGAAGGAAAAGATTTTGGGTGAACGAGATATTAGGAGCGAGGGGATTGTTGGACACGTGAGAGTCACATGCCAACGTTTGTAAACAGGATGTAGCGGCGAGCGGAGGGGTGATCTGTGATGGTGAGCGAAGGGGAGCTCTGTAATGGAGCGGCGGTGAGCGGTGGGGAGGTCTACGGTGGTTGTAGCGTCTGCGAGCGGAGGGGAGGTCGAGCTGCGGCAGCGGCTACGACATCGGTGAGCAAAGGGGAGGTTGAGCTGTGGCGGCGGTGTGTGAACGAGCGGCGGCAGAGCACGTCCATCATGCGAGCGGAGGGGAGGTCTGCAACAACGAGTGGCAGTTGCAGCGTCTGCGAGTGGAGGGAAGGTCGAGCGGCGGCTACAGCATCTGCAAGCGGAGGGGAGGTCGAGTTGCTGCGGCGGCTACGACGTTGGTGAGCGGAGGGGAGGTCAACCTATGGCGGCAGCATGTGAACAAGCGGCGGCACACGAGCGTCCGTCATGCTCGTTGATCCGCCAAATTTGGGCAGATCAAAAAGGAGGGATTTTACCCTCTTTCATCCGTCCATAAATTCTTCTCTTTCCCTTTAGATCCGTCCCTCCTTATAAACAAGAATTTTTTTAAAATTTCATCCCTTTCACCTTCTCATCCCTCCTTGTTTATGTAAACAAGGAGTTATGTAAACAAGGAGTTAGTGAATCGGGATTTTAATATTGCAAATTCATTCAATAAGATTTTTTTATTTCATTTCACTATAATATTATCCAAGTTGCTTTTAAAAAATATTAAAATTATTATTTTTTACATAACTAAGATATTAATTTTGGCATTTTTCACTGGAAGGCATTTATTAGATCCAATAGCTTTTGTTAGATAAGATGAGATATTCACTGTATATTATGTTTGTAACCCCCACATTTTGTGATTTTTAAAGGTTTTAGCTTGTATGGATATGCTTATTAAACAAGTAGCATTTCAACACTTTACTCAAACAATATAAATAAGAATCAAACTGGCATAAACGGACTTGCATAATCTAAACTAATTAAATTTGTATTTTATAAAAAAATTTTATTTGTTAATTGAATTATTACTATTATAATGTCGTAAATCAATCTCTATGGATTATATTCAATATTACCATATAATTGCATGCTCTGAGTAAATCAAAGTCTTAGTAGTCAATGCGCTATAAATATAATTTAATTAGTTCATAAATGAATTTTTCTAATCTATATATCATTTTAGACCAATTTTAAGACAATAATCAAAGTACTTTATAAATTGAATTTATAATTAGTATAGTGTCATACCTAGTCAAAGTGTGCAAGTATGCAAAACAATTGTAAGTAATTAAATTGCAAAAAGGTAAATTGCAAAATGATAAAAGTGTAGAACACAAAGGAAGTTGCATTAATAGATATAATTGTAATGCAAAATTTTAATTTATTAAATTTAATAAATTTAATAAATATAAATCATTAAAATCTTAGACTCATTTAATGTGCAAATTTGATATTTTAGAATGAAGCATCATTTTTTGAAGTTTTAAATTGTTTAACATGCAAATTATTTATTTTTGACATAACTCAAAATAATTTAATTCATATTTTTAAAAGGATTATATAAATATTTTTATTTTGAAATAATTTAGATTTAAATAACTTTGAATAAAAAATTGAGTAGTGATCAAATTTTCAAATAATTTCAGAAAAATTTAGAGTGTATAAATTTCAGAAAAAAAATTTCTAAAAATTTTAATTAAAAAATTCTAAAGTATATTAATTTCATTATATTTTGAGAAATTTTGAATGATATAAGATTGAGAGTAATCAAAATTTAGAAAACTCGATTTCTTTTTAATCCCAGTTATCAATTCCCAAATAATTTCATAAAATTATACAAAATTTTTAAAATTTAAAAATTCTGGATTTTTTTTATAATTTTACAAAATTGGAATCATGTAATATTTGAAATCGAAACTTGGAACTATATTAATTTCCAAAAAGTCATTTAGATTGTAATAGTTAAATTTCGTTTATAGGAAATTCAAAATAATATATTTCCAATTAGGGGCAATTGAAATGTTCATTTTGAATGAAATTCGAATTGGATAATGTTAGAATTGGGTAAAAACTCTTTTTATTTATTTTTTAACTCTAATTTTTAATGCATTTAGAATAATTAAATTCATTCATTATTTCAATCCTTGCCATAGAAAAATATTGGAGTAAAAAGGCCGAATTATATAAGGCAATCACACCAATAAATCTAAATTGATTAATATGAATAATTAAATAAAAAAACTAAGAAGGAATTGGGAGGTGACAAATAATCCTAAGCAAAGATCTAATGTATACACATGTGTTGATCAATCTTCTATCCCAAGATACAATCAGAGCTATTCCTTTCTGGCGCGATGATGGGATTCATGTCGTTACCTCTTTCAATTTTGAGCAATAAAAATAAAAGAATTTCAATGGGGTCCTTAAAACAAGGGAGAAAATAAAAATAAAAGAATTTCAATGGGGTCCTTAAAACAAGGGAGAAAAGAGGGGAAAAACCTTTATTTCTCTTCCTTGATATAGTTAGTTCATGAGTCAAATGGGAGAAAAGGGGACTCTTTATAGACTGAACTATAAAGGCACCCTTTTCTACACCCCCTTTAGTAAATTAAATTAAGTTAATAAAACTTAAAATTGGCTCGTAAAGAGATGCCTCAGATTAAATCAAATAAAATAAGATTTAACACCAACAAAAGGATAATATGATGGTTGAAGTAAATAACTCATTTGGATCTAACAACTCTATATAGCCTAAGAAGGTAATTCTTTCATCTAATAGTTTTTGATATAAGATCTCTACAAATCTTCCAAAGTTGCATTCAATTTGCTTATATCACCAATATTTTAGGCTTCCATTTTTCTCCAAAATTCTATATAGATTTTCAACCTCAACAAAAATCTATTTAATATGAATAGTAAAAATCTATTTAATTTCTTTGAAGGTATTAGAAGCACACTCCTTTTAGATTCCTAATAGAGAAATTTTCGAAATGAAATTCTTGAACTGCCTAAATTGTGAACATATAGAAAAAAATCTAAGAAAAGAAATAAGCAAAGAAATAATATAGAATGTGTGGTATCTTGACATAATATGGATAGAATAAGGATCATCTCTATTGAAGTCCCACAAGATTGCTGCGATTTAAAAAGTAACGCTCATCGATATTTGGTCAACTCAAACTTAGGTTCAAGAGATACAAAATCAAACTAATTTATTTAGATTTAACTAAATTATTTTCATTTAGCTATTCACTCTGGAATTCAAGTCCAAACTATGTCCAATCCATTTGAGACTTCTATAAATCTAAGAAACTCCATGTAAGTTGGCTAATCAAGACAAGACGCTTGACATTACATACTTCAATCAGCGATACCTTATCGAGCATTTGCTTTGCTTATAAGCCTATGCATTAAAAGTTTAGATATCACAATTAAGAGTCAACATGCTCCTCTCTTGCTAAAAAAATGAAGGAAAAAAAAAACCAAAAAATCATTTTTTTTTTCAAAAAATAAGAATGTTGTAACCATATAGAGTGAGGACATGCTCTGATTAATCTTTTAAAAATGCAAAAATTTATATTGTAGCGTGTGCTTGAGTATTTGTCCTTTAAAAGATCATTAAATGATTCAAAGAGTAATTAAACAACAAATCCTAGCTCCTAGTGAAGTAAACCTTGTGGCCGCATACCATATTTAAAATATAAACCGTTTGAAATATTTGTAATTATCTAAAGAATGTCAGATTTTTCAGCTTTTTCTCTACCATGCAAGTTAAATCAGAAGCATAATATTGGATACACAAAATTACAGCGTACATAGGCAAAGTAAATCAGAAAGTGTGCAATTCAGCTAGCAAACTCGAAGCTTCAGCCTCTACAACAGCTTAAATTACAATTCAAGGCTTCTCCATAATAATCAGTAAGAACGACGCTATTTGATATCATCATCAGTTCTTCATTAAATCAACCTTAAGGGCATCTAGATGACAAAAATACATACGCTAGAACAAATGGAAATAAATAAACATTGTGGACATTTGCTCTGATATTGTACAGAAAAAAAGTGATGTTTAAGAATGATCTAAGCGAGACAAGTATGAAATGAAATCTGAAATCGATCCAGTTTGTGATCGATTCTGATAGGAAGTATTAGTGTCATTATCTCGAGATAAATATCATACCACTGTTTTGGAATAGATGAGATTACAGGGACAGCCAATTCTTACATGCCTTCATTCGCATTGTAATTTTTCAGGATGTTTCCAGACTACCGCTGTTACAGCATTTCAACCGGCTACAGACACCTGAATCACTAATTCATTGCAACAAATTATCAATGGGTTCCTCAGCTGTCCTGAAAAGAAGAATGTAGACCTTATCAATGGAGAAGTACACGAATCCTCCTAAGGAATGTGTGACATATGAGCCAAAGCTTGTCCCAACAATGCAGTGCCAAGCAGGGCCATATGTGGAGTCGAATTCCTGTAAATAGAAAGGAAACAAGGTCAACAACCAGCGGATAGAAGGAAGCTATCTTGACTAAGAGGCAAAATCTCAAAGCATTGTAAAGGTAAATGAGTCAACATCACAAAAGTTGCTGAAATTACAAGGCTACCACACTATATCCGTTAATAATAAGCTATTACATTGAGGAATACCGTGACAGTTTTTTGATTCCTAGGAATGAAATGGATGGATTGCGTTAAATATGGCCTATGGGCACTCTAGTTAAAGAAGGGGAGCACAAATTTTTCCTTGGCTTTCCAATTTGAACTTATATTACCCTGAGCGTAACATTACTTTACCATTCCAAATCACCATCACATGCGAGAACCTACAAATTGCGTGATTTTGGGGAAATAAACTAATTGTATTGGAAGTTAATAAAATAAACATCTGGGGTCAAATCTGAGATTTAATAAAGTTCAGACCAAAACGAAGAAAAAGGTTGGAAGTCTGTCAGCTACAATGAAATCGGACCTGAAAAATCAAAGGAAAAATTCGTGTGCTTGAGGTGGCTTATCTAATCAATGTAATGCATCAATAATCCCAATGGAGATTTCTATCCTGGCTTCTGAAATTGGTAACGTATTGACGAATTGAGGATACTCAAAAAGTATGTTTTTTTAATCATATTTAGAGATAAATAACCACCAGCGAGAATCGAGAATTACGTTCATGAACATGTCAAATTAAGCTTGCATTGACTTTTGATGTTCTTGACCTTTCTATATGCTTGCCGCACTAGGAAGGTAAATGTAGAGGAGGGACTAGACACTTTTAAAATGGTAATTTACCAATCACTTGTTTTAAATGTCGGGGTCAGATCAAATCTCAAACTAGCCTTAATCTTCCAAAATACCACAAACTGTGCAACTTGTTCAGATATATTCTACTGGTCCTACCATTTGTCATCTCCTCTCTAACCTCCATACGCATAGTATTCTACTATTTGTACAGCCAATGCCGAGAAATAGAAAAATGCTTCCATAGAAAGAAAACAGAAAGAATGAACTAAACAGAAGTAGCTGTTAAATTTTACATGTCTGTTCAAACACTCAAACTATAGTAAACAAATGAATAATTTAAGAAAAGACTAGGTTGTCCATGAAGTTCAACAACTACAAATTAACATAAGAATTAAGGTCACTCTATCATCCTTTCTTTACTATCTTCAGGGTGGAACATTGAAAGCCTTATAGCTAATTATGCTGCTAATATGAACTTTTTAAATTTACTATATAATAAAGGTTACCAGAACTATGCATGTGCATAAGACGAAAACAACTTAAATAAGCTAATTATAAACAAGAGTGTATTGATTTATGAACTTCAGATTACTTTTGATCAATTGAGCAGCAATGCTTATAGTTTATATGCAGCTCTTACCCATATTAGACACTCGAAATGCTTAGCAAATCCAATGTAAAAAACTATCAATACCCACTTTTGGTAAATTGCCCAATGGTTGACCAGTCCTTTTGTTTCTAAAGAATTGTGAAAACAAGTAGAGTTCAATAACAACCAACCTATCCAACCTCTGGAGCGATTACATTGGGGTGAGATAATAATCCATCTTCATATACCGACTTAGTAGACATGGAATGGGCAAATTTAAGTCAATATCAGGAAAATATGACACGGGATTGACCCAATAAATATTTAGTAACAAAAAGCAATAATTACTTCGTTCTAAGGCAACACCACTACACCCAGTAGAGCTTAGTTAGTTCAACTGGTAAGGCCATTAGTTTTTGATAATGAGGCATTTGAGTTGAAGCCCGCCTTCATTACCTTACTTACCTATAAGAATACTCTACTCACAGCACCAATTCGTACAGCTAAACTGCATAAAGACAGTTAACTAACAAACCAAACCACTTATAATTGCAGTTTGGCACAACAAAAACTAAGGTAATTCCTTTAACTTTTGAGCCAGTATTAATGAAACCAAACTAACCATAGGAAACGGGCATCTAGAACTTGAAAGCCCTCTATTTAACGAAAATCTACAGTAAATCGTCTACTTGATTAGGGAAAAATGGAGCGCATAAAGGGGAGGAACGTGCCTTCTTGAGGGCGAGGGCTAGCCGCTTGCTCTCGAGCTTGGGCATGGATGCCAGCGTCTCGCGGGCGCAACGGAACGCCCGCTTCTGCAACGCGATGGGCATGTCGGCCGCCCTGATCTTGATCTTCGGCTTCTCCTGCTGTTGTTGCTCGTGGACGGGATCGGCATCGTCTCCAACGCTATTCTTCTTCTTCTCTTCCTGTCTCTCCTTCTTCGGCTGCTGCGGGATTGGTAAATGCTCCCTCCTCCCCGGCTTCAGCACCGCCTCCACCACATTCGTCTCCTCATCGGCGGCGGCGGGAACCTCTCCGACCTTCTCCTGCTTGCTCATCCAGTGGATTTGGAGTTGTCCCCTCCTCTCCGGTTTGAACGTCGCCTCGACCACCTCCTTCTCCTTATCGCCGTCGCCCTTGATCTTGGTCCGCTGGATGAGGGAGCTCAGGTACTGGCTGCGGCGCTCCAGCTCCTCCGACGCGCCCTCCATCTCCGCCTTCTTCGCCGCCTTTCTCATGGCGTGCGATTAATGCAGCCAGGCAGCATTCGACGGCAAACCAAAAAGGAAAGACAAATGGATCGAACGAGGAGAGCCAGCGGCCATGCGCAAAGCGACGTGTGACGAGGAAGTCAGGCGGGCGATCTCGGCGAAGCTGTGGGCCGTGCGTCTTCTTCCTCTTCCTCTTCCTCTTCCTCCTCCCCTCTCGAGCTCTCGTTTGCTTTCGCTCTTTTGGTTAAGGATCTGGTCTTCGATCGGGTTCACTCGGGAACGCCGTGCAAGTAGGCCAGTCGAGTGATGGCGACAGGCCAGGAATCCAGATTTACCAGAATGCCACCGCCTGGTTCGTTTTCGCCAATTGGATCTTTAATCGGATCGAAATTACCTCCTCCCGGATCCTCCATACTGCAAACTCCAGCTCAATGCCTGCCTCACCATGCCCGCGTCGGATTCACTAAACGGATCGGAAAAAGTTCGCATGCGGGTTACCGGTGTTTTAAGATGCGAGAAAATTAAAAGAATAAAAATACGGGATTAGCGCATTGGACGGTGGCGGAGGACGCACGCAGTGGCACGCAAAGCTAACCGCCTGGCGTGACGTGGGAAAAGCATTGTATTTCTTTGGAGACCCTTTCCGCTGAGTACTCGCTTGATATACCTGGCTAATAATTCGAGGAAGTTGCACGTGTCCTCATTTTTTACAGTGGCTGGAAAATTTTCAGAAATCGGGGTTTGAAACAATTGAGGATGGATAACTCCGCACGGGGGAGCGGCAGGGGAAGCGTGCGGTGGGGCGGTTTCGTCTTTGGACCGTCCATCTGAAGCTGACGAATGTGGTGGGTCCAGACGGCAACTCTAATCTCCTTACCGACTCTTTAAAAAAAAAAAAAAAATCTCCTTACCGACAACACCGCTGCTCCTTCCTCGCGCTCACGTCTCTCTGCCCTAATCGCCCTCGCCGACACTGCCGCTCCCTTCCTGTTCGCTCGGATCTCAGCCCTGATCGCCGCCTCCACCGACTGCACTCCTCCCTTCCTCGCGCTTGCGTCTCAGCCCTAATCGCGAAGTGAAGGAGGAGGATACGAAAGGGTAAAGGTTCCGGCTCCTCTTCCCACAAGATCTTTCGATAATACAAACTGTAGCCCTAAATAGGTTGCCTCTTTGCTTTCCCTCAGTTTTTTTTATTGAATTTTCTTATAAATTTCTAGGATTTTTTAGGTTGAATTTCAATATGAGATGCATGAAATTCTGAACATATTTGTGTAATTCAAATTAAGGGCTCATAGCTTTCGGCCATAGACTGCCAATAAGAATTCTTCAATAACACAATTTATGTTTTCTAGTTGCGCAAGGCATCGACCGGTTATTTGAAAGATATGAAGCATACTAAAAAATCATTCAATTGCTGCTTCTCTGCACAGGTTGAAACATGTTCTACCTGTTTTATTTCTTAAATAATATCGGTGGATTGTCAAACAGATAGTTGGATCAAAATACTGTCCAGCTTATATAATATGAGTGGAAATATTTAATCTTTGACGAGAGAAATAAATTGGTTATTATCAGACTAAGTAATTTCATATATTAATAAGCGTAGAAAATGCATTTGGTGGTCTACATCCTGGAACAAAGATATAAAAAATAGCACAAGAGAACTGTATGGACTAAAAATTTATATAATTAGTAAAATAAGAAGTCCATTGCAAATAAAGAAAGAGATGACATCTCACTGGCAAAGCAGGTCTAGGACAAAGAAGATTTATCATCTCAACCATATCACTAAAACCAATGTAGAGGACAAAGCATGTCAATGATTAGGATTAGACATGAAAAAAAAATGTTTCCTTGGTATTTTTAATTGTGAAGAAAAGAATGTGAATGGACACTCTGACATAGGCAAGAAGAACCTCTTAGGGCAACAATCCCTCATTACAAGGAGCATAAATTCATGAGTGAGAGAGTTCTGTTTATACAAACATTGCTATTTTTCTAGAATTAGTAAAATCTTAATAGTCCCTATAAATACCTTTCCAATTACAAACTTTTACACTTGAGAAAAGCTAGTTTGTAAAAGAATAAAATCCCACCTCTAGTCCCCCTTCTCTAGTAAAAAAAAAAAAGAATCATGTGGAGGCCACGATACATGTAGTCCCTCTGCTATCCATCCTTGGCTCTCTCGCACCCATAGGGTAGGAAAGGAACTGATTAGTCCAGTCACCTACTCAGTATTGTTAATCGCAATTGTTGTTGGCATTCTTCCTTCTTGGGATAATAGGGATAGCGTAGTGGATGGGGCACTTGCTATTTTTGCCCTACTCATCTCTGAATTTGGATAATTTCTCTACTACCCGTACTCGATTATCTAATTTAATTTTTTTTTAAACCTCTACTCAAATCCAACTCTATTAAAATTTTAACTGCCCAAACTAACTGAACCCTATAAATACTCGACTTGAGTACTTACTAAATTGCTTACTATATACTTGGTTACCAGAATAAAATTTGAGTACTTGTCAGGTTCGAGTATATATGCTATTTATATCCAAACCGAACCAATTTAATAGGCATCTGATTACCTATAATCGGGTTCGCATAGGTCAGGTACTTGCTAATAAGCCACCTAACTTCCATCCGTGGGGAAGCAGAACCCTTGTGCACACATGTTTCATTGCCTCAGTAAATCACCTCTTGGCCAGCTCGCCTTTGCATGGATACTGTTTGTGGCCTGCCGCTCTTTGGATAAAAAATAAAGTAGTCCATTTTTTAATTAACTAAAACTATCAAATACAAATCTAACTATTTTTTAAAGTCATAATAAATTCTCTTTAATGCCATCACTTTAATGTGGATTTTTAAAATAGAAAAAAAATCAATTCAATATTTTAATTATAATTTTTAATTCAATTAAACTAAAAAACTAAAATTTGTATTTGTTTGTTTATTTATATAAATATTCATATTATAGCATTATTTTACTTTACTGAATCAACAATCATTGGTACAAGTATTAGAAAAGGTCCAAATTTTAATAAATTTTATGCATTTATAATTTTCATAATATATTTATCAAAAATAAAAATGTGTAAAATTAATTAATAATTAAAATTTTAGCTGTATTGAACAAAATTAGCATGAAATTTTAGTTCATTTTGTATTTTATTTCATTTTACTTTGGCATTAAATTTATGTAAAAAATTAGTTTAGTTAAATTTTTTGATTCAATCCAAAATGAGTCATTTGAACACCCTCAAAAGAGCCCTAAAAGAGTGTAAAATGATGGTCTTGGCTATCTCATTATATGAAAGTATTAAAAATAAAATAAAATTAACATAATCAAGAAAATCAAATATTTCTATGATCGATAAGATGTAGTCATGTGATTTAAAATTAGCCTTTGTTTGTCGAGTGTCTTTAGATGACCAAATTAACTCTTCTTATTCTAACCAACTAATGACTAAATTAACTCTTCTTATTATGCCCAAGTAACAGTGTGGCCTAAGATAAATTTCAAGGGTAAGCCTGAACCTATAGACAGTAGTTGAGGATATGACAATTCGAGCTATGTTTCTATCTATAATAACTCTACTATTATGCTTGCTAAGTTTAATACCAGTAGAAAAAGTTCATGTATATAGACAAATTTGTTCATATTGTCCCTTAAAAATAGCTCATTGTTTTTGTGTAAACTAAATACAGTTAACAGGATAAACAAGCTAAATTTTGGCTATACAGGTACGCAATTCATTTTTCCTAAATTTTGGCTTTAAATTTGTTTGTTGCGCATTTCTAATTTTCTATGTCTTTTATTTGGTCGTTTATAGTTTCTATGAATCGTGAGTTTGTACACATTTAAGAAATTTTTGTAGGAATTTGTCAATTCGTTGGGATGTAATAGTCAAATTGAATTGATATCCATAGATGTAAGGCTTGGTTTTTTTGGTTAGGTTTATGGAGCTCAAAATTTTCACATGGATAGCTAATGAATATTTAGATAGCATATAAATCTCAATGATATGTTTTATTTTATGCGTGAATGTTGAGTTTTTTTTTAGTTTTAGATGGTTAATTTGGATTTGTTAGTAAATTCTTATTGAAATATATTTTGCTGTTTTTTTTATAACTATTTAGATTTGTAGTTGATATTCTTATTGATTTGTGTGAGATAAAGGGCCGTGCACTTGATTTAGTTTTTTGTTTTAGGATGAGAGTAGATTAAGAAATAATATTAGATCTAATATCTAGATGGGCACTCTTAACTATATCATACATTTATGATTTGTTGCAAGGATTACTGTTCCTCTCATCAAAAAGATTTTTCTCATACAAAGATCTTGTTCCAGAGGGTAATTGTGTAATAAGTATGCTTATTTTTTTTAATCTTTTTTAGTTCTAACTATTGAATATTAGTTGCACTCGCTTAATTTATCACTTTTCAAGAAGCATTGACTTCCTGACAAATGGTTTACATAATCAATGTAGAAATTGTAAATATTGCAAATAGGCTTTTCTAATCCTATCATAATTATCAATATTGCTAATTTAACTTCTTTTATAATATGCTTCTCCGAATGCTTGCTTCCTGTCATGTATCAACCTTTCTATAGGATTTCTATTGATGACTCTAGGTTGATTTGTCTTTAATAGTTGTTGTTACTCATAACTTACACAAATCTACATGTCTTTAGTAAGAACTTTATAAATATAATACAGCTTCTTGTACAAACTAGTTTTTCTCAAGTATAAAAGTTTATTTTAGTTTGCAATTGGAAAGACATTTATCGGGATTGTTAAGATTTTACTAATTTTAGAAAAATAGCAACGATTTGTATGAACAGAACTTTCTCACTAATGAATTTATGCTATGCTCCTTGTAGTGAGGGTTTGTGGTCCTCATAGGTTTTTGCCTATGTTGGAGTGTCTATTTTTAGCATACTGAACATCTTTCAAATAATCGGTCCATGCCTTGAGGAATTAGAAAACATTAATTGTGTTGTTAAAGAATTCTTATTGGTGACACTCTATTTTGTTTGCAGTCTTGTTAATATAATGCATTTGTGCTTGCTTTTGGCTTGTAGTGTGATCATTCTGGCCTTGAATTTGTTATATTTGCACTCTCTTTAGTTCGAGAATGACTTGATATTCTCCTTGCTAACATTTGGTTTTAAACAAGTTAGAGAAGATTGTATTTTCCATTAGCTATGATTGGACATCTGGTTTCTTTACTCACCAAGAGCCGAATTCATGTTGCTTCACATGGGGAAGCATTTTTTGGATCAGATTTCTGTTGATCTTCACTCCCGGAAGGCGCCACAACGAATTTTGATGCAACTAGATCAGTAATAAAAAGTTAATCCCTACTGTTGACATACTGTAAAATTTTGGTGAATTCAGTTATCAAAATATTACCATGATATATTTGGTATAGGCATGCCTCAATTTATAGTCCTCATCCCAGCCAAATCAGTATTCCATTGAATATTTTGTATAGTCTTGTGTTTTGTTTGGTAAAAAACTGTTTCCTTTAGAGGTTCAAAGCTGATCTCTTCATGTGGTTTAATTGTTTTCTTGTTTTCCTTTTGTCATCTTGTACTCACATAATCTGGAAATAACAGTTATCTTTCTCTCCAGACAACAATGGAGCTTTTCAGTGCCTTGCTATGCGAATCATCGTCTGAGAATTTGTTTACTCATCTGGATGTTCAAAGGTGTCCATTTCTAAGGAACATTAATGAGCCTACAAACTTTTCCTTCTCGTCCCCTCTCAATTCTTCTCTCCATGTAAGTTTGTGCTCTTTCTCTTACAGGTGATGTTGTGATTGCTTAGACCCCTATATCTTTCTAACTCCTAGTCTTTTGTTTTCTCTTTTAGGTAAGAGGAGCAGCAAAGGGCCCCATCTTCGAGGATGGACCTAACTTTGATTTGGCATTCAAACTTTTCCATGGGCGTGATGGTGTTGTTCCACTTTCAGGCAAATCATATGTGCATGATGAGACTCCACAACCTAAGCCTGCGATGCAATTTAATCCCTTGGCTGGCAGAGCTGCTTCCATAGGTCTATCTGCTTTTGGATTCGGTGGACCCTTTGGGTTTGATTTCTTCTCTAAGAAGTGGAAGGAGCACAACAAATCCTCCAAGAAGGATCATCTGGTTATGTTTCCATTAGCTTTTTGTTCACAGAAAATCGAAATGTATTTTCGCTAATATGTTGTCTTGCTTGTTGATCGCATGTTTCAGGGTCGAGGAGCATCACATGAGGCATTCGGCAATGAGTGGCTTGAGACGGGACAGTGTCCAATTGCAAAGTCTTACAGGGCAGTGAGTGGCGTCTTGCCTCTCGTTGCAAATGTGCTAAAGCCACCAGCTGGAATGAAATTCAAGTGCCCCCCGGCCGTGGTGGCTGCTCGAGCAGCACTAGCTCGTACTGCCCTTGTGAAGACCCTCCGTCCTCAGCCACTACCCGCAAAAATGTTAGCAATTGCTTTGCTAGGGATGGCTGCGAATGTTCCTCTCGGAGTATGGA
This sequence comes from Costus lasius, assembly GCA_027563935.2. NCBI lineage: Eukaryota > Viridiplantae > Streptophyta > Magnoliopsida > Zingiberales > Costaceae > Costus > Costus lasius. The sequence continues at coordinate 10,749,995 of CM050454.1, read as the reverse complement.
GAGAGCACACTGAAAAGTTTTCGCCTCAATGGTTTGCTGCTATCCATGCAGCTGTGCCATTCATTGCCATGCTCAGGAAGTCGGTGGTCATGCCCAAGACTGCCATGGCAATAACCATTGCAGCTTCAATTTTAGGTCAGACTATTGGTTCGAGGGCTGAACGGCACCGGCTTAAGACAGCAGCAGCAGCCAAGGGCTCAGCTGGCTGCATAAACCAGACAACTAGTATGGATCTCAAAACAAGTGCACACTGTGGTGAGGGCGTGGCAAGTGTCTGGAATCCTCTTCCATTTAAGGTGGCAGGGGTAGGGGCAGGTTCGTCGTCTGCATCACCAACAGCGAGCGTGTGTTTCTGAGTCAGAGTCACTGGCTCTAGCTTTCAGTATCTATTAAACCTATACTGGAGTAATTTCCTTCATCCATTGCACTTTATTTCGCATAATAATATTTTCGGACCTTCATCAAAATGGTTTAGCTACTAAATGATCAACAAATGCAGCATAAGAGAAGAAAATATATGGGCTTATTAAGCATATTAAGATTAAGTTCTTCATTGTGTTTATTTATTTATTGTGTTTATTTTGGTTTGCCAAAATGTACAGCTTTTAAATATTTTTAATGGCATACCTTCCGTACCTTCATTAGCACTTTTGGTTATGGATCTGGTCTTCGATCGGGTTCACTCGGGAACAGTCGAGCGATGGCGGCAGGCCAGGAAACCAGATTTACCAGAATGCCATCTCCTGGTTCGCTTTCTCCGATTGGATCTTTAAACGGATCGGATTTACCTCCTCTTGGATCTTCGATACTGCAAACTCCAGCTCAATGCCTGGCTGCCTGCCTCAGTGCCTCGCCGTGCCCGCGTCGGATTCACTAAACGGATCGGAAAATATTCGCATGCGCAAATTAAAGTAAAGAATTATTATCCTTCATTGTGAAGAATTTTAGTAAAGAATTATATCATTATCCTTCATTGTGATTTGTGATTTATATTACCGAGTCTCAACATTAATTTGCCTAAAATTTTTTCCGCAAATTAAAATAGGATCCATGGCTAAAGGAGGATCGGATTTGGAGTGTGAATGTTTATGAAACAATGCAATTGGATCTCGAGTTGGTAGCCTTTGGATCAAGATAGATAATAAGTAGATAGGTAGCCTTTGGGTCATTCTTCACCCGAATCAATTGTATGATTCCAATTTAAGGTCATTATGCATGGTATATGAGCCATAGTGAACTTGGCTTTTAACAATACATATTATGAGTAATAATTTGATATCATATTATCAAAATAAATATATCTATTTCATCTGTTAAAGGATTGAAATTGACGAGTCTCAACATTCAGATTCATCTTTATCAACATGTTAAGTTATAAGAGTTCAATAATTAGGAAACAAACAAATTCTAATCACTGTATAAATTGTTATGAAACAAAATTAGAACAAGAGTTGCAAATACTATAAAAGACCGGTTCTGTAAAACAGCAAGAAACCAAGCCATCGGAAAAAATTAAAAAAGAAAAAGAAAGAAAAAAAAAAACCAACGCGATAAGTGCGAAAAAAAACTGGGCCGGCAAGAATTGAATCCCAATTCCTTGTTATCACTTCTCTGTACTCATCTCGGAAATCGGAATCACAATTTTAACCCTCTCCGCCGCTACATATCCCGGTGATGAGCAGCGCGGGGATCCGTCCCACCGACTCCACCCGCCGCCTCGGTCGCGGCCGAGAGACCCCCGGCAAGGCCGGCGGCAGCACCCTCCCGTCGGCAAACAGCGGGCCGCCGCCCACGGCTACGTGCTCCGCAGCGGCGGCGGGGGCGCCGAACACGAAATGCCCGTCCACCACTTCGCCACTGTCGATCCGCCGCTCCACTTTCAGAAACTCCCCAAGAGAGATCGGCCCCGCCATGTCGTCCCGGCACAGACGCCACCACCCCCTCCGCCCGCGGTCCCGCCGCCGCCTCCGCCGCTCCGACGCCCTCGCCTTGGTCCGCCTCGAGGGGTCTCCGCCACTGCCGGCGTGCTCGCGGCGCGACGTGAGGCTCGCCGGGCGGGCAGCGGGAGCCTCTGGGAAGGAGACGCCCATTAGGGTTCCGAGGGTGGTGCTCCGGTCGGGGAAGAAGGAGCCGGTCGACTGCAAAATTAGGAAGAGATAGAATGCTCATTACTTGGAGAGGAATCGCCGATTCAGGTATCTCGGCTGCTTAAATCTTACCTCAGTGTCGAGATCGGAGGACGAGAAGGATGAGTCGGAGGGAGAGGAAGGGATGAGGTCGGCGTCCCAATCCATGGCCGTCGATCGATTCGAGAGAGGGAGGGCGGAGTCGGTTTGGAGAAAACCTGGGTCTATTATCGAGGTGGGTGGATAGCTGAGGGGAAAACCGTGCAAACCCGTGAAATGACGGTACTGTCCCTTATTTTGTCTTGATTAAGTTTTCAAATTCACGGCTCCTACCGAATTGCTAAACTGGCCAATGAGATAATTCCAGCTGTTTTTTCTAATTTTTCTATAGCAATTTCTATTTGTAAAAATTTATAATTCATCGTGCAGGCATGATGGTTGTGTACATGCAGGATGTCCGCAATTCCACGTAAGGAATCGATGGACATGGAAAGGTATGGATGGATGCTAATGAAATATGCATGATGTAGGATGATGGCATACATGCGCGGAATGCATGGCGTGACACCCCCACAAGAAAAGCGTGCAAGCATGCATGTAGACGCTTATGGAGCAATCCATACACATAACATGGAGACTGCTTGCAATGAGCTCCGGCCGAGATGGTAAATTGGTAATGAGACCGCGTGCATGCATGCATGCATGCGGCAGGCAGCTATGATGGCCGCCACTGCACTCCATCCTAAACATGTGAACTCAAGGCTTTTGGAGGAGGAGAGAAAATTTCGCCGGGTTAGGCTGAGTTACGCGGTATGAAAATAAATAGATCACATAGTAAATGATGTATTTAGTTGACCACTCCTGTTTTAAGAAAAATTGAATTTTTCTCTCGTTCGCAATTTTAGTTGACCACATGTGCTGTTTTCCTTTCCTCGTCAATGTTTGACCCAAACGTTCAATCCGGCACCGGTGAGTAAGACAAAAGAGGAGGCCTTTTGTTTCCGTTGACTTTCTCCCCGTGCAATGGATCAGACAGTTTTCGGGCGAGGTGAATTTAACCGCCGCAATCCTGTCGTAACCGAAACTCAAACTCCAGCCCTTACATTATCGCACGGATATATCGCCGATCTTTGTACTATATTTTGGGGTCGTATAGTTCGGAATCCATTTGTAAAAGTCAAATGGATCTTCTCTACCGCAAATGGTGCAGTCAACGGGAACTAGTTGAAACTACATTTTTGACGATTAAACGTTGTTCGGATTCTCGTGTTCATTTGAATCCTCATCTTGTGATTAAATTGACGTTTGATACGACTTTTTCCAAAGCCAACTTAGCCCATTTGCATGTTAAACATGTCGAAGCATTCAACCACTTAAGCACATTATTGTTCGATAAAATTGTACTCACATTTTACTTTCTAATAAACTTAGATCGAGCAATCAAATTGCTTAATCGTTTTCTTGGATTTTCAATCGTACTAATTCCTAGGGTTAGCAAAATATTACACGACTCATCAACACGACACGACACGATATGAGTTTTCATGGGTTCGGTTAATAGTAATCAAGTTTCGGGTCATAACAGTATTGACCCATTTATGACACACCAAATTTCGTGTCGAGTCGTGTCATGTTAAGAGTTGACCCATGTAACCCATCTATAATATATATTATACAATATTAATTTTAATAAATAAATTCTAAAAATACTAAACAATAGTAAACCCTAATCTATTAGTGTTGGTGACTACAGTTTCAACTCCTGCTGTCCCACATGGCCGCACCGAGCTACAAGAATCGACACCTCTTTCTTCATCGCTGCCCTTCCATCTCCTTCACGGCTTCACACATCATCGTTGCTCACCTTTCCCCCACGCTCGTCGCGCCTTCCCCTGTCCGCTCACCGATTAGGCGACATTGAGCCCCAACTTCACTTCCTTTCCTTGACGAATCCCTCGTCCACCCCATACGAGCCGTCGCCGCCTAGTACCACCGCACCATTGCTAACCTAGTGTTGCCTTCCACTTCTCCAACCGGAACACGATTTTTGTGCACCCATCGTCCACCGATTTACCCCGAGCTACAGCCCCGACTCCTGCACACTCACCACCGCCTTATGCCTTAACCCTTCCACCTTAGTCCTGTCATCGTCCCTTTCTTCCACCTGTTGCCGTCGCCACCCCTTTCTTTTGAGCTACAAAATTGCTGTCACCACTCCTTTGCTTGCTGTTTCCACCCCTTTCGTGTCGACTTGTCATGTCGTGTTGTTTTATTTCGTGTCAACATGTTGTGTTGTTTTATTTCGTGTCGGTGTGTTGTTTTGTTTCGTGTTGACGTGTCGTGTTATAGAAACTGTGTTTATAAATTGCTCATTTTTATTAGTCATGTCATATTGTGTCGTGTTGTGTCATGACACGTGTTAACCGTGTTGTGTCGTGTAATCTGTTTAAATAAGTGGATCGTGTACGTGTTTTATACATTGACCCGTATATATAAACTGGTCGTGTTCGAGTCAAGCATAATCATGTCACGGGTCAAATATGACATGACACGAATATGACGCATGAACACGAATTGCTAGCCCTACTAATTCCAATTGTACTAAGTACAAAACCGCTCTGACCTTATTTACTTTGATACTTTCCAAGTTATTAACTAAGCTTTTAGCGCTTAAGTAATTAGACTCTAACTCTATTTAGCTTCGTTGTTAATTATGTATTATACTATAGTACTATCAAAATTTATAAGATATTTATTAAATAAAATTTTTAATTTCGATTAAAATTTTAAATAATAAATAAATATTAAATTATTTAAAATAAAAATATTTTTTATAATTAAAATTATAAACAATTTAAAATAATAATCATAATTTTATTTATTGTATGCGGGTAACGGTTTAGTGGAGCGCGCAGACGAAGCTTTTCGCACGCGAGACACGCCGAGCCCCACTCCGCGGCACTGTTCCAACCACGTCACCCCGCGGTGAAGGCTGTCTTCCCCTCACGGCCTCACCTGTCCCCCATTCCATCCCAGAAAACAGCCCGACACCAAGCAGCGCACGAATTTTGTATTTAAGCCCCCCATCGTCGTCCGCCTCCACTTGGTCGTCCTCCTCCTTCACGCCTCGCCTCTTCTATTTAAAGATTGCAGCTTTGTCTCTCTCTTTCGCCCAATCCTTGCTTTACCTAAACATTCTCCTCTGCCATCTTTAGCTTCCCGATAGCCCGCCTTCCTCTCCTTCTTCGCTCCTCTTTGGGCCTCCGGTTGTTATTTTTGGGAAGAAATTGCTGTCCCCCGCAGCTGGTTTATCGAGGCTACAGCGAATTTGGAGCACAGAGCAGTCCTTTTATTTGTCACCGACGAACTCTCCGGTCGAGGAAACAAGAGGTAAGCTCGGAGGAAGTAGAAGACGAAAAATGATGGTGTATTTGCAGTCTCGGCAAGGCAGACAGCTGCAGCGCTACAGCGAGTGCGGTAGCCGCCTCATCGTCGGGTGCGTTGCTTCTCCTTCTCCTCCATCTGATCTAGGAAAGAAAAGGAGCAGTTTTGATTTGCATCTCTGCTGCAAGTTCCTTTTTTGCACAAGAGAAAAGGATAAAAATTTCATCTTGATGATTGATCTGGAATATCTCAAACAGATCACTGTTTTTGTTTTTGTTTTTATTCTCGATTTGCTTTTTTCCCCCAAATGATAAGGCTTATCCCAATCACGCGTGTCCGGTGTCCCACATTCGCTTTCTTTCAATTTTCTGCTATCACTTCGCATTCATCAATGGCGGTAAGTGACAGATTGGCATCAAAACCAACCCTTTTCTTGTGATTGATAAGGAAGCTTTACAGTAGAATTGCCATTGAAAATTTCCTTAACATTACTAGTACACCTATATCCTCCACCACTGACTCAATGTAAATTTAATTCGCCTTAACAATTCTGGTTTTTTGTGGAGCAGGTGCATTCCCTATAAGGTGAAGAAAAATGGCGGACCATGCGAAGGCAACATCAATCAAGTTGTCGAAGTTCTTGTCGTCACCTCCCAAAAGGGGGAAGAAATCATGTTCCCGAAGGTAGACAGTCATAAATGACAAAAAGTTACCATCTTTTCTGCTCCAGCATCGCATCTGAACATGCAAATCTCTCTTAATTTTCTGATAGGGAGGATGGGAGCTCGATGAAACAATAATCCAAGCAGCTTGCCGCGAGGCATTTGAAGAAGCTGGTGTTCAAGGGCTCGTCGAGGTCAGTGCCCCCGCAAACCTTCACTGTTCTGAATTTGCCCCTTCCCACTCTGTCGGAGTTGACTTTAAGATGTGTTGTTGTGGATGACAGGATCGGCTTGGGGAATGGAATTACAAGAGCAAAAGCCATGACAAGATTCACGAGGCCGTCATGTTCCCTTTGAACGTCACCAAGGAGTGGTTCCACTGGCCTGAGGAGACTTTGCGGACTAGGAAATGGGTAAGCAGGAACTGAAAATCAAGAAAAAGCAAGTTTTTCAGTTTCAGATTCTTCTTCATATGAATGAATGAACGAGTGGAGTTGCTGAATTATGCATTGATTTGTTGTGCAAAATGTATCTGCAGATCAATGTGGAGGAAGCAATGGCGGAGTGCAAGCAGTTGTGGATGAGGGAAGCATTGGATAGGCTTGTGAAGCGTCTGTCGTCGGCGGCGATGCCTTTGGAGGAGATGATGATGGCGGTGCAGTGGCCGACTCTTGTTAATTGATTGGATTGTGTGCAGATATAGAAACTGATGAGGGCATCAGCCATCATCAGCTTGAGGATGAGCTCAAGAACATAAGAAGAAAGTCATGGCGGATTCACCTCTCTCTTTCTCTCTCACAGCCAACAGAAAAAAAAAAAAAAAAAAAAAAAAAAGAAGAAGAGACTAAATGATTGTTGTGGTGTTTCCTGCTGATGACGAATCTTCATTGTGAATAGAAATGACTTCATGTGCTCAATATTGATGGCAAAGTTCAAATTTTTAGGTCTCGAGCAGAAGAATTGATCTTAAAAAATATTGTTCATTAGGGTTTGAGAGTAGATGCATAAATAAGTAATAACCCGACTCATTAGTAGATAAATATGATAAAAAAAAAGAATTAGATAACTTAATATAAATACTCTCGGGAGTGAAAATATCTATTAAGCGCAGCTTGATACAAATCTCTTGATTTGGTGAATCAACCATCTTTCTAGGTTTGATACATGAAAAATGCCTCTCGAGAAGACTTAATCGAGATGCACGAGCATTGTCAATCTGATGAGTTTAACTGCTAATTAGGCTCACTCAGTCATTGTAACTTAGCTTATGTCCATTGTCACGCCCTAATAATTTGGTCCGTCCATGTAAGCAGATTACGCATAGTTCCGAAATCTGAATTTTCTCGCCAATTTCAAATTAAAATTTGATTTTGAATTTTAGCTACGCGTTGAAGCCATCGTTGACTCGAGTCAACATTCACCCGCACCTCGATTCGAATGCCATCGTGTTCGAGACTCAGCGTTGTCTCACGCGTCTAAAGGGCACCACGCCAGGCTTCAGCAAATGCTGCTGTTCACCTCCGGGTTGCCGGAGAGGACGGGGATAGGGTAGAAGGGCGTGCAGCAGAGTTGAGCAGTGCCTAATCAGCCCTTAGCCTTCGTTGTCGACGTTCGCCGCTTCTGGATCTCGTCACCAGAAATGAGGAAGAGGAGCTCGGAACAGGGGAAGCTTGTCGCCGCTGGAGAAGACACAGGAAAGGGAAAATTTACATTTGATTCAAGAAACCAAACCTACATAAAACCCTTTACACGTTTTCACTCCCTCACCCACTCGTCCCACTTGACCTCGCCGTTGACAGGAGCTTGCCGAGCTCGACGGAGTGCGCCGCCAGAAGGGGACAATGCTCTCCTCTGTGAATCACCGGGAAGGGAAGAGCAGTGTTGCACGCTGCTCACTGGAGGTTTGCCGGAAGAGGAAGTCTCGGAAGCTCTCTCGCCTCTGCCCCTCGCTCGTTTGCTGCTCGAGCTTTAAAGAAGGGGGAAGCATCGTCAGTTTTGTAAGGGAGGCGGTTCGCTAGCCGTCGTTCCATCTCAAGCTTTCGGAAATCACTCCTCCGCATGATTTCGTTGCCGGATCTGTAGCTCCCTCATCTGCGATCGAGTCCATTGCTGTCGACACCGCTGAGGCCGCTGCAGATCGTGCTCACCATCGACTCTGCCAGAGTCACAGCCTTCGTTAATGTTGAAGACATCGCCAGCTTCCCCTGCTTCGTAAGCGCCGAAGAAGCCGATGTTGCGATCACGTCTTCCACGTGAGTGATCCTTTGATTTGGGCCAGCCACACGACGCCCTCGACGTCCTCCAAAAGGTCCTCCGTCGACATTGACATCGCAGCCACCATCGCGATGTAGGCCACTTCATCTTGTCATCTGTCGTCGGCTAAATCTAACGAAGTGGCTACGGAGTTGACACACGCTCATGCGGGATTCATCGCTCTTCGCGTCCCCTGTGCTCTAGAGGCCGAGGCTGCCAAGCGTGGAATTACGGATGCCGCCCCAGTTCATCTTGGAAAACTTCCCAGTTCTAGCTCGCAGCTTCCGTCATTGAATCAACTTTGGTGCGCCACCAAAGTTTTGCATCGTCGATGAGGTACGGGGTGCACACATGCACTCACTCACTGTCTGAGACATGGTTTGTGATGAAGAAATGTTTCATGTCCCAGATAAAATTTTTCATCTCTTTGGACGATCGAGCACCTTCGAACGTCCCTGGCTTGGGAATTCGGACTTTAGCTTTTGGAGCCGCTTGCCCTATTGAAGCCCCCGTCCCAGAAGATCCTGTATGTGCTTGCGCTAATGCCAAGCGCAACACAACGAGCTCCACCTGTATCTGTTGGTGCGCCGCCTGCGCACTTGCTAGCTGCCCAGGTAGCGCCGCCATCTCCTGCAACATTCATTGGAGGGCAGTGATTTGTAACAGTTGTTGCTCCATGGTCTGATGCAGGTTCTCTAGTTGGAGAATAACTCCTTGTTCCCCGGTTTCGGTCAAGCCGAGCTTCTCCTCGACTCGGGTCAAACAGTCTCCTTGCATCACCATGTCGTTAGGAATGTTTGGCTCTGATACCACTGTCATGCCCAAATAATTCGGCCCGTCCACGTAAGCAGATTACGCATGGAACTATGCACTAAAATCTGAATTTTTCTTGTCGATTTCAAATCGAAATCCGATTTTGATTTTCAGTTGTGCATTGAAGTCTCGTTGACTCGAGTCAACGTTCACTCGCACCTCGATTCGAACGCCACAGCATTGGAGACTCAGCATCGTCTTCACGCTCCGAAGATCACCATGCCGAGCTTCAGTGGGCACCGGGTTGCCGAAGAGGATGGGGATAGGGTAGAAGGGCGTGCAGAGCCGAGCAGCGCCTGCTCAGCCCTCAACCTTCGTTATCGATGTCTGCCGCTGCTGGATCTCATCACGAGAAAGGAGGAAGAGGAGCTTGGAATAGGGAAAGCTTGTCGTCACCGAAGAATACACAGGTAAGGGAAAATTTATGTTTGATTAAAGAAACCACACCTACATAAAACCCTTTATACATTCTCACTCCCTCACCCACTCGTCCCGCCTAACCTCGCCAACGATGGGAGCTCGTCGAGCTCGATGGAGGTCACCACCTAAAGGGGACGACGCTCGCCTCTGCGAATAGCTGAGAAGGGAAGAGCAACATTACACGCTACTCACTGGAGGTCTGCCGAAAGAGGGAGTCTCGTCGCTGAAGAAAGCTCTCTCGTCTCTACCCCTCGCTCGTCTGCTGCTCGAGTTTTAAAGAAGGGGGAAGCATCGTCGGCTTTGGAAGGGAGGTCGTCCGCTACCCATCCTTCAATCTCAAGTTTCCAGAAATCACACTTCCCCGTGATCTCACTGCCAATTTGCAACCGCCTCATCTACAATTGAGTCCGCTGCGGTTGACACCGCTGAGGCCACTGCAGATCGCACTTGCTGTCGACTCTGCCGGAGTCGCGGCCGCCGTCGGCGCTGAAGACGTCGCCGACTTCCCCTACTTCATCAGTGTCGAAGAAGTCGACACTAAGATCGCGTCTTCCACAAGAGTGATCCTTCGATTTGGGCCAACCACATGATTTTGGGCTGCCGCCTGGGCCTGTTTGCCCTTTGGCCCGGTCTGAGAGAAGATAGGCATCACACCTATCACTAGTAGGGTTTTGTATTGCTAATTTTGCATTTACATCTCTAACTAAGGAGGTTACTATATTTGCTCATATAGATATGCTCTTATTGAATCCTCTTAGGTGTTTTTGCTTAGTAGTTATTTCACTTCCTTTTATGAGGGCTTTAGCTTAAATACATCTATCAACTTTGTCCTAAGATAAATCCACTAGTAGAAATGTAACTATAGATTAACTTACAGGGTTTTCAATTGGTTCATACTCATTTACTTCATCACCACAAGGGTTAATATTTTCTTTCGAGTGACTTGCCTTTCTTTTTTATTTTATTAAAAGAGTTGATATGTCTTTGGTAGGGGTGAGCACACAGTTTGCTAATTCGGTTCGGTAAAAAAAAAAAATCGATTTTAGTATCGGTATTAGATTTTTTAAAATTCGGTTTTCGGTTTTAGTATTGATTTTTTTTATTTTTTTGGTTTGGTAAAAACCTAATTTACCGATTGTAAGTGTTAAATTAATAAATTCGATTCGGTAAATTACCAAATTTACTTATAAAATTATTAAATTTTATTTAATAAATATATAAAAATATTATTATATTTATATTAATAAAATAATTTAAATTGGCAAATCGGTAATTTATTAAATTTACTAAAAAAAATTAGTAAATTTAATTCGGTAAGAAATTGATTTTTTTTTATTCTGGTTCAATTTTGATTTTTTAAAATTTTATAAAAATTCAATCGATAAATTCGATGTCAATTTACGGAGGTCTTTTGGGCCATCTTGTATACCGTAAGTGAGAGGAATTTGCATATGATGTTGTCGATGAGTAGAATTTTTAGGGATCCAGACTCTTATAAATTTTAAAAAACCCTATCGACATCGTTGAATTGTTTGAACAACACATGTCAACCATTGGATTAAAGTAGTTACTATGGCTAACATGCACCACAATCTATGGATTAGATCTTTTTCTTCCACAGTACTAAGGTGCATCTCACACCTTAATTTTTCCTTCCAGATTCAATCCTATCGAGTGGCAGGCTTTTTCAAATGGTGGATTATCTTGGCTTGACTCTTGTTTTTTTTTTTTTTTTTTTTTTCATTTTCTTAATAACATTAAATATTACCATGGAATCTCAATCCATAGTCCCACCAAAGTCATAACACGATTGCAAATATGGGTCCCACCAATAATCTCCACTTGTGATTAGATTTGAGTGAGACTTCTAACCTCCTTAAAAAAATAGACTAGTTTTTAGAGCCTAAATTATAGGGAGTTATTTTCAACAATTTGGTTTCTTCATTTTCTATGATATACCATACCAGTTGTGATGGTGATGCACCTGAGATTTAGCATGAATCTCAAGGTACATCGAGTGTGACAGATGATGTTAATATTTAAATATCCAGTGTGATGTATAGGCACAGAGATCACCTAAGTTCATAGGCACAAAGAGTTAACCCAACGAGTTACCTCTAATTTAAAGATTGAGCAATGAATACACAATGGGAGGCATAGATTACCCTAACATGTGTAAGAGGTATGCACGTAATTATATGCCAAGTCATCCACTCCTATACGCGGGTATATTTGGGTGTGAGTTTTTACTTATTTTAAATTGGACAATATTTGAAAGAAGTTCTACTGTACTTGATCCAAGATTTTTTTAATAAAAAAAATTTATACATGATACTAATTTTCTATTTAATAATAGTTATAATTCTTTTTTTTCAATATTAATTTATAGCGTTTCGATATCTAACTGTTTTTTGACGGCAGGTCACAGTCACACTGGCGTACAGATGGCCTTCGTGAGTCGATAGAATTTTTTTCGAGTACTGCATGCTACACTTTCATTCTCATCGTGTCACCCCTGCATAAAGTTAATTCCTCGCTTCCTTTGCACTTCTGCCCTTCTTAGCAACCACTGATGCCGTCCTCCAATTCTCCTTATGCTGGTATGATCAATTTTAAGCGATTTCTATCCCCTTTTTTTTTTCTTAGAAGTCGAAAGATGATGACAAGTTTTTATCACAATTCAGGCGAGGAAGAGATGAATATGACGCCGCTGCAGAAGCATGTGGCCTTCTTCGACAGGAACAACGACGGCATCATCTATCCTTCGGAGACCTATCAAGGTTCCATGCCTCTTTCTCTCTTTCCTTTTTTTTTTTGTCGGAGATTGGATCTTGATGGTTGTTGATTTCATAGGATTTAGGGCAATCGGCTGTGGTGTGGCCTTGTCTGCAGCGAGTGCTCTGTTCATCAATGGTTTCCTCAGTCCCAAAACTAGCCCTGTCAGTTGCAGCTATTTTTTGTTTTTGCACTCAAGATGTTTGTTCAATTGCTTACTTCAGGCAGATCTAGCTGCCTGGGAATGGAGCATAATTTTTTATACTTCTATTGCTTGAAAAATAATGAAAACCTTTCAAGTGAACTTTTATATATTGTTAAAGATTGAAAATTTTGTAATTTTCCTACAAGTTGAAGATCCAGCGCACCCTCTGTTGTTGACTTTTTCTTGTTTATATGATTAGGGAGTGCTTACTTTATCGTGTATATGTTTCATCATCTTTGTATTTAGTATCTGATTTTCATATTTTCATGCATGCAGGGAAAAATACCATCTCCTCTTCTTCCGATTTATGTGAAGAACATTCACAGAGGCAAACATGGAAGTGACTCAGGGGTTTATGACAGTGAGGGCAGGTACCCCTTTTATTCATCTTTTTTTATCTCTAATATCTCGCAAATCACATTAAATGATAATTTCTTGCTAGAGATGGTGAAGAATTCTTCTGATAATTGAACTAGTTATGTAATAATCATCATTTTGTATGTAGGATGAAGTGGTGCACACAACATGTTTGTTCTATAAAGATTTAGATCACATATATGTGCAAAGTCCATGGCTCATAATTGTGAATCATGTTCCTCTCCCTAGATTTTGATTACAATACTGAGCCATCACCCTCCAATTTGGAGAATTTATTCGCTCCAAATTGGGTCCATTTTGGCGAAATAAACCGGTTCAAGTGGGAGAGAGGGGGATCGGTATTAGGGTTGAGAAGGGGGAATTGGAGGATGTGGACATGTTTCGCCGGAGATCCGGGGCTGAGGATTTCTCTATAAGTGTAGCATAAAGAGTGATATTAGTTTCTACTAGATAATTAATTCTATTCTGATTGATGTTCATCGAGGCCCCAAGTTTTGTAAACTCTACTTTAGATTTTATTCTTTGTCCTTATTCCTCGGAATTATGGCTTCAAATAGTTTACGTATCAGGTCTGAAACTATTTGACAAATTTATCAGTGACAAACAGAGATTATGACCAGAAAAACCCCAATAATTTGGTTTCTGAACTTAGGTTTGTTCCTGCCAAATTTGAGGAGATGTTTCAGAAGCACGCCAAGACAAACCCCAATGCACTGACATCAAACGAATTGATGGAGATGGTCAAGGCAAATCGAGATCCCAAAGACTACAGTGGACAGTGAGTTGTAGTGTGTTCTTTAATTAATGAACTCTCAATTCAAGAATAGTGTTTGTGTCGACTCGATTTTCAGTTCTTGTTTCTGGAATTATGCGTAGTCTTGCGAGCAAGACAGAATGGAAGACCTTTTACAACCTGTGCAAAGATAAACAAGGATTTGTTCACAAGGAGACTGTGAGGGCTGTTTATGATGGAAGCCTTTTCTATAGAATGGAGGAAGAAAGAAAATCTTCGAAGAAAGCATGAAGTTTGTTCTAACTTGTAAGAATCTTTTTTTCTGTTGATAGCGAGGTCTTGAAATCGAATTCCATCTTCTGTAGTTACTTCCTATGTAAAAAAATTTGTCAATACTCTGTTAGTTTGAATAAATCAAGTTTATGTGCAGATTGTTTGAATATGATTGAAGTTTGTCGTTTATGTGCAGATTGTTTGAATATGATTGAAGTTTGTCAATCTGCAGAGTTTTAGAATGCTGATGTTGATCGTAGATTCTGTTCCTTATTCAGAATCTTCTTCAGAATCCGGCACTTGTTTAAATCTCACACTGCAGGCCGTAACAATTAACCAAAACGAGAACAGACAAAAAATATGGGCCAGCTCTGCTTCTCTCTGCTCATCCTCTTCTTTCTCATCCCCTCGCCGGCGACAGGTTCATTCGCCGACTACACCTTATGCATCTACGTGGGTTGCGCGCAGTCGAAGTGCATCCCGGACTCCCCCTACCAGTCAAACGTTGACTCCCTCTTCTCCTCGCTCGCCAACGCAGCCGCCCTCTCCTCCTACGACGCCTTCACCTCCGCCGCCGCCTCTACCTCCTCCCCGGCCTACGGCCTCTTCCAGTGCCGCGCCGACCTCCCCATCTCCTCCTGCGCCTCCTGCATCCGCTCCGCCATCGACCGCCTCTCCGCGCTTTGCCCCTCCGCCATTGGCGCCACCATCCAACTCAAGGGCTGCCTCCTCCGCTACGGCGACGACACCTTCCTCGGCAAGCCCGACACCTCTCTCCTCTACAAGAAGTGCGGTGCGGCAATTCCCGCCACCGAGGGCGGCGCTGCTTTCCTCGGCATGTGCAACGCTGCCTTCGCTGCCCTCTCGGCCGGCGGAGGCAACGACAGGGTGGGCGGCGCCGGGCCGGTGCGGGCCCTGGCGCAGTGCGTCGGCGACCAAAGCGCGGAGCAGTGCGGGGACTGCGTGGCTGCGGCGGTGGCGCGGCTCAAGGACGAGTGTGGTGGCGCCGACGACGGAGAAGTGTATCTCGGCAAATGCTACGTCGGCTACTGGTCTGAAGCCGATGAGTCTATCACCGAGGGAACGATCACGGTGAACGGAGGGGCGATGACCGGCGGGTATCGGCTTTTGCTTGCGTTCTTTTTTACACTTTGGGCCTTAGCTTTTGCGTATTTACACTTGAGGCCTTGCTTTTCCATGCTATATCATTTTCCACTAAAACTTCTACGCTTTGTTCCAACTTTATAAAGTAAAGAATAAATCAGCTAAGAATAAATCAACCTTTTAGGATTAGATGTGCATTCGATTCGATTCCTACTTCGTGCCTTATTCTTGTTAATGATAGTTCGTGCCTCATTGGCTTGTGTTTCTGAGTTGTTATTCTTGTACACTTGTCCATCTTCAAACCAAAATATATTTATGCTCTTTAAGGGTTCATTGACAATCTATACATATGAAAATTTAACTCACCCAACTTCACGTGTTTTATGGATGATGTTAGATATTTGATTAGCTAAATAAGATGAATTTATGTTTAGTGGATCGGGTTTTAATCGGTTAAGTAGACCCAAAATATAGTCAACTTAGGAAGTAGACAATGAATATTCACATGCGCTGTACAATATTGCACTAGACTGATGTCCTTAACTTAGGTGCAACCCAAATGAAGTTGACCTCCAACCTTAACTATCTTCTTAGTCAACGTAGGCTAGAGTATTTATGCATCTTCTTAGATGTGAGTAATAGTGAGACTTCTGTGTCTAAGTATTTGTGGTCTTATGGCCGTATAGTTTTTCAGCATGTGGATAGATCTTATAACTTAGCTGTAGTTGGCTTGCCAAATTTGCAAAGAAAAACAAATGTAATGTTGTCTGGTTGGATAAATGACCTCTTTAACTTCAACGTCTTTTGTATTTTGATTCCTTAGGGGGGGGCAGTGATATTTTAATAAATTTCTTTGTTTTAAAAAAAAAGTATTTGTGATCTTTTGAGGTGTCTCAAACTAAGACGTAGGCTCAACCATGACTATATACCGTAAGGCTTCTATATGTTAAAAAAAATTATTTCTTGATCTTTCATGTGTTGGGTGTCAATCGTCCTAAGCTTCAATAGCTCCAATGAGTGCATCACTCAAGCTTTGACTTGTCCATATAACATAGACATTGATGCAGTGCTCCTAATATTGGGTGTGCTTCCCTTCTAAGGGAAGGAAAATCAAATGGATAGAATAAGTAAGAAGAAAAGAAAATGAGAGGGGAGAAAAAAAAAATCACATGATTCTCACATGCATGTATAGTGTGTTATTATGACAAATTGTTAATATCATAAGAACCTATTGGGACAATTACAATTGAATTGAAATCTCATTATGATAAGAATTATCAAATAACATGATGTTAATGGTAACCAAACAATAAAAGATTGTAATATCAAATCACAAACATAATATTTTATTGTTCTATATATTTGAATTAAAAATTTATTTAAATTTTAAATTGAGCCAATGTATTATACTTAAGACCAGCATCCTTTCACCAAGCACATGTGTCGCCACCTCCTATGTTTTGTAGAGGCACCACCACATGTTAAACCTTAGAGGTTCATGTGCCACCTATATATAAATAAGTGAACACAATAGTTGTACAATGGATATATAATTTTGCTTAGTTGGAAAAACCCTAGTTGCCATCCTCTTTAGTTGTCGCCATCTTGTATAGCGTGATGTGTGGAAGAAAGCTTTCGTCTTCAACACTAGTACTACGGTAGACCTAGAGATTCTTTCCAATCATGCATGGATACCGTAGAGACAAAATGCCCATATACTCTTTGCTTGAAAGATTTGATCTAAAAAAAGTATGTATTTCAATCAACTAATTGACTTCTCCTTCAAATCCTTGATAGGAAATTAAAATTTTTATATTTTGCCCACATTATTCTATACATGTTCCCAAACAATGGGTGCTCATGCCATGAACCAAATTACAAACATGAACCTTAATGCATGAGAAGGATGAAAGGGCGACATGATCAAATTATCGCCAAATAATCACAATGCATATTTGAGCTAGGAAATTAAAATTTTTTTATTTTGCCCACATTATTCTATACAAGTGCTCAAACAATGGGTGCTCATGCCATGAACCAAACTAAAAACATGAACCTTAATGCATGGGAAGGATGAAAGGGCGACATGATTAAATTATCGCCAATCGCAATGCGTATTTGAGCAACGGAGATCGATTGTAAGATTTGAAAAAAAAAAAAAATAATTGTTTTGATGCTATCAAAATGAGGTTTTGTAATAGTTGGTGAATAATACTTTACTAATTGATATTGATTTTAGACTCTCTCTTTTAAACTTAGTGGAGAAACCATTATATAGCATATAAGACTTAGTGAACTTGCTATTGTTAATTTGGGCTTAAGCCTTATATACCATATAATAATTTTTCCCACTTGCAATGTGGGACTAAACTCAGGGTTATTAAAAAGAGAGTTTATATTATATTGCATAGTAGTTGCAGGTTGATTATTGTATAGAACTTATTAGAAATGTTTTTGCATGGTTTATTTTTAGAATATGGATATATTTTTTGATAAACTATATTTTAAAGCTATTTTATAATTTACAATCATACATATACATACATACATATATACGTACGTGTATATATATATATATATATATATATATATATATATATATATATATATATATATATATAATAAAAAGAAACTTGTTGAGGCAAGCTTGCTCTGAGAAAATTTTAGGCAGGATCACTGGTTAAGAGTCTAGGAAAGAGTAGTATCATCACCTTTGAATTTGTTTAGAAATATATGTATTATATGAATTAAAATTAAAATCTGATTTGCACAAATCTCAAAGCATATTCAATAGTAATAATACTACCCTTTCCCATATTCCTAGTCAGTGACTGCTTACAAAATTTACTCGCTCCATAGCAACGAAAGAGGTTGGCAAAGAGCAGAGTTTTAATAGTACTCGATGACGTGGTCAACAAAGTCAAATGGACGTAACGGACTAAGTTATAAAAGAATATTGAGTCATTCAGTTACGATGCGTGAGGACACGGTCTTTGTTGAGTTTCCCGACGATGATGTGTCCAAGGCCACGGGGAACCTCCGCCGCTCCAGAGGCAACAGTGGACACCCTTTGTTACGCCCGTGATGAATGCAACAAAACAAAAATAATAAAAGGGATTAAAATAATAAAAGTAATAAAATCTGATGGGACTCGGCACTGTGCACGCGTGACCGAGCCCATCTCATTCTGTTGCGTGCCCTTCCTTCCTTCTTTCTCCCCACCTCGCGTCCACCTTCTTGACAGCGAATGGAACCGCGCGCCCTCCTCCTTCGCCGAAGCTTCAATCGGCCTCCGACCAGCACCTTCTTCCTCCCTTCGGCCGGCGAGCTTCCGCCGCCCCCTCTCGCAGCTCCGGTGGCTGAGAACGACGGACGAGCCACCTTCCTCCTCTCTCTGCGCGAGCGGCGTCAGATCGACGGAAAACCCCCGAATCCGGCGCCTGGGCAGCTCTAACTCCTCCGCCGACCCTTATCTGCCCCTGACGGACGTTTCCGCCACCAACCGACGCCTCCCCGACCACCTTCTTCTCCGGCTTCGACGAAGTGCGCGAACAGCGCCGCTGAGACTTCGACCTTAGATCTACGCGGTCTCCGGCGTCTCCCTAGAAAACCGACAGTACGGCCGGACTCACCTCGCCGGCGGCTACCTTGTGGCACTCCGGAAATTCCGATCGGTCACCGAAGTTACTGTTCCGGCGATCACTGTAGCGGCGGCGCTACTGTTCCGGCGAACTTTCCGGCGAACCTAGAAGTTCGTGTCGACGCGCATATTGGGTTAGTTCTGGCGTCCTCCGTCGTCATGAGGTGTTATTCGTTCGCACAAAGCTGCGAACTCGGTTAGTACCCGTACCCGCCTTATACATATACAAACGCATGCGTAAACATAAACTTGGACCTGTATATCTAACAAACCTGATTAAATAATTATACCTAGACATGACTACCTAATACTGACTCTTATGAGTAGATTAACATAATATGAGAACTTATACATGATTTACCCTGTTAGGTCCTGTTGATTGATACTTGACACTGTGTTGATTGGATCTGTACTGTTCGGCTACTGTTGAGGTAGGGATTCTACCTCCGTTCTTTGTTACGGTGCCAACCGCATGTGTAGTTAGCGGCACCTCCCTTATTGCTTATTATCACTGTTGATTACTGTTCTAATTCCCGTTCTGCTCTGCGTACATTCCTGTTGACATAAACTGTTGCATGAAACACGGTATGAGTATTTTTGTTCTTGCATGTTTATTGGTAGTTGGTAGGTGGTATGAGTTATGTATTTGTACATTGAGGATTGACTGTCTAGCAATAGACATGTCAGTATACCTCAGATATTGCCTGTGAGATTTCTGTCGAGACGCTGTATGATCGTCTCTGACCGAGAGAGTCCGATGTTATGAGCTTGAGGTCTATTATCAGCCCAATAAGGGGCTGTACTGAGTGTAGGATGCTACACTAGCGGGCTGTCGACGGACAGTCGTCTCTACTGTTCGGGGAGCCATCAGTAGGGACCACTCTATTTTATAGAGTTGCGGGTCGTGGACCACTGCTGTACCAGCTCCCAGATTTTTATCTGTGTATGAGGATACATATATATTGATATGTATATTGAGATTTGATTATACTCTATATGGTCATATAGAGTCTTGGTTGTATTCTGGTAATTCCTTGTGCCTGATCATGCACCATATCATTGTAATATCCATACTTAGCCTCATGCTAACCCCCCTTCGGTTTGCCTCCAGGTTCAGGGGCGGCTCCACCTGGAGCAGAGTAGATAGTTAGTAGTTGACCACCAGTCTGGGTGGGTTGTGATGCATTTTGGTCTGTTGTTATTTTTATGTTATGTTGTTGGACTCTGTTGACCGCTGCGCCGGTCCTGTTATCTGTTGGTTTGTCGACCACTGCGCCGGTCCTGTTGTTGTTATTTCTGTTGACCGCTGCGCCGGTCTATATTCCGTATCTGTCGGTGTTATGTTATGGATATTTAAGGTCGGGCTGGCCTCTGTTTAGACTATTTTATTTCAGTCTGTACTTTTCGGTTGTTAGGAGTGATTGACAGGTACAGTGTTGTGCGTCCCGAGGTCCGGGATTCCCGGCGTGGGATCCGGGTGGATTTTTGGGGCGTAACACCCTTGCTACCACCAACGTCGTCCATTACAACCACCAACACTCCTGCCATTGTTGCCACCAACGGTGCCGTTGCTGCTGCCACCGTTGCGGCCTCCACTAGGGCGTTCGAGCAGCAACAGCCTAGTGGCGATGGCTTTGATGTTTGATGGAGCTTATGTTTTTTGCTTGAGGTTTTGCTTTGTTTACAATTTGTCTAATATTTTGTTTACAATATATTTACATCACGCTCAATCCTACATTAAATCTAGACTGGCTTGCCTAATCTAGCTCATACAATCACATAAACTTATAACCTTAGAGTGTATTTTTTTGATAATCGTGACTAACACTTTCTTAAGCATGCAGGCCTTGTTTCCTAATAAGAATAGAAAAAAAAAATGAAAAAGAGAGGGAAGAAAAAAACAGCAAAGATAAATAATTGCACGTGCTCACTATTTATAGTGGGAAGAAAGGCGTTGATGGGAAGGAGGTGGGCGGGTGGGTGACGGGAAGGAGGTGGGCGAGCAGGGAAGGATGGAAGCGTCAATGGGAAAGAAGCGTTGGGCGATGGGAAGCGGGTATTGTTATATGTGGGTCGTGCATTATGCAGGGACCCACTTACAAATAAAAAAAAGAAGATAATTTTTTTTTATAAAAGTCCTTAATTAAGATTTGAGAACCTCGTGAATGAGTGAGATTGGGGAACAAGAGAGAAAAATTTTGGTTCTCTCAATTTCGACAAGAGCGGCGGTAGGAGAGTTAAGATAAAGAGAAGTTTTTGGCTGAACTTCTAGGCGTGATCTTGGAGTCATCTTCCATCTGATCAGCGTAAAATTTTACAGAGTTTCTCCTGGGGTAATTCATTACATATCCAATGGTCAGAATTTTCATTGGTCTCTTCTAGATATTGTTTCTTATACAGTGGCGAATTTAGGGATAGTTTTTCCCTTGAGTGATTTTTTATCTTGTTGTTGATGAAATTATTATTGTGAAGAGACATTGTTTTGTTGGATACATGGTGGAATTTTGGTGGCCGGCTCCCGTGGTTTTTTACCCTACTTTTAGGGGTTTTTCCATGTTAAATCTTGGTGTTCTTGTGTTTGGTTGCGTACTCCTGAGTTGATTATAATTTTATTACATCTATATATTGTTGTGATTACACAAGTGGGATTTAGAGATTTATCAAGTTGAGCATAAATTCTCAACAGTGGTATCAGAGCCAAGTTGATTATTTACTTGTGTTAATCATGGAAGTTGGCAATAAGATGATTGTTCTTAATGGAGAAAATTGGCTTATTTGGAAAGCCAAGATAGAAGACTACCTATATTGCAAAGATTTATTTGATGCAGTTGAGAATGAAACCAAACCAGAAAAAATAGTGTTTTTCATCATATTGTGAATGAAAAAGTAGCATATAAGTTGTGGAAAAAATTAAAAGACTAATATGAGATAAAGACTGCTGGTAACAAGGCTTTCTTGATTAGGAAACTGGTGAATCTGAAGTATGGAAGGTGGAAAAATTATTGAGCATTTGAATGACATGAAAAGCATCATCAATCAGTTGGCTTCTATGAAGATAGTAATTGAAGATAAATTGCAGACACTTTTATTATTGAGTTCTCTACTAGAGAGTTAGGAGACTTTGATTGTATCTTTCAGTAATGCAGCACCAGATGTATATTATCCATGAGCTTAGTAACTTCAAGCTTGTTGAATGAAGAAACTAGAAGAATGTCCATGAATGCAAATATATCTCAAGTATTGGTGACTGAAAATCATGGTAGAAGCACAAATAGATCTCCATACTAGCATGAGAATTCTAGGAATAGTTCATCTACTAGGAAAGATGTTGAGTGCTTTTATTGTCATAAGAAAGGACATATTAAGAAGTATTGTTGGTCATTTAAGAAGGCTCAGAAAAGAGAAAACAGTGAAAAAGGAAAAGATAAAGAGAGTACTACTGTTACAGTGGACAGTGATATTGGCATTCTAGCAGCAAGTGACATAGAAAATATATTGGCAGTCAATGAAAAAAATAGTTGGATCATTGACACAGGTTTTTCTTTTCATGCTACCCCTCATATTGATTATTTTCATATTTACATCATTGTGACTTGGGCATTGTAGAGATGGGAAATAAGGATACTGCAGTTATCAAAGGAAAAGGGGATATCATTATCAAGAGTAACCTTGGACATAAGATGATTATCAGAGATGTAATGTATATTCCTGACTTGAGATTCAATTTGATTTCACCTGGTGTTCTTGATGATGAGGGCTTAGTAAGCACATTTGGTAATAAAATGTGGATGCTAACAAAAAGATCACTTATATGTGCTATAGGAAGCAAGCAACATGCTCTTTATCACACTGATGTTGAGGTTATCAGAGGTGAAATTAGTATTGCTTCAGCACCTACTTTAGAGTTATGTCACAGGAGGATTGGACCCTTGAGTCAGAAGGGTGTGAAGATTCTATAAAAGAATGTCATTTCTCCTAAAGTATAAAGTGAGTCAGTTTCTTAGTCAGGGGGAGAGTTCTAGGATGAGCATCAGTCAATTGATGTAAGCAGTGCACAGAAAAAGATAGATATCTCAGCAATCTCAAATAAAAACTTAGTTGAGAAAGTCTCTTAGAGGAAGAAAACCTTCAAGGCAATTTGACAATGGTTTTGTCATGAGCAGAGATGGAAGAAAGCCAGAATGCTATCAAGTGAAGAAGGTTATGACAAAAGAGAAGATTGAGGTTTCCAAGAAGATGACTAGCATAGTCATCTCTGTATGATGCAGGAGGGGGAGATTATTATATGTGGGTCATATATCATGCAGGGACCCACTTGCAAATACAAAAAAAGAAGAGAATTTTTTTTTGTAAAGGTCCTTAATTAAGATTTGAGAACCACGTGAATGAGTGAAATTGGGGGTATAAGAGAGAAAAATTTTGATTCTCTCAATTTCGACAAGGGCGGCAGGAGAGAGAGAAAAAGAGAAGTTTTTAGCTAAACTTCTAGGCGTGATCTTAGAGTCATCTTCCATCTGATCGGTGCAAAATTTTACAGAGTTTCTCCTGAGGTAATTCCTTATATATCCAACGGTCAGAATTTTCATTGGTCTCTTCTAGATACTGTTTCTGATACAGTGGCGAATTTAGGGGTAGTTTTCCCCTTGTATGATTTTTCATCTTATTGTTAATGAAATTATTATTGTGAAGAGACATTATTTTGTTGGATACATAGTGGAATTTTGGTGGCTAGCTCTCGTGGTTTTTTACCCTATTTTTAGGGGTTTTTCCATGTTAAATCTTGGTGTTCTTGTGTTTGGTAATGTACTCCTGAGTTGATTATAATTTTATTGCATCTATATATTGTTGTGATTACACAAGTAGGATTTAGGGATTTATCAGGTTGAGCATAAAATCCCAACATAGGCGACGGGAAGGAGATGGGCGGGCGAGAAAGCATGGAGGCGTCAACGAGAAGGAGGCAAGTGGGCGACGGGAAGGAGGTGGACGGTCGGGGAAGGAAGTGTTTCCGTCTGATTTGGGTGGAACCAAAAATGAGAGAAAAGGAGCTCTTAATTGGGTTTCAGATAGCATTTATACTATCCATACACGAACTAAACTCGATTATCTATAATCGGGTTTGGATAGCTTTAGGACCCGCAACAAACTCCACTGTCATCTCTATTCACGTTTATATTTGTTGGAGTTTCTCATTTTGGTGCTAGGATGATTTTTCACTAGCATTACTCTCTCAATCGCACCGAAGCACAATGAATGCTTCTGGAGTTGTGACATATGATCATATGACTAGCTAGTCAATTTGGGGTAGCCTATCAAGTATGATTTACTTAACCTTTTAGTCAATTCAATGACTAATCTAAAATGATATTAGCTTTGATGATATTGAAGGAAACTGATCATAGCTTTAACAAGTTAATGAGTTTTATATCTTTATATTAAAATTTAGGTATTAGTTAATCTAATCTTTCATTAATCTAATGAATTTCATCATATATTAACCACTATGTTTCCTTAGAGGAAGAGAAAACTAGAGGGAAAGGAAATAAGAAAATAATAGCATGTTTACTAGAACCGAAACAACGAAGGAAAGGATGGAAACATACATTTTCCCTTGTATACCAGAGCGGACGGATCAAGCGAGGGAAGGAAACAGTGCTACATTTCCGTTGAATTCCAATCTGCCCGAATCGGGCGGATTGTCCTTCCGCTCGCGTCGCCCACTCACGTTGCTCGCTCCCGATGCCACTGCTCGCCTCGCCCACTACTGTAGCTGCTCGATTCGCCGTCGCGGTTGCCGCTCGCCTAGCTTGCCGTCGCCGGCTCTACTCGCAGTCGCTGCTGCTGCATCCGCTGCTTACCTTGCCCTTTTCCGATGCCGAGTTCGTTGCTCGCCTCGCATGCTGCCGCAGCCGCTCGCCTCGTCGACTCACTGTCGTCGCTGCTCGTCTCACTCTCTCCCGATGCCGTGTCTGCTGCTGCTCATCTCGCCCTCTCCTAATGCTGCGTCCGCTGCTCGCCTCGCCTGCTGCCACAGTCGCTCACCTCACCGCTACTGCCTTGCCTCACGTCGCTACTTGCCGTCGCCATCTCACCATTCACAGCTACCCGACACAGCTGCCGCACGCACAGCTGCTCGCGACCGGCCGAAAGCAGTATTTCTTTCTTTCTGTTGGACACGTGCAATGCACGTGAGCCAACATTCCACCCCTCCTCTTATCCCTTCCCTTTT